>CM062813.1:755766398-756499521 GCA_031772625.1 Pinus tabuliformis | reverse complement strand
CCACTCCAATATTGTGAGTAGGTTAGATGATTTTAATTGTTGGGGGTGGATACTAGATGGGCAGGATGTTTTGTGGGATGTGGTTGATTTGGTGGGGTAGACAATTGAAGTTGTTGTTGTTGAGGTTGAACCATTTGTTGTGGCATGGGTTGTGGTGGATAAAAATTTTGAGATGGGTAATTTAGTGCAACAGGGTAAGGAAAATTCCCCTACCAAGGTTGTTGTGGAGGCTAGGACTTCCAGGGCATTGGAAAATTCCACATTTGATTTTGGGCATAAGGAAATAGAAAATATTGTTGTGACATACCTACAGGATGTGGTGGCCAGGGCCTTTGGGGTGCCATTACATAAAGTGCATTGAAAGCTTCTTGATCTTCTAAATATGCTACTTTAACCTCTGGGAGAAAAGGACATTTATCAGTAGAATGATTAACTTCATAGATTTGACATACCTCTATGCTAGCTACAGAACACTCCCTCAAGGGATGTTTCTTCCTACAATTGGAGCATAACACATCTATGGATTTTTCCACTTTATCCTACTTCTTATTAGTCTACAAATCATGCAACTATGAGGTCAAAGTACTAAGAAGGCCTATTTTAGAATTTTCAATTAAGATACCCATTTCAGCTCTGGTTACTCTAGCCCATGCAACTAGTTTGATGAAAATGGAAGAAGTATCTCTTAATCCTCTCCCAACCTTAGAATTTCCCCTCAAACATTGTCGACACAACTCGTACACATCATCATAACTAAATTTTGATACATCACCTGCTCCCATCAGGTTCAAAACCTCCAGATATTCTGGCCTTATGGCCCTTAGTAAAATTGTTCTCAAGGTTTCTTTGTTCAGTTGGTTCATCTTCGATATTTGCAAATTGTACTGGAATCTTTCTAGGAATTCTTATAGGCTTTCCTCCTCCTTTTGGGTCATGCCAAATATTTCTTCTCTAATGTACATGGTTTTATAGTAATCATGATACTTTCTCAAGAATACCTTGTCCATGGCATCCCCTATTGAAATGGAGTTTGCACTCAATCCCATAAACCACTTGAGGGCCGCATATTTTAATGTGGCAGATAACAACTTCAACTTTTGAGCATTTGAAGAATAATCATAGCTCCTTCATAATACACCAAATGAAAATAATAATGCATTAGGATATTGACTATAGGTACCATGAACATTAGGCAAGGTAGAGGGAGGAATGTTTTTCATCGGATTGGCTATAACATAATCTTTGATAGGAAATTCGAATGTAACTGGTTCCTCTTCCTTCTCATGATCCCCATCTATAGTAATAACAATACCCTCTAGATGAGCCATATCAAAGCAGAAGAGAGTGGGACCCTCGTGAGTTGTATATCCTTCCGAGTTAACTGTCTGGAACTCTGGTTCTTGAATAGGATTGAAGAGGAATTCATCTTCAGGATGACCACTAAGAAATGATGTTGTCCCCCTAGTAAGAGTAGATTCTTGATGAGCAGTAACAAAATATTCTCTGACAGAAGGATCCTTCTTTATTGTGGGGGTATTGATCTACTTAGGATCAGTTATCAACCCTTGTTTAGAACTGTCAGTCTTTGGTTCAGATTCCCCTTTCTTCTCTGCCTTGTTCCTTGTGGACTTCCCTTTATCCAATTTCCATGCCATCTTATTAGTGGATGAGGTGGTGCTCACATCACCACTAGAAACACTTGGAAATCTAGTCTTAGTATATTGGCCCTTATTCCCATTCATGTATTATACAAAAAATTCAAAACTTCTACTTACCACACAATCAGGATGTGGCTTTGGTGAATTCTGATCTTCGCAGGTGCATAGGACTTACCCCACGTCTTACCACTTCGACTCCCCCTGTCCTGAAAAACATAAACAAAAATAAATCATACTAAATCACTTTCAGTATCATCCCTTATTACCTCCCAGACAACAATGCCAAAATGTTGGGGCCAATTATACACTTATAATTTCACACACATTAATTATCAACTAGGGGTAATCGTAACCTTACGAGGTGCAATGAAAAATATATCTAGAAGGATGCTTTAGTGCATAAAAACCACACAATTCCAAATATCTCTTCTCTCTCAGCGCTTAGGAGCAAAGGATATGAGTAGATATCTCATCTCTTTATAGCACCTAAAATTGCTTATGCAGATCAAGAAAAGATATACAATCAAACATCATCAATTAAATCAAACTCAATTTCAATCATTCAAACCCAACAATGTAAATCAGAGCACAAATTGCATAACTTAATTTATCCTTTAATCAAATTAGCAATAACTCATTCATTAATCATTGGAAAGCATGCACTTAATCAACATAGATGAATGGAATTGTGTATACATCTATTGTTAACACATGAAAAGAAACTTGATTAAACACACACACTTACAACTACGGGAGTTGTGAGTAAAGGGGGCCCTCCTTCACTCACAACCCCTCAACTACTGAAGAAACTTACAATACAAAATTAACAGAACGTGAAGCTTGTATTAATTTGGAAAAGGATTATAGAAATCTGAGATGTAGGTTACCCTGTACAAATTGAAGCTATTGTTTCTATACCAGTGGGCAGACCAACCTTTTACTAAAATAAGATGAAAATATAGTTCGTTGACATCCTGGGTTCAATCCATGATTGGAAGCATGGATTGAACTGAATACACTTGATTGTTTGGTATATTTCCCCCAAATTGGCCGAAAATGAGAAGAACAAGGTCTGGTCGATTACAAAGACTAATCTAGATCAACCAGTAGGATAATGTCCATCTGGATGGGTTTTCAAACAAAACTCATGTTCCCATTTCTTCTGTGGATGACCAGAACATGTCTAACCTTCACGATGTCTGCAAGAAAAACCGCTTGTTACAAGAAATCACCGTTGCTGCAAGAAATGGCATTGCTCAAGGAAATCCCTGATCTTCTGCAGGAAATCATGGAACCACCCAAAGTCAATTTATCTGCTTGGGACTCAATTAGTATCTTTCAAAGTCATCAATAAATTAATTAGGTATCATTTAACATCAAATTACCTAAAAATAAGAAGAAATGATATATTTTGAGCAATTTTCATATCTTAGAGTCTAAGTCACAAAATGTTGGTCAAAATGAGGCACTGGATGATGAAAATATAGTAATTAAAGGGGTAAAAAAATGTTTTTAAGGGGAAGAAAAGCCTTAGGAATACTGTCAAAAATGGCCAAAATCTAGTCCCAACACACATGATGATGTGGCATGAGACATGGACACGTATTAACTATCATGATGGAACTTGTACATGTTACAACTTGGCAATAATGGCAGGGTCTTCATGACGAGATGGAAATGCCAATATATCTTCTTTGCTGCTCCATATTACACTTTTGTTGGTAGATCTAATCTATTCTTCATCTTGATGAAGATATTGTTTGTTCTGTATGTTCACCCTCCAAAGGGTCTTGGATCAACATTAGAATCCTTTGAGTCATCATGTAATGTCATCTTTCTTTCTTGGTCCATGATTTGCTTCATGTCTCCATGATAGCTCTCTTTTATTCTTGTTCTCCACAGATGTTTCTTTATGCTTCCCCTTGCTATCAACTTTGCACATTACCTTGTCATTCTAGGAAGGTACTCCTTCAAATGAAAATCATTCATGACAAAGAAAAATTGTCTCAAAAATATCTATTCTATTACTACCCAACTCATGGAATGATTAGCTCATGATAGGCCTGTGAGAGGGTCAAAAAAAGGAGGCTTGATTAGGATGGCATAATCAAACTCATCAATGGCTTAGGAAGGCTCGATTGTTCATTTTTACTACACCATGCACTATGAAGAGGATCTCGCCTTGATCCAACGTAATGGGGGAAGTTGAAGGGACAAGGTGGGAAGGCTTCACACTTCAAGACTGTACCATGTGCCCTAAAGAAAAGAGAATAATACTTGAAAGTGTAGTTTCACCAATCAACACTAGTACAAAATGGTTAATTAATTACAAAAAAAATGACTAAAATTTGCATATAAACAACCATTGTTCAGTCGATGACGAGTAGTAGCTAATTCAAAATATCTTATAACGAAACCAACTTTTAGTTGTTTTTAGCTTAATCATTAATTAGTTGTCTCAATTTTATCATCTAGTAGTATATTTAGTCGTAAATTTGGTCATTAATTTAGTCATTGATTTAGTCATTAATTGCCACAATTAATGACCAAATATTCAATAAAATATATTACTATATCATTGCTCGAGAAAACCAATTAATGACCAAAATGTTGGTCGTGTTATAAGATATTGTAAATTAGCTACTAATATTCACATATATGTAAATTCTAGTCATTGTTTGAAACCAATTAATGAACAAAGAAACATGACTAAATTTTGGTCTTGTTATAAGATATTGTAAATTAGCTAATAATTATATATATGCAAAATTTGGTCATCATTTGTAATCATAAATTTATCATTTGCAGTGGTCATTTATTGTTTTTGGTAGTCTCATATTCATTAGACAAACAAATAATTTAGTATTTTATATTAATTTCATTTACTTTCACTAATAATCATTATAAACGACTAATTTAGTCATATATTCATATTATTTGTGTTCATCATTAATCAATATAAACTACTAATTTAATAGTTTTACATTGATTTTGTGTGTTCATTATTAATGAACATAAATTAATTAGTATGATTTTGTGACTAAATTAAAAAGAAAAAAGCCATTCAATGTGCACATTCATCTAATATGAAAACATAAAATTACATATGTTAAGTACAATACTAAAAAATATCAAGTGCAACTATAAATAATTTCAACCACATAAATTATATTATATGAAATGTTAAGTATTAAAATACAAGTTTCCAACTTAATATTGGTTGGAATACAACTTGAACATGAAATGTTGTTTCATTACTTCAAAACATTATCATTGTGTTTCCAAGGCATTGCAAGTGAATTCACCAACTTTGAAGACTTGACCATTAGTTTCTATGTGTGTGTCTCATACAGGATATTAGCTCTAAGGGTATCACTAGACCGATTCTCTTCTCTCTCTTTTTTTTTTGAATTTGTCGCTCTAGTGTTATTGTTCTCTTCTTTATTCAATTCCTTCTTCTTACCATCAATATTGAGTTCCTTTTCTGAGAACAAAAGAAGATACAATGCATAGTGTAAGACATGAAAGATGATGAAAATTATAATATAAACTAAAGTAGACTATAAAGGATTTATACAACAAAAGAAAAAAATACATTAAACTCCAAACTTCACAATCAATGAATGCATTAAACTACCTATATGGCATAAGAAAGAAAGTAAATTAGATGAGGTGAAAGTTTAAGGCACTACCTCTATTAAAATCATGACTAAAAGAGGGTTATCATGGCTATGTGATCATTTTTCATGACTTGATAATGTACAGATAAGATTAGTCCATTCTTAAATTCACAATAGTTGAAAAAACACAAATCATATATTTTTTTGGTGTCAAGAATGTGTTCCAAACCTAATACAAATTATCATGATCAATATGTTATAAGAAATTAAGAATAGACCCACAATTCATGGCCACATTTTCATGAAATTAAGAAAATAAATGTAATCATTGTAAAATTGTAGATATATAATATTATAACCTCACCTAAAAAGTCATATTTTGATACAAATCAACACATGTTGAGCCAAAAGGATTAGTCCATTGAACCTTGTGTCTGAATTGCAACTCGACCACCATATCCAAAGAGTTATTGCAAGCAAGTACAATAAACATTAAATTTCCTATAGAAAAAATTCCTATCGTGAACTGGCCCATGGTTTCCTTGGGTCTGCAAAGACAAAAGATAGAATTTAAAAATTCTACATGCCACACTCTCAATATAAACCAATCTATTGCTTTCTTTATCCTAGAAACCAAGTTTACTTTAGTGGAAATCAACATAGATACTTGAATGAGACTTGCTAGAATTGTAAAGATTTTTGCATGAAAGTGTTCATAACATTTTTCCATTAGGATTCAAGGCCTCCATTGGACCTTCATATACAACACCCCTACATATCCCCAACTTCAAGATTTTCACAAAGACCACAACTTCTCCAAATGGTGCTTGATCAATGCAAAGTAGAGTGGAGACCTCCTTAAGCCTTCCTTATTGCGTCATGTGCTAAGGAGGAATTACTAAAATAGCTTGAGTGAAGAGCGCATTGGGGAAGAGGGAAGGGAAAATATCTAGGCTTTAAGACTTTTCCATGTGCTCTAAGGAAGAGGAAGGCTTAAGGAAAGCACATTTTGACTGGTTAAAGGTTGAATGAAGGCTTCCTTCAGCCTTCCCTACTGCGCTATGGGTTCTAAAGGAAGAGGAAAAGCAAGGCTTGGGCACATAAAACGTTGGGGAAGGGGGAAGGGTGAAGGATTTAGCCTTTAGGATTGTGCCATGCACCCTAAGGGAAGGATTGTGCCATGCTCTTTTTAAGAGACAAATGATCCTTTCTTTTCTGAAGTTCGCTTCATTGTTCTGAAGTGAGCTTCATTGTTCCAAAGTGAACTTAGTTTTTCTGAAGTGTGTTCAAGCTTGGGAGGGATAATTTCTCTCCAATAGTGGTTGCTTGTTCATCTGGAATGCACTTTTCACTAAGGGAGGCAACAAAATCCTAGATTACTTATCCTAGGAAGTACTAATTCACTATGAGAGGGAGGATACCTTAGAAAATAATTAGTACACAAGTATGAGAGGAAAATATACATCAATAAGGCTCATGAATAAATTGAACCCATCACCTAGTAAGAGGGACAATTCCTGTACAACTTGAACTGAGCAGGAGGACTAAGAAGGGATAAAAAATGGCTAAGCATGAGACTAACAAAGTAAAAGATATAAATGAATCCAGACACAAATCAAACATGGATCACACACATAAATCCATAAATACAAGCCAAAAGGATAGAAAGGATTCATGGATAACAATCACATGTTGAAACGACAAAAAAGCGACACTTATTTCTAAGTGCGACAGTTCAAACAACACATTACGACACTTAGAACACAAGTTATGACAGAAGTGATGAATGTGACCAAAAGTTGTGCTAAGTTGTATTAATGTGTCTAGCACATATTATAATGATATTTAGGACCACCTCATGTAGAAGAGTGGGCTAGAACAAACTTTGGTGATATGAAAAGGTGTGACACATGCAGGAGTGAAAACAACAAAAGCGACACCCGCAATAGGAGGAAAACATGAAGATGATACTTGCAAAATGTGAACAACATTAAAGATGACATATGTTAGAGAAAAGATAACATGAAAATGAAACTTTTTAAAGTGAAATAAAATAAAATAGGCATATGTAAACTTAAAATACACACTTGTGAAAGTAACGATGCGTAAAATAAACAGTTCAGAAAACTCATTGAGATAAAAATACAATCACAACCTAAGTGAGGGGGGTTTTCAACGAAAGGTGTGCACTGAATGTCGAAAATGAGTTGAACATCACACATGAATTGTCTTAATGGATGGGGCTATGCTTGTTTAATCTTGAATAAAGGAAAGCGCGCTCATGAACTCATCGAAAATTGAGCATGCGTGTGCAATTTACTTGATGGTTTAAAACTAGGAAGAAGAATTAAACCCTTTACAAAACATTAATGAACCATGGACTAACCATAGGGTAACAGATTGTAATATCATTAGTAAGCTCCAAAACTCAAGTGTATGCAAAATTTTGGAGGGTGTTTGTCACAGTGACAACACTTGGCGACACACTAGTAGAACTCCAACTTCTCTACCTTTGTCTAATTATGTAAGTGTTAGGTCTTAGTATTTAAGGAAGTATTGATTCATCTTATGGATTATCTTGGCTTCCCTAATTAACCCAGTTATAGATATAGCCCTGTTATGGGCAAATTTAGTGTTCCTTCAAATGACTATCCCCTAGACCTAGTAGCAAGTATAGAACAACAACTAAAGTAATTACATTGCTTTTCCTATAGCTAACAGATAAAAGAAAGAGGAATAGAAGAACCAACCTATATCTCTCGCTCGATCCCTCTTTCCTTTTACCACTTTCGTTGCTCCCTTCCGTACTTAACTCACTTGGAAGGTACTTGCACACAAGCCAAGACAGAAAACCATCAAAGCATACATATCGATATGTTAACTAAACATATTATAGAATCGAAAGTACAATATACATCATATAACACATGAATAGGAAAAAACATAGAACTCTTTATTAATAGAAGGAAAGATTACAACCCATGTACATTCATGTCCGATTCAATGTCATCGTTCTAGCTGCAAACCCTTCTCTCCTCATGATGCAACAATTTGACATGATAACATTACTCTCTTTCAATTCTCACTTAAACAACATTTCCTTAACTCAAGAAGTTCCAACCTCCACAAGCCTTTGAATGCTTGGTCCATTTATAGCTGAACAAAGGAGGTTAAGCCATTAATCACCCTCATGAATGCTTTACCATAATTGGGAAGTGGTTCCATGGAGGAAGGGATAATGGATTAAGGTTCATTCATCCTCTTCCTCATCCAAAAGCGAGCTCCAATCCATCTGGAAACTTCCAGAAGGATCCTTTGGATGCAGAATCCAATGGATTCATTTAAAAAATTCGATGAATCTCGCTCATCGCAGGTGAAACAAAGGCTAGGTGTGATGCATAGCACCCAGACAGTGTAGTTCCTACAATGCATTGCAGCCTGACAAAGAGCCATTTGCGTTGATCTCCTTAAGGGCATTTTTTGGATGAATGGTGTCATGAAACTCTTCGGAAGCAAGCATGATGTAGGTTAACTTCATTAGGGAATTAAAACAACTGAGTTATGGGTTGATGGACCCTAATAATATGGATCTGGAATTCGGGGTTGATGTGCCCAAATTTTCCTGTAACAAGTCCCATCCATTCCCTTACTTGGTTGAACACATATCAAGGCTTTCCAAATCACAATTGTTTCGATCTAGGAAAGGGTAATATATAACTATGAGTTTAAGATAATCAGAGTATGATTTTTCATCTCTCGTATTGCTTCGCTACTAACAGGCCTAGACTATACCCTGATAGAGTCAACATAGGAAGAAACACATTGCTTCACTACTAGCGAGCTTGAACAGTACCCCGACAAACTTACTTGTTTCACCTCTATGTGTAGGAATCCTTTCTCTTATTTCACCCATTGTTTATTTTATTTATAGAACTGTGCTTAGGCACTTATTTATTTAATGAGGTGGTAGAGGGGTCCTGACTTATTGATAGTAGGAGAAAATTTTCCTTCAGAGAAGGTAATATAGACCTTTGCTATTAGTTTACTCTTTAATTCATTTTCCTCTTACCTTTCCCTACTTGATTAGATCAATAAGAAAAACACTATTTACTTACAATGTTGAGTTGAGGAATGAGGCCTACAATAGATACAAGATTTATAGTTCAACTAAAGGATTTACATTTGATTGGATCATGCTTTCCATTCATACATCATTAACTTTAAATATATGTCAACCCATATAGAGAAGAGGTAACAAATTAGCCAAGTGTTGTTCATCATCACAATTTCCCTTCTTAATTTTTTCCACATTTTCTTTTGAGCCAAACAAGAGAATATTCATGAAAACTCTTATTAAAAAAAATGACAAAAGAAAACACATGACAAAACAATGAAAAAAAACCAAAAGAATAAAGCAAATGGAGGTGAGACATTAAAAAAATGTGCAGAATATATAATAAGAAAACAAACAAGTGCAAAGACATGATCGAGAGCAAGACAGAGGGTGGATGTGATGCAAGGGAAAACAAATGAAAGTAGACCTACTCCTAACCTAACCAGTTAGAAGGTACATGCTAAGTGTAATGATATTTCCAATGAATCCATTGTAATTGGTCCCGACCTACAAAAACAAAGATAAAATCAATTACACCCAATATATAATAATGTCCAATAGAAAATATATAAGATTGAAAATCTTGCACAAAACATTGAAGTCCTCCTTAAAGGAAAAAATGTGTGTCATATCACCTAACTTTACCCAACCTCCATCCTTACCTTTTCGACAAGAGTAATAGTGAAACAAACTTGGAAGGTTTCTTGTGAATGCACCTACATCTGTATTTTCTTCCTTAGAAAACGTCAGGAGAGATCAAAACTTGCTTTTAGCAAACTAGCTTGTTGAGTAAGATGTTTCTAACTGATTATAGATTTGATCATGAATTTAAACATCCTCTTGAAAAACATGAAATCCTTGAAAATAAATTTGTTAATTAATGGGATGGAATCAAGACAAGAACCTTGTGAGAGAAAATAAATCTTATCATGTTTAAGAAGATTTTCAAGATAGCAATATCTTAACATAACCATCAACAAAAGTTGAAATGCCTCAACTTCTTGCCAAGTATCTAAATATTTAAATGCCAAATCATAAGGGTTAATCGATGTAAAACAATTTTCATGAGATACGTTGGTGGGAAAATGACAAATTGAATGATAGTTGTTAGAACAAGAACCATGATCATGTGGACTGATTAAGGCATAAGATTATGGGTCTAGAAACATCAAAGATATCTCAATTTGAACATCTCTACAAATTATTTGAATTAGAGAATAACCTTCCTCATATGTCGAATGTGGAAACCATCTACTTGTGACTAAATACAACCCGCACTGACATCGTAATCATTAAAAAGGAATGCCAACACTAGTAGAAAGTGATGAAATTAATGACTAGGTGACTAAAACCGTTAGTCACCACAATTATTTCAAGTGAATTACAACTAAATTTGAGCAATTTTAACTGACTGAACTAAAAATGACTAACTTAAATGACTAATTTAGTCTAGGGATAAAATATACAACTAGATAATAAGTGACTAAACTAAAAGCGACTAACTTAAATGACTAATTTAGTCTAGGATTAAAATATATGACTAGATAATAAGTGGAAAAATTAATAATACTTAGCATAAATGACTATTATAGTCCAAGAATAAAAATATGACCAAATAACAACTACAACAAGTATATGAATTAGTCATTTATGTTAGTACTTTTAAATTGTGTGTCGCTTCAGAAATGAAAAATTGCAATTTTGATACCAAAGTGTTACATTTCACTATAGGGATCTTTGAATCCATTTGCAATGTTAAAATTTAGAGACAAATGGGTCTTTGAATTCATTTACAGTGTTAAAATTCCAAATACCCTTTGTCTGTAAAGTTTAACATTGCAGATGGATTCATCTACAATTAACATAATTGCATGTATCATCTATCTACTTTGCACTAATGGCTTCATTATAATTTTTGTAAAGGTAATATTTAGATAATCAAATTAATATTTATATTTATATTTCTTTGGCCAAAAAGTTTAATGTTTAAATTTCATTGATTTATGTTAAAAGTGTGGGTGGTTTTAAATCTAAGGTTAAATCTTCATATTTACATTTAATAAATAGATAAACATAACATTGCTTATGTTAAAAGTGTGGGTTCATTTAAATCTAGTATTAAAATCATCATATTTACATTTGATAAATACTAAATAGATAAACCTAAAATATATATTTATATACCTATTTAGTAAATAGGTATGAACCTTTATTAATTGAAGTATGAAATTTAATTTTTTAATGGTGTATGAACCTTTGTTAATTTAGATATGAACCTTAATTATTTTTTTAATGGTGTATAAAGTTTTATTAATTGTTTGATATGAACCTTCTTTAATTTTTAATGGTATTATGAACTTTTGTTAATTGTTTAGATATAAACCTTATTTTTTTTAATAATATATAAACCTTTATTAATGATTTAATTATTTTTAATGGTGTATGAAGTTTTATTAATTGTTTGATATGAACCTTAGTTAATTTTTAATGGTATTATGAACTTTTGTTATTGTTTATATATGAATTTTATTTAATTTTTTAATGATATATAGACCTTTATTAATGATAAATAATTTTAATAGTGGATAGATAAACTAATGATCAAATAAAACTCATTTCAATAAAATGGAATTATAATAGTTTATTTGTTTTTAATAATGGACATTGTTTTTAATAATTGATACATGATGTAATTGTTTTTAATTTTTCATACATAATGTAATGCTCATTTCGTGAAAATGGGAAACAGGTCATGAAAGTCGAACGTTGGGTATGAAAATTGGCTATGAAAGTGGAAAGTTGGGTATGAAACTGGGTATGAAAGCCCAGGAATGAAAACCAAAGATTTTTACCCACGAAAACTGGCTATTCTTACCCTGCAAAAACTTGCTAAGAACCTTGTTTCTATGCAAACCAGTTATTCTTACTATGAAGAGGTCCACTCTAGGTTTACCTGGTTTCTAAACTCTCCATGAAAACTAGATGTTTGGTCCATGAAGATGGCTCTTTGATGCAAAATTTTTGCCGTTGATAGGAGGGTTATGGTATATTTTGAAATATTTAAGAGAAATTGGTTATGTGGTTAAATATTTTTAAGGCTTGTGAAATTTTCTATATAATTAGAGCTCCTGTCATGGATATAAGAGCATTGGAGAGAACTTGGATCCTTTTAAAGAGGCAGGAAACAACTAATTTACAATTGAAGCTTGCAATTTTAGAGCTAGAATCACAGGTTAGTTGGGTTTATAGGTTTATATTTTTCTATGTTCATGCATTTTTACTACTTTTCCCTAAGTTCATTCTACGATGTTCGTTCTATAGAGTCAAATTTTCCTCATGAACATACCTACAAGTAGAATTTTAAACTGCTACCATCTCCTGCTTTCATTTTTTTATGCAACCTTCCTGCTTACTTGATCTTTCCAGATTTTAACAATATAGCTTTGATTCTTTATATTTATATTGACTTCAATGGGTTTGAGGGGTATCTATTCTTCCACAACCTCTCACTAGCATATCTACATTTTAACATAGGAAACTAGGCTTGTAAATAGCCTATGATAGCAGAGTAGTTACCTTAAACAAGTGTAGTTACCTAAGAGTTTGTTCTAATAACTTGATTAACAAAGAAGGATGTAGAATATGGATCTCTCCCATCTAGCTAAAAAACTATTTCGTAGGAATGGAGTTCAACGAAATAATTCATAGCGGGGTGGTTGTATACAATCTTGCCCACATCTCCCATCTCATTAACACTTGCTCCCACCAAAATCCATTAGATAGAAGCCAAAAGCATAACCTACCACACCAGAACTAACAATGTCCTATCAACCTAGTGTTTTTCATCTCTTAATTTCATATGAACTTCAAAGGGTTTAGGTTTCTCATCAGGCTTAGTTCCTTGTGTTAACCTTTTCTGTCCACTATTTATTTAATACATTTTATTGTTCTCCTATGGAATCTGATTTAATACACTTTATTGGTTTTCAATGGAATCTGACCACCTTGAATTGAATTGAATATGAATACATGAATGTCATTGAATATAAGGACATGTTATGTGAAAATGGCTGTTGCGATTCATGTATTATATTTCAACAATTGAATATACAAGCATCAATGGCGTTGAATATAAAGAAATGAATATGAGAATGCCAAATTTCCATTTATGCCTTTATCATTCAATCGATAATTCAATTCATGGTGGTCAAATTCAATCATAAAGGAAAAATGCAGTGGAAACAACTTAGTGTTTAGAATTGTGTTTATCAAAATTATAAGTTTCTTCATATCCACGAATAGATTTATAGTTAGTGCTCTCAGAAGAGGATAATGATTGATTTGTAACTTTCATTATATTTATCTCTAAAGTCCAAAGATAAATTCCCCATCTGGGCCTCCACTCAGTTCCCTTCTTTCGTAACAAACGAATCATCTGTCTAACAAATATAAGAGTTGTGCCTCTTGTTGTGGGGAAAAATGCCTATGTAGGACGATCCTATCCACCTAAGGTGTGACAGTGCCTTAGCAACAAACAGATACAGCTATTCTGGTTCTTTCCTTTATGAAATGTGAAAGAGGGGAGATCGATAGACTTACCGTTGTCTTCCGTTTGTCCCTCGATCTAGATCCTCTTCTCTTTGGGTGTTCACAGCTACTTGCCTCCTCGCTTGCTCAAGAGAACAGCTACTTGATTCCCACGAGATCACAAGAGAACAGCTACCTGTGACAAGAGAACAGCTACTTGCAACAAGAGAAGAACACAACACAAAGGCATATATTCATATTCATAAATGATTCAGGATTAGAAGTAAATCAAATACACTAATGCAATCATACAAATACACCAGTATATAGGGGCAAACCAAGATAGCTTTATTGATAAGTAACAGGGTTCAGGAAGAGATACAACCCAGAGGGCTCCAATCCAGCATCTCCTTCCCAGCAGAATGGAATTCCTTCTTCAGCTCCCTTCAAAGCATTAAGCACCCAATGATCCAGTCTCAAACCAACAGCAATTCTTTGCAATAACAAAATTCCAGCCTCCTAGATCTCATGGAGGAGAGATCTATATATAGTTATTTTGGAGAGAGGATGAGTCAGCTTGAGGCTGGTATGAATCTGACTAGTGTCCTCTCCCTCTCTCAGTTCTTGAGTCCACTTGGAGGTTCTTGCTTCCACTTGGATATTTGGAACCTCTTACTCATCACTAGTCGAATTCCCTGATACAAGTGTCATTTTGGAAGCTTCCTGGGCATTGACACATTGAGGAATGAACCTGCCACTTGTCCAAACTCGCTCAGCGCAGGTAGCCTTTGTTGCAGTTGACATTCAGCGCAGTTGCTCAGTGGAGCAGTCGACATGATCTAGAATTGGCTTGATTTTGAGCAGTTTCAGGTGGAGAACTTCTGTGAATTGTTGTGGTTAGTTGGCCTTGTTCCTCTAGGGGTAGGAACAACATGTTTAGGGACTTTGGATCCCTTAGATTATTGACATTTCATGCTTAGTGCTGCAAGGCACAAAAATGTCTATAACAATTGCCCCCTAAAGTATGAGGCCGTTTATCGGGTGAAATGCTTTATCCAGGAGGGTCCGAAGTTCATCCATTTGCTGGGAGGAGACCTGTAATAAGATACAATACAATACATTATGATTCATACTGCTTTCATGATCTAGCTGAGGCGGGCATTCCCATGCTCAGCTTTATAAATTCATTTTTGTACATAGAACAGACAATCGTCTGATGGTAGACTGATAATTTTGGTGAAATTATCATCCTTTGAGTAGGATGATCATCTGCTGCAATGATGTACATGTCAAATGTCTTTATTTTTCCTGAATATATATTGCAGCCCGGATGGATGAAACTAGATCCAGGGTCTTCAAACTCGTTCGATCTTCACTCTAAGTACAAGTCGATCCATGTGAGAATTGCGCTGAAGTCGAACATGGAAAGACATCGCTTGATTACCGGTCAATGATGTAAACCATTAACAAGCGCGAGAGGAATCATCAATAATGATAATGACCCTCAAGGTACTGCAGTACAATTCACGTGGTGTGAATAAAGGACTTGGCGTCGAACACCACGCAAAATCTTCTGGTCGAAGGTCATTGATGTATACCTGTCGCCGAAAGTGAGAAACTTGCCATTGAGGCATGCAAGCTTCAAAGTACTGAAGGGGTTGCTCCTAGATCAACTTCTTGGGTAATGAGCTGATGTCGACAAGAACTAGTCCATCAAAGGAGGGCCTTAATGAATCCCACATCAATGACACGGAACGGAGCTAATGATTTTAATGGAGGTGAAAACGATCTGTGACATATGATTCAGGGTGGCGGTCATGAATGGATGAAGGATAATGTATGGCAGTGGATGGGACCCGGTTGACTCTTTCTGAACGACTTCTCTTGAACATATGGCGACACTGATGCGATGGATCGGTAGCATTACCCCAAATATGGATGGTATGGCGAGACCATGGTGATGTGACCGGTGAATGAAACAACCCAACCCGATTGTGGTACGGAGGAAAAGTGTCATGTTCAAGAGCGACCTGCTACCATCAAAGTTTTCTTGATTTTTTCCCAATTTTTCCCCAGTCATTGCTGACCAGTACCTCTTTATTTTTTTCAAGCTTGAGGAGGATAACATATGCTTGTTCTATAACTTGCCCTTCGGGCAAGCCCATCGCTATGTTTTAACGAGCCTAGCGATAGTGAAACTCGTTCTCGTCTAAAGACAAGTTTGTCGCTATTTAGTGATTTTAACGAGTCTAACGACAAAGACAACTCGGTTCCTTTTCATTTTTAGAGAGTCTGAAAAGGTACATAAAGTTAACTCCAAAATTCCTTTTTCGTCATCTAATCCCTTAAGTCCGAAAAAGTATAAAACAATACAGAAGGGATGAGTTTTCGATAGTTTTAACGAGCCGAACAAAACAAGCGCTCGATCTTTTTGTGCAATAATCCCTCATGTCCAAAAAGATTAATATCTAGAGGGATAGCTCTTCCGGTCGGTTTAACGAGCTGGAAGGCCAAAACTCGGCAATCTTTTCATATTTTACGAGTTAGTTGAAAAGAGCTTAAAGAAGACTCGTCTTTTGAGGAACGAGTGATGAACAGGGTTAGCAACTGATTCCAGGTACAGGTTGGAATTTTCCAATCACGGCAGTGTCACAAGGATGGCTAGGTGAAATCACTCTTCGCAGCTGTTCCTCAAAATGGGTAAACAATCATATGGAGGTGAACGATCGGCCAAATGAAAAGTGGAGGTGACGGTGCAAACACGACCAAGGCTTTTATGGTAGATAAGGTTACATACACAATGGTTATTTACCGGGATGGGTTCACTTTTTAACGAGCTTGAATGCGCCAAAACACTGCTCGGACTTATGTTTATTTTTTAATGAGCATGAACTATGTGCTAAAACTGCTCGGATCTTGCGTTTATTTTTTAACGAGCATGAACTTTATGCTAAAACTGCTCGTTTATATAGTCAAATTTTGATTTTTTACCATAACTAGCTTTTCTCTTTTCAAGGATAGTACTTCATTCTCAATTGCTGCATCAAAATTAGTTAGAAATACATAACATGAGATAAAAACCCTAATATTTCGCTTTGAACTACGTAAAAAGCAATTAAAAAGTGCTTTTACCTCTCATTTTACCATTTCATTTGAACTTGGTTTGTTGGAGCTTTGGAGGTGCCTCTTCCCCCTTGATTTTCACCAGCTGATTTCGAGAGATTCTGTGGACAATTCTTGGCACCGTCTGGACCAGGTAGGAGCTAAACCCTAGCTCTTTCTTTTCATGGTTTCATTTTTCCATCCTGTGCCTGTTTCCCAGTCTTTCTGAGCACCTGGGGTTTTGCCAGGGCACCCTGTCATCAACGCAGGTTGTCCACTCGAAACCTGCGTTGAATGTCAAGCTGCCTTGAGGCAGCTTGACCTTCAATGCAGGTGGAACACTGTCTGCCTGCGTTGGGACCAGAAAACTGATTTTGTGGCACAGTTTTTGATGAAATTTCGCCAGTTTCTCATCAAATCCAGGATCTTACTCATTCTCTTGTTTGTTTTGCAGGGACCTTTGAGCAAAATGTCCCTTACGTGGCGAGAACGAGAACATGAAGAAGAAGATATGATTGCCCTCCATGACCCTGTCACGGTGAATGCGCTGCGGAACTGTGGCCTGCTGAAGTTCTTCCGTATCTCTAGCATGAGAGCACAGATTTCTTTACTGCAGTATATGCTTGATGCTTGGGATCCCATCAACCAAGTATTCCAGATTAGGGGAAAATCTATCCCCTTGACCATAGTGGACATTTACTTCTTGACTGGGTTGTCAAGGCGGGGTGCCCCCATTTCTTTGTCAGGTTCGGCCCGGGGGAATGACTCCGTGAGAGACTATGTTCGCCAGTACTGCAGGGAAGGTTCCCAGCCGAGCAGAGATGGCAAGGTTGTTATCCGTGAGATTACTGACAGGTCTCTCAGGTCCATTCTGTATACTATTGGTAGGATGGCCGGTAGTGCATCCCTTCATGTTGCCAACAGATCTTATGTGCAGCACACCTTGGAGTGTCTTCAACCGAAAGTATTCAACTGGTGTGATGCAGTACTTGTTCAGATGAAAAGTCAATTGACCAAGGTAAAGGACGGGAAGCTGAAGAACTTTGGATTTGGTTCTATTTTGACTGCCTTCGCCTTGGAGAAAATACCACTGATGCAGCCTCAGTATATTGCGCTCGACTTGCCTTCTCCGACCGAGCCACGCATGCAGAGATGGGTTGATCACATGTCTAGGCATGCTGGTCAACCTCAGATTACTTTCACTGATACCTTCTTCAGGTGGTTCGAGCGCCAAGAGATGGTCTTTTCCAAGTATCCATATGTGGGTATGGATTTCTGAGGTGATCTGGATTTGGTGTTACCGGATGGCGAACAGTGGGGCGCTATTGGTAAAATCTCTGACCATATCACTGTTTACTGCTTTTATTCATAATGTTACTGTGCTTTATTCTGTCAACACTTTTAATCAAACTCTTGTGTGCATGCAGATGTTGGTCCTGTTCGTCCAGCAGTTCGTCCGAGACCGCCAGTCACTGCCCCAGCAGGGGAGCTTACTGGGAGGGTTATTCTTCGCGACCTTGACATGGCCGAGACCCTTATAGCTGTGCAGGAGCAGGTGGAGAGCCTTACTCTCGGTATTTCGGATGTACGGATCGACGAGTTACCTTTACAGTTGCAGCAGCATACTACTGGTGTGCCTAGACGATGGACCCGTCTCTTGCGCATGATTGCACAGGCCGTGACGTGCTATCATGAGCATCACTAGGCTAGGGTGCCCCCTAGCACTTTTGAGTTTTTGGGTCATGCGACCAATTTTTGTCTTGGTTACAGAACATTATGTATAAACGATAAACAGCGTTTATATATATATATTGATTTTCGAGGTTTATTCTGGTTGAGTTATATGATCCACTTGCACAATATTGATGATGCATTTCTTTTTATAAATGTCGCAAATGTCTATCTAACACATAGTTTGCTAATGAGTCGGTTAATGTGTTTAAGTTCCTGGAAATATGATGGTATTGAATTACATCAAACTGTCTTTCCAAAATCTTAACCCTTAGAAACATACGATAAATAGCTGGATTGCGGACAGAGTATATACCATTGAGTTGTAGTATCACGAGTTGTGAGTCTAGCCTGATGATCAGTCGGCATATACCACGGGTGATGGCATCAGAGAGGAGTTCTATCAACGTGCTATACTCAGCGATATTATTCGTTGATTGCCCAATACACACACCTCTGAAACTCACTAACTCGCCGCTTGGATCAAAAATGGCCCAGGCTGGGGAGGACAGGTTCTGCGAACTACGACTCGCTCTGTCAGCATATCCCAGACATGTCTCAGAAAGGTTCGACATCTGCAATAAATGTAAAAAGGTGGATTACTCGACCAAAACAAACACTTTAGCGAAAACAAAGTACAACAAAAGCACACAGGTTACTATTTAGGCATAGTAACGCTTGAGATACAACCCGTTGTGGGGTTGCGCCAGTGGAATTCCGTCATAATCCATTAACTCGTAGGCTCCTTTTGCTAACACTTGTTTAACAATATAGGGGCCCATCCATAAAGAATTAAATTTACCTGCTCCCAATTTGTCGGATTCTTGGTCGTAAAGCAAGACCAAATCACCTTCTGAGAAGACACGGGGTTTGACATTTTTGTCGAACTGCGCCTTGACTCGTTTCTTATGGGCTTCGTTAGCCAAAGTGGCATCACGACGGGTTTCATCCAATTGGATTAATTCCAAGAAACGGGCCTCTTCTTCTGAAGTTCCGGGGAGGAGGTCGACTGCGAGTTTAAGAGACGAAATTTCGCACTGGACTGGTAAGACTGCCTCCAGGCCATACACCAGTTAGAAAGGTGTGAACCCAGTCGCATTCTTTACCGATGTTCGGTAAGCCCACAAGGCTGAGTACAGGATTAGGTGCCACCTTCTTTTATGAACCCCGATCATCCTTTGCAACATACGCTTAAGGACTTTGTTGATCGCTTCAACTTGTCCGTTGGCTTGCGGATAATACGGGGTAGAGCTGTCGTGAGATAGCCCTAGCTTGGCAACTAATTCAACCATCATGTGATTGCGAAAATGCGATCCATGATCTGTAACTATAGCCTGTGGTACGCCGAACCTGGGGACTACATGATTAAAAAAGAAAAGGGCAGCTGTTTCACTAGTGTTATCCAATATAGGCATCGCCTCGGCCCATTTGGTAAAATAGTCAACGACGACTATAATATACCCATGCCCCCCGGTCGAGGTGGGGTTACATTGCATGAAATCAATGCCCCATTTGGTGAAAGGCCCAATAACAACTATTGGCTGTAAAGGTGCAGGTGTTCTTCTGGTTTTGCTATCAAAAATTTGACAAGCATGGCAACTTCTGACTGCGATTATGCAATCTTTGAACATGGTTGGCCAGAAGTATCCTACTCGTAAGATTTTTTGTGCTGTTGCATATCCAGATTGATGCCCTCCACACGCGCCTGAATGACACTCATTCAGGGCTTTTTCGGCCTCCTCATGGGTAAGGCACCTCCTCAGAACTGTATCTATACCTCGACAGTAAAGCGTATCACCGACGATCATGTAGTCTTTAGCTTGGTATCGTATACGTTTCTGTTCAGAGTGAGAGGTGTTAGGCCTGAACTTTTGGGTTTGGAGATAAATTATGATATCTCCATACCACTCATCGCTTGTAGATATCAGAAACAGATTCTCGTCCATGATTGACTCTTCGAAGGTTTCATCGTTGGGCGACGATGGGAGATCGCACAATAATTCTGCGAAAACTAGAGCTTTCTTTGATTTGGATTTTACAAATTCCAGATCAAACTCTTGAAGGATCGCTATCCATTTTGAATATTTGCCCCCCAGCAACTGTCGCGACAGTATATAAGTCATGGGGTTGCAATATGATAAAATGGTAGTTTTCCGAAAGAGGATATAATGTCGAAACCTTTGAATCGCTTGAACAGCTGCAAGCGCTAGTTTTTCAACATAAGAATATCTACTTTCTGTATCATTCAAGTTTTTACTTAAATAATATATAGGATGTTCAATTCCATCGACTTCTTGAACTAAAACCATCGCAATGGTCGTATCCGCTGCAGCCAGATACAGGTTAAAATCTCGTTGATAGTCTGGGGCATACATTAATGATGCTTTTACTAGAGAATCTTTCAGAGCATCAAAGGAAGCTTGCACCACCTGATCCCAGACAAAAGGTACATCCTTCTTCAAAAGATGAGTATAACCTTTAGTAAGTTCTGCGTAATTTGGAATGAACCTCCTCAGAAAGTTTGCTTTCCCTTGGAGTTTCTGAATCTGAAGCAAATTTGAAGGTGGAGGCAAATTAATGATTGCCTGAACCTTGCAAGGGTCGAGACGAATCCCATCCTTGGAGACTACAAAGCCAAGTAAATGACCAGAACCGACGCAAAACACACACTTGTGCGGATTGAGTCTTATCTTGTAGTGTCGGCAACGTAGAAATATCGCTCTTAAATGCTGCGGATGATCAGTCCGCTTTCGCGAATGAGCCGGAAGGTCGTCGAGATATGGTTGAACAATGTTCTTGATGTCATGGAAGGCATAATTCATTGCCCTCTGAAACATCGCCCCTGCATTCTTTAAACCAAAGGGTAATTTTCGATAAGCGAATGTGCCCCACGGACAAATAAATGCAGTCTTTGACTGGTCCTGTGGGCGGATATTTATCTGATTATACCCAGAAAATCCATCCATAAATGAAAAGATTTCACATCCGGCGCATTCATCAATTATCTGGTCGATGAAAGGTGTAGGGTAGTTGTCCTTCGGACAAGCTTGGTTTACATCCCTATAGTCGACACACACTCTAATCGTCCCTTGTTTCTTCATAACAGGGACAATATTCGATACCCAATCGGTTAGAGGAACCGGGTAGATGAAACCAGCATGGAGAAGTTTTTCAACTTCTGCCTTAATGGCAGCGGCTTTCTTGGGGTGCACCTGCCGAAGCCGTTGTCTTACTGGTTTGACATCAGGATACATTTTAATTTCATGTTCAACAATACTCGAGTCAATGCCTGGCATTTCATCGTATGACCAAGCAAAGACATCTCTGAACTCGCGAAAAAGAGCGTTATATATTTCCAGTTCTGAAGGAGAACAACCTTTGCCGACATAAATATTCTCTACAACATTTGGTTTAGTCGAGATATTTATGGCTATAGTCTCTTCAATATTGGATAAGTTCCGCTCGGAATCCACCGTATTTACAGTATTTGATAGGAATTCAAAAACTAAAGGGTGATAAAGGTCCTGTTGAGTATCTTCTTCATATTCCGGAAGAAGGGAACAATGGTGGTGATCATTCCATGGTGCCCCCTCAATCAACATTGATTGTAAGATTCCTTCGTCAGTCCCATGCACTTTCGACCAAGGATCTAATGGGGTACCATATTCTCTAGACCTATCTACCCAAATGCTTGACGAGCATTGATTTGGGTTCACCTCCCATGCCCGAAACATTGATTGCTACAATATTTCTATTGGGCTTGGGGGCAAAACCATTGCATGATCCATGTCGACTTTGTCTTCTGCGACTTTCGTGGAAGATATCATGTTGCAGGTTGCTACTAACGCTATATTTCCTATGTATATAGGAGGTGGAAGCATGAAATTTCCCATCATTGTGGGGTCTTTCAGTAGGCCTACTCCAATATCTTGAAGCGAATGGTTGCTCTCATGGATCATGGGAATGCTTCCCGTAACTTGTGAACCATTAGGGAAGAAGTTCTGTTGGTCGACGACCATAATCCCTCCTTGAAAAGGGAATGCGATCTTCCTAAAATAAGTCGACACTACAGCTGCCATGGCATATATCCATGGTCTTCCCAGTAGGATGTTATAGTCAAGATTCCCATCGATGACTTCAACATCAATTTCCACTGTTTTTCCTCCTAGTTCAACCTTCAATTTATTTAGTATACCGTATGGGGTGTACGTCCTTCCGTCGAATGCTTTTAGTGTCATCGAAGATCGCAACAAGGTTGGAGATCCGAGAGTTTTCTAGCAACTCATCGACATGATACATGTAGATGCCCCCTCATCAATAATTGTTTAGTGAACAGTTTTGTTGAGGGCTTTCACTTGAATAAGGAAAGCTAGTTGAGCTGGTAACTGTGGATCGTATCCTTTGTGATCGAAGGATACAAGATTGGAATCCTTAGGATCAACCCCACCAATAGCCGATAACAATGCCTGCCTTTGGGATGGGCAATTTTGTAGTACCTCAAGAGTCGACATAGTGGATGGCGATTGGGCCAAATCTTCCACTATGTTATAATGTTGCGCCGCCCTGGCGCGAGGATTAAATGTCGACTTGTGTACTACTCCCTTCAGTGATTTTATTGTTAATTCAGGAATGATGGGTGGTACAACTTCTGTCAAAGTTGTTGTCGAACTACTTGGTTGATCTTTACCTTTGTCGTTCGACAGCGGAGGATTCCCGTAATCTTTGTTCCTTGTCGAAATCAAAGCATCATTTTGTTGCTTGGAGATCGATAACATTAGCACTTGCGACGGGGAAGCATTTCCACTATCAACCAGATTTTGACCTTGATTGGGAAACGGATCAGTTAACACAGCTGAGGTGTGTGAACTTTTGAAGAACTTCTTAAGCTCAGCTTTGTATGGACAATCTCTCGTCCAATGATCCTCATCATTGCATATTTGACATGGATAATTTTGTTTCCCTTTCCCAGGAGGGTTTGAAGAAGTTTTTTGAGGGGATGACTCACCCTGTTTCTTCTTCTTCCCTTTGTTTTGCTTCTTCTTGCTTCCTGGTTGATTGGGTTCTTTGCCTTTATCTGCTGATACGGCATTTACTTCCGAAGCAAGAATTTCTTCTTTTGCATTCTGATCAGAAGTCTTACGGGCTTTCTTAGACGAAGCCTTTGTCGACTTTGCGTTTGCAGTGCCAATCACACCATCGCCGGCATGAGAGTCACTATTTGATTTAGGAGGAGGAGGAATTGAAAATTTCGGTCTAGGGGCGTCAGGTATTTTGTCGTAGAGCGTGCCGGATTGAGTATATACTAAGTCTAGATACTGTGCACGAGCAATAACTTGCTCCTCTATTACGACTCCCCCTTTGGCCACATCTTCTGTTATGGCAGGAAGTAACGACTTGATAAACCATTCAGCTAATAGCTGATCGGGAACGTAAGTCTTCACCATCCTGCGACGACAACGCCACTCATGTATATGATCGGATATATGTGTGGCCGTCGTCTGCTTGAAATTGGTTAAGATTTCTGTTCCAGTTTCATACCTTATCGGTAATTAAAAATGAGTTAAAAAAGTCATGGCTAGGGAACTGAAATTATCGAAAGAGGCTCTAGGTAATTCAATATACCATTTAGCTGCTGGACCTGTCAATGTCCTCTGAAAAAGGTGAAGCCTTATTGAATCATCGTTCAGGGTGTTCGACGAACACCACAGATGAAAAGTCATCACGTGATTCGACGGGTCTTCGCCTGTATTTCCGTTGAATTTAGGAATTTCCGATGGAAGTTTGTGAGGAATCGCTGGCCACCAAGGGGCGTAAGCAATTGGATCGTTCATTAATCGGTGTAAATCCGGTAATTCTAAAGTTGCCACGAATGGTAACTGTTGATTCAGGTTAGGCGAGGCGTACCCAGGATACGACGGAATCGCCTGAGCAGTAGGCCTTTGCATACCAGCATAATGTAATTGATGTTGGTATGACTGATACGGTTGGTGGACTTGACCACTGTAAAGTGGTTGGTTTAAACCGTTTTGAATATATGGTTGTCCACTATTTGCAAAGATCTGCTGCTCAGATCCTTGGTACACCTGCTGGAATTGTGGTTGTTGGTATTGCACCAGCCACGGTTGTGAAGCCATGTTCTGCGGTGCTATACTAACCGATGGACCAAGATGTGGGGTAATTGTACCCGTTTGGACCTGTGTCGCCCCACCAGTTGGCGATTGTGGTTGTGTCACAGGGTCAAGGGGTTGTTGCATTACAACCTGAGAAATCTGAGGTTGACACACAACAGGCATCGTTTGAACTTGTGACACTGTTACAATAGCTGGCGTTGTAGGGATGGTCGACACTGGTACACATTGTTGCATAGAATATACAATTCTTGGCTGTTGGGGTAGCATAGGTACCCAACCACTTGTCGTAACTCCAGTATAACCTGAATACTGTTGAGAACTGCCGTATGGATATCCTCCCGGAGGGGGTAATGAAAGGGCATACTGCCCCCCATATGGTAGCAATCCGGAACTCAAGGGCATTGATTGCCCTTGGGGACTGGATGGCCCAAATTGACCTCCATAGGGATCAATCTGTCTAGTCTCAACATAAGAATTACCGGGTATTATCCCGGAGGAACAAACTGGAACAGACCACACTGTCGAAATAGTCCCTGGGTGGACTCCTTCTAGCGTTTGCGAGCTAGTTGGGACAGATGGTACACCGACATACATCGTCGGAGTGACAGCAGGGAGTTCTGCTGTCGCTGTGTCATTCGACACAGTCCTAGATGTCGACGGTTGCTCAGACATTTTAAGTCTATCCAATAGATTGCCTAGCGATTCTACAGGAACTTCCACTGGTGATGGACTAACTTCTGATGTAGAAGGAAAAAGAGTGACCCCTACTCCAAAATGGGTTGGAGTAGTTGCTTGCGGATCCTCTACAATTTCTTCTATCGCAATCAAACCAGGTGGAAGAGGAAGACCGTCAGGTCCGTAAAAAATTTCTGGTGCCGAAGAAGGGGTTGTTTCGACAGCGACAGTTGTTTGAGGAACAAGACTCTCTGGACCGGTTACAGAAGGAACTGGTTTAGTAACGCAAGTACTTGTTCTCAGACTAGGATCAGTATTATTGTCCCTCTGTGGCTGTTGAACTTCTTCAATAGAGACAGGGTTTCCAGAAATGTTTTGAGTAACCAGAATCTCAGATGTTGTCGGAACACTTGTTCTGACTTTGATAGGAGATTTCGAACCGGTTAAGCGAGTTCGCTTCGTCCGTACTATTTTCGATTCCGGAGACAAAGACGGTTGACTCGCAAGCCTCCGCGAACGACGGGGTTTCAATTGACTTTCTTCCACGATTGCGGATTACTCGATCAACTAAAATACAAAAGGGGAAAATGTGTTTCCGAATTGAATGAATTTTATTAGACGCTTTAGACACAATTTGCTTTTTCACTTTTAAAGAGTCGAGAAAAAGCTAAAGATGACTCTAGTCTCCTTCGATGTTTTAATGAGCCCGAAGTGATAAATGCTCGGATGGACTTTTTCTGTTATAGAGTCTGAAAAAGGCCAAAAGAAACTGCTCTGGAGATCTAGGCAGAGGGTGTGCCAAACTTTTCGCAAAACTGCAGAATACTTTTTAAGGTACGGGCGGTCGATCTTCGTGAATGTTGTGTTCACTGCATTGCGATCAGTAGGGCGGCCAACACGGCTTCCTAAGGATAAAGGATATATGCCTATAGGGGTCTCCCAATATATACGCGACGGTACGTGGGAGCACAAATCCGTACTAGCGCTATCGTCCCTCAGGAGGAATCACCCACCTTCCACGAGATCGACAGTCACTAGGCTTAACGACGTCGGAACACGTCTCTAGCCTAGACCTCTATGTTGTGCGTTATGTTGCAAAGCGTTGTTAGGTTCATTCAGTTTATTTTAAGTTGATCTTTTTAGAAGTTTTCCTTTCAGGATCACCACGAGATGTATGGTACAATTCCTAAATGCAGTCTAAGATGATAAGCAAGCTTTATAATCTTTTCAACTTTGAAAATCCTAGCTACTAAGGGAAAAGAGCAACACTATCTTTTCTCAAAGAGCAATCAGCACACTCTAATGCACTCTTTCCTAAATCAATCATGCAAACTTATCAAAATGCAAATGCACAATGCAGGTGTTTGTTTTCTGCTTTCTTAGTATAAATGCCTACAAAGAAAGCTTTTTGTACAACTTTGAATTTGCTTTTAAATGATAGATACAAACAAGTTTACTTTTTCAAAGATCAGCAAGGGTAGAAGAGATTACAATCACTTTGTGATTTTCGAAATGAATACTTGTTTCGACACTTAAAAGAGACAAACTCAAACCAATAAGCAAAAACAAATGATAATCAACTGCAAACAGCCAATGAACTCTCTCCTAAGATCACAATCAATCAGATCTGAATCAAGGGCTACAGGATGATTATTTCGCTCATGCAAAGGAAAACTGTAAATGACGCCACAAACACATAAAAACACTTACAGTCTTTTTGTACAAAAGGAGGCGGAATTCAAGCAAAGAAAAGGGGTTATCAGACTGGTACCTATGCTGGTTAAAGGCTGCAAAAACAGAGATCAAAACAGGGCAACAGACAGCAGAGAACCCCAGCTGCACAAAGCTAAACTGGTTCAGCGCAAGTCCAACACTGTGGAGTTGACATTCAGCGCAGGTAGCCTTCACGGGACCTGCGTTGAAATGCAGACTGCCTTCACAGCAGTTGCGCTGAAGGAGAAACTCTCGTTTCTCTTGGGTTCCGGGTCATAAAATGCTCAAAAATCAACTGTTTCAGGCCAAATCAGAAACACAAGCAAGGTATAAACAGAGGGATGCTTTGAGAGGGTACTAAAGACTATCACAAAGGATCATCAAGTCATTTGTGAGTCCATTGTTCAGATCATAGACAAAATCCAGTGAAGGATCAAGGCAGCAACAGTCTACTTTGCAGAAGCAGTTCGATTGTTGCTGTTGAGTCTATGAAGCAAACAATGATGTAAACACAAATAAAATGACTAAAACAGATCTCCCCAGTGGAGTCGCCAATTTGTTGTGGGGAAAAATGCCTATGCAGGACGATCCTATCCACCTAAGGTGTGACAGTGCCTTAGCAACAAACAGATACAACTATTCTGGTTCTTTCCTTTATGAAATGTGAAAGAGGGGAGATCGATAGACTTACCGTTGTCTTCCATTTGTCCCTCGATCTAGATCCTCTTCTCTTTGGGTGTTCAAAGCTACTTGCCTCCTCGCTTGCTCAAGAGAACAGCTACTTGATTCCCACGAGATCACAAGAGAACATCTACCTGTGACAAGAGAACAGCTACTTGCGACAAGAGAAGAACACAACACAAAGGCATATATTCATATTCATAAATGATTCAGGATTAGAAGTAAATCAAATACACTAATGCAATCATACAAATACACCAGTATATAGGAGCAAACCAAGATAGCATTATTGATAAGTAACAGGGTTCAGGAAGAGATACAACCCAGAGGGCTCCAATCCAGCATCTCCTTCCCAGCAGAATGGAATTCCTTCTTCAGCTCCCTTCAAAGCATTAAGCACCCAATGATCCAGTCTCAAACCAACAACAATTCTTTGCAATAACAAAATTCAAGCCTCCTAGATCTCATGGAGGAGAGATCTATATATAGTTATTTTGGAGAGAGGATGAGTCAGCTTGAGGCTGGTATGAATCTGACTAGTGTCCTCTCCCTCTCTCAGTTCTTGAGTCCACTTGGAGGTTCTTGCTTCCACTTGGAGATTTGGAACCTCTTACTCATCACCAGTCGAATTCCCTGATACAAGTGTCATTTTGGAAGCTTCCTGGGCATTGACACATTGAGGAATGAACCTGCCACTTGTCCAAACTTGCTCAGCGCAGGTAGCCTTTGTTGCAGTTGACATTCAGCGCAGTTGCTCAGTGGAGCAGTCGACATGATCCAGAATTGGCTTGATTTTGAGCAGTTTCAGGTGGAGAACTTCTGTGAATTGCTGTGGTTAGTTGGCCTTGTTCCTCTAGGGGTAGGAACAACATGTTTAGGGACTTTGGATCCCTTAGATTATTGACATTTCATGCTTAGTGCTGGAAGGCACAAAAATGTCTATAACACCTCTATTGATGGGGAAGTAGCATGGTGATTACCCATGGTGCCTTCTAGAGCCATTTAATTGTAGTTCTCGTATCCAATAAAACATGATCAGTTTTAGAGGAAGTGTCAATCAGTTTTCAACAAGTTGTTTTTGGATAATGCATTAATCGGTCTAACCATTTACAAATCCAAAATACAATTTCCCTTAATATATTTGTTTTTCAACCCTGCAAAAATTTATTTCTTCAAAAAAATGATTGATGGAACAAGGGGATTGAGGTTATAGACAAACCTTACACTTGTGGGCTGATAGAGGATAAGAATTATTTGGGAATCTAGGCCTCCAATCGAGTGCAAGCTCTCATGCCCTATAATCTCAATGATCCAGGTGGATATTGGTGGCCACCTACCAAGTCCACCTGGACCCCCACCATTGTTCTTCTCAGCATTTTTAGTTTCCTTAATTGTAGCACAACTTACTATTTTTAGCAGTTTTTCGGGTCCTGAACTTCCGGAGCCGTTTTGAGGCCCTAAACGACGTTTTTTGGGGAATCCGGGGGCAACATGGGTCCATGGTCCATATGTTGCCCATTCCAACAATGATAGTGCTCGGATAGATCTTTCTAACGAGCTATTGTATGCGTCAAACGGAGATCGTATGCCAAAGTTACGACCCCGGGAAGTTGATGTACCAACTTACCCCAAACGGGGCCCATAGTGTGGCGTTTCATCTTCTAGGGTTAGGTTTTGGAATGTTAAGGGTTTTTCCACTGTTTCTCAACAATAAATAAGCCTTCGAGCCTCATTGTAAGACAGTTCAGAGGCATGTAGCCATCACATCTCTTCTCAGAGATAAGCTACCATCGCCCTAGCTGGTTTATTTCTATTTCTGGTTGTAAGCATATTTCAGTATTTTCCATTAATGAAATGAAGTATTATTTCCGCTGCATCTTTGTGTATATGGTTATTTCTGTAATTTGTTGCGTTCCTGTTTAAATCCGGATCAGTGGTATCAGAGCGGTCTGCTTTTTCTCTGTTTTTCTTTGCATGTCCCCAACAAGGTCGGGATATAAGGAGTTAGGGCTTGAACTGGTTGAACCTTTGCAAGACCAGCCTCACAAATCCCGACGACCTCCCATGGCGGATGAGAAGAAAGATGAGGGGGCAGGAGATCCCATCAAAATCTTGCTCGAAGAAGCCCTCGAGCGACAACGGAACGCGATGATGGACAGCTTTGCCTAGATCCTTCAGCGGCTACCCAGAAGCAATGCATTGGCTTCTAGCAGCTACTCTGGAAACGCCACACCCTTTAAGGTACAAGTTAATTTTGAAATCCCCATATTCGAGGGTCAGATAGAAGCAGATGTCATAGATAAATGGTTAAATCTGCTAGAGGGTTATTTTTCTGTTCATGAATTTTCGAGTCGGGAAAAGATTGTTTTTGCTCTTCTCAAAGCAGCCCCCCACGTCAAGGATTGGTGGGAAACCTACTACGAGCAGAAGGATGAAAGTACTGGCTCACTATTTTCAGCCGCACCCACCTGGGATTCATTCCGGGATGCCATCAAGGAGCAGTACTACCCTGTTGGAAGCTATGAGGATGAATACATAAAGTGGACCACGCTACGGCAGGGAAGGGACCAAGACGTGCCGGAGTTCACCAATATTTTCCATACCCTTCGCACAAAGTTGGGTATCAAGGATTCGGAGCAACATTTGATACTCAAATACCGTGGCTGCCTACACAAGTACATCCAGGAAGAAATACAATTCCTAAACATCTCCTCGCTCGGCGCCGCATACCGATATGCCATCAAGGTCGAGCAGAAGTTTAAACAAAAGAAGCGAGACTTTGGATCTGCGAATCCAAAGCAGGGGAAAGGTGCCCCTAAACCACAGAACAAAGGACAAAGCCAAGGCAGGATAGCCCAAGACAACCAGCCGAAGCTGCAAGCAAAGAACAGCGCCGCGAAGCCGAGAAAGGACACTGGAAAATGGTGCAAGTTCCATAAGAGCTCCACTCACAACACAAGTGAGTGTCGGGCCAAGCAGTCACTGGTGGCTGAGCTAAAGGTTTCAGAATCAGATGCATGTTCCGACTCTGAGTCAGAACCCGAGAAGGGGAATGAAAAAGGGAAGCAGATCATTGATGTGGATCCCAGCGCCACTGTTGCTACCGCAAAGATCTAGAAAAATGAACCCGAAGATCCAGAGGAGGAGGAGCATCTCTTCCACTCCCAGATGTGGGTAAAGGGCTCCCCGATACAGTTCATTGTTGATAGCAGGAGTCAAAAGAACCTCATTTCGGCAGAGGTCGTGAAGCGGTTGGGCTTACTGACCACAGCACATCCACAACCATACACCATTGGGTGGCTTCACCAAGGACGAGATCTTCGCGTGAGCCAGTAGTGTCGCCTTCCGTACAACATCAAGCCCTTCATGGATGAGGTATTGTGTGACATTGCTCCCCTTGAAGTTTGTGATGTATTACTAGGACAACCATACTTGTGGAAGCGACATGCTGTGTATGAATCAAGGCCCCGTGCTGTTATTATTACATTGGGAAATAAGTTGTAAAGGATACTAGAGGTAGCACCACCTACTGCCATCTCTTTGATTACTGCAAAACAATGCAGTAAGATCATTTCCAAAACCAGGAAATTTGTTTTCCTGATAATACGCCCTCAAGGAAAGAAGAAGACAGTGGTCGCGGCCTCCAGACGGGGTCCCTCTGCACGACAACTACAGATGGACAAGGTTGTGGAGGAGTACGAGGACATCTTCACCTCCCCGGCAGGGGTTCCTCTGCACTGTCAAGTCAAGCACTCCATCGATCTGACCCCAGGTGCGCCGCTACCCAATGGACCAATTTATCGGCGCTCCGTTCTGGAGAACGATGAAATCAAGAGGCAGATTCAGGAGCTCCTGCAGAAAGGTCACATCCGTCTGAGTTCATCGCCCTGTGGGAGCCCGATCGTGTTGGTACAGAAGAAGGATGGGACGTGGAGACTCTGTATTGACTATCGGGCGCTGAACAAGATCACTGTCCGTAATAGGTACCCAATCCCGCGGATTGATGACCTCCTAGACCAACTAAAGGGGGCGAAATATTTCAGCAAGATCGATCTGAAGTCAGGATATCACCAGGTACCAATCGAACCCTCTGATGTGTGGAAGACTGCCTTCAAATCCAAGGAGGGCCTCTTTGAATGGTTGGTTATGCCTTTCGGATTGACGAATGCTCCTGCAACCTTCATGAGGCTAATGGATGACATCTTGCGGCCATTCACCAACTCCTTTGTAGTAGTATACTTGGATGACATTCTGATCTTCAGCCAGAGATGGGAAGAGCACCTCCACCACATTCGACAGGTTCTCCAAACACTGCGGCAACACAAGCTATGTGCCAATTTGGAGAAATGCACTTTTGGCATGACCCAGGTTCAGTATCTGGGATACATCATTGATGAACAGGGGTTGCATGTCGATCCAGCCAAGATCCAAGTCATTCGGGATTGGCCCTCTCCAACCACTCTAACAGAGCTCCGCAGCTTTCTAGGCCTTGCCAACTTCTACCGCAGGTTTGTGTTGGGGTTTTCTCATATTTCTTGGCCCTTGAGTCAAGTCACCAAGGGAGGGGTGAAAGAAAAAGTCTTTTGGTTTGAATCTTGACAGAAGGCATTCATGGAGTTGAAGGATCACCTCTGCACGGCACCAGTGCTCGCATTACCAGATTTACAACAACCATTTGAGTTCGAGATAGATGCCTCTGACTATGCTATTGGGGCAGTCCTTACTCAACATGGACATCCAGTGGCATATCACAGTGAAACACTTTCAGACACAGTCTGGAAGTACCCCACTTATGATAAAGAGATGTATTCCATTGTACAGGCCTGCCGACAATGGAAGCATTACATTTTGGGGAAGGAAACGGTCATCCACACAGACCACCGACCCCTGCAGTTCATACAGACCCAAGGGAAATTGCAGAATGATCGCCATCAGAAGTGGTCTACATACCTGCAACAGTTCCACTTGAATATCAAGTATAAGAAGGGCAGCACCAATAATGTTGCAAATTGCCTCAGTCGACCACCGATCATGGTGTTAACCACCGTGCTCAACTCTTGTGGGCACGAGACTTCTGATTGGCCACTTCTCTAGAAAAGCGACCCAGAATTCGGCCACACATACCAGACACTCTTGGAGGGTCGGCATGTTCCAGATTTTCACCTCCAGGATGCCCTATTATGCCACCTCGGTCACCTTTGTGTTCCTTCAAGCGAGCGTGCCAAGATGATTTGGGAAGCCCACTACAGTCGGGCTGCTGGGCATTTCGGGGTCGAGAAAACAGTGGCAGTTCTGCAAAATTATTTCTATTGGCCGAATCTTCGACAGGATGTTGGGAAGTACATCAGATCATGTACTGCCTGTGCCATTGCCAAACCGACCATTAAGAAGCACGGCCTCTATACCCCGTTGCCTACCCCTAGTCGACCTTGGGAATCCATCTCCATGGATTACATGTCAGGCCTTCCTTCCACTAAGCATGGAAATGACTGTGTTTTTGTGGTCGTCGATAGGTTCTCGAAGATGGCCATTATGGTGGCCTGCAAGAAGAATATCACAGCAGAAGCCACTGCTAAACTCTTCTTTGAACGAGTGTGGGTGCACTTTGGGATCCCACAGTCTATCATCTCAGATCGGGACAGTCGGTTTCTCAGCACATTTTGGTCCAATCTCTGGTCAATGCTGGACACCAAACTCACGAAGTCCACAGCCTTCCATCCTCAAACTGATGGCCAGACAGAGGTTGTCAATAGGATGATTGTGCACATTTTGCACATGTATAACTCAAAGCATCCACGCACATGGGACGAGAGCCTCCCCTATGTTCAGCACAGCTACAACCGAGCTCTTCACAGCTCCACTGGCCATAGCCCTTTTCAGGTGGGTTTGGGATTCCAGCCACTATGCCCCATTGATGTGGCCATGCCACTTGCAGCTACTCACATAAATTCAGCTCATGTCCAGTTCGAAACAGATAAGGCCACCAGCTTCATTGAGCGCATCCAACACATTCGCCAGCAGGTCCATGACATTCTTGAGAAATCAAATGCCAAGTACAAGCAGCGACATGATCAACATTGAGTGCCACACAAGTTTCAGGTGGGCAACAAAGTATGGTTGCATTTGCAAAAGGAACGCCTTACTGGAGCCTATCGGAAATTGAGACCACTCTGATATGGTCCTTACACCATTACTAAGGCTATGGGAGACAATGCATTTGAGCTCAGCATTCCCCCATTCCTTGGCCTGCACCCAGTGTTCAATGTGGACCGCCTTCGGCCATACTTTCCACCATTGCTAGACACATCCGACATTGCAGAACAGCTCAAACCCACAGAATTAAATCCAGATTGCATGGAACAAGCTGCAGCTGATCAGATCATGGACACACAGATCGAGAACACTCACCAACAGAATATCCAACTGTATCGAGTTGTCAAAGTAGGTCAACTCCTTCAGCAGGGCAAGTGGCTCACCAGGGAACAAGTTCAGCAAAAGTTTCCTCATCTCATGGAGGAGCTCAATGCAATGGGGACCATTGCTTCCTAAGGGGGGAGGAATGATCCAGGTGGATATTGGTGGCCACCTGCCAAGTCCACCTAGACCCCCACCATTGTTCTTCTCAGCATTTTCAGTTTCCTTAATTGTAGCACAACTTACTATTTTTAGTTGTTTTTCAGGTCCTGAACTTCCGGAGCCATTTTGAGGCCCTAAACGACCTTTTTTTGGGGAATCCAGGGGCAACATAGATAGTGCTCGGATAGATCTTTCTAACGAGCTATTGTATGCGTCAAACGGAGATCGTATGCCAAAGTTACGACCCCGGGAAGTTGATGTACCAACTTACCCCAAACAGGGCCCATAGTTTGGCGTTTCATCTTCTAGGGTTAGGTTTTGGAATGTTAAGGGTTTTTCCACTATTTCTCAACAATAAATAGGCCTTTGAGCCTCATTGTAAGACAGTTTAGAGGCATGTAGCCATCACATCTCTTCTCAGAGATAAGCTACCATCGCCCTAGCTGGTTTATTTCTATTTCTGGTTGTAAGCATATTTCAGTATTTTCCATTAATGAAATGAAGTATTATTTCCACTGCATCTTTGTGTATATGGTTATTTCTGTAATTTGTTGCGTTCCTGTTTAAATCCGGATCACTCAACCACAACAAAATTATCTTCGGATATCCTACGATAAGTTATTCAGATATTTGACAATAATTTTTTTGGTCAAATATGCGATGACAATTGAATGTTCATCAAATATTTGACATTTGACTAGGCCAATTATCCATATATTGGAATATTGACAATTGACAAAGTCAATATTTTTGTAGTTAGAAAACATCTCTCTGGTCAACATCCATCGAAAGTTCAATATAATGGCTATTTTTTGTCATAATACAAAAATATTTTATTTTTCTAATTGCATTACAAATAGTTAAACACTATTGAGGTTTATTTTTTAAGATAATCTTATAGTTTACCCATACACATAAGCTAAGGTGAGTCTTTGATTAAAAATAATGTAGATTTTGGTTAAGGTTTTATATAATTAATAAAATTGGTCAAAACCCTAGAGGTGGTTGTCCACATTAGTGAAACAACCTCCCTTTCATCACTAACTTGCACCACCCTTACAATGCATATACACATCCTAATGGAGTACGTATGACTGCTAATAAACCATTAAAACCTAGATTAGAGCCCTTGAAATTAGTTTGGTCTAAATCTTAAGGAATCAATCCCAAATTCCAAGGATAGGATGATGATGATGATAAATATTATGGTGGTTACAATGAAAATGATGATGATAACAATGATTATGATGATGATGCTAATGACCTTGACCAATCTTCTCAATTTTTAAATGTCATCATTGTCACAATCATAATCTTTAGCATCGTCATCCAAGTCATCATCATTGTCATTGAATTTTGGGGATTTCCCATCATAGATTGCAAGTTGGATGTCATAGGACATTTTACCCCACTTTCTATATGATTTTTTAGAAGATATTTTTAAATTTTGATTTTCATCCCAATCCCTGTGATCCTTGCCACATCGATCATTTTCCAACTGAGATATATGGATCTATATGTAATTCATGGACGTATCATTGGTTTGATGATAACTTTCCTTGTCCACCTAGGACACTAGGTGGAGGAAGAGGTTGCTTTAGCTACCACATTTAGCTTGATATGTATGATCCATGTGTATATGATATCTTGGATGTGTATTATTTTACTGTGATCACTTGAACATTCTATTCTAACTCTTGATGCTTTGGCTATAAGTCCTAAGATTATTTGTTCCATGTTGTTACTTGCCAATGACTCTTCATTAATGACATAAAATAGTACCATCCTTAATTCAACGAGATCATAATGATATACTATATTTTTGTGATTAGGATAAGACAAAGCTAGGGCTAGCCCTTTTATTGGATAGAAGAATACTGATCTACCCACAATAGGATGCTATTCACCATGGTTTTGCGAGGCTTAGTTGAGCTTGGATGCCTCTTGGGATAGTTAATTCCCCCAAAGTGGCTTCCATCCTCAACCCCTCCCCATGAGATTTGAAACTGTGACCTAGGGGGACTAAACCCCATGCAAACCAATTAGTCTACACCTCATGGGTCATAATGATATACTTATTAAAAGAGAACTAACCAAATACCCAATAATATTGACAATAACAAATTAAAGAACTCCCTTAATTTATTTTAAAATTATTATTATATATAATCATTGAACAATATTTATTGACTATTAACTAATTATACAATTTGTATTTAGAAAATCATTAATAATTATGATTAAATTGATCTATTTTAAGTTTTTATGTTATTAAATATACAAATAGATTCAAAGCTTAAAAAAAAATCAAAATATTAAGTATATATAAATTTAACAACTCAACTTTAAAATATTAATAAAACAACATATTCTTCTTTTTCATTATAGATGTATTCTATGTACACAAAAAAATTAGAGTAAGTTAATAAGAGAAGAAGTAGACATAAGATGTCGATTTTAATTAGGTAGGGGCTAAGGGGTTTTGAGGTTTAGTGGTATAGGGTGTAAGGGGTTAACAGTTCAAATTTTAGTGGCTTAAGGGTTAATAATACTAGACTACGGCTTAATGGTTAAGGCATTAGGGGTTAATAGGTTAGGGATAAAGGTAGGTTTAGGGGGTCTATGGCCTAGGAGATTTAGAGGCTTCTTAAGATGATGAAACCATAACATCGAAAGAGATAATATTTAAATAATACTACCATTGTATGGATTTTCCATTTGAAATTATAGTTTTATTGAATTCTATGAGCTACTAGGATTCACTAAAGATTTACATCCATTTGAGCTTCAACATAAGATGATTCATCCTAATAAACAATTTATCCTCCTTGATATTTTCCATGTCATTGGTACTGTGTATGCTAGTGTATATAATTCCTTTTAACTTTTGCATTAAATGATGAAATGGAAGGGAGTTATGCCTTTGGGAGATGAATCCCTTATCAATGATGAAGTTTTATATTGAAATCAAGCTTACTACAAGCATTCAATATTAAGCCAATGAAAATATATTAGATCATGAACCAAGATACCCTCTCAGGTTTACTTCCATTTATGCCATTTTAGTTTGAAATTATAACTTACTGAATATTAATGAAAGATTTCCATTGCATGGTATTTTCTCATTAAATACAATTAATAATTTAGATTTCCCATTTTTAAGGATTGCAAAGTTAACCCAATTATAGGTGGCACATATCAAACTTGCACCTACTAAGTATGGCTTGTTATCTATGATATCTCCCCTTGTCTAGATATTGGGTTATGATGATTCCAAGTAGATAACTTTCTTTATGTAGGCTTTAGATATGTAACTTTATTATGGTAAGACTATCATATCTAGGTAGACCTCCAATATTCCCTTGGTTTTGTATTGCAATTGAAAATGATAATAATTGGAATAACCATCAGGAAATACTACACTTGAGGAGTATTATACAAATTTAAGGCACTCATAACCCTCATCTTAGCCACAGTAATAGATACTCTTCACAAAATATGTTTGGTATCTCCTTCCAATAATAATTCTTAACTAAAAGGATCCATCAAACAATACCTTAATTTGATGTTTTTCTTCTCAATTAATATAAATGTACAACTACCCTAAGAAGGGTGATGCTAGAAAAAGGGATCAAAATTATAGGAAATACTAGTGGCTAAATCCTTATCCTACTCTATCTTCATTGCCGATACCTAGCCAATCAAAGAATGATAACACCTACTTCTCTAGAGTAACCTATAATACTTTTGTGGGTTTGAGTAATCACCCATTGGTTAGTGTGTAAAGACTAGCCTAGATTCTAAAGTGATGTCCTTACAATCATAATCCACCAGGTGTATTTTCTCTTAAAAATGTTGAAAGATAGATGTCCATTTTATGGCAAAGTTCCACCAAAATGATTCTTCCTACCTACATAGTACCTCCATTTATTTCATGACAAGACTACCCTACAAGCCACCAAATTTTTGTCATATCCATGAGGTCAACAACAATTTTTGGTTCAAAAAATAGCTAAGTTGGAACAAACTTAGCTATAAAGCCTATGTTATTTTTCAACCCCTAATATTTATGGACAAAAAAATATCAATATTATAAAGCATGTGATAGCCAAACTATCACCCTTCCCAAATTGACTTCCTACATCATGGAAAATTATTTGTCTTTACTAAACCAAACATTTCAATGAAATTAATTATTACCATAACATTACTACATTAATACACTTTTTAACTACACAAATCTTATTTTAATTTCGCCTCAATTCACATTATTCATATAAATCAATCAAAATCCCCTCAAATAATGTTTGGTGACATAAATACCCAACGAATTTTTTAGATTAATAAAGCCCTATTAACCAACCAATGTCTATTGCAGAAATTATTTTCAATGAGAAAAAACATGAATGAAATGGAAATTAAATCCTTCAGTAGGATGAAAATTATGCTTTCATAATTGGAAGTATATGCCTCAATCAAACTGAAGCCTGTGTATTGTGTTGCATAACAAAATGGTGCAACTCATATAAAATTGAATTCTTGAATCATGAAATGAAAAGATACAAAAGTATGACTTTATAACATAAGGAGAAGCATACAAGCATGGTGTGATAAGAACTACTTATACAACCATATAATTGCATTTAAGTGTAAATGCTTCTTGATTTGTCTATTTCACACGTCATTTGAAGATTAAGAAACAAAAATAAGATCACATACGAGATAAAACATATTACATTGAATTTGAATACACTAGGGTTGTTGAACAAAGGAGAGAAAACCACACATTTTAATCATATTAATTTGATCTACCCTAAGTTCTCACATTGCATTAGAGGAAATGGAGCTCACATTCAAGAGAGATAGTGATGGCTAGGGTTCTACCATAGCCACTTGTAAAGGCTGACACCTGACCCTTCTTGGTGGCCTAGCCTCACGTCACTAGCCAATTTTCCTTAGACTTCATTCCTAATAGTCCTTCTTCAATGGCGCCAATGAATTTCTCACCCCTAATCGATTCTCCCTCTACTGATAGCTCTGACATTCATATGGTGGCAAAACCTACTTCAATTGTGTCTTCTTCCCCTAGTGCATTTGGTACTTGCATGAAAGCTAATCTTGGGCAGTCCACAAGGTGTTATACAACAAAATGACCTCCTCATCAACTCAGAGGTGAAAGACAAGATGACTGAAGCAAAGACGACAATTGCAGGCCTTAATTCCACACTAATGCTAGTTGCACACTGAAAACCTTCTTTATAAAGCTTGTTACCAGGCCTAAGGGAGCGTTAGTGACCCCACTAACTCATGTTACTAGTGAAGGGGCATCATTAGTGAAACTAAGAGAAGTTCAATGGGTCAAGCCAATGAATTGACTCACAAATATCTAGATATTTATCCCTAAATTTGCTCATGAAAAGCAAGGAAACATCCAAAATCAAGATATTTGGAGGATTTCTAATCTAAGAAAATAAGGCAAATGGGAAAGAGCTGAAAAGTGGAGCAAGTTCGTTGCTTTTTCCCTAGTGAACTCTAGGAGGATCTTGGCAACCCTAACTCAATTTTTATATAAGCAAAGTGAGTGTTATTGTGAAAGAGGTCAGAGCATTTGAAAGGATAGCCCATTAAGTTGTTGTGAACTTTCATACACTTGAAGAAGTGAGCTGAAAGAGAGAGAGAGAGAGAAGAAGAAGGGGAAAGGGAAGACTAATACAACAGATGGTTGTAATCACTCTTCCATTATTAATACAGAACTACAGTTGTGTTCCCTAGTCCATAGTGTCGGTAACATTGTTCATTGAGTTGTTGATTTTGATAATTGTTTAGATGAGTGGTTTAGTTGTATGATAATAGATGTTCATTATGCATTCTTATATTAGTTTTCAAGATTGTATGCTGTGATTGTGTTTGCCTTTCCTTTGTGCAGGAATTGATTTGGAGCTGGCTTTGAGGGAGTTCTTCTTGGCTGCATAGTGATCTCCAAACAAATCTAGGAGACTTGAGGTAATCCTCTTTCCATACTTTGTTAACTTATATTTGATAGATGAACATGTGTATAACTTGGTAGCTTCTGCAAATAATCTTACAGTCTGTTGAAGGTCATGGGAAGGCCTTTGAGGGTAGTTTTCATTCTCCAAACACCATGCATTTTACCCCATAGCAGAATTGGCAACTCCGTTAGGGACTATACATCTAGTTCCCGGTTAACCCAGACTCTTCTATGTTCTCTCTTCCTTCTAAGAGCTCCCTATTCTTCAGCAATCCTTTTCTGATCCACCAAATATCTTGCTGCATCCTACTAGTATACATTCATCCTCGAAACTGATCTTGGAAACCCTTGTTATGAAATATTTCCCACACTAACACAGGTTACCAGGCTATGCAGAGCTTTATAAAGCACTATGCATGTGTACAGGGAGCATTAGTGACCCTACTAACTCTCTGTAACCATTGTTACAGAGCGTTAGTCTCCCTCTGTCTTCATCTGTAGTAGTATCTATGGACCAAAAGGGATGGAAAATTTTCTCATGGGCTGAAATAAGATCCGTAACTATATTATGTCAGCAAAATTGGTGTCCTAGAAATTTATTTTTAGGAAAAAAATTTGGTTTTTCTCTCTTAAAAAGCATTTTTTTTTTTTTTTTTTCTGAAAGCAACACTGATATTTTGTATTCATCTTTCTGTTTAAATAGTTGTGAGTTGCTTCATTTTGGTTTTTAGTAGTTGTTAGGAAATATTGGAAAGAATATTTTGGTTATGTGAAAATATGAATATGTAGAATAAAGCTTGTTTGCATAAAAATTGAAAAAAAAATTCGGAGCATTGTTTTGCATGATTTATTGAGTCAAGAGTCGCACCATATTTCATACATCAACAGCCCTATCGAAGACAAATAATCAAGTACACATAAAATTTACATTAAAATCAATCAGTTACTCTTTTGAGCAAACCAACATTAGCTAGGCTAGGATATTGGGATAAGCATGTGAGTGAACCGCCCAAGGTTGAAAACCAAAACTAGTGTCGTTAACGAGCGAAAAATTCCTTCTACACTCATATTACCAAGACCACTCCACTAAAAACGGAGTGAAATACGAGACAACATCGGGCTGTAATTGAAGGTATCCCACCCTCTATTACAAATCCTTTGGGCATTCTGTGTACTGGGGGTCCCTTCAGGGATTTCAAAACTGAGTCAGGGACTCAGGTTTCCTACCCACACAACATGCTATCTACGAATATGTCCCTCATGGTAATGTCTGTGATTTGAGGTATCTCTAGTGGCCAAACTTCTAGGTACTTAGACAAGGTGACTCGGATGAGCTGTCCTGGTACCTAACGTGGACGGATCTACTCTATCTTTAGTTTTTGGGAGGGTGCTCGTCTTCACGAGAGTACTTGGCCCCTCAATCTGAGGTTTGGGTGAAGCTCTAGTGTAACCATAACCGTACATTTGGCCATCCTTCTCTGCTATTCATTGAGATACTGGGTTTCATCTCCAGTTATTGGTGCTTATCAAACTAGGTACTTTCCCTCTGTTTGTTAATTGATATATTTAGTGTACTTTTTATATTTTTAGGTACTTGAGTGCTATCATTTTTGAGACTTTAAAGAATATCATGATAAATTTATTTGATAAAATTAACGGTCACCATGGCTACATCCGACCCTCATCGTCACTCCAGACGATTGTTAGGACTTCCTCCACTCATTGTGGAGGATCCGCTGAGCTCCAGTGAACCAGATTCCCCATCTTCGGGGAATCAGTCTCCCAGATCTCACATGGGATCTGTTTGGACAACTGAAAATTCAAGTTTGCCAGAGGATTTCTTCACAGAAGGATTTCTTCCTCATTTTAACCCTTCGCTCATAAGTCAGTTGGACCCACTCTTGATTCCAGTGGCACCAGTACTTCCTACTTCGATAGTTGGAACATTTCCATCTATCCAGTCGACGACTAACGGGTTGTGGAACTTTAGGGACACTTTTGGTCCTTCACCACTCCCCCAGTCGACAGTCTCCACAACACCAGTAATGGCGAATCCCGCTATCCCATTTTTCCCAAGTACAACCACTCACACGACACCCTCTATGAGTGGAACCCAACAGATGCCAGGTTCCACCCCTATGGTGCCACACTGCATACCTTCAACAAGTGCCACATATAGTGCTCCTTATAACACTCAATGCGGCACTATGGGCGTGATTCCCATTTACCAACAATATGGTCAGCTGCCAATGTACAGTTCAAACCCCCAGACTCATATACCTGGGGGGGTTCCCAATATGCACATGCCAGTAGGGAACGTAACAGTTCCCCCTCCATTCTCAGGCATGCATGGTCAGTCTCTAATTGACATGAGTGTTCCCTCTATCAATCAAGGACAAATGGTCAGTTCTGTGTCGAGCGGGAATCCACAAGGGGTTCCCAACCAATCCATGGGGGCACCCTACTCACATACTCAAATGAGTCAAGGGGGCACCGCTTATACTGGGGGCAATTTCATACCCTAGTATCAAAATCCCCATGGAAATCCACTCTACAACACCATACCACAAAGCATCTGCTACACCACACAACCCATGTACACTATGGGGAACCAAACGATGGGAGGAGTGCAAAGCTCCTCAAGTCGTCCGTTGTCACCATGGTCCAAGTTGGGGGCACCTAACTCTCTGCCTTTCTTGGCAACGTTGGATATACCCAACTTATACAAGTTGAAAAACGACCCCATCTATCACAACTTACAATGGTTGACAATCCCACATAAGATACCAATGGACATCCCTAAGTTTGATGGAAAGAAAGGGGAGGATCCTGACACCCATATCACCACCTACCATCTTTGGAGTGTTTCTAACTCTATGGTGGATGATAGTGTTCGATTATGTATTTTTCCCCTCACCCTCACTGGCAACATACAGAAATGGTATATTGAATTACCACGTGCGTCAGTAAACACCTTTGGCACTTTAGCGATGGAATTCCTAAAGCACTTCCAGCTACCCATCCGCTATGAGACTGGGACAGAGCTCCTCACTTCATTTCGTCGGGATACCACCACCCACATCTCTGATCATATTCATGAATGGAGACGTAGGTGGAGGTTAGTCAAAGCTCCCATCCCAGACTTTCTCTTAACAGACTAGTTCTACAGTTCCTTACTCCCACAAATCACTAGAGATGTCACTTTAGGTGGTGCAGTCACAAAAGACCAATCCAAACGCCGTGCCCAGCACTTAGATTTGATATTCACAGTTTAGCACTCTTGACAACATAATCCCCAGTGCTCCTGGTAACCCCAATGCTTCCACCACTCAACACCCCAGAGTGCACACCGACAGGATTGTCAGTGCAACCTCTAGGGCTGCTGCAAAACAACTCAGTGGTTCCATTGCCAAGATGGCAGTGGACCCCTCTACCAATATGACTGCTCTTCCTGCCACTGTGATAAACTCTGTGTAGTCTACACAAAATCCCAGTGGTAAGAAAAAGAAGAATAAGAAAAAGACCACTCCTTCTGAGGAGTAGTCAACAAAGCAGCCCAACCCAAAACAGAAGGCTACTGCGCCTACTGCTAATGAAAAGGATACACCTGCCAGATTTCCTTGCAAACTCTGTGCTGAAGACCATGCAACCTGGCATTGTCTGCAGCTTCAGGAATGCATAGATTACCTTGCCAAAAGGGATACTGGTAAGACCCCCGTTGTCCTTAGGAATCCTTTTCCCACTCAGCAGCAACAAAATCTTATTGCCAACCAACAACAACCCATGCCAGGGGGCAACGATGGTTCGCAACATCCTTCAGCTGGTGAAGGATCTTCTACCATTTACACATTTGAAACGGTAGATCTCGCCACAAGAGCCAAATCTTATGGAGCTCCTGTCGCTCATGCAGCAGAACCATCCTCTAGTCCAAACCCACCACCGCCCAACGATCTACAGATCGAAAGGCCAGTTGTGGACCTTGTAATTTGACCCCCAAAAGGGGCACTTCGACGCACAACACACAATACATCTGCTCGTGCCGCCCAACACTACAACATCGTAGAGGATTTGGTGTAAGCGCCATTGGCTATGTCGGCGATCAAAGTATTATAAACATGCCCAACACAATGGAAAGCTTTGCTTTTGGCTATTGGTGGTATCAACCCAAAGGATTCCATGCTTGCTATTTTCGACATGGACAAGTGTAAACCTCCCCTTTCTCACCAGCTTGCATTCTAGGTGCATATCACTTCGAAAGGTAAAGGTATACACAAAATTGTCATCGACAAAGGTGCTTCTACCTACATCATGTCAGCTTCATGTTGGCTCACCCTGGGTTCTCCAACCCTAACCCTACCATCGAACTCCCTGAAAGCTTTCGACGGCCACTCCTTTATCCCAAAAGGATACCTAGCTAGTTTCCCCATCACTTTTTATGGAAAAATTGTAACAGTGGACATAGAAGTCGTAGATAGAAAACTCGGCTATAATCTCTTGCTGGGTCGTAGTTGGACATACGCCATGACGGCCGTCATATCTACTGTCTTTCACATCATCCAATTCCCATTGGATGGAAAGGTAGTTACAGTAGATTAGTTGTCTTTCGGCACCCCTGATTATTCACCATTACTAAGTGGTTCTGTACCCCTAGTAGGAGGTGGAACTAACTCTTATGTTAGTTTAGGTACCAGTCTACTAAAGGCTTCTTCCCTCATGGGTTGTTTTCCTCTCCAGCCATAGAAGGTTTCACAGATGGTCAATATGATTTCATCTATTCCTCATGAACAGACTGATCCATGGATCCTACTGGCTCCTTCAATCATTGACACTTATGGAGAACAAATGCCATTGTCACCAGCTGAATTGGCCTGCGAAGCCATTCAAATTGCATCTGAATCTCCGATCACTTTGGTTTTGGCCAACAATACCACTACCCCTCCCATAACCGCTCCATCTTTCGATCCACTCAATCAAGTCCTACATATGGACAAAGCTATTAGGGAGGTCATGAGTTTAGAAGAGCGACCTTGGGAGGATTTGCACCATCATGTTTTGATATCTGATTCGGACATGATTCCTCTTCAAATCCTGCCACCTGATGCACATGAAATCATTTCCTCACCATATACGACTATCCAACCTATGGACTCGAAAGGAAACAGGGGCAATATTTCAGAAACATTTCTCCTCAATATTTCTGTCATGACAAGCATCATGGAAAACATACAAATTGGAGCCAATCGCAATCCTGAGGAAATTGTGAGCTTCACCTACCCATTTCAGGACTTCCGCGATGTTTTTCCTTGGTCTTATGAGGAAATGCATGGCATAGACCCTTCTATTGTCAAGCATGATATCAAGGAAGATCGAGCATTCTTTTTATGGTATTTTTCTTTCTTATTAATCCGAAAAATCCTTGAGTCTTATTCTGTAGGCTTGTTAAACTACCGTGAAGAAGACTAAGCATTCTTTTTATGGTATTTTTCTTGCTCATTAATCTAAAAAAACTCAAGTCTCCTTCTTTGGGCTTGTTAAACTACTACAAAGATGAATAGAGCACTTTTTGAGATATTTTATTTCTCTTTAAAAAATATAAACATCTCCAAGTTTTTATCGTTGAGCTCGTTAAATCTATGTGATGATAGATAGAGCACTTTTCGTGATATTTTATTAATCTTTAAAAGAATAAGAAACATCTTTGAGTTTTCATTGTTTTGCTCATTAAATCTATACAACGATGCTCTAAGCAACTCTTTTTTGATCTTTTTCCAGCTCATTAAACTGAAAAATACCAAGGGAGCATTCTTTTTAAGCACCTTTTTCTTGCTCTTTAAACTGAAAAATCTCGAGCTTAGTCTTTCTGCTTGTTAAACTTGCTGAAGATGACCCGAGCATTATTTTAGGTACTTTTCTCGCTCGTTAAACTGAAAAATTCAGAGTTTTTGTTACCGAGCTCATTAAAAATATACGGCAGCAGCAAGAGCACTTTCTTTTTTGGGACCATTTCTCACTCTGTTGAGGGCCCCGAAATCGGGTCAACAACAAGGGGGATACCCACCCGGTCGGGAACCTGGTTGGCGGCTCCGTGCCCGTTTGGTGTGGCGGGTCCGACTGGGGATAATGGGACCAGCTTCCCAATCTAAATGGTGTGTGTGTGTGTAGAATATGATGATGCTAAATCTGGAATTATTTCTAAGCTAATTTAATTCTAAACTCTAAACTAATTCTATGCTACTGTAATCTAGCAAAAACAACACATCTAATCTATACTAACCCGGGGTAAAATTCTTTCATTATGCGATCTAAAAAGATTTCATACAACAGCTGGTAATAAAGATCATTCAGCTATCATAAGAATATAAATCAATTAAGATGAACCATTCTGCATAAGAAGTTAGGCAAAACAGTTGTGAACAGCATATCGCATAATCAGTTATTCATATGTCAAGCACAAACAAATGATTCCACCGTACAAAAGTGCCAAATGGTAATCCAGACATTCATACATTAACATATAAATAAATCAGCTGTATATCACTCTAAGAATATGAGCAGAAATTAATCAAGAGATAAAAGTACCATTTATGACTGATTTTCACTCACAAACTTCAAGCAATAATGATTTATCTCTACTTAATTCTAACATCTACTAAGAGTACAGAAGTGCAACATCAGTAGCAGACATTAAAATGCAAACATAAATAAATCTCAATCTGTCCATTCATCTAAAACCCCCTCCGAGGGTGCAAAAGTGCATGTTCTGAGGACAAGTTTTTTGACAAATTTCCGGACCCTTCTCCAAATTCCATGAGAAGGGTTAAATACTACTAACCGACTAATCTTAATTACACAAATTTAGGGAACGACGTCAAATGACCGCCCTTTTACTAAAAACAAATTTATTTCTAAAAACTGAATCTAATTTCTAACCATTTCTGTATCTGCTCCTTAGTGCTGTAAGCGATGCGCTGTTCATCCTGAAAGAGTCAGCTGATTGTCCTTTCCTTTTGTTCGAGCTTGAAAATTAGAAATAACAAGAGCTGGCACCTCTTTCTGACAAACTAGAAGATATTTTTGAAGGTCTTCTTCTGGAGGAGTCTCTTCACGGCGTGTATACTTAGTACAACTCAGATTTCTTTCAAACTGATTGTGCTGTTGCTATTTCGGTTTCTGACCGTGCAAATGACTCAATGAGTTGGGGAATTTGTTAGCTGAACAATTTTCTGAATTGAAACTTGTTTCCGTTCTTTGTTCCAGGCTTTTCGGAGACGTCTTTCCCCTTAAGCGTTTTTCTTTTTGCTTTACCCAATTTGGACTTCAGGATCTTTCATAAACTCTTTGCTTTTGTGCGCCTTTGACTCTGAGTCCTGGATAGTCTATTTCCATCAGTATTTGTTGAGTGATACTCTGGAATCCGCGGTCCTGCTGCATGCGGTATCCATTTGCGAAGTCATCTCCTCTCTGTTCTTCTAGTTCTGGCACTTTTCCTTAGATGTTTCCTGCATATAGATTTATATTAGTTGCTGCCTTATAGTTCACGCAAATGAAAAGAGACACGAAGAAAAGATTGACATGAAAGCATTAAGTTCTAATGAATGCATAATCATGACATCCATTATGGCTTGACTCTTCGAAAAACGCAACACAATCATCTTTGGATACACAGGCGTACAATCATTAATTTCCCGTAAGGTGCGCGCCCAATTTTGGGCTTACAGATCATGCCGAGGAATGTTTGCGATGAATGGTTTCTGCAATTGGCATCGCAGCGTCGAAGATTGCAATGTAAATAAGTGCCATCGCAGCAATTAATAGTCTCGCTTGTCGCAAATCGCAGATCGCAGATCGCAATTTTTGTAGGATCGCACATCGCAAGATCGCAGATCGCAGATCGCAGATTTTTCATTTTATCACCTTGTGTTGCTTATGTGATGCTGCGATGTGCGACGTCGCATGTCGGCTGTCACGGTTCCTTAGGTTTTCCCTTTTTGAGCGCTTTTGATGCATGCGATGCGATGGGTTTCGCGTCGCTCCTGCACAGCGTATTTATGTGCTTTTGGGAAAACGCTTCTCTCTACCTTTGCGACGCGATATAGCTCTTAGGGAGTTAAATACAAAAGATTTCTTAACAAAATATTTTTTTGGATTTTTGGTTAAGGGTCCCCCTTTGCTTGATGTTATTGCTAATATCAAACAAAGAAGGGGGGTTGTTGGTGACCACAACAATGGCAATTCACTGTGAAGAACCAGTTATCTCTGCTTTTCTATTGACCATTCACTTCCGAAACAGCAAAATTTTCACATGTCTAAATTTTGTTATGGATAGATAGAGTAGATTACCCCTCACCTTGTCAACGATACTTTGTCTCAACCCCCTTTTATATTCCAATTGTTTGCTTCCTCAGGCTTTTCTTGCGTTCACACCAGACATTACTCAGTTTTTATTAAAGATAAAATAAGGTCTTCTTTGCGTACTGGCTTAAAAGTATACTCATTTGTCGTAGGTAGAGCCTCTGCTGCCCGCAAGCGTCCATAGCCTCGACAGGGTTACCATGTTATCCAGCAATGATCCTTTTTCCTGCTTGAGGTTACTCACAACATTCCAGAGAAAAAAAATCCTTTTTTATTCTCTAAAGAACGATGTCTTGGTTTGGTGGCCAAATTATGACATAGTCATTCACTTGATTTACACTTTTGCTGAACAAGTCGGCTCGTGATGAGACCTCTTGTCTTTTGATTGCAACAATCTTAAGTCGTTGCCCTGTTTTGATAGACAGTATTGGCAAAGTCAGCAAGTTATAATATCTGTGATCATGATAAGCCGGCTCGTGATGAGACCTCTTATTCTTTGAGATATAGTGTTTGCTTTGGATTGTTTCTCTGAATGCTGCGATCTCCTTTTAGCAGGGAGGAAGTCATTGTTTTTCCTTAAGAAAGCTCTGGACGACAATAATAGAGTTTTTGAAAACAGCAGTTTCGCAGAGAATATTTATTTTATTATTGATGATACCTTTCATTGTGCTGATACAAAACAATTCTTTACCAAAGGTTGCTTTTGTCAAAGTTTTTTGAGGTTGAAACTAATATCGTAATCAGGGTGAAGTTAACTCTATTTGTCAATAATAAAATTCAGATTTTTCAAAAATTTTGCTATTTGTACAAGCGAAATCAAAATCTGATAGAGAATTGGCGTGCTCTTTCATGAATCCTTCTAAATGATCATTTACAACCGGTTTTATTCATAAAGGAGAAAAACAAAACAAAATAAAAACTAAGACTAACCTACAAAAATTAGAAGAATTCTCTTCTATGGAAAATATAATTTAAGAATCTGTCCATTGACAGGTAAAGAATCTCTTCTCCCTACCAAATCCTGCAACACAAATGTAGACGGGCCTACGACTTCTACAATCTGAAAAGGGCCAAGCCACAGCTTCTGAAATTTCGTATGTTTTCCCTTTTCTTCATGAGCCTTATCCCATTTCAAAACCAAATCACCCATCTGAAAGTTCTTTCTGGTTATGATGGCTGAGTCAAAAGAGGATTTTATTAACGCTTGGTGATGAGCATGGGTTTTCCTAGCTTGTTCCCTTTGTTCTTCTAATTTGATTATCTCCATTTGTCTTAATTGTAAAGAGGAAGTAGATACTTCATCGATATATTGCACTAAAGACAAAGAGGGAATGACTAGGTGAGTCGGAAGAACCACTTCTTTCCCATAAACTAAATTAAAGGGAGAAGTGCCGATTGAAGCTTTCTTTGTGATTCTATCAGCCCATAAAGCATTTACCAGCGCTTTGTGCCAATTCTTTTGGTTTTGGTCGACTGTTCTTTTGATAATCCTGATTAGGTTCTTGTTTGTTGATTCAGCCAATCCATTACCTTGCGGATAGTAGTTGGCAGAATATTTCAGTTTGAACCCTCTTTTAAGCGCAAACTCAGTCATAACATTTCCAGAAAAATATGAAGCATTATCAAACATTAAGGCCGTTGGCAATCCAAACCTAGTAATGATAAATTGATCTATGAACTCAATAATGTTTTCAGAATTGACTGTTTTGAGAGGAACTGCTTCTACCCATTTAGTAAAATAATCAGTTGCCGTGAGGATATACCTATGCTGCTTAGAAGAGTGAGGAACGATCTCACCTATTATGTCCAAGCCCCATTGGCTGAATGGTTGCTCGATGTTGACCGGTTGTAGCGGCATGGACGATTTCCTTTGTTTCCCTGCAGCAGTCTGGCAGATTTGGCATTTCCTTACGTAATTGTAAGAGTCTTTGAACAGCGTGGGCCAATAATATCCTGCACGTAAGATCTTATGCGCAGTAGTCTCTCCAGCATAGTGTCCACCTGCTGGTCCATCGTGGAGTTCCTGCAAAACCTTTTCGGCTTCAGTTTTCTCAAGACACCTAAGAAGCACAGAATCGTAATTCCTTTTAAACAGGACATCATTTATGAGCTGGTATTGTTTAGCTTTTAATCTCAGAGCTCTTTTCTTAGTGTGATCCAGACGTGATGGAGCATACCCGTTCTTAAGAAAATAAATGATGTCAGCATATGATGATTCTGCGTCGTTTAGGCTTACCTCATACGTTTGTACCTCTTCAGATGAGTTCTCAGAAATCTGCGATGCTCCAGCTAACATTTTGCAGAAGCCTTGACCTCTTACGATGTTTGCTGGTTTGATCTCAAGATCATATTCTTGTAAAGCGGTAATCCAATTAGCTCTCTTTTCGCCCACATCTTTCTGTACCAAAAGGTTTCTTACCGCTGGAAACGGTACTACGACTTTAGTGTGGGCTTTAAGCAAGAAAGGTCTGAAATATTTGATCGCTTTGAAAACGGCATACGCCTGTTTCTCTACGTCTGAATAATTAAGTTCAGCACCTTGTAAGTTCGAGCTAAAGAATGCGATTGGAGCTTCCGCTTTTTCTTGATTTGCTTGGGTCAAAATCGCGGCATAAGATTTCTCTGAGGCAAAAGTGTATAAGATAAAAGATTCTGAAAAATTTGGGGTGGCCAAAGATGGAGCATTAATGATAGCTTGTTTGATCAAGTTGAATGCTTCGTGCTCATCTAGACCCCATTTGAAATTTGAATTCTTTTTTATCATATTTTGTAAGGGAGAAATAATGCGTGAAAAATCAGGGACAAACCTTTTCACAAAATTGATCTGTCCAAGGAAAGATTGCATGGCTTTCTTGTTATGGGGTATGGATATTTCGGAAATTTCCTTGATTCTGTCGGGTTCTATGTGAATACCAGATTTCGACACTATGAATCCGAGCAATTTCCCTTCGCTTAATGCAAAGAAAGATTTCTTTGGGTTAAGCGAAATCCCATACCTTAAACATCTTTGAAATATTTGCTTCAAATCTTTGAGATGGTCACTTCGTTTTTTGGAGTACACTGTTATATCATCCAGGTAAATCACTACTGATTTATTGACTAACCCTTTAAACGCGATGTCCAAGGCTCTCTAAAAGGTAGCTCCGGCATTGATCAGACCAAATGGCATCTTCTGATATGCATAAGTGCCCCATTTGGTTCGGAACGTAGTCTTTAACTGATCATCGGGATGCACCAGTACTTGATTGTATCCTGAAAATCCATCCAGGAAAGACATTAATTCTGAGCCTGCTACTGCCTGTAATATTTGCTCCATAGGTGGGAGGGGAAAGTTATCTTTCTGACAGGCTTTGTTGAGATTTTGGAAATTGATACAGATTCTAATGTCTCCGTTTTTCTTCCTAACGGGCACCATATTGTATACCCATTTGGAATGTCTGACGGGGAAAATTATTCTGGCTCTCAACAACTTATTTAGCTCAGTTTTTATTTGATTTTCTAAGTTAGGGTGTATTTTCCTGAGCTTCTGCTGGACAGGTTTTTCATTTTCAATCATATGGATAACGTGTTGAATGATAGAAGTGTTGTATGTTTTTAGCTCATCGTAATTCCAGGCAAAAACATTTTTGTATTGTCTCAGAAGACGGATATATGCTGATTTCTCTTCAGGGACTAGGCCATGGCCTAGGTTAACGTTTTGTGGCTTCTGATCGGTACCTAGGTTTACTAATTCATAGTTCAAAGTAGAACTGTAGAGTTTAGCATTGGCGGACCTTTTAAACCGACTTTTCAGATCATATAAATCTTCTAACTTGACCACTGATTTCGGTATAGCATTGTCAATGCCATTTTGTTGTATTTGGTGATCATGATGGTCTTCGTCAATTATTTGATTTGAGTAGGATCCTTCAGAAGTAAGGAAATTTACGATGTCAGGATCGTCGTTGAATACTCTCCAATTGGTGATGTTGTCAGGGATGGATGGTCTAAAGATTAATTCTATCGAAAGCCTATCAGGACTAAAATCTTCAGAGGGAATAAGTCTAGAGGCTACATTAGCTAACAGGTCTGCGCTCGCATTTTGAATTCTTGGAATTGACGAGATGTTGAATGCTATGAAATGTGCAGTGAGATCTTGAACTAAAGATTGATAGTGCTTTAAATGACTTGACAGGCAATGTATGGTGTTACGTACCTGTTTTATGACGATCTCAGAATCTCCAAAGACTTGAAGATACTTAACGTTCAATCTGATTGCTTTGTATAGGCCTTGGACCAAGGCTTCATACTCCGTTGTATTGTTCGTGCAATCGAACTCAAGTCTGCATGTGAGCATAGTCTTGTTCCCGTCTGGGCTAATCAGAACGCATCCCGCTCCTGCTCCCTCATTGGATTTAGAGCCGTCAAAATATAATTTCCAAAACAAAGATGTATTTACAGAATTATCTAAAAAACTAAAACATTTTGAGTCATCAGTTTGGGAGAAATTTTCAACTTGGGATAAAACTGAATTCTCTAAGTAAGGTGAAATATGAGCATTGAAATTGCCGAGGAAAGAATCCACCGAGTAATTGCCTACAATGCTACTATTGTAAGTTATGGCTTCATTTTCTCCTTCCAATTCTGTCACTATGTATTTTTGGTGCAACTCTCGTTCAACCTTTATCTGATTTGGTTTACCATTGTATGGTAACCACATGTGCAACCAGTCGGTTGAGAAATATCTGTGGAGTTTCTCCAACCAATCCCTGCTAAGAATCAAACCATAGAATTCAGGGATATCAGCTACTAGAATGTTGACAACCTGACACACTTTTGGGTTAGACAACAATCTTATGGTCACTTGATTAAGTTCACCAATCACTTCGACTTGGGATCGATCAAGTTGAACTATATGTACTGTGGATTTTTGAGGTTGAACATTCAATTTGGCACATATTGACCTGGGTAAAATATTCGTTGAAGCACCATAATCGACCAAGCAATTGTTCACATTTTTATTGAGGATTTCATAGGTGAGAAGAAAAGGAGGAGTATGAGATCTTGATCTTCCTCCAATCAAGGCGATGTCATTTGGATCAATCTTATTGATCACGTTGGTTGGAGGTCTTCCCATATTGTGGGAAGCTACAGCTGTAGGTAAAGATGTAGTAGGCACAACATGTAATTCTTTCATCATTATTTTCTGTTGATGTTTCAATTTGCTCAATTCATAAAGAGTAATATTAGCCCTAGTCTTCTTCATGTCATCAATGATGTTATACTCCATTTCATCCGACACTATCAGTGTTCTTGATGGAGGTGCTTGATCTGATTGGACTGGGCTAAGCTGGGTCACTTTAGCAGTTGTCTTCTTTGTTGCGACCTTATCTTTTGTGACAGGGCTTGCGCCCTTCTGTTTAGGGGTAGTTTGGGGAGGATCAAGTTGATTTTTGCTTCTTGTGCTAACAGGGAATGCTTCTTGATCTTCTTCTTGTGGGAGGATGAAGTCCCACATTCCTTGTAGTTCCACAACTTCTTCATCATCAGTCTACCCTTCAGTGGCATTCTCTTCTTCTTCTTCATCTTCAGATTCAACGTTTGAGACAGCACTGGGTGGTTTTACTTCCATGGGAGAATTTCTTTTAAAAGTTCTATAGGGCTTTTTCGAAGAAGTCTCTGCTACTTGTTTCTTAATGTCAATCATCTCATTCGACATGGCCTTCAACACTTTTTGTAATCCTTCCAAATCGAAAGGATCTTTCGTTTGCTTCTTCTTGGTGTCTTCTTTGAAAGAGATTTTCTTAGATTTGCGTTCTTCTAAAGCGGATCTTTTTTCTAGGGCTACCACGCGTTTTTCCACTGCTAACGCCTCTGTCAAGTTGTCAACTAAGGTGGTCTTGTTTGCCCTATCTACGAAGATAGCCAAGTTTGAAGGCAAAGCAGTGATGTACCATTCACATCTTACTTCCTCGCTGGGTTGTGAAGCAGCGGGGATTTTGTTGAGGATCTTATTGAACCATAAGTTAAAATCTTTAATGGGTTCTCTAGCCTCAGCCTTAAGATTAGATAGGTCATTGATCAATGTTGCCGTGGATCTATCATCACTGAACTTGGTAAGGAATTGACTTTGAAAAATGTCCCAACTTGTGATGGATCCGGAGGGTAACGAAAAGTACCATGACCCGGCTGTTCCTTGTATTGTATAGGGGAAAAGCCGAAAAACGACGTCTTCGTTAGTAACTCCGTTGAGATTAACAGAAAGCATGAAATTATTGATATGTTCTTCGGCCAGCATGCCTGCTTCTGGATTGAATTTAGGTAGCCATTTCTCAAGATGGGCTGGTATTGGGCTCAGGGGTGGAGGCATTAACACCGCCCCAGGATTGTTCCATGGAGACTGGGCCATCGTTGAGTTGCTAGTTATTGAAAGTGCAGAAGATGATCCCTGATGCTGAGAAGATGAAGATATTAAGATCTTTGATGTTTGAAGAGGAAGGATCGTGGAAGATGGGTGAGTGAGTTGGAACGAAGATGTGGGCGGTTGACTTCGCAGTGAGGGAGTTGAAATGGACGAAGTGGATGAAAGAGTCTTACTGTCAGACTCTGGTGGTGCTTTCCTTGCTCTTTTCCTAGTAGGGAGAGGGATTTCACTTGGTTGAATACCAAATTTTTCACTCTTCAATCTGGTCAGAGGGTGAGCAGGGTTGTACTGCGAAGTCACGCTGCTTTTGGATTTATCAGACCTATGGTTAAAAATAGAGAATCCCTGGAGTTTACGAATCAAAGTTTGAATTTCAGGGGGTTCAATGATAGATTGGTCTGATGTATTCGAGTATGTAGCAGCGGTGGATACTCGAGCGACTTCAAATTCCGGGTTTAACCGTGTTGGAGAAGTCGAGGGAGTTGTTGAGGGTGTATTACTCTCAGAATGGTATTTAGATATTGCTTTAGGTGCCATTCATAGTTCAGGCCCTCCTTCTAGCGCCAAATATGTTGAGGGCCCCGAAATCGGGTCAACAACAAGGGGGATACCCACCCGGTTGGGAACCTAGTTGGCGGCTCCGTGCCCGTTTGGTGTGGCGGGTCCGACTGGGGATAATGGGACCAACTTCCCAATCTAAATGGTGTGTGTGTGTAGAATATGATGATGCTAAATCTGGAATTATTTCTAAGCTAATTTAATTCTAAACTCTAAACTAATTCTATGCTACTGTAATCTAGCAAAAACAACACATCTAATCTATACTAACCCGGGGTAAAATTCTTTCATTATGCGATCTAAAAAGATTTCATACAACAGCTGGTAATAAAGATCATTCAGCTATCATAAGAATATAAATCAATTAAGATGAACCATTCTGCATAAGAAGTTAGGCAAAACAGTTGTGAACAACATATCGCATAATCAGTTATTCATATGTCAAGCACAAACAAATGATTCCACCGTACAAAAGTGCCAAATGGTAATCCAGACATTCATACATTAACATATAAATAAATCAGCTGTATATCACTCTAAGAATATGAGCAGAAATTAATCAAGAGATAAAAGTACCATTTATGACTGATTTTCACTCACAAACTTCAAGCAATAATGATTTATATCTACTTAATTCTAACATCTACTAAGAGTACAGAAGTGCAACATCAGTAGCAGACATTAAAATGCAAACATAAATAAATCTCAATTCGTCCATTCATCAAAAACCCCCTCCGAGGGTGCAAAAGTGCATGTTATGAGGACAAGTTTTTTGACAAATTTCCGGACCCTTCTCCAAATGCCATGAGAAGGGTTAAATACTACTAACCGACTAATCTTAATTACACAAATTTAGGGAATGGCATCAAATGACTGCCCTTTTACTAAAAACAAATTTATTTCTAAAAACTGAATCTAAATTCTAACCATTTCTGTATCTGTTCCTTAGTGCTGTAAGCGATGCGCTATTCGTCCTGAAAGAGTCGGTTGATTGTCCTTTCCTTTTGTTCAAGCTTGAAAATTAGAAATAACAAGAGCTGGCACCTCTTTCTGACAAACTAGAAGATATTTTTGAAGGTCTTCTTCTGGAGGAGTGTCTTCACGGTGTGTATACTTAGTACAACTCAGATTTCTTTCAAACTGATTGTGCTGTTGCTATTTCAGTTTCCGGCCGTGCGAATGACTCAATGAGTTGGGGACTTTGTTGCCTAAACAATTTTCTGAATTGAAACTTGTTTCCGTTCTTTGTTCCAGGCTTTTCGGAGACGTCTTTCCCCTTAAGCGTTTTTCTTTTTGCTTTACCCAATTTGGACTTCAGGATCTTTCATAAACGCTTTGCTTTTGTGTGCCTTTGACTCTGAGTCCTGGATAGTCTATTTCCATCAGTATTTGTTGAGTGATACTCTAGAATCCGCGGTCCTGCTGCATGCCGTATCCATTTGCGAAGTCATCTCCTCTCTGTTCTTCTAGTTCTGGCGCTTTTCCTTAGATGTTTCCTGCATATAGATTTATATTAGTTGCTGCCTTATAGTTCACGCAAATGAAAAGAGACACGAAGAAAAGATTGACATGAAAGCATTAAGTTCTAATGAATGCATAATCATGACATCCAATATGGCTTGACTATTTGAAAAACGCAACACAATCATCTTTGGATACACAGGTGTACAATCATTAATTTCTCGTAAGGTGCGCGCCCAATTTTGGGCTTACAGATCATGCCGAGGAATGTTTGCGATGAATGGTTTCTGCGATTGGCATCGCAGCGTCGAAGATTGCGATGTAAATAAGTGCCATCGCAGCAATTAATAGTCTCGCTTGTCGCAAATCGCAGATCGCAGATCGCAATTTTTGTAGGATCGCACATCGCAAGATCGCAGATTTTTCATTTTATCACCTTGTGCTGCTTATGTGATGCTGCAACGTGCGACGTCACATGTCGGCCGTCGCGGTTCCTTAGGTTTTCCCTTTTTGAGCACTTTTGATGCATGCGATGCGATGGGTTTCGCGTCGCTCCTGCGCAGCGTATTTATGTGCTTTTGGAAAAATGCTTCTCTCTACCTTTGCGACGCGATATAGCTCTTAGGGAGTTAAATACAAAAGATTTCTTAACAAAATATTCTTTTGGATTTTTGGTTAAGGGCCCCCCTTTGCTTGATGTTATTGCTAATATCAAACAAAGAAGGGGGGTTGTTGGTGACTACAACACACTCTTAAATTGAAAAATCCCCAAGTTTTTCCCCTCCTTCAAGCTTGTAAAACTATGAAGAAGGGATGAGTTGTTCTTTTCCCTCTTTTTCTTGCTCACTAAACTGAAAAAGATACCCTGAGTTTTCTTCATTTAACTCATTAAAAATTTTGATGAACGTATTGAGTTTGTCGTCATGTGGCTCATTAAAAATTCATGACAAAAAACAAGTTTAGTCCATCGCCTCATACTCATAACAAAATGAGGTCGACATCTATTGAAAATAAGTTTCTCTTTATCCAGGTTCAATAGATTAACTTACGGAAAAGTAACCAATCCGGGTATACTATTAACCTTTTGTCGCACCCGGTTAACAACTATGACAAAGGGACCACCATGGAGTCTCCCTTTATGATCTTTTTAGACTCTCTAAATATGAAAAGGCCACTGAGTTGTCTAGTCTGGACTCTTTAAATTACACATACAAGATATCGAGTTGTTCTTTTTACGATACAATTCAAACTCTTAAAACACGAAAAAATCGACGAGTTTTCCTGTCTGGATTCATTAAACTAATCAGATAGGGCAAAGGGTCCTTCTTTTTGGGATCCTTTTTAGACTCTTTAAACATGAAAAGATCGATGAGTTTACCCGTCTAGACTCATTAAATTAATCAGACAAGGAAAGTGGACAATACAACTATATTCCATATTAGAAAGTGTGGTTTGGCAGCAGTCGTTCCCTTGAACATGGCACTTTCTTAGATAAACCTTCCTTTTCATGGCCTCTCAATATGAACCATACCATTCTATGAGTTTTAGCTAATATACCCTGATGTAATTGTGTCTCTGTATCCTAACACTCTGTAGTGTTCATGAGTCTAGTGTTGTCTGGTTAAAACCATTGTCGTGCCTTCTATTGTTCAAGGGTTACCCATTTGTTTCCTCCATCAACCGATCAAACATATCCTTTCATCATGCCCTCCATTGTTTAGACCCAAATGCTCAAAATATTCCTCAAAAAACAAAATCATTTTTGTCTCGTTTCATGTCGATTCACGTAGGAAACATCATTGCCTACCTTTCGACAGGTTTCTTCCTATCAACTTCAACACTCTATCTAGGAAGATAACCCAAAAACACATTCAATGCCTTGGTACTTGCAGACATTAGTAGCAGGTTACCTTGTGTTTGATCAGGGGTTCTCATTATTGGCTCCTGGTTAAGCGATTCTATGGGTGTTTGATGACAAAGAAATATTTCACACTCGCTAGTTTGTATTGTGCATCTTGGAGGCCATCACCATTATCGGTGGCCTTCCTCGCATCTGTTAATAGTATCCATTATTGACTGGTAATCATATGATTTTGTGCATGTTTGACATCAACATATATTTTTCACATGTATCGATCTATGCTATTTGGTGAAGCGAAAATCAAGACCTTGGGTAGAGGCTTGCATCATTCAGCCTTGTTTCCTCTCCCAAGCTGCAGATATTGTTTTTTGGAGACAACCATTTCAGGATGATTCTATTATGACACTGGATCCACATTGTGCTTATCGGTGGCTAGCCTTGTTATATCTCTTTGGAGAAAATTACTCTGACATAGCTATTGAGCATGGGAATGCCCGACTCAGGACAAGATTTTAGTAGTTTTATATATATGTGTTGTATCAGGTTTTCCTTGCCGCCTGAAGCTTCTCTCTCTCTACAAATGTTGATAGGAAAAATTATAGTTTCATTAAAGTATTTCGGCCATCGTCTCTGCCTCTGATCTCATACTTTAGGGGGGCATCCGTTATACAACAAAATGACCTCCTCATCAACTCAGAGGTGAAAGATAGGACGATTGAAGCAAAGACCACAATTGCAGGCTTTGATTCCACACTAACGCTGGTTGCACATTGAAAACCTACTTTATAAAGCTTGTTACCCAGCCTAAGGGAGCATTAGTAACCCCACTAACTCATGTTACTAGTGAAGGGGTAGCGTTAGTGAAACTAAAAGAAGTTCAATGGGTTAAGCCAATGAATTGACTCACACATATCTAGATATTTATCCCTAAATTTGCTCATGAAAAGCAAGGAAACATCCAAAATCAAGATATTTGGAGGATTTCTAATCTAAGAAAAGAAGGAAAATGGGAAAGAGCTGAAAAGCAGAGCAAGTTCATTGCTTTTGCCCTAGTGAACTCTAGGAGGAGCTTGGAAACCCTAACTCGATTGCTATATAAGCAAAGTGAGGGTTATTGTGAAAGAGGTCAGAGAATTTGAAAGGATAGCCCACCAAGCTTTTATGAACTTTCATACACTTGAAGAAGTAAGCGGAAAGAGATAGAGAGAGAGAGAAGAAGAAGAATAAGGGGCAAGAGAAGACTGATACAACGGATGGTTGTAATCACTCTTCCATTATTAATACAGAACTGCAATTGTGTTCCCTACTCCATAGTGTCGGTAACATTGTTCATTGAGTTGTTCATTTTGATACTTGTTTAGATGAGTGGTTTAGTTGTATGCTAATAGATGTTCATTGTGCATTCTTATATTAGTTTTCAAGATTGTATGTTGTGATTGTGTTTGCCTTTCCTTTGTGTAGGAATTGATTTGGAGCCGGCTTTGAGGGAGTTCTTCTTGGTTGCATAGCGATCTCCAAACAAATCTAGAAGGAGACTTGAGGTAATCCTCTTTCCATACTTTGTTAACTTATATTTGATAGATGAACATGTGTATAACTTGGTAGCTTCTGCAGATAATCTTATAGTCTATTGAAGGTCCCGGGAAGGCCTTTGAGGGTAGTTTTCATTCTCCATACATCGTGCATTTTACCCCATAGCACAAGGGTCAGCATGTATATTAGATGCATACCACGTCATATCCCATCTAATGGTAATTTGAGAAAGGATTCTTTCATTGATACTATGAAGAATGTCCCATGTTCTCTTCAATTTTTGGTTATGGAGGCTCCAACCATAACTATTCCAATAGTGAAAGGTGTTGTCATCTAAGTGGTCTTTTATAATACCATTGATTTTGTATGTTGCATCAATGGTCTCTACCCTTGTTTAGTTGATCTACACAAATGGATTTTAGACCCGTGGAAACTGTTCACAATTGCAAGATATTACGAGGGAAATTGGACATACTCTGAGTTTTCTTCCTCTTTCAACATTAGATGTGTCACTCGCTCTTAGATAAAAAACTGATAAGCTCTATAAGGATATACAGAATATTGAGTTTAAGGCAACAATGGCAAAAGAGAAAATTGTTGATAAAATTGAAACTGGGATCAAAGAAAGGCATATTGATAGTGTTTACGTAAATAAATTACTTTTGTAGATTACCAAAGTAGTGGGAGTTTCCACTAATACATTGGCTTTGAAATAAGAATACGAAGGGTTTAAAATGGATATGGAAGGTAACATATTGAGTGAAAAAAATGAAGTAGAGGCTTTGCAAATCTAACAAATCATTGGATTACTTCATTGTGTAGATGTGGCATCTTCTTCCAAAGAGAGGGATAAGATATATTACGAGAAAAAGATCTCTTTGGGAAGTCATTCTTTGCCTCCCTTACAATCCTTTTATAGTCCAATTTCTTGAGAGGTAATGGAAGATCCTATTTAGATTTCTTCTTCTCAAACATTTGATAGAAGTTATATTGAAAGATTGTTTATAGAGGGGAAAACTACTTGTCCCATGACTAATCAGGTGCTAATCGGTAAAGAGCTCAAACTGATTATCATACTCCAAAGGTCTATAGAAGAGTGGAAAGATAGAAATACAATAGTCACAATAGTTTCATTGAAAGCTATCTGGATAATGATGAGGAGAATATTGTGTTGTATGCTCTTAATGAATCACTAAGGTTAAGCAAGGAGAAAGAAAAGCACAGATAGTGGATAGGAGTAGAAGGGTACATTTGTATTTTAGTTGACCTTCTGGGACGAAATAAGCTATCGATTAGAAACAAAACAATGGCATTACTTTGTAGCATGATAATTCTTCCTTGATGCAAGGTCAGCAACTTATTGGTTGCATGGCTGGAAGTCCTCTATCTCACATTTTAGGCTCTTTGGATCAAGTGCATGGACTCACTTGTATCATGAAAGACATGATATATCTCCTGTCCATTAGACTCCTCATAGGACTTTGGTTGGCTACTATGAAATGATATAGGGGTACCATCTCTATGACCTTACCTCTCACCAAGTCACTAAGCACAATGATCATATCTTTGGTGATCCTTTTCATGATGACTGTTAAGATCTCTTCTATAGCTCATTTATGGTGGTGACTCTTAGAATGTATCCATGGAACATGCCTCTTCTTCTCTTGTTGGGTTGTTTGTTGATGACTCGCAGCTAGTTGTACTAAACCTTTCCACATCTCCATCTTGTGTTGGTCCACCTATACAAACTCCTCCAAGTTAATTCTTTGTAGTCATTGAATAGTCTATGGGGAGTTGAGACTAAATGGATTACTTCATTATCTAATCCATCATCTCCTTTGGATGTTTCTTACAGCCTTCCCTTCCTAGATGAGGTCATCATTGTTGGTACTTCATCTTGAGGTGTATAGCCTAGAGATGCTTCTCCTTCCAAAATGTAGTGATCCCCAACTTTGAGATGATACTATTCATGTAGATATACAACAATTTGTTAATGATGGTAAAAAACCCTCTACTACATCATTTCTATATTTTCTTTGATGGTTTGATTCTTAGTGATCTCATGCTTTTTTTTCTGGTTTGATCATGGTGATGCATGCACCTTTCATTCTGATGTAGATAGTTTGCCTTGATGCATATTTTCTTTCCACTCATGGTTTTATGGACTATAGTAACATGATCTTGGACACATGAATCAATATGTGCAAAATTATGAGGATGATGTGCTCGCAAAATCTGTCTTAGTGTTTTGAAACATGTCCACAGTCCCAAAGGAAAAATGACTTAGCACTTGCACACATACTGATATTATTGGCAGCAGTAAAGGGACCACAAATGGACATAGTCTGGAAGTTTTGAGCTCATCATTATGACTGGAAAAGATAGAAAAGGCTAAAATATGACCAAGTTGCTCATGTGTTGGCTTTTAAAATCAAACTGGAATTTATGATAATAAATATGTTGTTAGGCTCAGTGGTATGATGTTCTTTGTTAGCAATTTGTTATAGAATGGTTAATTTTGTTCCATTTGATATATGGAAGGCAACTTCATTTCCAGCAACGAAGAAGAATATACTCTATGACAGTGAATTTTAAAAAACAATGGCAAGAATATCACATGGATCTATTCACTTAGTGGCCTATATCCAAATAATTACACCAACATTGATTCTCAGGTTTGATATTATTGCATGTCCAACCAATTTGTCCAAGAACTAAATAGATACATAGCTTGTCATGGAGGTTTGACATCCAAGAATATTTACACTCCATTTGTAAATCATTATGCAATCGTAGTGTTCATCATACAATGTTACACTGTAGCTACACAATATTATATTGATTGGGTCATAGGATTGAACTCTGTCGCAGTTGTTTTGACAATTCGATCCCTGCTATTCTTGTAGCTCATTCTCTCGTATCCAAAATAAATGTACATATGAACCAATCTTTGTCTTAATCTGCATTATCTATATCACAAAGTTTGTAATAGATCAACTATGGCTTCAATATGGAAAGAAACTACTCAATCTAACCCTAACAAGCCTAATCAAGAATGATAGTTCTGTTGTGCACTGCTTTTTTTCAGTGTTGGGTGATCTCCATGTTCTCCACTTAGGACAAACTGCCATAAAAGACAAAGCAACCCCAAGTGCCAGATAGGTGAATCAAGACATGGTGTGATGAATATCTATTTTCTCCAATCTTAAGAAGTTGGAGCTTGGGAAATTGTCTACACATTGTTTATGCATGTTGGTCCTTCGTAATAAAAATATATATTTCTTTTGCTTCATAAAAATATTTTTTCATTTGTACAAATTCAACAATAACAATTTTGAAAGAAAGATTCAAAATATGAACTGCACATGGTGTCCCAAACATATTCTCATACCTGCTGAATGATTGCATCAATTGTTTTTCTTGACCTTCTTGCATTATCTATGATAACATGCATGACATTTGAAGCATAGTCACCATACAACCTAGTTTGGGTTTGGGATATTTATTTTTTTGCACATTTTCTATATTGTACATATACAATATGGTCAACATATGATTTCTTGTATTGTATATGTCTCTGTATTGAAAGGTACAACAAAAAATATGCCCTATACAAGTTCAAGGAAAATATCCCCTAGAATCATTGTTAAAAAAATAAAAAGACCTAAAAAATATTGATTTAAAAGGTCTTTATGGCATAACCTCTGTATACGTTTACAACACATCCACATCTTTAATTTTATCTACCTATTTTTAAAATTTTCTAGCATTTTGGAAAAATCACATGTTTTTCATTTTGTGAGTTGTAGATGCCTACATCTTGGTTGTATGGGATTTGTTTAAGAACACATTTTTGTTGTATAGCATCAATATCCATATTCAAATATTGTAGCCATGATTTGAAATCTCAATTACTTTTGTAAGTCGCAACCATGCATACAATGCTCTTATCTTCATTTGAAGCTTTATTTCTTTGAAGAAGTATGGGCTTGAAGGAGACATACTATCAAATTTATTGATGGTTGGTTTGTTGTATTAGTCCACAACAACTTCTCCTTCTGTATAATGGTGGTGCATGCTTTTCCAAAATTTGTCTCATGTAACCAATGGGTGCTTCATTCACCACTCTAAACATGAATTTCCAATATAGAGACAGACTACTCTATAAATGGAATACCACATACATGTATGGCAGGGGAAACTCCACTATCTGTTTCTTCCCTCCTGTAATCAATCAAACATTCTTTCCAAGAGTTTGGTGTTCGATATCTTCTAGGCTTCCTCATTTTTTGATGAAACTTGCTGCCCATTTTTTTAACTTACAAGAACATGCTTGCTACCCCTCCTTTCTTCCCTGGCTAATTGTGCATCATCATGCTCCTTTTGAAATTGTGCCTCAATCTTTGGAGTGATAGATTACAAAACTCAACCCCATTGTTAGGAATCCAAAGAAAAAGGGATTTACCCCTAAAGTATGAATCCAAAAATTTCCTTGCACCTATGCAATTTCATAAGTAGTTTCAACTTTTCAACTTATTTCTCTCATTTTTCTCTATCTTTCTATGACACAATTCCATAGAGGGGAATCAATAGGAAATTTATGTTATTTTTTTCACCATCTCCTCTCCCTTTGTCACTTCTTCCACCATGATTTCTATGATCATACCCTCCCCCAGTTGATGAATGCGATTCCATCAAAAGAATATATGAGAGTAAGAAACAAAAGAACAAGTAAGAGTTTTGAGTGTTTTCGTGCTGGAAAAAACTATATTCCTCCCTTAAAACCTGCTTGCCAAAGTTGTTTTCAGTGTTGTTCTACCAAACTTGTCCACCCTAAGATGTTCTCATTTATTTTGTCCAAATCTTCTCTCCAAAGTATGAAACTGGAAAATGAGATGAATTGAGGTTTCAAGTATTTTTATAGAGAGCCAGGGGGGAAAAGTTTGATAAATAGGGGGCCCATCCCTCCTCAAATGCCAGTTAGTGTGGGAAGGCCATGTTAACCCACTCTATCTATTTTCTCCCAAATCAACAAGGTATTTTACAACTTTATTTTTTATTTTATGTACGAAATGTTTCTCGTGCTGATCAATGTTGTCCTACAGATTCTGACGTGAATCAATAAATCTGCATTTCAAATACAAATTGGAAACTCGTTTTCCAATCTAGGATGGTGATTCCAAGGGTGGAAAACTATCTAGGATTCATTGTGTATTTTTAATAATTTATTGTCATTAAAATAGGTATTATATTTATGCTTAATATGCCTTGAAATTCTTATCCGTCTAGTAGAAATGGTACTTCTATTATGTATTCTATGATAATCTAATTCACAGATGGAGACTGGAGCCTCAAAATCAATCTAATATTTTCTCTGAAATATTTCCAACAAAGTAAAGAGGTTCTCAAAATTGCATTCTTGAAAGTATCTCATATGGTTGACTATTTCCAAATTAGGTGACATCCTGATCTTAAGTTATTGCTCTTTTCTTGAATTTATGGGACTCACTCTACTCTTGTGTTTACAAGCCCTGCTAATGGGTGCAAGTCATGATCAGTTGAAGAAGGCTAAACATGTTGTTCAATATGTAGGGTTTGCAGCTTACCATTTATACCTTGAGACCTATTTCCTTGCAAATGAAGGTGCTACCTTGTCTGAACTTCCCTTGAAATCACCAATAACTGTTGCATTGCCAGACAAACAATTAAGTTTAGATAGATCTATTTCTATGATACCCAGTTCTGTTGTTCCTATTCTAGAACAAAACCAATCAGGATAAATGCAAAACCTAAAAATGTATAAGACAATGTCAACTATCTCTATCTTAGCATATGACCCTCTGATTGATAATAATAAGGAAGAGTCCAAATGACCTCTTACTAGTGGAGGAATGGGGCCACCTATATCACATGTTACTAGTAAATCTACTGTTGATGGAACCAATCTTGTTTAAACTTAAATTGTTTTTAAGAAATTCTTCATAGGAGATACATATGCTAACGTTACAGGGGTATAGTGGGACATATATCCATCTGGACAGATACCTTCCTTGACAACTACTCCTTCAAGCGATTTATTGAATGTCAGCTTCAATAAAGGCATATCCAAATGAAATTATATCTCTTATGGGTCCAGGTTCATATGGGGCAATAATATCATATTTGGAACTTCAAGATAAGGAATGAAAAGATTCATATCTGGAAAATGGTTTCATTGTTTCTATTTCATCCAAGGTTAATCTTAATTATCAAATAACAATAAAGGAGCTATTTGAGAAGGTGGCATGGGAGAAGCAAGGAATAGCAGAAAAAGAAAAAGAAAGGTTTTTACAGATGAGCAACTTTTAGGGCACAAAAACCAAGAATGGGTTTTCTCTAAAGAAGACTTTCCACCTTCTCCTCATCATCATGAAAGGATATTGGTTTTGTTATCAATTTGTTGTGTGTTGAAGGGGACAATTTGTGAGCATTCACAATGCTTTCACATCAAGTATTATGGTAGTTTTGACAAGTCACTGGGAAGGTATCTCTAGGATGATTTGTTTGACCAAGTAGTGTTTTTTCTTCATGTATTTTTCTTCTTCCATAGCTTTCTCTTTCTATCTTGCAGACCTTGCATTTATAGAGTAATAATTGGAAAATTTTGATGTAATAACATATAAAAAACATGCAAAATTCTTGTTGTTTCTATAATGAACCCTTAGAAGCACATGTTCTTTGTTATACACACCGTCAAGGTAGCCTCACGATATCAGTAAGACAATTACATTTAATGTTGACATTACCTGGAGAATGCAAAGGAAAAATATGGATGTGGCATAGGTGCTTAAAATGTTCACAGAAAGATGGAATTCCAGAAGCAACCTGACGAGTAGTCATGTCTAATGCTGCATGGGGTTTATCCTTTTGAAAATTCCTAGAGCTTAGTTTCTCTAATCATATTGCAGCAAGTAGAGTTGCAAGATGTGGTCATTCATTACATTGAGACTGCATTTGCTTTTATGGGTATGCCATTGAATTCGATTGCTTTATATTTTGCAAGCAATTTTCATGTTATTTTTTTATTTTGACCTTGTGATATCTTACATAATTTATGTAGCTCTTGATTTTTCCAGAGTACCCATAATTGTGTATGATAATTAATGACTATTCCATACTAATCTATTGGACCTACATTGTTCCCAAATTCAATGTGACAGGTTTGGCAGTATGATTGCATGTTTCCGATATTCCTCCATCAATGTTCTACCTCTGCATTTGCCACATTCAAAATTAGGGTTCCATGATCTGCATCAACAATATTGGCTCATAAAGGAAGTTGAAAAGTTACTTTATGATACAAATTGTACATATGGGTAGATGTTTGTTAATTAATATATGCCTATCGTACCTATGGTGTATGAGCCCCCAAATCCAAACTAATGTGCATTTTGACGCAAATGAATAGGTTGCAAATAAAGTGGGAATGTTGTTTAGAGAGGATTTTAATTTGCTCAGACATAAATTGGCCACATCTTGATCCTTTTATTCTGGTATTAAGGTTCTTGAATCAAGGAGGAAAATTACAGAGCTTGAAGGAATGTTGTATAAATAGAGAGTTGAATTTGAGGTGATATTATAGATGTATATAAAGGTTGTTTAGTGTACTTTAGGTTGTTTAATATTTCCATATTTTTTTATAGAAATTGCTTAGTTGGAAATCATTTCTTCATAGGGTTCATTATTTTCATGCAATCTATCAAATTCAAACAGGGTTTGTTACAAGAGGCCATCGTTAGTGTTGGGTACGTTGGAACTTGGAAGACTTATTGCTAATATTTCAAAGCTAAACAATATAAGGTGTCTTCTTCTTTATGAACCCTATGAATAGGATCACCATCTTTTCCATTTAGATTCATCTCTTAGAGTGAAAAATTCTCTTGCCAAATTGGAATATAGTCCATTAGAGGATTTTAAGACTCCATATAAGGAATATGATTCTTGCATAAATGAAAAATTTGGAGACTGCCAAGTTACAAACAAGGATAGTAACAATGCTAGTGGTGGTTTTGGCATTCTGATGATTGGTTTTGGCATTCTGATGACAAAGGACACAGTCTCCATGGTTGATGGAAATTGTTTAGACAAAGCTATTTGTTTTGATAATCTTTAGTTCAAAGATATCCAAGCTTGTGAAAAACATGTTTTAAATAATGGATCTGGGAAAATTTCCATGATTAATAATGTGGGAAATTCCTACTTGTGTGACCATTTAGAGGGAATTGAGAATGTGAATGGAAAAATTGTTGTTTGTAAGAAATGTAACGTGGGTTTATGACCTCAAAGGTTCTAGTTGCTCCCCTTACAATACAGATTCATCAAGCAATAACAAAGTTCTTCTGGACCAGAATCTCTTAGAGACCATGCCAAATGCTCCAATATTTCTTGGGAGCTAAGCGCCTTTTGGAGAGAGAAGTCTGGAACGATACTTCCTTTCTTGTGGTAAATATATTTTTTGTTTTTTCTTAATCAAACATAATTGTAATATTTGTTTCAAATTTTTATTAAGCTAGTCAGTCATCATGATTGTGTGCAGTGTGTGTTTGTAGTCAATTGATGTAATGGATTATTCATTACTTGTCGGAGTTGATGAAGAGCGTTGTGAGATGGTTTAGGTAAGAATAGACTAATACAATGCTTAGTTTTGGTAAAATACACTCATACATTTGCTTTGAAATATATTTTCTCATATTTTATTTTCCATTTCAGGTAACATTATCCATATTTTCTACTACTTAGGTCAGAGCATGTATCTATCAACATTTCAAAGATGAATACACTAAATTTTTTTTTCTTTGTTTCAAATTTCAATACATGAAGTTTAGTCTACATTGGTGATAAATCCAACATTTCTTGCTATGATGTTTTTTATGCAAAGAAGTTGCCTAATGATGATAGCCTAATGATTGTGATGGTATTACAATTGACAAACTGAGCAATTACGAGAGGTATATTCTCTTGATATTACACTTTAATGATAGGACCAACCAATGAGTATTGGCAATCAAAGATTTCATTATTTGTGACCATAATTTATGTGAATAGGTCGTGGGTTCCTTGATTTGAAGGGTTAGGAGAAGCTCATTTTAAGTTCCTCATGTGGATCTAACTATCAACTGAAGTAAAATGTGCCCATATTCTTTTTCTTTTCCTTTTAATTCTTCTAATAATATCTTCTAGTTGAATATTATTTCATTTTCTAGTCCAATTATCTTCAATGCTCTAACATTGAACTTGTTTTATGCCATGAATAAATAATTCTGGTTGATTTTAAAATGCCTCCTTGACTTATTTTTTCCAGCCAACTAAATTTAAGCGTATTAACACCACTTTCTAAACTCAAAAGGTTTCTAAATTCATCATTTAAGGTGATATGATTTTGTTTGTCCCTGATGAGAAGTATCAAGACATTTTCTTTCACGTTTTTATCCTTTCAATGGTTGGTAAATCATAAGTAAGTTTTGATTTCTTGTTTTTTTTCCATTATGGTATTTGGGTCCATGTTTTGCAGTGATGCACTAGAATTATGCATGGTTGTTAGTTGGAGCCAATGGTTTGCAAGAAACAATGTGAGCTTTAAACATGTGACTCCATTAATGGTAACATCTCCCATCACAATTCATTAGATTGGTGGTATTATGATTTTTGTCTTTATGCTCACTTTTGTGTCCATGTTTTGCAGTGGCTAGAAGTATGCATGGTTGTTAGTTAGAGGTAGTGGTTATCAAGAAGCAGTGAGATTTAAACATGCTTCTTCATTAATGGAAACATCTCTTGTCATAGTTCATTAGATTGGTGGCACTACAAATAGTCGGCAATTAACGAATCCCAACATTGACCAATGTCACTTTAATGTACTATGGATGCCATCTCTGTTTAATGTACTTTAAAAATGTTAAAATTAGTAGATTTCATTGTTGGTTATTTTTTTTCTTATCATATTTATTTTTCCCACTCTAATCCTATCCTCTATGGATTTTTTTGTTAATCCCCTAGATCTATTCTTGCAAGTCTAATTCTTTAAAGGGTGTTAGCTCAATGGAAGAGCATCTGCTTTACAAGTAGGAGGTTCGTGGTTCGTTTCCATCGTGCCCTGTTATTCAGATGGAATGATGATGATTAGTTTTTGGTGACGAAGGTTCTTTTGACTATCACCAATGAGCGTATAGTGACATTTTCTACCCTCACCAAAATATGAAATGGTGACAGTCAATGAACACCACCATATATATGCATCAATAGTGACGACCATGAAAAATCCATCACCATAAATCACTGATGTTCATATGAAATGGTGATGGTCAATGAACATCACCACATATATATGCATTAATAGTGACGGTTATGAAATGTCCATAACAATAAATCATTGTTATTTATATGAAATGGTGATAGTCACTATCCATCATTATAATCATTATTAGTGACAGACCTTGAATGTCACCATAAAATCTATACTTTTGGCGACGCCACCATTGGTGATGTTCAATTTTTTGGTGACAGAGGGTAAGGTTTGTCACCGTTGCTCATATGAAATGGTGACGGTCACTATATGTCATTATAAATATCTATTGGTGACAGACCTTTAATGTCACCATAACACCTATACTTTTGGTGATGCCACCTTTGGTAAAGTTCATTTTTTTATGACAAAGGCTCTTTTGACCGTCACCAATGAGCTTATGATGACATTTTTCGACCCTCACCAACGACCTTTTTTATTGTAGTGTAACCAATAATACATGGGATGATGCCTTTGTAAGAATCAAACATTGATGGGAGTTCATGGTGATTCTATTTCAGCCACCTATAGATCTTAGGCAAGTATTGTCTTGCACTTTCATTCTTCAGTCCCTCAGGCCCACCTTATTTAGTATCATTTCATTCAAACATTTAGGACCTACACTAATACTAGTTAGATGAATAAGAATAACTCAAATTTTTATATTAGGAAGTTTATTTATGTGGATGCTAATAATGAGATACATGTATAATAAATTACATTTGAGTAATATATTCTTAGTACCCAAACTAATAGTAATCTGGTGTCAGGAGAAACCCAAGTGATATCGTTGTTATGCATATCAATATTCAGAAAAGGAAACACATGCTCAAACATTGCTATCCAGACTTATGTATACCCCAGGTCACCATATAAGTGAGAACCTTGGGTGGGTTTTACTTTGGAAAATTGACTTTTTTAACTGAAATTTCATTTTATGGATTTTATCCATCGAGTTAGTGATGTCAATTAGTGGATGGTTCACCATAGAAAGAGACCCTAACTACCTAAAATATTATTTATGGAAAATCCTTTTTAGATATGAATATCTTTTACTTTTTGAGGTGGGGATATAAGAATTGTGCTCACAACTAATCATTATTTTACATTATTCATGTAAGGGTTTTGGGTGCATTAATGTTTCCAGAATAGTTCAATACATGCCATGGGATTCCATTGTTGTTATAGAATGGTGCATTAATGGAGAGAGAAAACACAATATCCATGTTGGAAGAGTGCAAAGCCTTGCTTTAGTTAGCAAAGTTGAGACTATAATAGCCTTATGGGGAGTGTGTTGAGCCTATATTACATAATAACCTACTGGGAAGAGTGTTGAGAGAAAATCAAATAATATCCCCTTGGGGTGAATGTTGATATAATGACCAAGATCCTTTATCTACCCACTAGTTAGTGAAGATGATTACCAATATCAACGAAGTTAGGTCGATTTGAGCATGTACTCATGTTCTACACAGGCATTGTGGATGACACTGGTTTACTTGAAAGCAGGATCATGCATTAATTTCATTGAACTAATTCTATTGCCAAGTTTATAAAAAGGTGCAGCACAATTTTCAATATTGAAAATGCTAACCAATAATAAATGGGATGTTGCCTTTGTAAGAGTCAAACATTGATGGGTGTTCAAGTTGATTCTATTCTAGCCACCTATAGATCTCAGTCAAGTATTGTCTTGTGGTTTGTTCTTCAGTCCCTCAGGTCCAACTTATTTAGTATCATTTCAAACATTTGTACAAACTTTGTTAGTTGATAGGTACTCCAATAAGAAATTGAGCACAACAAAAACACTTGGAGATTCAACATGTACGATTAGAAAATTTTGCATGCGTCCTTCCTATTATCACATTTTACTTCTTTTGATGCGTGTGAAATAACAATTTAGGTTTACCCTAAGTACCACCAGTAGAAATACTGAATTTACACCATATGCAAATACTAAACACTCTTAATAGAAAAATAATTGCCTCTTTTATTATTTGAAGCATCCATTGTATCTATATATTGTTCATAAACATCAAAATTTTAGTAACGGTAGTGAAAAAAGTCTTGCACAAAGGAATAATTATATCATACTATCAAGGAAAGAACCTTCAAATTATTATTAACACCATTGTGTAGATATGCAAATAATGGGCATTTAACACATGCCTCAATCTTTCCAGAATATAAAATTTTGAGTGATTGGTTTCTTGTAAATGTACTCCACAACATGTTATAATGTGATATGTGTATGCACATATTTTCTCAGGATCCACACAGGTGAAGGTTTGAGAGCTAAGCAAGAATATTTATGATGCTAATTGTTTACAAATTTGAGAAAGACTCAAGGTTTATAGTCAAAATCTAGAAATTTTGTTTCCTGGTTGAATGTGAGACATGTTTGGATTTGTATAGTGCTTCAATGCTTGTTTAGGATCTAGGTAAGTGTGAATCAATAAAATCTTTATGTCATTGTTCTACATTGAATTCCCATTCTTTCTAAGTTATAAAAGGCAAGTTAAAACTAATTAGACTAAGGGACAACATGTTACATTGCCAAACTTTAACCTTACAGGGAAGTGCACTACACTTGTTTGATACTTCCACATATTTTGAGGGCATGCAAATAGAAATGTCAATGTTGTTGGATACACCGACATTGGTTAGTTTTAGAAAAGATATTTTTCAAATATGTTTTTTTCATGAAGTAATATTTCCAACCAAAATGATAAATACTTGACATGCCTAGGACATATAGTGGTGTTATTTCTTGCATGTATTTGTGATTTATTAGTTTTCCACCACTACTTAACTTCATTATGGAGCTATCCATTTAGTATTATATTACAATAGTGATTTATTAAATGAAAAGGATTCCAGTTTGTTTCAACACCATAAATGGAAAGGAAATTTAGATTTGATTTAGAAAAATGGAATATATTCTGAAAAATATGTTTTCTAATCAAATATAGGTCTATTGCCTGATCATTAGAAAAAAAGCAGTCATGACAACAAGCAATGATTTTGGAAACCATGAATTACAAAACTCTCTATCTCAAAAGAAGTTAGTGTTGAACCTCAAAATTACCTTCCCATTGACATTTGTTCTCACCTTTTTTTTTCTCTCATTTTCTCATAAGACTACAGATCCAATCAATGATAAATGCTAGGTTTTGTCTTAGGAAAGCATTAAAATTATCACCATGTTATATTTTCATTTTCTTTCTATTTTAATATATTTTTTCAAATTAGCTATAGAATGCAACCTATTCTGTAGCTAATTGTGGATTCTGTAGCTACTCTCATGGTTTGATAGGTTACAGGTATCAAATGAAGAACTGGGATGCATGGGCATTTCCAGAATCATCTCCACATGGATTCTATCCTATTTAATCGATCCAGATCGACAGAAAAACGTGCCTAAAGTAATGGTCAAATATGGAGTCAAATACATTATCTAGAAGCAGTAGGACCCTTGATCTACTCTTTCATAGCTAATCAAGAGTCTAACAGTTCTTTTGAAGATTTAATTCGAATTAAGTCACCTGTAGCTGAACAGAAGTTGAAAAATCCTATTACAATTAAAATTAAGCCACTTGTAGCAAGTTTCCTTATAAATAGTCATGTTAGATTTAAGCCGAATTAGCCACATGTAGCAAGTTTTTCTCTTAAAATAGTTATGTTATTTTCCTATAAACATCGGTTGCATGAAACCGAGAAGTAGTTAGAAGCTAGAAGGAATTACAGGCCTTTTGTAATACTCTGTATTCAGACTTCGATTTGTTCATAATACAAACTTCGTTTTGTCAATGGTGGTTTAAAGTACATCTTTAACTAGCTAGCATTCAGCCACATCAATTGCAGAGGGCCCATACACTGAAGGAGGTTTTTCACTTGTTTTCAGTTTAATTTCTATTACTATGTTTTCCACAAGTTTGTTTTCTCTAATTTAGAATGATGTTTCATTTCAGTTTGTAACCAATAGTGTAAGGATAAAATCACAACTGTGAATCCTTGTTCTTCTGAGATATTTTATGAAAAATCACTGAATGAATATTGAAGTAATAAGAATACACAGTTGCTTAGTTTTCTTACTGTTTTGTTACTCATTTTCTTAGCATATAACTGTTAATTAGTGGTATTAATAGATGTTCTCAAAACCATTTCAAAATGATGATGATCCCGACTTAAATGGTTAAATATCTAATTCATGTTGTGATTGAATTCACTCAGTACATTGTTAGTTTTACATGCTTTTACCTTTTCTTTTCTTCTTTCAGGTCCTTACTTAGTTGCATCACTTGACATTCCAAAAAATCATTTCGAGGAGATTGATTCCATCATTTTCCAAAATTGAATGGTTGAATTTTTAAATGAATGCAATTACTGAGTTACCTTCTATGATATCACTTCTAGTTTTAAGAATTAAATCCATGGATTAGGACTAATGATAGGATAAGATAGATGCTTTGTTTTTTCTTATTAGGTTCTAACTAATTAAACAGTTCGTGGTCCATTTTTAGGAGATTAGACTAACTTAGGAACCTTTCATTTCCTTTAAAATTCATTAGATCCATTTAAATCTCTCATAGATTGTATATTCTTAGAAATCAAATAACCAAAACCCCCAAAACAAACATAAAAATACAAAGCAACGAAGTAAGAGAAAAGTTAACTAAGCACATATAGTGCATCACACTTCATCAGTCTACAAACCTTGGTTGATAATTCATGCAAGCAATTTAGGACACTAAATTGACTAAATGTTTTTGCGCCGCAGCCGGGGAAGTGTAATTAGGTAACTTCATCTCTTGAATCCAAAAAAAAATTGATATGCATAGAGAAAGAGACTCTAGGAGTAGATTCATAGCTAGAGACAAGAGTTCAACTCCTACAACACCACCTACTCCACCAAGACTAAGAAGAGATACACCTCCATATCAAACTCATATTCATAGCCATAGACCTCCTAAAGTTCTAAGGTTAGAATTTCAATCAAGAGGATCTCCTACTTCATCTACTGAGGCAGTCCTAGAGGAAGAAAATATTGGACCTCCCACAGAAGGAGTAGCCATTTTCACCTCTACAGGAGAACATATTTTAGTTGGAGAATTAAGAATACCTAGTGGAGAAGAAGAAGTAGAACCTTGCTTCCACATACCATTGATAGAGGAAGATCAATTACCTTGCAGGTTGAATCTTATTTAACTCTGAAGAAACTATAATGGCAGAAGGAGGAGAGGATGGAGAATTTTCATTATTTGGAGGAGGAGGAGGTAGAGGAAGAGGTAGAGGAAATAATGGAGAAGTCAGAGGAAATAATGGAAGAGGTAGAGGAAATAGGGAAGTTGATAATTCTTTTCGATTCCCTATAGTTGATGAAGAAACAGGTGCCACAATGAAAAATATCTCACCTTATGTCCTCCCAAATTTTCATGGATTAAAAATTAAAGACCCTGAAACCTTCTTATTTGAATTTGAAGTCTTGTGCAACTTATGATTATTTACAAGACTCTCAAAAACTCAAATTGTTTCCTTCAACATTGAAAGGAGATGCTTTAAAATGGTTCATGGGATTGGTCACTCAGTCTATTAGAACATGGAATGACATGAAGAAAGTGTTTTTGGATAGGGATTTGGATTATTGCATGCCTATCAATCACAAAGATGAAGTGCTCAAAATGATGCAAAGAAAGGATCTAAATTTGGAGGATTTAATTGAAAGATTCAACTATAACTTAAAAAGAGAAAAAATGGATAACTTAGACCAAGATAATTTAAAAGCTCTTTCATTAAAAGCCATTAGAGATGAGTGGATAGAAATCCTTAACATGATGGGGAAGGGAGATATCTCTCAACTCCCATTAAGTGACATTGGAGAATTATGTGTTCATCTCTCAAGAAGAAAGTCCAAAATTGGGAAAGGTCCAAGAGATCCTTCTCTTGTTAGAGTGAATAAATCTACAACTGGATCAGTGAGTAGGGCAGAAATTGGAAACATGCTTGATGAACTTAAAACAGATATTCTAGGGATCCTTAGTGAACAGATAGACACCCTTAAGTTACAAAACAAGCAGAAAGTCGAGACTGATGCTTTATCTATTTTCTGTCCCAAATGCAAAAAGAAGCACACTTTAAGAGAATTCCCTTTAGATGCAAAAATTATAGAGATTTGTGTGATTTGTTCAGAAAACCATGAGATCAAAAGTTGTCATTCAATTCCTAGTCTTAAGGCTATTTTTCAAGAGGAAACAATTTCAAATCCAACAAAATCTCTTTGCTTTGTCTCTAGAAGACCTTGGCAGGGGCAACAAAACCAGGGTTTTAACAACCAAATGTATATGCAACCCCCTCCAAATTGGAATTCTTGGCAGCAACCTTGGCCTCAATCTCAATCTCAAACTCAATCTTGGGCTCAAGGAATGCAAAATCCTTATGGAAGATTCTCTCCATACTATCAATATCCTCCATCATATCCAAACTATCCTCCCCAACAAATTCCTCAATAAAGTCAACAACCCCAACTTCAAAACCAAAACCATCAAATTTCACTACCATTTCCACAAAGACCAAACCAGTTACCTGCCTAACCATTACCAAACCCCAACAATAAAAATCCTAAAAATACCTATATGGTGGAGGGACAACAATTTCCAACTTATATGATCACTCTGTTAGATCTCAATGATGTCCACTTGAGATCTGGTAGGATATTAGAAAAGAAAAAGCCTTTTGTAGTTATTCAAAAACAAGACAATTCTGAGGAAGATTCTCTACAGCAAAATAAAAGTTTTGAAGGAACTTCTCCTCAAAACCAGAATACTGAAAATGAAAAACAAAAAGAACTAATAAAATCAACCCGTTTCATAGAGCAACCACCGGTATCCACTTCTACACCTCCTTTTCCAGAAAGGTTACAAGTTGATAGAGGGGTAGAAAAGCATATTATGTTTCCTAATTATGATTTTCTAGATGAATTGAAAAATGTTTGCATCAAAATCCCTTTGTTACAAGCCATTAAGGAAATCACAATTCTATCTAAAACAATAAAGGAGTTGAGCATGAAGAAACTAGGAAGAAAAACAAAAGAAGTAAAAATAATTTAGCTAGCAGGAAAAATAGCAGACATAATGATGAGAAAAATTGCCATACAAAAATATGTAGATTTAGGAAGTCCAGTTGTAAAAACACATATGAATGGAGTTGAAATTTTGAATACACTGATTGATTTAGGAGCAAAAATAAACATCACGAGAAAACAAACCATGGAACAACTCAAAGATCCCAATCTTCTTTATACACCTACATTACTGCAATTGGCATATAGATTTGTAATCAAACCAGATGGTGTGTTAGAAGATATTTTAGTGTCCTTAGACTCTTGGGAGTACCCTGTTGATTTTATGATCCTAACCCCAAAGAGAAATCTAGGAGGGCATCCACTTATATTAGGAAGACCTTGGTTGGCTATAGTTGATGCTTTCATTAGTGTAGATATAGTGATATGTATATCTCTGATGGTAATTCAACTAAGAAATTCACTCTATATCCTCCAGAAAGAAAAATCACAGAGATAGATGACAAAGAATGGATTGATGATGAAAACTATATTCAACCTCTCTTTACTATTTCAACCATTAGTGAAGATAGTCAAATCTTAAATACAATGGAAAATTTTGAATCATCTCCAGAATATGAACATGATCAATTTCAAGAAAAATCCAACATTGAATATTTGTCATCTAGGAAGATGTCTCTTTATTCTATGGAAGAATTTGGTAGCTCTATAGTTGAAATATTTCCAGGGAAGACATTGAACATAAACAATAACTTGGAAAAGTTACAAGAGGAAAAGCTAATCAAAAATTTACAACAACATTCTTCTGCATATGCATGGGAATACACTGACATGAAAGGAATTAGTCCTAAGACTTATATACATCTACATTGAGGAAATTGTAAACCTATCAGACAACCTCAAAGAAGGATGAATCCAAATCTTAGGTAAATTGTGAAAGAAGAGTTGCAAAAATTGTTAAATGTAAACTTCATTTACCCAATTTCAGACAGCCAGTGGGTTTCTCCTCTAGTGATTGTGCCTAAAAAGAATGGTAAATGGAGGGCATGTATAGATTATCGAGAATTGAATAAAGCTACCCTGAAAGATCATTTTCCTTTTCCCTTTATAGATCAATTATTAGATACATTAGCAGGTAAGAAGTATTTCTCATTTTTGCATGGTTTTAGTGGTTATAATCAAATTCAAGTAGCACCTGAAGATCAAGATAAAACCACATTCACCTTCCCATGGGGAAATTATGCCTACCAAGTACTCCCTTTCAGATTGTGTAATGAACCTGCAACATTCCAAAGAGTAGTACTAGGAATTTTTTCTAATCTAATACATGATTGTGTAGAGGTGTATATGGATGACTTTACAGTTTATGGGAATACATTTGAAGAAGATTTAGAAAATTTGGTAAAAGTTCTTAAAAGATGTAAGGAAGAAAACCTTTCACTAAGCCATGAGAAATGTTTTATGATGTTTATAGAAGGGATTTTTTTATGACATCACATTTCAGGAGATGGAAGTAAAGTTGATAAATCTAAAGTTGAAGTAATCTCTTAATTATCAATTCCAATTTGTCAAAAAGATGTTAGAAGTTTTCTAGGATTCACAGGATACTATAGAAGGTTTATAGAAAATTTCACTAAACTAGCATCCCCACTCTTCAAATTACTCACCAAAGATTGTGTATTCAATTGGAATTCTGACTACCAGTTGGCATTTGAGACTTTAAAATCAAAAATTTCTAAGGCACCCATCTTAAGAGGTCCAAATTGGAAACTACTTTTTCATATTTCAACAAATGCTTCAGATACAGCTATGGGAGTTGTATTAGGAAAAAAATATTTGATCCCTTATGCCATCTATTACACAAGAAATAATTTGACTCCCACTGAGTTAAATTACACTGTAACTGAAAAGGATTTCTTAGCCGTTGTTCATGTTATCAAAAATTTTAGACATTACATAACAGGCTATGAAACCTTTGTTCATACAGATCACTCTGCAATTAGGTACTTAATGAATAAACCTATTATTAATGGTAGAGTTACAAGATGGTTATTACTCCTACAAAAATTCAACATCATTGTTCTAGATAGACCTCAAAAACAAAACACAGTTGTTGATTTATTGTATAGAATTCAAAATATCAAAGATGACACTCCAGTTGAAGATAAATTTCCTAATGAATATCTTTTTGCAGTAACTACTCAAACCCCTTGGTTTGCATATATTGCTAATTACTTAATCACAAGAAAATTACCTTCACATTTGTTTCCTAAGGAGACAAGAAAAATCATTCAAACAAGTGCAGGTTACTCATGGATTACTAATGAATTGTATAAAACAGGTCCAGATCTCATGATCTATAGATGTGTTCGAGAAGATGAAATGCCTGAAATTCTTAAGGCGTGTCATGATGAACTTTTTGGTGGACACTTTGCTGACAAGAGGAAAGCCTATAAAATCCTTAATTTTGGATATTATTGGCCCTCCATCTTCAGAGATGCCAAAGAATATGTCAAAAGGTGTGACAACTGCCAAACGGTATGGAAACCTGCTCCTTTAGATGAAATGCCACTACAAACTCAGGTACTCATTGAACCTTTTGAAAAATGGACCTTGGATTTTGTTGGACCAATTAATCCTCCATCTAAACTAAAGAGGTATATTTTGGTATGTATCGATTATGTCACCAAATGGGTAGAGGCTAAAGCATTACCTTTTTCTAATGAAAAATCTATAGTTAATTTTCTTTTCATGGAAATCTTCACTCGTTTTGTTGTTCCAAGAGAAACTGTGACAGATCAAGGATCTCATTTTATATCTAAAATGGTGGAGAGACTTGTGGAAGAATATAAGATAAAACATAGAAAGTCTACTCCTTACCATCCACAAGAAAATGGTCAAGTTGAATCTACAAATAAGGTGATTGAAGGAATTCTCACTAAGACTATACATCTACACAGAAGAGATTGGGCGGAAAGGCTTCCTGAAGCCTTATGGGCCTACAGAACTACATGGAGGAACATAACAAGACATACTCCCTATGAGCTTGTTTATGGAAAGCAAGTCTTGTTCCCTATAGAGTTTCAAATCAGAACCTTCAAGATGGCAATCCAATTAGAACTGGATTTAGCAGAAGCACAGAAACATAGATTAGAGCAACTCAATGAGCTTGATGAAATCAAGCAAGATGCAATTCAAAGAACTAGTTTAGCCCAATAGCAAAGGGATAAATGGCATGATAAGTATATCAAGGAGAAGAAGTTTCAAGCAGGGGATTGGGCACTTTTGTTTGATTCAAAATTCAAAGATTTTAAAGGGAAGTTTTAGACTCATTGGCTTGGGCCATATGAGATTGAAGAAGTCTTTAATAATGGAGCAGTAAGAATAAGGACAATAGATGAAAGAAAGGTACCTCTTCTTGTGAATAGTCATCGGTTAAAGATATATCATAAGCCAATTTCAAAAGAGGATTTTGTTATATATATATATATAATGTATAAGTATGAAAACCAATTGTTCATTGGCATACTTATACAGGAAATACAGGGTGAACATTAGATATTTCTGACATCCTATATTTCCTATTTTCATTCTATAATAAGTAGTGACATAAAACTACATTCATTTGCAATTCCTAATCTACAAATTCATTTCATTTCATTTCATCTCACTTCACTTTCATTCCCTTTCACTGTTAAATTCCATTTCCATTCAAATTCATGTTCCATAGCCATACTTCATCTTTATCATTTTCTGTAGCTAATTCCATTCCGCGCCTAATTTGATTCTGCAGCCATATCTCATTCCGCAGCTTTTTTCCAAACAAATGATGATTGCAGGGAATTGAAGAATCTTCTTTTTGAAGACTGATATGCTAGAAAGAGTATATGAGGATCAACATTAAAGAAAACAACAAACGAAAAGTTTAAGTTCTAAGAGGTAAAGTGAAAAAATTTATTTTAAATAGCAAGGTTAGAACATAAAGCATGTCTAATATGGGAATTCATATGTTTCCTGATGAATCATCATTTGATTTGATTGTAATCTCCATCATACTGCATATCCGCTACATCCTCCATATTTTGTCACATAACGATCCATAATTAACTCCCTCATTGTTTTTAATGGTCATGACTACAACGTGACACAATTGTCCATGCTTCTACAAAACCCCTACCATCTACTCATTTCATACAAACGTGTAGTTCCTTTCACCATATTCACAGCCAGTTCATTTCATAAACAAGGAAGGGTAATTCTGAAGGTTGAGAAACTCTACATAGTAGAAGGCATGGGGCTCATTGTCAGATTAGAACTGGTAGGAGAAAAGTGTATGGAAGAATACCCACAGCTCAAGGAAATGTTGCAAAAGGCTGGATGGCTCAAATTCATCGAGAAATTTGATGGTTTTCATAAGGATATTAAAAAATCCTTTGCTAGATCATTTGATGGCATAGAGGTAGAAATTGGAGATATTAAGTTTGTAGTAACTAAGTCATTCATAACCAAGGCTACAGAACTTCCAAGGCATGGTGAAATATGGTTAAAAAACAAGGAATTCTACAATGAATCATGGAAAGTAATACTCAGAAACCCAAGTATGGATGTCTCTTTTTCTAGAAAAGGAGCTCCCATTTCAGCTATTAAAAGTAAGTGGAGGAACATGCTTTTCATATTACATAAATTTATCACATGTAAAGGGAGATTCAATTGCATGTATGTCTACTATATCCGTTTACTGATGAATTTCCTAGAAAACAAAGAAATCAATCTTCCTTTCTTCCTGCTAAATGGTTTAAGAAGGATGGCCTCAAATGTGAAAAAGAAAATAGAATTCATAGATACAACCATGTATCATCATGGGTTGATAAAGGTATTGATTGAGTTTCATTTTAAAGGCATAGGAGATACCTGGGAGAATTTCCTCATTAGAAACCATTTCCAAGAAGCACCAGAGTCACCTAAAGAAGATAATGTTAGAAGAAGCAAAAGAAAAAAGACTGGTATAACTATTAAAGATAGACTCGTGTATTCATTATAGAAAGATGATAAAAAAGTAATCTCTGAAGAACTGATAGAAATCAGGAAGAAAATCAGGGCAAGAGGAAAAATAAGAAAGGAGAAAAAGGTCACAGAGGAGGAGAATATAAGTTATCCACAACCTAGAAGAAGCTCTAGACTCTGAGGTTTGGTAAAGAAAACATTGTCAAAAGGGACAGAGTTTATAAACTTAGACAAGGAAACCCCAGAAACATCTTCTATTAACAATCCTTCTACATACAGTCCTCAAAATTCTCCTGATCATTATTTTGAAGGTAGCCCAAGCAGAAGATCTCTAGGCAAGACCCAGTGCAGCAACAAATATATGATTATATAGAATCAATTGAGAAGAGAAGTGCCTCAATGAACCCAGAACCTTCTGTCAATCCACAAGAACCTTTAATTGACTCTCTCAAACAGGAAATTTATGAATTAGAGATATTGAACAGACATAACAAATAGGAGAATGAAACCTTTAAGGAACAAAATAAATTGGACAAGGCAATTCATGATAATACCATTCTACATCTAGGACTGTGGTATAAGAAAAACAAGAAGTTGAAAAGAAAGAATAAGATTCTAAACAGAACAGTCATTAACCTCAAGTACAGGCTTCTTATGAGGAAACCTAGAATGATAGTCACTTCAAAAAAGATTAAAAGAAGAAAATTGGATGTACTAGCAAATGTGTCTGAGCAAATGCATTAGAGAACAAGAACTCACACTTTTGGCAAATTGCATGAGGACATGCAATGATTTTGCAGTGGGGGTATGTTGAACCTTAGAATTACCTTCCCATTGACATTTGTTCTCACCTTTTTTTTCTCTCATTTTCTCATAAGACTACAAATCCAATCAATGATAAATGCTAGGTTTTGTCTTATGAAAGCATTAAAATGATCACCATGTTATATTTTCATGTTCTTGCTATTTTAATAGATTTTGGCAAATTAGCTACAGAACGCAGCCTATTCTGTAGCTAACTGTGGATTCCGTAGCTACTCTCACGGATTGACAGGTTACAGGTGTCAAATGAAGAACTAAGCCACATGGGCATTTCCAGAATCATCTCCACATGGATTCTATCCTATTCACTCGGTCCAGATCAACAGAAAAGCGTGCCTAAAGTCATGGTCAAAGATGGAGTCAAATACGTTATCTAGAAGTAGTAGGACTCTTGATATGCTCTTTCGTAGCTAATCAAGAGTCTAATAGTTCTATTGAATATTTAATTCGAATTAAGTCACCTATAGCTAATCGAAAGTTGAACAATCCTATTACAATTCGAATTAAGCCACCTATAGCTGATCAGAAGTTAAACAGTCTTATTACAATTCAAATTAAGCCACTTTTATTATAAAAAAAATCATGTTAGATTTAATTCGAATTAGCCACCTGCAGCAAGTTTTTCTCTTAAAACAGTTATGTTATTTTCCTATAAATATCAATAACATGAAACTGAGAAGTAGTTAGAAGCTAGAAGGAATTACAGGCTTTTTGCTAATACTCTATATTCAGACCTCATTTTGTTCATAATACAAACTTTGTTTTTTCAATGGTGGTTTAAAGTGCATCTTTAACTAGCTAGCATTCAGCCACATCAGTTGCAGAGGGCCCCTCCACTGAAGGAGGTTTTTCACTTGTTGTTTTAAGTCTAATTTCTATTACTTTGTTTTCCACAAGTTTTTTTCTCTAATTTAGAATGATGTTTCATTTCAGTTTGTAACCAATAGTGAGAGGATAAAATCACAATTGTGCAACCTTTTTCTTCTGAGATATTTTATGAAAAATGAGTTAATGAAGATTGAAGTAATAAGAATACACAACTGCTTAGTTTTCTTACTATTTTTTTACTCATTTTCATAGCATAGAATTGTCAATTAGTTGTATTAATAGATGTTCTCAAAACCATTTCAAAATGATGATGATCCTAACTTAAATGGTTAAATATCTAATTCATGTTGTGATTGAATTTACTCAGTACATTGTTAGTTTTACATGCTTTTACCTTTTCTTTTCTTCTTTCATGTCCTTGCTTAGTTGCATCATTTGACATTCCAAAAAATCATTTCAAGGAGATTGATTCCATCATATTCCAAAATTGAATGGTTGAATTTTTAAATGAATGCAATTATTGAGTTACCTTCTGTGATATCACTTCTAGTTTTAAGAATTAAATCCATGGATTAGGACTAATGATAAGATAAGATAGATGCTTTGTTTTTTCTTATTAGGTTCTAACTAGTTAAGCAGTTCTTGATCCATTTTTAGGAGAATAGACTAATTTAAGAACCTTTCCTTTCCTTTAAAATTCATTAGATCCATTTAAATCTCTCATAGATTGTATAATCTTAGACATCAAATAACATAAACCCCAAAAACAAACATAAAAATACAAAACAACGAAGTAAGAGAAAATTTAACTAAGCACATATAGTGCATCACACTTCATCAGTCTACAAACCTTGGTTGATAATTCATGCAAGAAATTTAGGACACTAAATTGACTAAATAGTTAGCATATTCAATTTTGTATGCATTAGAGAAAAACGAATGAGTAACATTAAGTTTGTTTTGAATATTTATAGAATCATTTCAAAGATTCTAAATGGAAATTGCATGTGCTAATCTTGCTCAATTAATTACAGGGAAAACAAGGGGCATACATAATTTTTTGGTTTATGGGAATTGAATTCATTTTCCCCTAGAATATTACATTGACAATTGAAGATTACTATATTGAAGCTATATTCCCGGTTAGTATCACAATTTACAAAGTCTTGTCTTATTCTTTTTTAGTTTCTTGTTGTAATCTAGTGTTAGCAATACTTTGCTCCACCCATTAGATTTATACTGACCAATTTTATTGTTGAAGTATTACTTCTTCGTAGAGATAACTAGAGGAAGGAATACAACTACAAAAGTGGAGAATGAGACATTCTTAGTAGAAATTGCTAGTTCTGTTGTTTTTATTTGTGACATTTTATTTTCTTTGTTTATACAGGCCATCTCGACACAAAGTGGCCAATATTGCCTGGCTGAAGAAAACTTGCTCAAGTTTCTTTTTTTTATGGGGAAAAATAACATTAACAATTTTGTTGATGTTGAGGTACATATCGTACAAATCTTTTATAGTCTACTTTAGTTTATATTCCAGTGTTCATTGAATTTCATGTCTTATACTCTGCATTGTGTCTTTTTTTTGTTCAGAAAATGAACTCAATATTGATGGTAAGAAGCAGGGATTGAATAAAGAGGAGAAAAATAACACGAGAGCGAAAAAATGGAAATTAAAGAGAGAGAAGAGAACTAATCTAGTGGTACCCATATAGTCAATATCCTGAATAAGGCACACACATAGAGACTGATGGTCAAGTCTTCAGAGTTGGTGAATTCATTTGCAATGTCTTGGAAACACAATGGTTATATTTTGAAGTGATGAAACAATATTTCATATGTAAATTGTACTCCAACCAATATTAAGTTGGAAACTCATATTGTAATACTTGACATTTTATATAATATAATTTGTGGTTGGAATTATTTATAGTTGCATTTGATATTACTTAATCTTGTAATTAACATATGTAACTTTGCATTTTCATATTTGATGAATATGTACAATGTGTGTCATTTTTTTTAAATTTAGTTGTAAAATCATACTAATTAATTTATGTTGATTAATAATGAACACATAAAATCAATCTAAAACTACTAAATTAGTAGTTTATTTTATTAATGATGAACACAAATAAAATGGATATACGACTAAATTAGTTTATAAAAATTATTAATGAAAGTAAATGAAATGAATATAAACTACTAAATTAGTCATTTATATAATGAATATGAAACTACCAGAAAAAAAATAAATGATTACTTGTTAGGTCCCTATACTACTAGTGTAATCCCTTATTGTTATTAGTACAACCCTCTTATTATATTATTGTGCCCATGTAGTCCCCATATTGTTATTTTTGTGCCCCATAGAATCCCACTATTGTTATTATTGTGCCCTTACATTATTATTGTTATGTCAGCTCTGATTATATTATGACCCCTTAGACTCCTATATACAGAAAGGAGGTCTTGTCATTTGTATCATCCAAGAATTATTCATTTGTGTAATGTAAAGGAAGTTGCCCCCTCGAAGAGGCTGAATTATAAGGTGTTGATCTATCTTTTCTATCTTTTTGTGAGCTGGTTTAATCATAACATTCGGTATCGGAACCTTGGATTCTAGGGTTTCGCTGCTCCAAACAGGTCATTGTGTCATTTTCGCTATAACTTTTTTTTTGCGAGTTTCAGAAGCTAAAAAATAAACCCATTCGAGAAGAAATAATTCAAAACTTTGAGTCCGAATCTCAGATCTTGTATCGCTATATGTTCAGAGATATAGTATGAGAATGTTAGGGTTTTTGTAGACTCCCAAATTACATTCTAAACAGAAGACCTTGGGAAAATTGTCATAACTTTCTCTCTGAGCAACAAATGGAAATTTCGTAAGAAGTTGTAGAAAGAGGACAGAAGGTATTTTTGTTTGTATATTTTTAAAATCCAAAGGTTGAAACAGTGATACGTGGGATGTCATACAAGTTCCCTCTACTGAAACATTATATAATCAGGTCATCTTAGGAGATTGGGCATAACTCTTTCTTGGAGAATCAAATTCTGATCAGACTTGTGGGGTTAGAAAGAGGACTCAGAGGGCTACTGTAAAAGACAATTTTAGAACTTGGAGATCTAAAAGTACAAAGTTACAGTCATTTCAAGATCAAGCTCCTAAAATCAAGAAAAGGTGATATGAGGAAGTTTGATGGAAAGGATCCGGTAAATTGGATACTACAGATGGAGCAATATTTTGAACTACATGAAGTGAAATGATTACAAATGGTACGTATCTTCATATTTAGAACCGAATCAATTTCTATGGTATAAAGGGCTTTTTTCTCGTAAACCACTTGTTACGTGGTCAATTTTCATAGAGGAAATGATAGCACATTATGAGGATACAAAAAGAAACACCTTCTTTAGCCAATTGATAAATCTCAAACAAAAGTGTTCAATGGTAGAGAACATTGAGGACTTTCAAAAATTGAATATAAGGGAAAATTATATTCCAGAGAAGCAAAGGATCGATGTCTCCATAGAGACTTTAAAGGATAACATTCAACACGAGGTTTGTCTTTGGGAATTGATTCTTTGGAGAATGCATTCAGGTTGGAAAGAAAAGTGGAAAGCAAAATTATGGTAAAAAGGAAGTCTAACCCTCACAACTATAAAGATGGAAGTATTGTTTCTCCTAGCCTTCCAGAACCTACAAGTTTGACACCACAAAAATTGGAAGAAAAAAGAGCAAAAGGGCTTTGTTACAATTGTGATAATAAATACATTAAAGGTCATAAGTTGTTGAGAATAAATTATTTTACATTGATTGTGAAGAGGAGGAAAAAAAGGATCAAGAAATGTCAAAAGAAGAGGATATACACCAGGAACCAACCCCAGAGAAAGAATAAATGAATTCGACCATATATTGTAAAGCATTGTCAAGAATTACCACTCCTCAAACTCTCAATATAGAAGGACATATCAAGAAGAAAAAGGTTCAAGAAGTGAAAGATCACATCGAGAAAGAAGAAATGAATCCGACCATATCTTGTAATGCATTGGCGGAATTACCACTCCTCAAACTAACAAGATAAAAGGCCATATCAAGAAGAAAAATGTTCAAGAAGTGAAATATCACATCGAGCATCAAGAAATGAATCTGACCATATCTTGTAATGCATTGGAAGAAATTACCACTCAAACTCTCAAGATAGAAGGACATATCAAGAAGAAAAAGATTCAAGCAGTGAAAAATCACATCTAGCATCAACAATAAGTTATCCAACTTTTAAAGGATAATGCCACTTTGGTGTAGAATCAAATGAAACAACAGACAGAGTAACATCGCAGTGAAAGAAGTTTTGATGTAGGCGATTGGGTATTTTTACGACTACATCTCAAGAAAGCTATTTATGAGAAGGAAATGTTGGCAATACTACATGAACTTAAGAAATATGACCTTACCTAATGGGAAGACACTTCAAGGTAAAAATGGATCGTGATATTCTTAAATACTTTTTAGAACAAACATTATCTTTAGAAGCATAGAAAAAATGGGTAACAATTATGTTGGGTTATGAATTTGAAATTATCTACAAAAAAGGGAAGAAAAATGTTGTTGCAGATGCACTTTCAAGAAAGGATGAGGATGTGAAAGCATTGTTTTGTGCTATTTCTATTATCCAACTAGATTGGATAAATGAAGAAAGGGGTGAATGGAAGAAAGACGAAGAGTTGTGGCCACTCATTCAAAAGTTGCAGAAGATCCCAATTCAAACAATATTGCCAAAACTTGACGAGGAAGGAAAAATCATATTGGAACCTAGAGTAGTCACAGAAAAAAGAACCCGACAGCTACGAAATCGATCAATTTCAGAGTATCTCATCAAGTGGAAGAACTTACCCGCTGAAGATTCCCCATGGGAGGACAAGAATTTTATACAAAAGCATCAAGAACCACTCAAGCATTGAGGACAACACTTTTGGAAGGAGAGGGGCATGTTAGGTCCCTATACTACTAGTGTAACCCCTTATTGTTATTAGTACAACCCCCTTATTATATTGTTGTGCCCATATAGTCCCCATATTGTTATTATTGTGCCCCATAGAATCTCGCTATTTTTATTATTGTGCCCTTACATTATTATTGTGATGTTAGCTCTAATTTTATTATGACCCCTTACACTCCTATATATAGAAAGGAGGTCTTGTCATTTGTATCATCCAACAATTGTTCATTTGTGTAATGTAAAGGAGGTTTCCCCCTCGAAGATGCTAATTCTAAGGCGTTGATATATCTTTTCTATCTTTTTGTGAGCTGTTTTCATAACATTACTGCATATTATAAATTTGTGATTGCAAATAATGATTAATTTTTGCATATATACGACTATTAGTAGCTAATTTATAGTTTCTTATAACACGACCAAAATTTAGTCATATTTTTTTTGTCATTAATTTGTTTCAAATGATGACTAAAATTTTCATATATATGACTATTAGTAGCTAATTTACAGTATCTTATAACACGACAAACATTTTGGTCATATTTATTTGGTCTTTAATTGGTTTTCTTAGGTGATTATTTAGTAATATATTTTGTTGTATAGTTGATCAATAATTGTGGCAATCAATGACTACATTAAATACCAAATCAATGACTACATTAATGACTAAATCAATGACTAAATTAATGATCAAATCAATGACTAAATTAATGACCAAATATACTACTAGAAAACATAATTGAGACAACCAATTAATTACTAAGCTAAAAACGACTAAAATTTGGTCACATTATAAGATACTTTAAATTAGCTACTATTGGTCACTGACTGAAAAATAGTCGTTTATATGCAAATTTTAGTCATTTTTTTAGTAACTAATTAGCCATTTTGTACTAGTGCAATATGGAAAACACATTAAACTAGTCGAGATGTAGTGGATGAAAAGGAGGAAATAAATTCAGAAAATAACACAAGGATTCACTCACATTCAAGAGGACATTCAGTGCCATAAATAAAATTATTAGCATTAGAATATTCATAAGAAATATTAGGAGCTGGTTATTTTCAAAAACATCTAATAGACATGAATCCTTCATCCAATCATAATATTTGAATGATCATCTTCCCAACTTTTCTCATCCATGAATGGTATACATTCCAAACTTGAGTTTGATATAATATATTTACATGAAGAATGATCAATTGAAACTAAATGCTCAATCTGACCAAAGACAAAATCTTGTCAGCCTAAAAAGTTATATCTAAAATACCACACAACTTTTAAGAAGGAATTCACATCCAGTGAAGTTATGCAAAGGAAAGAATTATGTGAGAATACCCAAATTTGATTTAGTTCGGGGAGCTTATCAGAGTAGCGAGATCTTGACATAGCCATCAATGGAATTTGAATTGCCTCAACTTCCTAGTGAGTCCTGGAACTTTCAAGAATTATATAATTGCATTTGAAAATTGAATCAGATCATGCATGGTGTGTGGACAACTATCACTAGTAATTTTGACTAGATCACTATTATCCAAATGGAAGACATCTACATAACTTACTTTGTCAAAACTTACATCTTAATCAAATAGATTACCAAAGTCATAAGGTTCTTCTGATTTCACATCTAGGGATGAATATATTGAATGAATTTCATGAGTAACCTGAATAAAAGATTTTTCTTCATGCAAAATTGAAAATTACAAGGGATGGAAAGGATGCTCAATGATTTCATTACATTATTCTTGATCATGAATTATATCACTACCCCATGTCAATTCAAAATCCAACTCATTAGATGATGAAAATGCATTAAAAACAGTAGATCACAAGCAATAGTCAGGTGAAGAGGAAGTTTTCATAAAAGCATATTCTTAGAGTGAATGAGATTTGAGGTCTAAATCTTCCAAAACAAAATATTCTTGAGAAACTAAAAGATCAAATGGTGCACTTGGGAATACATCATCAAATACAATAACAAAGTCAAAATCACCAGGATGTTGGTTTTCCAAGACTTCAGATTGATTATCCAAATCAATTTCATTTGATTCATCACCAAGATTGCTAGATTAAAAATAAACTGAGGATGAAAGAATATTATCTTGACATGGATGGTTTTGAAAAAGATAAGAAAGCTCAAAATAATCCTTACTCTCCTTCTCCTCTACCTATGAAATGTGACTACCTTGCTCCTGATTGATACTTATATTTGGAAGAGATTGATCAAGTAAATCTAGGGGAAAGGGATCATGACACATAGATGATAGAGGATGACAGGAATCCAAATCAGATTCAAGAATAAAGCTATGATGTAAATATCATCTTGATGAATGGAAATATTAGTATTCACCATAGCCTCCGTGAACCATTCCAAGGTTTCGTCCATATGATCTAAATCATGGGAAGTGGAAGGAGATTGAGAAGATGGATTAGGAATTTGATTTGTAGATTTCACAACTTGAACATTATCACAGAGAGGCACCCAAATTGGCACTAGAAAAGGAGGAGGGCAATGAATAAAAATAACAATAGGTTCCTCCTCTAAAATTAGAGGTGTCTCATGATTTATGAAAGTTGGGAGAGTAGAAACATAGATGGGTTGAGATTCAAACTAATTCCATTAGAAGAATGAACCAACCCATTCCATTTAATATATATATATATATATATATATATATATATATATATATATATATATATATATATATATATATATATATATATATATAAAGATATATATATATATATATATATATATATATATATATATATATATATATATATATATATATATATATATATATATATAAAGATATATATATATATATATATATATATATAGATATAGATATGCGATGTCTCCATTTTCCTAAGAATCGTACAAGACACACAAAATCTAGATGTGCCCAGGCACTGGTCTTGTAAGCAATCTAAGACTGTCTCTGGGAGAGACAACATCTTCTGGTGCCATTGCCGGGGAACGTATTGAAGAGTTCCCCCCTTGGGATACGACAAGTTGAGAACTCTTTGTGTAGGTCAGAAAAGGTGTTCTGATTGCATCCAGATCACCTTGGTGACTCCATAAATCCCATTATCATTTATCATCCTGGGTTTTAAAAAACCTCACACTTTCTCAGATACCTCTCAGCAAGAAACCCCATTTGTATCTGACCCAGAGAAATTAATTTTTAGGAAAGTCTGGAAGGAGAAAACTCTTACTACCTATGCTACTATCTCGTTAGTCTTTGAAGCTTCCTCATCCAGCTCCCAACTTGTTGTTACTCACTAATTAGGATTTACTCCTAAGACCCTTATAGACCCTACTTTCAGTCTAGCCACTTCAACCATTGTGGTTTTGGCCTAAGTTCCTCTAGAAAATATTAAACCCCTTCCATTAATCCAGATGGTTGTTCTAGATTTTTTGACTGAATAGATATTCCCCTCTTGATTTACCTCAACCCCTAAGTGTTATTCCCCAGGACTACCTAAAGCATTTTCCTAGGTTCAATGGGGAGGATGAAAACACTGCACAACAACACATTTAAACCTTTTGTGATTTTGTGGAGAATCTAAATGTAGAACAATTGGATGTTGTCCAGTGACTCTTTGTACAATCCCTTGATGGAGAAGCTAGAAAATGGTCTAAATCCCTACCTAATGCCTCCATCACTACCTGGGAGGAACTTGAAAAATCTTTCACACAAAAATGGGGAGAAAAGAGAAATCATGAGTACCTCCTCACAAAGTTTAATGCTATAAGGAAGAAGCCAAGAGAGGATACTTCAGAATTTATAAAAAGGTCTTATAAGTAGTATAATAACCTGCTTGGTGAGATAAAGCCTCCTCCATTTGCTGCTCGCGCAGGTTTTTTGGGAGCTTTTGGATCCAACTTTAGTTTTACCCTAAGAGAAAGGAAGAAAATTTCACCTCAGCAAGGAAGTCAAGAGGAAAGCAGGAACCTACTGAGAATAAAATGGGGAAAGAAGAAGCATCCTCCTCCGGTTAAGCTAAAGAATCACCAGATCTGAAGTGGGATGAATTAGATAAACTCATCAGGAGTTTATTGCATAAGGTTGGAAACATTGAACTTGAGAACAAGATTCTCCCTGAACAGAATTCTCAAGGCAACAACTAGGGTTATAACCCATAGTACAAAAGGCCGACATTGTATATACTTCCAAGGGAAGGAAATGAACAACTCGATCAGATCCCTCATCCTCTATATTTAGAAGATGATCCCAATGAATAATCGTTGGATACACATGAGATGAAAGTAAACTTGTATTCCACTTTCTCTGAAGAGGAACATGAAAATATGGCTCACCAAGAGATCAATCATGATAGAGAAGCAACAATAAATAATGAGAACATAGATTATTATTGTAAACAGTTTGAAAATTTCATGTAAGCACAGCTACACCAAAAGTATGAACTAATATCTTCAAGAAATAGGTCGAGGGAACCAAAACAACAAGATGGAAATGCTCCTCAAGATATTTCCCTAGTGCTAGATAAAGGGCAAGGTAAGTTGAATCCTAGCTTGTCCAAGGTAAAGTCTCCTCAAATAAGGAAAGCAATAGTTTTGAGGAACACACAAAGAGGAAAGCACATGTTCTGCTGAAAACTGCCACTAGTAAGGAAGGAGAAGTACAGCCGGGAGGTATAGATAAGGGCCAACCTACATTCAATATTCAAAGGGAGATTGAAAGGGTAAATATTCATGCCCCCATGATTGAACTTCTAAAGCAACCCACTTATAAATCTCAAGTCTCTCAGTTCATGCTTCCATCCACCTCTTCACACACCCATGATTGTTTAAACTTTCAAGAAGAAAGGCCAATGGTTGTTTTTGGGACTCATGTGGAAGAACTTGATCCTTCTGCTGCACCATTCTATGTGACCCTCATAATCCATGATGTCTTATTGCATAATTGCATGTTGTACTCCGGAGGCTCGCACAACCTCATGCCCTTAGCAGTGATGGAAAAACTTGGCTTGCAGGTCACTAGGCCCTACAAGGACCTATACTCCTTTGACTCTAATAGGGTCAAATTCTTGGGAATGATAAAGGATTTGGTGGTAAACCTGGCTCAAATCCCTATAAAGAGTGTAGTAAAGGACATAGTGGTGGTCAATATTCCCCCTCGGTTTGGCATGCTCCTATATAGGTCTTGGGGTTCCAAGGTGGGGGGCTCTATCAAGTTAGATCTAACATATGCCACTATTCCCACTTTTGGAGGTGGAAAAAGGAGGTTGTACAGAGAGCCTAATTTGTAAAATATGTGACCCCAACTAAAGGCTAAAAAAACTCCCTAGTGAATGGAAAAGAAAGTGACCTCTCCTATCTATTCCTAAAAGAAGATGAGTCAATTTTAGAAGAAACAAAAATACACCTAACAAGGTGGTTAGAACACCATCACACAAATGAAAAAAAAGCATGGAAATTCTACTTTGACGAATAAAATTCCAAAGAGTGAAATCGAGAAGGAGTATTGTTGGTATCTCCTGAGGATAGCCTGATACCCCTCTCATAAGATGGAGTTTGAGGCAACCAACAACGTAGCTGAGTATGAAGCATGGATTCTTGGCTACAAGCAAAAAATAATATTAATATTGAATGATTAACAATGTATGGAGACTTCGAGCTGATTGTAAAACAAATCCGGAATCAGTGCCAAGACAAACACCCTAGATTAAGGACTTACCGGAATGAAGTATGGGATTTGATTGATAAATTATTATTGGCCTTTAATATCCAATTTCTGCCCAAAGAAGGAAACAAAATGGTTGATTCCCTAGATATAGCGGCAAGTAGTTTCAAGACCCCTCAAAATCCACTCCTCAGCTATGAGGTGGAGGTCAGATATAGATACTCTATACTTGATAATGTCAAGCACTAGCAGGTATTTGAGGACGATGAGCAGTTCAAATGATTCATAGAATTCATTGGAGAGTTTGCTAACTCAACCATCAATCAAGAAGAAGAAAAAGAGGCAGATCAAGGAACCACTTCGTGGGAAGACAAAATGGTTGGACGCAAAATTTTACAACTGAAAGGGAATACCATTCCTCGCAGACTAGTCCCACTGGAAAGACTATTCAATAGGATGACATACCCTCCAAACCAATGGCCCAAGATGGACGAACAAGTAGAATATTGCAATATCGGCTTAAAGGAGGAACCCCAAATGGTCAGACTATCAAAATGAATCACCTTGCAATATAAACAAAGGTAATTAAATCTATTCAAAATCTACAAGGATGTTTTTGCATGGTCTTATGAGGATCTAAAAACATTTTATAATAACATCATACAACATAAGATTCCTTTAAAGAGTGTAATAAAACCATGCAAGTAGAAGCTCTGACAAATTAATCCACTCTTACTCCCCTCCATTGAAAAAGAAGTGAGGAAACTTCTACAAGCCAAAATCATAGTGCCTTTAAGGTACTCGGAGTGTGTGACCAACTTAGTCCCAGTCTTGAAAAAGAATGGAGAAATGAGGCTATATGTAGATTTTCAAAATCTAAACAAGGCATCATTGAAATACAACTACCTGCTGCCTGAGATGGACTATATATTTTAGAAGGTGGTTGGCTCAGTCAAAATATCCATGATAGATGGGTTCTTGGTTACAACCAAGTGACAGTTCACCTTGATGATCAGAAGAAGATTGATTTCACCACCCCGTGGGGAACATTCATGTATTCTTGGATGACTTTCAGTGTCATTAATGCAGGGGTCGCGTTTCAAAGAGCTATGTATATAGATTTTATAGGGGAGGAAGACAAGTTCATGGTGGTTTATTTGGACGATATCACAATCTTGTTTAAGACTGATGAAGAGTACATCCTCCACTTAAAGATCACCTTTGAGAAATGTAGGAGGTATGGTATTTCTTTGGATCCCAAGAAATATCAGTTTTCCCTAAGTGAGGGGAAGCTACTAGGACACATAGTAGCACAAGAAGGAGTGAAGATCAATCTTGAATGAGTCAAATCCATCATTCATATTCCTATACCCAGAAATAAGAAATAGGTCCAAGCCTTTTTGGGGAGAGAAAATTTCTTGAGGAGCTTCATAACCAACTATGTAGAAATAATCAAGGGTATTACAAACATGCTTAAAAAGGAAAATGAAGTCAAGTGGATCTATGCACCTCGAGAATATTTCACTAGAATTAAAGAAGCTTTGGCTGAAGCCCCAATACTAGTAAGCCAAACTACTCAACGCCTTTCTATATATTTTATTTTTCTTCTTCACATAATATTGTTGCAGTTCTTCTACAAAAGAATAAAGATGGTTATGAACAAACAATCGCATTTTATAGCCAAGTCCTGATGGATGCTGAGTTGAAATATAAGATCTTGGAGAAACAAGTCTATGCACTAGTCAAGGCTTTGAAGGCATTTCGTATGTATGTGCTACAATTGGAAATCACAACATTTGTCCCAACGACAGTGGTCAAGGACATCCTAGTGCAAGGAGACAACGAAGAAAAAAGGGGTAGGTGGATAGAAAAGATACAAGAATATGAGCTAGACATAAAGACTACTAAGCTCATAAAAGGCCAGGGGTTGGCCAAGTTTTTATCATAATATAATTGCCAAGATTTAGGGATAAATGTGATAATAGAGGAAGGCAGACCAAAGGTTCAACAGGATGGAATTAAAACATCAAAGCAAAAGATATATGCTAAATATGAGGGATCACCCTGGTATAAGAATAACATCCATTATCTCTTATTCCTGAGGTTCCCACTAGGGCTGGATAAACCCAAATACCAAATTATGATATTGCAAGCTCAAAAGTATATCAATCTAATGGTCAAATCTACTAGAAGGACCTGATGGGAGTTTTTTTGTTATGTTTGGTAGAGGGAAAAACCCATAAAGTGATTGAGGAATTTCATGGAGGAGTTTGTGGAGGTCATTATAGGTGGAAGACCACATCACACAAAATCCTCAAGGCATGATTCTACTGGCCTACACTATTTGGAAATGTTCATTCCTAGGTTAGGTAGTGCCAGAAGTGTCAAATGTTTGTTGAGAGGGAAAAACTTTCTCCTCTCCCCTTGATTCCAGTGCATGTGGAAGAACCTTTCAGTCAATGGGGACAAGAATTCATAGGAGAAATAAACCCACCTTCCAGTGGCCAACAAAAGTGGATATTAATGGCCACAAATTATTTCACCAAGTCGGTAAAGGCCATCCCAGCTAGAAACGCTACAGACTCAGTGATAATCAAGTTTATGGAGGACAACATATTATCTCTCTTTGGTTGTCTTATCAAAATTATCAGTGAAAATTCTCAAGTATTCAAATCTTCCAGATTCACCAAAATCTGCTAGGAATTCAATATTATCATTGGGCATTCCACTACCTACTATCCTCAAGGTAATGGCTTGCTTGAGTCCTCAAACAAAATTATGGTGAGAGTGTTGAAGAAGACCATCACTAAGCATCAGAGGTACTAGGACTCCTAACTAAAGTTTTCCCTCTAGGCTAACTGAGTAACTCCTAAACGATCCACTGGAAAATCGTCTTTCGAGCTGGTGTATGGTAAGGTTTTGGTATTCCCAATCTAATTTGCAATATCGGTGGTGAAGTTACTACAAGAAGCTGAGGAAGAGATAAGTTCCTTAACATGAAGGATAATCCAGTTGGTAAAAATTCATGAAAATAGAGAAAAGGTGGGGGCCAAATTGTCAAATTACCAACAGAAGATGAAATCCATGTTTGACAAGAAGGCCAAGGGTCGACCTCTTCAGCTAGGAGATTTAGTTCTTCGATGTGACATATGATAGGAAGAAAAAGGCAAACATGGAAAATTTGATCCACTATGGTTCGACCCTTTCAAGACTGCAGAAGAGAGAGAAAATAACACGTACTTGCTAAAAAATATGGATGGTGAATCCTTGGAACTACCAGTAAATGGTCAGTTCCTAAAACTCTATTTCCATAATTAAAGGTACATGTCTTGCACTCATTGTAAATACTGGTGTGTATTGTAATTATTATATGAAATTTTCAGTTTCTGCTGAAAACTCCACTTTCATAAAATTATCATTTTTTTAGAAAAGACTCCATGCCCAAAGGAGAAGTTCATAGTCTGCAGGTTCTCGATGCATTGCAATCCAATGCCTCATCCCCAGTTGGAGCCAATGTTGTCACCTTCTGAAAAGAGAGTCCTAAGTACACAAAGAGGGCAAAAGAGCAAAGAGGAGGTTGTTGTGCCGTGCAAATTGGAGATTAAAGGGGGAAGAATAGGTATAGCTTAAATTGTTTTGGACAAATTTCCATATTCTCTAAAAACCATCTCTTTCACAAACCCCATTTTGCCTTTATATTTTAAACTCTGGCTGTAGTGACCCATTTTTAAACTCTAGTCGTAATCCCTTGTATATCCAACTCTCACCATGTTTTCCATTCCCCTTTGAAATGTTTTAAAACATTCAGAGATCATGCCAAAACCCTTTTTAAGTGTCAGGACCACAAACCATAATCGCTATCGGCCCTTTCCCTTTTTGTGATATATATCAACCTGACACCACTCCTCCTCACCGATTATGATGGAATCCCTACTCTGCCAATAACGTATCTCGCAATGTTCCCCTACTGATGGCCATATCCACCTGTTAACACTCCTTCTCGTTGATTGTGATAATTCCCCCCCCCCCCCTCCATTGCAATATCACAATTGGGGATCGCACACTTCGAAGTCATTCCTCTACAGATGTCCCTTCTAGCTTCTAATTGCGATATGCGAGAACCCTCCTCTGCTGATATCAATTCCCCCCCCCCCGATTGCGATATTGCAACTGGGGATCGCACTCTTCAAAGTCCTTTCTCCGTCGATGTCTCTTCTAGCTTGTGATCACAATATCATGGGTAGGCCAAATCCCGCATATCAAAGATTGCAATTTTTAATGGTAGGCACTCCCATCTCGTAAGGACCTCTAATGGAAAACCTCGATGTGATAGCTTTTGGATGAAGTAACGAAAATATTTAAACAGGTGGAGGGTCGGCAGCTAAGGCATTTAAGAAAGGAGGTTCAACTTTCAAAAGTGGCATGGGTTGACCCAGAAAGGGCCCTTGTGACACGAAACCAGGGTCAACATACACAGAGTAAATGAAGACATGGAGGGTCAGGAGGACTTAATCCAGTAGGGTTCTCCACGCAGAGGGAAGACGAAGTACTACCTAGGCAATGTCTATTTCTATAGTGTGGCATGAAACTGATAAATGACCACTCCTAGTTTTGAAGAACGAATGATTTGAGTAGTAAAGGCATAATCGATGGGAACTGGCTGAGTGACACAGGTAACTAGATCGTGGGCAAACAATAACCTGAATCAAAGGTGATCACAGGGATGGGCATGGAGATATTTTGTTGGTGTGTTCATCCAACCGATTGAATTGTTTTTGTAATCATGTAATGTGTCAACCATTTAATGAGGCAATTAATCTTTTGTAATTTTTTTGGGCCACAAAGCCATCCCTGGCTAAGACAGCTAAGACTCGATTGAAGATATTTTGTTGTAATAAATGAGCAGCACTTGCATCTCTAGATAAATAGGGGGAAACAACACTTTACAAAGGTTCAGAAGTCCTAAAGAAAAAGATACATGTTGTTTTCAGACTATATGACTGTATGATAAGCATCTTTCATAATATAAAGGAAATGGTGGTGATTCCCCCTTCAAGTACTACAATATTTTCTCCCTCTGTTAAAATCCATTATGTTCATGTTTCTTCTCTGAATTCATATAATCATAGATGCTAGAAATTTTTTAAACTTCCTCGCAGATTCATTTGTATTGACTTGTTAACGCATGCTCTTATATGGATTATTGAGATTATATCTTCAAAATTGCGCTCCATGAATCATAGCACCCAATCTCTCTTTTTTCCATTATATCTACTTGTAACTCAAATTAGCGTAGAAATTTTTTATGCTTCAAGCTCTATGTGTTAAGTGTAGAACTCTTGATGCTTTAAGCTCTATGTGATGAGTTACTCCTCCTTATCCTCTCTCATTTCTTTCTCAAAGCTTATTAAACTGTAGGTCCTTGAACTACTTGGCCTCCACTATTTTATGCATATATTTCTATGAAATGTATATGTGAAGAAGTACCAAAAAATCATAGCGTACTCCTTTAGATGAATGGACCAATCCATTCCATTTAATATGTGTGTGTGTGTGTGTGTGTGTGTGTGTGTGTAATGTTTCCATCTTCCTGAGAATCATATGAGACACACAAAATCTAAATGTGCCCAGGCACTGATCTTGTAAGCAATCCGAGACTGTCTTTAAGAGAGACAACAACTACTATGCTCATCTATGGAACAAATTAATTCAAAAATAATGGAGCTCCTTTTCCTCTTAGTGACACGGTTATAACATAGCCTAGTAGCCTACTAGTGGTTAGGCTTGACTCTCTCAGCTCTTAACCATAGATACAATATGGAATATTCTAGAGTATTCTCATATTGATCACGTTTCCAACCCCTTTTACATTAGTAATGGGGGATGATATGGCAATCTCTCACATTGTGGTGACCAAAGTAGGAAATTCAACTTCCAAGTGGCATAAATTTTGCATACATACTCTAATTGAGGTGGTTCTTAAACTGTTACAAAGGTATCTGTGTGTAAAATAGGAAAAAAATGTGTCACACTAAAGCATAAAAATTTTACACCTAAAAAAATGTCATTTGATGCCTTAAAATGATCCTAGAAGGTTTCAGACCCCAATTTGCCAAATTGGTTCCCTCTGGTAAAATTGGTCCCATGAGCTCATCCCTCTGCTTTTTCCACTCTTAAAGCATATATATGGATGAAAAACAATATAATGATCAGATTCATTTCAAAAGGAGATACTTATGATAAGATATATTTTAGAAGAAAAATTATCTCTACTTTAGAAGAGTTTAAGAAGCTTACAACCACAAACCAAAGACAAAAGGAATTTTTGGAGGACTGTGAAAACAAGGAACATGACTTTGATGAATCAAGGAAAACAATTGTTATCCTAAAGATCTATCTAGAAGAATCTAAAAGAGTGGAAGAAGTAATCAAAGGCCTAGAAAGTAAAAGAAGATATTTGTGAGAAGCTAGAAACTGAGATTGTTTCCTTGTGAAATGATCTCAAGAAGGAAAATGTTCAGTTGAAGTTTGGAAGGAGTTTTGAAATGCTAGATAATCTACACGGTAGCCAAATATACTTGTGCATTAAAATATGCATCGTTTATCATGAATCCGTGAAGGAAGAATCAAGTGCAATAAAATCAAAGGAAAAAAGTCAAAGAGTTATGTCAGCATGGTTGAAGGAATCAACAATCAATCAAACTAAGTGAGAAAAACAACCACAAATCAACATAGAAATGACCAAATTAGCCAAACAAAAAATAGGAGAGAAGGTAATGATTAGCTACAACAATGTCATATTAGGCCCACTGGTAGAGATGGAGCAAGGAAACAACAACATCAAAAGAAGGTTACTAATAACAATTCGAACAACTACCAAAATGAAGTGAAAATTAGTAGAAGCCACGTCCCCCTCAAAAATAACATCCATATAAAGACTCAAAATACTTTTCCTCAAAGGTCATTTTCTCCCAAGTATCAAAGTTTCTTCTACGATATTTTTTTTCTTACAATAACTTTGGCCATAAGGTAATATATTGTATACATTATGAAAGAAATTAGAATACTATGAATATAGGAAAGAAATCATCTAAGATGTTAAATAATGAGTATGTGAAAAATACCTCTAGAAGGTATAATACGAATGCTATGAGAAATCACAATTCCTTTTCCCCCTTATTAAATCATTTTGAGTGTTACATATGTGACAACTTTGGGCGCAAGGAACAATATTTCAAAATTAAGATAAACTTTTGTTGTGGTAAAAACACAACCCCCCCATTTTTGACTTGTTCACCTCAAATAATGGGGACCCTTTATATAAAAATTTTCGCTAAACACCTTTTAAGATTTTTATTTAGTTGATTATCCTATGCTTTTGTTAATTTTTCATTTTCTTTGGATTCTTGTTTTGATTACTTTGTTAAAATCGATTTTTTATAAGCTTCCCATTGACGTTTGTTTCGCCTCATTTGGTCAACTGGTTTTAAAATGGTACTCCTTTGAAGTCTCATCATTTATCTAGCCTGGGTAAAAAATACATAAAATGTACAATAGTGCATTTTGCAAATAAATTAGTTCGATACTGCATTTATTTTAAATATTAACCCCTAGTTAGTTCTTACTAACATTTTTTCGTTTTTTAATTATACAACCAAATCATGAAGCAACTGAATTTTAGTAATTTACTCCAATAAATTACTAATCTCAAAAAATCATAATTTCAAAGTGGTTGTAATTTATTTTTTCATTTAGTTTCAAAATAGCTGTAGTTTAATTTTCGTTTTTATTAAAAATAGCTGTAGTAAATAAAATAAAACCAAAATAAAAACTAATATTTAATATTAAATCTTAAATTAATTAAATTAATTATTATTTAAAATATAATTAATTTAATTAAATTAAAATTTAATATATAAAAAATAAAATTTATTTCACAATCAAAAAATCGCATCAGGACTTTTCAATCGCATCAGAGCTTTTGCATTACGAAAAGTTTAAAAAACCCTGACACTTCAATTTCCCCGATTGCCGATACCTCCATATCCCAATCGCCGATAAGCATAAGTCATAAGCCATTAAACGAAGTGTTACAAGTTTTGTTTCAAAGATTTTATTCAAAACTTATGCATTCATTGAACTCGTAGGTTAGTTATGAATGAGTGGAATGGTAAGTTAGTTGTAGTTTAAATATTAAAAGAAGTTATAATATTTAATATTTAATTTTAAATTAGTTAATTAATATATAATATAATTAATTTAAATAAATTAAAATTTAAATATTATTTAGATTAATATTAATTAGTTTATAAATAGTTAATTATATTAATTAGTTAGATTAAGATTAATTAATAATAATTTATTAATTAATTAGTTTAGTTCATAATTAACAATTAAATTAGCATTAATTATTAGATAATTAGAATTATAATTTAAGATTAATTTTTAATTAAAATACTGATTCTTTTTAGCCCAGAAACAAAAATTCCACAATTGTGCCAAAATTAACTCATCTACTTTGGAAACTAATAAAATGAGTTTTACTTGGCCAAATGAGGCCCATTTATAAATAGTTGATTATATTAATTAGTTAGATTAAGATTAATTAATAATAATTTATTAATTAATTAGTTTAGTTCATAATTAACAATTAAATTAGCATTGATTATTAGATAATTAGAATTATAATTTAGGATTAATTTTTAATTAAAACACTGATTCTTTTTAGCCCAGAAACAAAAATTTCAAAATTGTGCCAAAATTAACTCATCTACTTTGGAAACTGATAAAATGAGTTTTACTTGGCCAAATGAGGCCCAGGACAGCTCACTGGAAAGATAAAATCAAGGAGAATATTTTTGAGGAAGTTTCACCAATATATTTAGTCATTAATTGGGTCAAAAATCATGCAGAAGATCAAGTTCCGAAATTCTAAAACAAAATCAATTTTCTGAGTTATTTTCTGCATTTTCATTTGTCAAAGCCTCTTTTAATTGCATTTCCATTCGTCAATAATTTCCTTGGCTAATTAAATCATCCTAGGCATCAATAGAGGGTTTATATTTTATTTTCAATTATTTATTTAAATAGGATTTGATTGGATTTGATTTAATTGCCAGAAATGCTATTTTGATTTTATTGATTGCATCTTAATTTATTTTGATTTCTTTTTGTAAGAAAACAGTGGAACAAATATGGAGAAAAGGATCTCAATCAATAAGAATTTTCCAGCAATTAAAGATTATAATTTTTGAGCAAATAAAATTAGATTTGACAGATTTACCTTCAAAAAACTTTCCTCTCTAGAATTCCTTTGCAAATAGTATAAATAGCAGATTGCAGAATGTAATAAGGGGTTGCTCTCCTCTGCAATTTTAGACTTTTAAAAGCACTACTGTAATAGGAATTTAGAGTTGTAGGAGGGAGGAGAAGAAATCTCAGATATGGAGATTATTGAGGATTTTTCCTTTGTATCTCGAATTATGTATGAGAGGCATAGTTTGTAGTATTGTAGCTCTAGTTTTGAAAGCAGAAGTTCAAGCAATGTAAAGGACTGTTGGAGACCGAAGTCAGAGAAATGGATGCAATAAATTGGTATTTCTAATACTATTGTTTCAAATATCAGTTTCATTTTTATGATAACATGAATGTCTCATTTTATTCATGTTTGTGCAATTTTGTCAATATGGGTAATTTGTCTCAATGTTGTTATTATGTATCTATGTTTTTATGGATTAAATTCTGATTTCTGAGTAACTACTTTCTCAAAAATCTATCTTATAAAACTGATTTATTAAATAGTAATGTGTTATGAACTATTTCTGTATATTATTGGATTTGTTGATTTGATAATCAATATCATTTTTGTGAACTACTTCCTGGAATGTTATTGGCGTATTATTTCAGTTAAAAGGTCTCAATAGGATTTGTTTTGATATCCATAATATCAGTTAATTGAACTACTTCATTAACTTGATATTCATTATAAGCAAGACATGTTTAAATCCAAATATTTTAATTATCTTGCTCTTAATTGGGTTAGATCTATATCTGCCTAGTTAAGATAGGATTCAGATTAGCTTCTTTTGCTTGCATTATAGAATAAGTTTGCATTTAAAGTAATTTCTATATCTTTTTAAGTCCTCTTCTCGAGGAAGGAAAATTTTAGTTGTGGCTTGGTTGAACCCAAATCAACTTAAAGGTCATTCTCTTGCTTGATCAACAAGAAGAAGTGATCTGACGGCCCTATCTATTGGTAGTTAAAGATACATCATAAACCAATAGTGATAGGGAGAAGGTATCTGGACCTAGTTAAACCAGTCAGAGCCACCACACCAAACGGAAAAGAAGCTACTTTAAGGTCCGGACCGGGTGGTTATCCCCCATTGTTGTTGTAGTGATTTTCGAGGTATCAACAATTTTGGCGCTAGAAGGAAGGCCGAGATTTTTTGTCTATTGGAGTTTTTTCAATTTTAATATTTTATTTATTGTGATGGCTCCTCTTAAACTTCCAATTTGGAGTTGTGTCCAGGGACGTGCATCTTCCAATACTCCACCCGAAGTGGTAAGACTCTTATCTTAGGTAAAGTTTAATGGTAAGAGAAATTCTTCTACTTTTAACCATGTCCTTCAATTTATTCAAAACATTTCAAATTATGATTTTCAAGGAATTGCTGAAGGCATCTTATGTAGACCTTTTACTCTCACATTTGTGGCAAAAGCCAGAAATTGGTGTAAAACTCTTCCAGTTGCCTCAATTCGCAGCTGGGATCAATTTGTTACAATTTTCATTTGTAAATTTGACGGCTATGATAATATCTACGAAGGTTTGAAAATGAATCTCTTATTTATTTTAATATTCGATTTTATTTGAATTGTGTAAGATTTAAAGTCGAAGATAAACCTACGGAAGAAGAATCACTAGATTGGTTTGAATATATTTGTTCTCTTCCTCCCATTCCCAATCCATATGAAATTAGTTCAAGCTTTATCTCATCCACTTCCAACATAAATAAGAATTCTAATTTGGATGTGCAAATAAATTGTGATGAAGTGGTTTCACAAAGCTTCGAAAATATTTCTAATCAATTGCAAGAAGTCAACAACAGCAATTTTGAAAAAAGAGCTGCCTTGAAATCTGAAAGCTACTTTGAGGTAAATTTAGAAAATCAGATTGCAAATCAGCAAGTGCAAGCAGTAATCCAAGTAAATAAAATGAAAATTGCTGTACAAATTTCTGAATTTCATCATGATGAGCAAATGCCGAAATCACAGCAGCAAAACAGCCTTCTTCAAGAAAGCATGAGCATACAAAAAAATGATTTAGAATCTGAAATTTACAATCAGCATAATGCACAAGAGTTCTCAAACAGAGACAGTTTTAAATACATTGTTTCAAGTTCAAATTTTTCCCTTTATCCTGATATTTTTAATGATGGTAATTTTCTCCCTCTTAGTATTAATAATATTTCAAAAATTAAAGGGGATGATTTAAATGACATACCAATTAATTTTTATCAAGATAGAGAAACAATAATTGATCATTCTTTTACCATTAATGAACATGAAATTCTTGTTCCTCCTTGTTTGGATATATTGGATGAGATTGAAGGGAATTCTAAAGAATCTTGTAAAGTCATTTACGATAATTACTCTGACATCGAGGATGTTTATTTCTATTCTTCTCAAGACAATCATCACGATAAAATTCAAATAACATCTAAGAATGAGGAACGCTTCAATTTAGAAATCCTTTCCAATTTATGATTCATATCATGATCAAACTCTCATTCCTACTCATAATCATAATTCGTTTTCTAGTTCACAAACTGGAATTCGAAATTACTCAAATTCCATAATTCTAAAAAATCCTTGTGAAAAAGAAATCATTTCAAAACGATCCCAATTGTGCTGTAACATTAGTTGTACAAATAGTGATTTCATTTTATTTTTGTTTCCTCACTTATTTTGTATAAAATAAGATTTATTTTCAGATTTTATTTTGCAAATTTTCGATACATTACGATGGCATATGGAGCACTTTATTATCAAACATTCAATTAATGCATTGCCCTGTTGGAAAATTGAAGTTCTATATTATAATCAAGAGCATGAAAAGCTATTTCAATTTCAATTCCAATCAATGCTAATATTTTATCAAAAGATTCTATCTTCTCAAAGGCAATATCAACCAAAGAATGTGTTTTTACAATCTGGCCAGCAATCCAATTTAATTAATAATTTTCCATTTTATTTGAAAGATTTCCATTCATTTTTCATTAGCTTATTTGAAAAATATTTGGAAAGTTTTCCTTCAAGGAAAATTGTTAATGGCTTAACATTTGTATATAACACTAACAATTTTTTCTAGGCCTTTGAATTTAAAAACTCATATCCCTAATTTGGCTTGACATCTCCTCTTTTGAACATTTTCCAATCATTGATGGAAATCCATCCAGATTTCTATGATCCAATTGGTATTCAATTGGAAAGGAAATTTCAAGATAAAGAAATTTTAATTAAGTTGCTAACAATAACTGTAAATTCTACTGACAGATTTAATTTTCTTAGTTTAATTAGATTTGTATTACTAACAATTGAATTGTACATATATGCAGGGATAAAAATGAGAGAATGGTTACACTGGAAATATGATTATACCTGGTCATCTTCATGTATATGGTTAGAATAGGAGTAGAATTAATTTAGTTAGTTTGTTTTATGTAGTTAATTTGTTTTCAACAGTTTTGCAGATTAAAAAAATAAAATAAAGCAATCAGCCCTTCTCATACATGTTCAGTAAAAATATTTTCTTCCCACCAGAAAGTTTTAATTCTTGCTTTCCTTTTTAAAGTTCTTACAGCAATACCTCTCTTCTGCCTATTTTGAATAATGTCTTGATTAAATTCAATTGAGGTTGCATTTGGCATCAATCGCCTCAAAGCCACTTTTCTTCATTTTGAGATTTCCTTGTAAGATTTTCTTTCGAAATTTATATGATAAAGGTTTTGAGGATATAAAAGCTTCATGATCCCATTATCCTGTGAAATGTATGACTGTCTATGATAAGCTTAATTCTAATTCAATCATTATTAGTCAGTCTAACCTTTCGTGGTAATCATATGAAGTTCATATTATCTTCCTCGGAATTTGCTAAAGCTTACCTTAAGGATGTCCATTTTGTTGAGTGCACGCATTCAAATCTGTTTTGATATTTTTCTACAATTAGTGGCTTTATCCCATTCTGATCTTTAGTTGATTATTTAATGCTAAAATACGCATCATTTTCATTTACTAAATGCATTATTGAATAGTCACTATAACAGTACAGATTCTTCTCAAGTTATTCAGAATAAGCAAAGGTAATAAATTGTTGTTTCAATTCAAAAGGGAAGACTATTTTCATATTTATTTCTGGTAAATTTTATATTTCCTGAACATGAATAAATAGATTTTATTTAGGTTGATTGCTCACTCCGATTTAAAATAAATAATGAGATAATGTTGAATGAAGTCATAATTTTGATAAATCCAAGGAAGGATTTGAAGATTCGTGGTGTAAAATCTGCAAATAATTTCCTTCCAAGTACGCATTTACAAGTTCGTTCTCATCTATTATTAGTTTCTCTTTTCCTTAGTTTATTTTTTATTTTTGTTCTGTTTTATTTGCAGGTTTTCATTTGTTTTCAAAATTTGAAGTAAGTAGCAAACTAATTTCAAATTTGCAACAAGTTCAGGGAAATTTTATTTGTGATTCATTCAAATTTGAGTATTTTTCACTTTTCTTTCAACCATCAGAAAACCCAATTGAAATTTCAAGCAATATCATAAGATTCAACTTTATTTTCATATTGTTGATACTTCAATGAAAATATTCGCAATACTACCATCCCGCTCATCTTCGTCAATAATTTCATTCCGATATTACATCATCCACTTCACAACCATTTGTAGTGAAATATTTCATCAGAAGTACCTTTTAGCATTTTTGATAACAAATTGTTTATAAAAGATCTCTGATGTGTTACCTCACTCATATGTCACATTGCATATTGCATATCAAAAGTTTGTAGTTGAATATAATTCCATTATCATAAATCATCGATCTCTGATAAACAACTTTACCGATATTGCAATGACCACATAATTCCGGACCCGATATGAAATTCAAATCAAGTTTATAAAATATCGCATCCATTTAATCGCAATAATGGTAGGAGCATAACTTTAAAAGGGGCCAATGTTTTGGATCCGATATGTTAATAAATTTTCATCAAAAGGTTATTGAGTCCGCTCTTCATCGTATATTGGCATCACAAGAATCATATTGTGTTATATCGGGTACCAAAATTTCGCCAATCGCCGATTAGCAATCGTCGATATCGTAATCGCATTTTTATTTATGCTCACATCACATCTCCGAATCCGCGATGTGGGAAACACAATATCAATATTCCCCGATTCCCAATACAATATTTCTTTAATGATGTGATCGCTCCATCTCATAGCACATCTTCTCATCGCATGTTTTCATATCGGAAATTTTCCAGTTCAATATCCGATGCGATAGCTTCCAAGGCATGCCTCTAAGCCATTAACATTTAATCAATATATGGCATAGCAAACAAGGTGAAGTCTTGCAAATTAAACTTGAAGCATGGTGAAGAAACATGTTATGCGAATCATCTGATACGACAATATATTATTTTAAAAGAAAGCTTGGATAACCACGATGGTAAGAAAGCAGCTAATCACCAATATGCAGCATATTCAAATCAATTTGACTTCTAATATATTTCAGTTTTAAATATATAATTCCATAATTAAGAATGGAATTCAAGACCTCTCTATCTTCATATTTAAATTTTATTATCTTGGATTTGGTATTGATTTTGAACAATTTATAAAATCATGGAGTTTGTATGAAACTTATAATATTTTGAGAAACATTCGTTACTGCAAATTCTCATTCTCATTTCTGATGCATTTATTTTAATTTCAATTCCCTTGAGCACTAAGCATTCCATTTTTACATTTTATTGCTTGCTTTAGTGTAAATAAAATAAATAATAATTTTGGGTTATAGGATTTTGGTTAGTTTGATTTCTTCATGTTTTTAATTTTAAATTAAAATAAGAAGTCGGCTAGTTTAGAGAAACTAATATATTTTAGGTAAGATCAAAAGCAATTATCTAATGGTAAGATTCATGTACCCACTTTCATTAATTTCCATTTTGTTACTTTAGTTTCAGTTTCGTTTTTCTGATATATAAATCTACTTTGCAGTTCTTCATAAAAAACTTTCAATCCTCTGTCGGATTATATTTTCGAAGTCCTATACTTTTCTCCTGGCTTTATTTCAATAAGCAACAATAATCTTCATCGAAACAGCTACACCAGGAAGTTTCTGAACCTTTAGTTTATTTCTTTAAGCATTCCTTTTATTAGAAAATGATCAAGACAATGCTTTGAAACAAAAAGATTGATATCAGACAGAAATTTTTCATTGTGGTTGAATTTTATCGTCACTGCTATCCAAAAAGCCTAAAACATTTACAACCCTACAATGTATGATTTTTCTAAATCTCGACATAATAAGGAATGATTACACGATTATTTTCTTTTTCTTCATATTGTTGAAGACATTGTTATAAACATTCTTATTGGAGTTTATCTTTCAAAACTTGCATTTTCCTTCATTTTTCAAACTTTTTCATCTTTATTTTTGTTTATTGATTTCTTTTTCACTTTCGCTTAAGAATTCTTTTCCTTAAGTTTTCAATTTTGATTTTGGTGACTTTGCCATGATTTATATGGAAGGCCTACTTGTTACCTAACAATGGCAGCATACATGGAGAAAAATAGTTAATAGTCACCTATTAACTTTTTCTTAATTCCCTTGGTAAAGTTTGATTTTCTTATTATAAAGGTAGACATATTTAAGGAAGAGATTACCAATTTATAGAAGTTTAAAAAGTATTATAAAATCTGAAGACATTCCTTTTCATCAAATTGTAATCATTTTGAGATTTCAATATTTTATTAAGATCTTCCAAATTTTTATTATCAGTCAAGAAAAGTTATTTATAACCAAGTAAAGACACTTTATAGCAAAGCACCTTTAAATCTGAAATTGTCATTCTTAACTCTTAAGGAGTCAATGATTCTCCCCGTCCCAAAGAGTCTTATATTTCTAAAATGTAATTCAAAAATATATTTAAACTTAAAAGATAAGACGTCTCATCATGAGCCTACTTACCATGATCATAGGGGAAAAATATGCTGACATTACCAACACTGCTAAACAAACCAGGGTAATGGCTTATGATTGTCAACAATTATAAGACAAGGGGTCTCATCATGAGCCAGTTTTTTCAGTCCAATAATAACCAGTGAATAGCATTGTCAACTATCTGGCTACCAAACCAGAACAATGGCTTTTAAGAATAATAAAAAATAAAAAATTCAAAGAAAATAAACATATATAAATGGATTTATCTCTAGATCAATAATTCTTAAACAGATGGGATTCTTAATCATTTATGTTTAAAAGGTAACCCTGTCGAGACTATAGATGTTTGATGGCAGCAGTGGATCTACCCGTGACAAATGAGTATATTTTAAAAGCTAAGCTGTAAAGTGACCCCTGCTTTATCTATACAACTATTTAATGATTGATATAGAGTTTTAAAATATTTTAATTTATGAGAAATTTTGAGAAAAATTATAGTTAGATGATTCTTGTTTTTATTCAAACTAATGAACCTAGTCAAGCATTTCAAACATAATTTTCTCTTCTTTAGTTATTTTTACTTTAATTTTAGGAAAATCTCATTCATATCAAACAGAGATAACTAGTTCTTCTCCCGTGTGTGGCCATTGTTGTGGTAAAAACACAACCCCCCCGTTTTTGACTTGTTCACCTCAAATAATGGGGACCCTTTCTATAAAAAATTTCGCTAAACACCTTTTAAGACTTTTATTTAGTTGATTATCCCACGCTTTTGTTAATTTTTCATTTTTTTTGGATTCTTGTTTCGATTGCTTTGTTAAAATCAATTTTTTATAAGCTTTCCATTGATGCTTGTTTCACTTCATTTGGTCAACTGGTTTGAAAATGGTACTCCTTTGAAGTCTCATCATTTATCTAGCCTAGATTAAAAATACATAAAATGTATAGTAGTGCATTTTGTAAATAAATTAGTTCGATACTGCATTTATTTTAAATATTAACCCCTAGTTAGTTCTTACTAACATTTTTTTGTTTTTTATTTATACAGCCAAATCATGAAGCAACCGAATTTTAGTAATTTACTCCAATAAATTACTAATCTCGAGAATCATAATTTCAAAGTGGTTGTAATTTATTTTTTCATTTAGTTTCAAAATAGTTGTAATTTAATTTTCATTTTTATTAAAAATGATTGTTGTAAATAAAATAAAACCAGATAAAAATTAATCTTTAATATTAAATCTTAAATTAATTAAATTAATTATTATTTAAAATATAATTAAATTAATTAAATTAAAATTTAATATATCAAAAATAAAATTTATTTCGCAATCGGAAGATCGCATTGGGACTTTTCAATTGCATCAGAGCTTTTGCATTACGACAAGTTTTAAAAACCCCGACACTTCGATTTCCCCAATTGCCGATACCTCCATATCCTGATCGCCGATAAACATAAGTCATAAGCCATTAAACGAAGTGTTACAAGTTTTGTTTCAAAGTTTTTATTCAAAACTTATGCATTCATTGAACTAGTAGGTTAGTTATGAATGAGTGGAATGGTAAGTTAGTTGTAGTTTAAATATTGAAAAAAGTTATAATATTTAATATTTAATTTTATATTAGTTAATTAATATATAATATAATTGATTTAAATAAATCAAAATTTAAATATTATTTAGATTAATATTAATTAGTTTATAAATAGATAATTATATTAATTAGTTAGATTAAGATTAATTAATAATAATTTATTAATTAATAAGTTTAGTTCATAATTAACAATTAAATTAGAATTAATTATTAGATAATTAGAATTTTAATTTAGGATTAATTTTTAATTAAAATACTGATTTTTTTTAGCCCAGCAACAGAAATTCCACAATTGTGTCAAAATTAACTCATCTACTTTGGAAGCTCATAAAATGAGTTTTACTTGGCCAAATGAGGCACAGGACAGCTCACTGGAAAGATAAAATCAAGGAGAATATTTCTGAGGAGGTTTCACCAATAGATTTGGTCATTAATTGGGTCAAAAATCATGTAGAAGATCAAGTTCTGAAATTCTAAAACAAAATCAATTTTCTGAGTTATTTTCTGCATTTTCTTTTGTCCAAGCCTCTTCTAATTGTAGATCTATTCGTCAATAATATCCTTGGTTAATTAAATCATCCTAGGCATCAATAGAGGGCTTATATTTTATTTTCAATTATTTATTTAAATAGAATTTGATTGGATTTGATTTAATTGCCAGAAATGCTATTTTGATTTTATTGATTGCATCTTAATTTATTTTGATTTCTTTTTGCAGGAAAACAGTGGAAGAAATATGGAGAAAAGGATCTCAATCAATAAGAATGCTCCAACAATTAAAGATTAGAATTTTTGAGCAAATAAAATTGGATTTGACAGATTTACCTTCAACAAACTTTCCTCTCTAGAATTCCTTTGCAAATAGTATAAATAATAGATTGCAGAATGTAATAAGGGGCTGCTCTCCTCTGCAATTTTAGACTTCTAAAAGCCCTACTGTAATAGGAATTTAGAGTTGTAGGAGGAAGGAGAGAAAATCTCAGATCTGGAGATCATTGAGGATTTTTCCTTTGTATCTTGAATTATGTATGAGAGGCATAGTTTGCACTATTGTGGCTATAGTTTTGAAAGCAGAAGTTCAAGCAATGTAAAGGACTGTTGGAGATCGAGGTCAGAGAAATGGATGCAATAAATTGGTATTTCTAATACTATTGTTTCAAATATCAGTTTCATTTTTATGATAACAGGAATGTCTCATTTTATTCATGTTTGTGCACTTTTGTCAATATGGGTAATTTGTCTCAATGTTGTTATTATGTATCTCTGTTCTTATGGATTAAATTCTGATTTCTGAGTAACTACTTGCTCAGAAATCTATCTTATAAAACTGATTTATTAAATAGTAATGTGTTATGAACTATTTTTGTATATTATTGTTTAATTATTGGATTTATTTATTTGATAATCAATATCATTTTTGTGAACTACTTCCTGGAATGTTATTGGTGTATTATTTCAGTTAAAAGGTCTCAATAGGATTTGTTTTGATAGCCATAATATCAGTTAATTGAACTACTTCATTAACTTGATATTCATTATAAGCAAGACATGTTTAAATCCCAATATTTTAATTATCTTGCTCCTAGTTGGGTTAGATCTATATCTGCCTAATTAAGATAGGATTTAGATTAGTTTCTTTTGCTTTCATTATATAATAAGTTTTCATTTAGAGTAATTTCTATATTCTTTTAATTCTTCTTCTCGAGGAGGAAAAATTTTAGTTGTGGCTTGGCTGAACCCAAATCAACTTAAGGGTCATTCTTTTGCTTGATCAACAAAAAGAAGTAATTTGATAGCCCTGTCTATTGGTAGTTAAAGATACATCATAAACCAATAGCGATAGGGAGAAGGTAATTGGACCTAGTTAAACCATTCAGAGCTACCACACCAAATGGAAAAGGAGTTGCTTTAAGGTCCGGACCGGGTGGTTATCCTCCATTGTTGTTGTAGTGATTTTCGAGGCATCAAAAATTTTGGCGCTAGAAGGAGGGCCGAGATTTTTTGTCTATTGGAGTCTTTTCAATTTTAATATTTTATTTATTGTGATAGCTCCTCTTAAACTTCCAATTTGAATTTATATCCAGGGACGTGCATCTTCCAATACTCCACCCGAAGTGGTAAGACTCTTATCTCAGGTAAAGTTTAATGGTAAGAGAAATTCTTCTGCTTTTAACCATGTCCTTCAATTTATTCAAAATGTTTCAAATTATGATTTTCAAGGAATTGATGAAGGTATCTGATGTAGAGTTTTTACTCTCACATTTGTGGCAAAAGCTAGAAACTGGTGTAAAACTCTTTCAGTTGCCTCAATTCGTAGCTAGGATCAATTTGTTACAATTTTCATTTGTAAATTTGATGGCTATGATTATAAATAGGTATGTGAGGAAATTGAATATCTACGAAGGTTTGAAAATGAGTCTCTTATTGATTTTAATATTTGATTTCATTTGAATTGTGTGAGATTTAAAGTCGAAGATAAACCTACGAAAGAAGGATCACTAAATTGGTTTGAATATATTTGTTCTCTTCCTTCCATTCCCAATTCATATAAAATTAGTTCAAGCTTTGTCTCATCCACTTCCAACATAAATAAGAATTCCAATTTGGATGTGCAAATAAATTGTGATGAAGTGGTTTCACAAAGCTTGGAAAATATTTCTAATCAATTGCAAGAAGACAACAACAGCAATTTTGGAGAAAGAGCTGCCTTGAAATCTGAAAGTTACTTTGAGGTAAATTTAGAAAATCAGATTGCAAATCAGCAAGTGCAAGTAGCAATCAAAGTAAATAAAATTCAAATTGTTGTACAAATTTTTGAATTTCATCATGATGATCAAATGCCGAAATCACAGCAGCAAAGCAGCGTTCTTCAAGAAAGCATGAGCATACAAAGAAATGATTTAGAATCTGAAATTTACAATCATCATAATGCACAAGAGTTCTCAAACAGAGACAATTTTAAATACATTGTTTCAAGTTCACATTTTTCCCTTTATCCTGATATTTTTAATGATGGTAATTTTCTCCCTCTTAGTATTAATAATATTTCAGAAATTAAAGAAGATGATTTAAATGACATACCAATTAATTTTTATCAAGATAAAGAAACAATAATTGATCATTCTTTTTCCATTAATGAACATGAAATTCTTGTTCCTCCTTATTTGGATGTATTGGATGAGATTGAAGGGAATTCGAAAGAATCTTGTAAAGTCATTTATGATAGTTAGTCTGACATCGAGGATGTTTATTTCTATTCTTCTCAAGACAATCCTCATGATAAAATTCAAATAACATCTGAGAATGAGGAATGCTTCAATTTAGAAATTATCCCAACCAATCCTCATTTTAGAGTAGCAAATTATCTTCATGATTTCATTATTCGAGAAAACTTTCCAATTTATGATTCATATCATGATCAAACTCTCATTCCTACTCATAATCATAATTCGTTTTCTAGTTCACAAGTTGGAATTTGAAATTATTCAAATTCCATAATTCTGGCCAATCCTTGTGAAAAAGAAATAATTTCAAAATGATCTCAATTATGCTGTAACATTAGTTGTACAAATAGTGATTTCATTTTATTTTTGTTTCCTCACTTATTTTGTATAAAATCATATTTATTTTCAGATTTTATTTTTCAAATTTTTGATACATTACGATGGCATATGGAGCACTTTACTACAAATATTCAATTAATGCATTGCCCTATTGGAAAATTGAAGTTTTATATTATAATCAAGAGCCTGAAAAGCTATTTCAATTTCAATTCCAATCAATGCTAATGTTTTATAAAAAGCTTCTATCTTCTCAAAGGCAATATCAATGAAAGAATGTATTTTTACAATCTGGCCAACAATCCAATTTAATTAATAATTTTCCATTTTATTTGAAAGATTTCCATTCATTTTTCATTAGCTTATTTGAAAAATATTTGGAAAGTTTTCCTTCAAGGAAAATTGTTAATGGATTAACATTTGTATATAACACTAACAATTTTTTCCAAGCCTTTGAATTTAAAAACTCATATCCTCAATTTGGCTTGACATCTCCTCTTTTGAACATTTGCCAATCATTGATCGAAATCCATCCAGATTTCTATGATCCAATTGGTATTCAATTGGAAAATAAATTTCAAGATAATTTTTTTTTTATTAAGTTGCTAACAATAACTGTAAATTCTACTGACAGATTTAATTTTCTTAGTTTAATTAGATTTGTATTACTAACATTTGAACTGTACATATATGCAAGAATAAAAATGAGAAAATGGTTACACTGGAAATATGATTATACCTAGTCACTTCATGTATATGGTTAAAATAGGAGTAGAATTAATTTAGTTAATTTGTTTTATGTAGTTAATTTGTTTTCAACAGTTTTTCATATTAAAAAAATAAAATAAAGCAATCAGCCCTTCTCATACATGCTTAGTAAAAATATTTTCTTTCCACCAGAAAATTTTAATTATTGCTTTCCTTTTTAAAGTTCTTGCAGCAATACCTCTACTCTGCCTATTTTGAATAATGTCTTGATTAAATTCAATTGAAGTTGCATTTGGCATCAATCACCTCAAAGCCACTTTTCTTCATTTTGAGATTTCCTTGTAAGATGTTCTTTTGAAATTTATATGATAAAGGTTTTGAGGATATAAAAGCTTCATGATCCCATTATCCTGTGAAATGTATGACTGTTTATAATAAGCTTAATTCTAATTCAATCATTATTAGTCAGTCTAACCTTTCATGGTAATCATATGAAGTTCATATTATCTTCCTCGGAATTTTCTAAAGCTTACCTTAAGGATGTCCATTTTGTTGAGTGCACACATTCAAATCTGTTTTGATATTTTTCTACAACTAGTGGCTTTATCCCATTCTGATCTTTAGTTGATTATTTGATGCTGCAATACGCATCATATTCATTTGCTAAAGGAATTATTGAACAATCACTATAACAGTACAAATTCTTCTCAAGTTTTTCGGAATAAGCAGAGGTAATAAATTGTTGTTTCAATTCAAAAGGGAAGACTATTTTCATATTTATTTCTGGTAAATTTTATATTTCTTGAACATGAATAAATAGATTTTATTTAGGCTGATTGCTCATTCCGATTTAGAATAAATAATGAGATAATGTTGAATGAAGTTAGAATTTTGATAAATCCAAAGAAGGATTTGAAGATTCGTGGGGTAAAATCTGCAAACAATTTCCTTCCAAGTACGCATTTACAAGTTCGTTCTCATCTATTATTAGTTTCTCTTTTCCTTTGTTTATTTTTTGTTTTTTTTTTTTCTATTTTATTTGCAGGTTTTCATTTGTTTTCAAATTTTGAAGTAAGTAGCAAACTCATTTCAAATTTACAACAAGTTCAGGGAAATTTTATTTGTGATTCATTCAAATTTGAACATTTTTTACTTTTCTTTCAACCATCAGAAAACCCAATTGAAATTTCAAGCAATATCATAATATTCAACTTGATTTTCATATTGCCGATACTTCAATGAAAATATTTGCAATACTACCATCCCGCTCATCTTCATCAATAATTTCATTTCGATATTACATCATCCACTTCACAACCATTTGTAGTGAAATATTTCATCGGAAGTACCTTTTAGTATTTTTGATAACAAATTGTTTATAAAAGATCTCTGATGTATTACCTCGCTCATATGTCACATTGCATTTCACATATTGGAGGTTTGCAGTTGAATATAATTCCATTATCATGAATCACCGATCTCCGATAAACAACTTTACCAATATTGCAATGACCACATAATTCCGGACCCGATATGAAATTCAAATCAAGTTTATAAAATATCGCATCCATTCAATCGCAATAATGGTAGGAGCATAACCTTAAAAGGGGCCAATGTCTCGGATCCGATATGTTATTAAATTTTCATCATAAAGTTATCGAGTCTACTCTTAATCGTATATTGGCATCACAAGAATCATATTGTGTTATATCGGGTACCAAAAGTTCGCCAATCACCAATATCATAATCGAATTTTTATTTATTCTCACATCACATCTCCGAATCCGCGATGTGCGATGTGCGATGTGGGAAGCACAATGTCAATATTCCCGATTCCCAATATAATATTTCTTTAATCATGTGATTGCTCCATCTCATAGCACATCTTCTCATCGCATGTTTTCATATCGGAAATTTTCCAGTTCAATCTCCGATGCGATAGCTTCCAATGCATGCCTCTAAGCCGTTAACATTTAATCAATATATGGCATAGCAAAAAAGGTGAAGTCTTGCAAATTAAACTTGAAGCATGGTGTAGAAACATGTTATACGAATCATCCGATATGGAAATATATTATTTTAAAAGCGAGCTTGGATAACCACTATGGTAAGAAACCAGTTAATCACCAATTTGCAGCATATTCAAATCATTTTGACTTCTCATATATTTCAGTTTTAAATATATAATTCCATAATTAAAAATGGAATTCAAGACCTCTCTATCTTTATATTTAAATTTTATTATCTTGGATTTGGTCTTGATTTTGAACAATTTATAAAATCATGGGGTTTGTATGAAACATTCATTACTGCAAATTCTCATTTTCATTTCTGATGCATTTATTTTAATTTCAATTCCATTGAGCACTAAGCATTCCATTTTTACATTTTACTACTTGCTTTAGTGTAAATAAAATAAATAATGATTTTGGGTTATAGGATTTTAGTTAGTTTTACTTCTTCATGTTTTTAATGTTAATTAAAATAAGAAGTCGGCTAGTTTAGAGAAACTAATACATTTTAAGTAAGATCAAAAGCAATTATCCAATGGTAAGATTCATGTACCCACTTTCATTAATTTCCATTTCGTTACTTTAGTTTCAGTTTTGTTTTTCTGATATATGAATCTGTTTTGCAGTTCTTCATAAAAAACTTTGAATCCTCTGTCGGATTATATTTTCGAAGTCCTATACTTTTCTCCTAGCTTTATTTCAATAAGCAGCGATAATCTTCATCGAAACAGATGCACCAGGAATTTTCTGAACCTTTAGTTTGTTTCTTTAAGCATTCCTTTTATTAGAAAATGATCAAGACGATGCTTTGAAACAAAAATATTGATATCAGACAGAAATTTTTCGTTGTGGCTGAATTTTATCGTCACTGCTATCCAAAAAGCCTAAAACACTTACAACCCTGCAATGTATGATTTTTCTAAATCTCGACATAAGAAGGAACGATTACACGATTATTTTCTTTTTCTTCATATTGTTGAAGACATTGGTATAAACATTCTTGTTGGAGTTTATCTTTCAAAACGTGGATTTTCCTTCATTTTTCAAACTTCATCATCTTTATTTTAGTTTGTTGATTTCTTTTTCACTTTCGCTTAAGAATTCTTTTCCTTAGTTTTTCAATTTTGATTTTGGTGACTTTGCCATGATTTATATGGAAGGCCTACTTGTTACCTAACAATGGTCAGCATACATCGAGAAAAATAGTTAATAGTCACCTATTAGCTTTTTCTTAATTCCCTTGGTAAAGTTTTGATTTTCTTATTATAAAGGTAGACATACTTAAGGAAGAGATTACCAATTTATAGAAGTTGACAAAGTATTATCAAATCTGAAGAAATTCTTTTTCATCAAATTGTAATCATTTTGAGATTTCAATATTTTATTAAGATCTTTCAAACTTTTATTATGAATCAAGAAAAGTTATTTATAACAAAGTAAAGACACTTTACAGCAAAGCATCTTTAACTCTGAAATTGTCATTCTTAATTCTTAAGGAGTCAATGATTCTCCCCGTCCCAAAGAGTCTTATATTTCTAAAGTGTAATCCAAAAATATATTTAAACTTGAAAGATAAGAGATCTCAACATGAACCTGCTTACCATGATCATAGGGGAAAAATAGGCTGACATTACCAACACTGCTAAACAAACCAGGGTAATGGCTTATGATTGCCAACAATTATAATACAAGGAGTCTCATCATGAGCCAGTTTGTTCGGTCCAATAATAACCAATGAATGGCAATGTCAACTATCTGGCTACCAAACCAGGACAATGGCTTTTAAGAATAATAAAAAATAAAAATTCAAAGAAAATAAACATATATAAATGGATTTATCTCTAGATCAATAATTCTTAAACAGATGAGATTCTCAATCATTTATGATTAAAAGGTAACCCTGTCGAGACTATAGATGTTTGCTGGCAGCAGTGGCTCTACCTGTGACAAATGAGTATATTTTAAAAGCTAAGCTGTAAAGTGACCCATACTTTATCTATACAACTAATTAATGATTGAAATAGAGTTTTGAAATATTTTAATTTATGAGAAATTTTGAGAAAAATTATAGTTAGATGATTCTTGTTTTTATTCAAACTAATGAACCTAGTCAAGCATTTCAAACATTATTTTTTCTTCTTTAATTATTTTTACTTTAATTTTAAGAAAATCTCATTCATATCAAACAGAGATAACTGGTTATTCTTCCGTGTGTGGCCATTGTTGTGGTAAAAACACAACCCTCCCATTTTTGACTTGTTCACCTCAAATAATGGGGACTCTTTCTATAAAAAATTTCGCTAAACACCTTTTAAGATTTTTATTTAGTTGATTATCCCACGCTTTTGTTAATTTTTCATTTTATTTGGATTCTTGTTTCGATTGCTTTGTTAAAATCGATTTTTTATAGGCTTCCCATTGACGCTTTTTTCGCCTCATTTGGTCAACTGGTTTGAAAATGGTACTCCTTTGAAGTCTCATCATTTATCTAGCCTGGGTTAAAAATGCATAAAATGTACAGTAGTGCATTTTGTAAATAAATTAGTTCGATACTGCATTTATTTTAAATATTAACCCCTAGTTAGTTCTTACTAACATTTTTTTGTTTTTTATTTATACAGCCAAATCATGAAGCAACCGAATTTTAGTAATTTACTCCAATAAATTACTAATCTCGAAAATCATAATTTCAAAGTGGCTATAATTTATTTTTTCATTTAGTTTCAAAATAGCTGTAATTTAATTTTCATTTTTATTAAAAATCACTGTAGTAAATAAAATAAAACTAGATAAAAATTAATCTTTAATATTAAATCATAAATTAATTAAATTAAGTATTATTTAAAATATAATTAATTTAATCAAAATTAAAATTTAATATATAAAAAATAAAATTTATTTCGCAATCGGAAGATCGCATCGAGACTTTTCAATCGCATCGGAGCTTTTGCATTACGACAAGTTTAAAAAACCCCGACACTTCAATTTCCTCGATTGCCAATACGTCCATATCCCGATTGCCAATAAGCACAAGTCATAAGCCATTAAACGAAGTGTTACAAGTTTTGTTTCAAAGTTTTTATTCAAAACTTATGCATTCGTTGAACTGGTAGGTTAGTTATGTGATGGGACGAGAATTTGGGGGTTGCGCAAAATCCCAATTCCCAGATAAAATTCGATCCTGGACCGTGGGACAAGTCCAGACGGAAGCGTTCTTCAAACCTTTTAACTGTTAAACCATAGGTCTTCATTAAATATTTAACCGTGGATCTCTTTTAAAATTGAACATCCATGCATTGGAGATAAACAATATAAAAATAATATATGTGTGAAGTTTTAATAAGCTACAGCACCACATTCCCTATACGCTTCTGCTACGCCACTCCGATCCGCTTTAGTTGCTCCAGAAATTAAACACCACAAATTCATTTAGCACAGAAACATGGGGCATGTCAATGTACTTGTAAGGAGACCATTCGGAGCTGCAGTCGTGCTCTGCGCAGCTGTGATTGTGTAGACAGGCCATCGCTTTCACCGCTCACTTTCATGAAACTACGAACGCTCGTTCTCACTACTCACTTTCAAAACTACAAATGCTACCGATGCACATGACACCATTCACTGCGGCGCTTTAAGTCATTGCGTTGGGTTTAACAATACATTAACCAATGCTTATTCAACTACAAAACCATCACAACAATCTACATTCATTCAAACAGTTAAATTAGATCACCATCGACCCACGAAGCAATCGACAGTCAATCAACAAATTAACAACACAGGATTTGACTTATTTATAAGACACATAGGCATACATAACACTGAAGCATGCTTTCATATAAACACAAAACAATTACATTACATATGAAGGCTAAGGCATTTCAGCCTTAAAGCCAAGCTCACAATCGACTACATCTTCCCACTCACAATTTCCTCACAAATACCATATCCATTACATGCCTACCGCATTATATTTATATAAGAAGTCTTGGAAAGGATTGATCCTATCCTCTCCTGCTTTTCCTCCAACAAAAGATACATGCATGCTTTAAATTAGCTTTAAGTCTGCTTTATTCGCTTTAAATCTATCTTTTCTGCTTTAAGGCAGACTTCGCTTTGTTCTCATCCTCTGGTCCACGTTTTCCGCTGAGTGCTCCCACATCAGACTCCCGAGGCACAAAAATTTATGACCTCCTGGTCATATGCTTCTCCTGGTCTCCGTAATATCTTTAACTTGTGAGCTGCAATCTACCTCTGCAATAGCAAGTCCTCCTTGCTGCATCTTACCTCACCAATCCTTTCCTCCGGATCTGGACTTTTGATAACCACTCTAGGCTATTGCAATATTCTCACCTTCCTCTACAATATTCTCACCTTCCTCTGCTGCTATCTGCACAAAAAATATAAAGACCATACCTCTTCAGCTTAACCAACTGTACCTCTTGTTTCTTCTTCTTCCTCTATGAAATCCTTCTCTCCGCAGAATCTTTTCTTGCTCTGATACCAAACTGATGGGATGAGAATTTGGGGGTTGCCCAAAATCCCAATTCCCAGATAAAATTCGATCCTGGACCGTGGGACAAGTCCAGACGGAAGCGTTCTTCAAACCTTTTAACTGTTAAACCATAGGTCTTCATTAAATATTTAACCGTGGATCTCTTTTAAAATTGAACATCCACGCATTGGAGATAAACAATATAAAAATAATATATGTGTGAAGTTTTAATAAGCTACAGCGACACCTTCCCCATACTGATACGCTTCTGCTACGCCACTCCGATCCGCGTTAGTTGCTCCAGAAATTAACACCACAATTTCATTTAGCACAGAACATTGGCATGTCAATGAGCTTGTAAGGAGACCATTCGGAACTGCAGTCGTGTTCTGCGCAGCTATGATTGTGTAGACAGGCCATCGCTTTCACCGCTCACTTTCATGAAACTACGAACGCTATGTTCTCACTGCTCACTTTCAAAACTACAAATACTATCGACACCATTCAGCGCTTTAAGTCATTGCGTTGGGTTTAACAATACATTGACCAACGCTTATTCAACTACAAAACCATCACAACAATCTACATTCGTTCAAACAGTTAAATTAGATCGCCATCGACCCACGCCCACGAAGCAATCGACAGTCGATCAACAAATTAGCAACACAGGATTTGACTTATTTATAAGACACATAGGCGTACATAACACTGAAGCATGCTTTCATATAAACACAGAACAATTACATATTAAGGCTAAGGCATTTCAGCCTTAAAGCCAAGCTCACAATCGACTACATCTTCCCACTCACAATTTCCTCACAAATACGATATCCATTACATGCCTACCGCATTATATTTATATAAGAAGTCTTGGAAAGGAGTGATCCTATCCTCTCTTGCTTTTCCTCCAACGAAAGATACATGCATGCTTTAAATTAGCTTTAAGTCTGCTTTATTCGCTTTAAATCTATCTTTTCTGCTTTAAGGCAGACTTCGCTTTGTTCTCATCCTCTGGTCCACGTTTGCCGCTGAGTGCTCCCGCATCATTATGAATGAGTGGAGTGGTAAGTTAGTTGTAGTTTAAATATTGAAATAAGTTATAATATTTAATATTTAATTTTAAATTAGTTAATTAATATATAATATAATTAATTTAAATAAATTAAAATTTAAATATTATTTAGATTAATATTAATTAGTTTATAAATAGTTAATTATATTAATTAGTTAGGTTAAGATTAATTAATAATAATTTATTAATTAATTATTTTAGTTCATAATTAACAATTAAATTAGAATTAATTATTAGATTATTAGAATTCTAATTTAGGATTAATTTTTAATTAAAATATTATTTTTTTTACCCCAGCAACAGAAATTCCACAATTGTGCCAAAATTAACTCATCTACTTTGAAAGCTCATAAAATGAGTTTTACTTGGCCAAATGAGGCCCAGGACAGCTCACTGGAAAGATAAAATCAAGGCGAATATTTCTGAGGAGGTTTTACCAATAGATTTGGTCATTAATTGGGTCAAAAATCATGTAGAAGATCAAGTTCCGAAATTTTAAAACAAAATCAATTTTCTGAGTTATTTTCTTCATTTTCATTTGTCCAAGCCTCTTCTAATTGCAGATCCATTTGTCAATAATATCCTTGGCTAATTAAATCATCCCAAGCATCAATAGAGGGCTTATATTTTATTTTCAATTATTTATTTAAATAGAATTTGATTGGATTTGATTTAATTGCCAGAAATGCTATTTTGATTTTATTGATTGCATCTTAATTTATTTTGATTTCTTTTTGCAGGAAAACAGTGGAAGAAATATGGAGAAAAGGATCTCAATCAATAAGAATTCTCCAGCAGGGCATTGAATATCTTTCCTAGACGGCTCTGCAACTAGGGTTTCGGTAGTCGTCTGAAACAAAGCAGTCAGGCACGGCTCTGCAGCCTTCAAGGGTCTGACCTCCAGGGTCTGACAGTGAGCCACAGGCTTTCTAACGGTGCACATGGACCCCCCTCAGGGGAGGGTCTCAAAGCCCTCCCCTATGTCAAACTTAGCGCCACCAGAGCACACGAGATCCTTAACCTTTGGATTGATCCAAGTAGATAAGAACAACACTGCGTCATCACAGCATAATAAATCCAAGGACTCAGCCATTCAATCCGATAAGAACGATGCAGTACCAGAGGGGAAAGATAAGCCAGAGGAACAGAACAAGGTCACTTCGAAAACCTGCAAGCCAATAGCAGCTGAAAGACCAAAGATAGAACTGCCAAGTCAGAAGATCAATGAGCGAATACAGTACATGACGGACCATGCACTCATAGGAAAATTTATAAGACTCTGGCCAACAGAAAAAGCCCTGTATGGTTGGATCGCGGCCAAGTGGAAACCCAAGGGCCACATCACTCTGCAGCTAGGACCGAAGGGGTTTTTCACTGTAATCTTCTTATGCTTAGAAGACAAGTACAAAATCTTAGATCAGGGCCCATATTTCTTCAACTCAGCAGGATTGTATCTGAGAGAATGGGTAGCAAGATTCAACCCGGACAAGGAAGACCTCACCTGGGCTCCAGTATGGATCAGAATGTACTCACTTCCAGAGGAATACTGGGACGAAGGACTGCTCAGGGATATTGGAAATGGACTGGGGGAATACATAAAAGCGGTGGAAGAGACGAAGTTGCGAAGATATACTTCATACGCCTGCATTTCTGTCTTCATGCTCCTAGACAGAGCTCTACCTGACTCGGTAAGTCTCTCTCATGACGATTATGAATGGATCCAACCTCTGGACTATGAACATGTTCCTTTTCATTGCCGCAAGTGTCATGCTCATGGGCACCTCTTTAGGGACTGTCCGCTAAATGCCAAAACCCCTGTTTCCAACCCCTCTGAAACGCCGACCCAAGAAGGCTTTACCAAATTTCACAGTCGCAAACGAGCGCACAAAAAACCTGCCTCTAGAAAAAAAACCCAGCAAGACTCTGCATATTTTCCCTTCACGAGTAACAGTTTTGAAATTTTGGCTCAAGCCTCAAAAGATCAACCCCTGAACTCAAATATTAGCTCAGTACCCATCTCGGCCTTCGATTTAACCAACCCCTCCAGCTCCACCCCTGCTTTTCTCCACTCAAAGGATAAAAATGCCACCCCCAAGGAAAATCAAAAAGACAGTGCAGGAAAAGTAAATGAAATGGATGTAGATGGTTCTCCTAACCATCCCCTAATCTCAGAAGCAGCCACAGGCGAAAACAGTCAAACGCAGCAGATGGATGAAGATCCAGAAAATTTCGACATGGAAGGCCTGGACATTCATGAGCTTGAGCTAGCATGTAAAAAGAAGGACTATGATCAGATCCCAGAGATGCAACTCAACAAGCTGGAAATAGTCCTCTCGAAGGCTTATCAGCAGAAACAGCTAGGCATCCAACCAAGCAGTTACTGGGATGGCAGCCTCCCCCCAAGAGACTTCAAAAAGAGAGGGCGAAGAACGGATCTCCAGCGAACAATTGAAGTAGGGAAAATCCTGGTAGACTCAGGCAGGTATGCAAAACTGACGAAGTACTACAAGCCCTCTATCAATAGTGAATCATGAAGCTCACTTCATGGAATTTAAGAGGGCTCAACAGCCCAGGGAAACTCAGAACTCTAAAAAACATGATAAAGATGGAGAAACCGCAAATGTGTTTTCTTCAAGAAACAAAATGCAATAGCAGCACGCTAGGAAGCATCCTTTCCAAAGCATGGCCAGGATGTCGATCAGTAGCAGTGGATGCAGAAGGAGCATCGGGTGGGTTAGCAATAGTGTGGAACCCGCAAATGCTCACTCTCCAAGATTTTCATGCCTCCCACCATATTATCCAGGCCACCTTTCACATTACAGGAACCAATATTCATGGCAACCTCACTAATGTCTACTTCCCTCAGGAAGCAGGAAATAAAATAGCTTTACTCAACACAATAGAAGCTCTAAGCCTAAATAGAAAGCATCCACTGTGGATCATTGGAGGGGACTTCAACATGATCACCAAGCTGGAGGAAAAAAAAGGTGGGAGAATCAGGATGGATCAGGAAAATGTCCACTTCAAAGACTTCATCCAAAAAAATTCTCTCATCGACCTGCAATTTTATAATGGCACACATACATGGAGCAATCGCAGAGCCGGGAAGTATCAAATCACCTCAAAGCTAGACATATTTCTCATTACAGATAATTCGGTGCATTTGGGAGGGGATATAGCGGCAACCATTCTCCCTTACTCAAGCTCTAACCATTGGCCCATCTCCCTCCAATGGCAAAGGCCAGGCAACACAACCAAGCGACCCTTTCGCTTCGAAGAGGTCTGGCTTACTCATCCTGCATTCAAGGACTTCGTCAAAACAGTTTGGAGCACCTTCTGTCCGCCTGAAGGATCCAAAATGTTTCAGTTCCAACAGAAACTCAAGTATCTAAAATCCCAAATTAAGAGATGGAATCAAGAGACATTTGGAAATATTTTCAATGCGCAACAAAATCTAAACAAGGAAATGGCCGATCTCCAGCAACAAATCATCACCAAGGGACACACTGATTGGACCTTAGAACAGGAGCAGCGCATAAATACTCAACTGGAGGAGAGGAGAAAGCAGGAGGAAATTCTATGGAGGCAAAAATCCAGGATAAGATGGTTAAAAGAAGGGGAAAGGAACACCAAATTTTTCCATTGAACCACTGTCCAAAGAAGAATGCACAACAATATCTCCTTCATACAGAAGTAGGGAGGGGCAAGGGTGGAAAAGCATGAAGAAATCGAGGAGGAATTTCTCAGACACTTCAAACAAGTGCATAGTGAGCCCCTGACAGACAGAAATCCGGCCATAGAAAAATCATCCAAAAAGTTCCAAAAATTATCACTAAGGAACACAATGAGCTCCTCCTCCACCCTATTCTCCCTCGGGAAGTGGATGTAGCCATGCACAAGCTCAAGGAGGGCAAAGCCCCGGGCCCGGACGGTTTCTCGACTACCTTTTACCACAAATTCTGGGAGCTGATAAAAGACGAGGTGTGGCAAGTAGTGGAGGAATCCAGAGCTCTTCACTAGCTTTTACCTTCCCTCAACTTGACCTTTATCGTGCTCATACCAAAGGAAGAGAAGTCCAATGCACCAGACAAATTCTGCCCTATAGCTTTATGCAACGTCATCTACAAAGTGATCTCTACAGTCATCGCCAATAGGTTAAAGCCTCTTCTACCTCTGCTTATCTCGCCTGAACAATCCGGCTATGTGGAAGGGCGGCAGATCCTCAATGGCATAATCCTCACGCATGAAGTAATTCACTCCCTCAAGCACTACAAAAAGGCAGGTATGATACTGAATCTCTATCTCTCAAAAGCATTTGATAAACTAAGTTGGACATACATGCAAAAAATGTTAAATGCTTTTGGGTTCTCACCAATGTGGGTGTGCTGGATTATGAGTCTTATCTCCTCATCCTTCTTCTCCATTCTTGTGAACGGCATCCCCTGTCGAACCTTCAGTCCTTCCAGAGGAATTCGGCAGGGCGACCCTCTTTCCCCCTTCCTTTTTGTGTTAATGGCTGAAGGTTTGGGAAGACACATCAAACATGCCCTCATCTCTCAGCAGCTCAAAGGTCTCTCCATCCACAATTCCCCAGCCATAACTCATCAGCATTTTGTTGATGATAACATGTTGTTTGGTTACCCCTCGGTATAGGAAGCCTCCCTCTTCAAATCTCTGCTCAACGACTTCTCTGAGGCTTTGGGAACCAGCGTCAACAAAGCCAAATCTCATATCTTTTTCTTTCACACCTCCCCTGTGGTGCAGCGTGCAGTAGCTCGCATTTTGGGCTTCCCCATTGATTCACTCCCTTCTAAATATCTCAGAGCCCCCCTCATTGACTCGACCGTCAAGCACTCTTCCTGGCGCATCCTAATTGAGAAGCTGGAATCTCATCTCAACCTTTGGACGCACCGAACTCTAAACATTGCAAGTCGCATGGTGCTCATAAAGGCTGTGCTTCAGGCAATGCTGCTTTACTTGTTTTCTATCCTTGCAGCGCCCAAATGGGTTATCAAAAGAATAAGGGAGCTTCAGCATAACTTCTTATGGGGGAACTCAGCAACCAACCGCAAATGGGCCCTGGTTAAATGGACTACTGTTTGTTTGCCGAAAGAAAAGGGAGGCATAGGACTGAGGGATCCCTTTCAAAGCAATGCGATAATGTGCGCCAAAATCTGGTGGCAGTGGCTCTCATCCCCTGACAAGCCATGGGCAGCCATATGGACAGCCAAATATGCCAATCATAGACCTCAGGAGGAGCTTATAAGACTTATACCCAATGCAAAGGGTTCCCTCATTTGGAATGCGGCCAAGCAACATTTCTTGTTGATTCAACAACATAGTTTTTGGGAAGTAAGAAATGGTGAAACAACCTGATTCTAGACAGATGCCTGGAACCAATTACCAAAACTCAGTAGCATTCTCCACCCACTTCCAAACTATGTTGGGGAGGATCAGCAACAGAAAACGATTTGGCAGCACTGGACACAGGAGACTGCGCAGGGATATAGGCAATGGAAGCAAGGTGATGAGCTAATCAGGAATGCGGATCGCCCATTCATGGAGGTTATGGAAAGGGAGCTCCAAAAATGACGCATAAGACACTCGGAAGGCAAGGATATCCTAAGATGGGGTTACAGGCCTAAAGGAACCTTCACTACTTCAGAAGCTTACAAATTAATAAGTTCTGACCCCTCTCCCCCCGATCTCATATGGGGGAAAATTTGGGATTCAGGTATCTGGCCTAAAGTGTCTTTCTTCCTTTGGCTAGTCGGACATCAGAAAATCCTCACCTGGGATAGGTTAAGGCGAAGAAACTACCATGGCCCCTCAATATGTGTCAACTGCAAAGCCCAGGAGGAAACCCTTCAGCACCTGCTGGACTCTTGCACTTTGGCTAATCACTTATGGGAGAAGGTGAGCTTCAGATGTCAAAGACGATGCAGAGTGGCAGAGGACATCACAAATACCCTGCGTCAATGGCAAAAGAAACCCTATAAGAGTGAAATCCTTAACCATATATGGAAGATAATTCCAGGACTACTCATCTGGGGAATCTGGAAAGAAAGGAACAAGCGCATATTCAAAGATCAAAGCTCTCCCTTAGAGGTCATTTGGAGAAAATTCTATATAAATCTCAAAGAAACCCTGCTGCTACGTGCTTGGACTCGGGAGGACCTTCCCACTATCGACAGTGAGAAAGCCATATGGGCGAACTGGAACATGCAACTCCCTCAGGAAACTCTCAACAATGCCCCTATAAGAAACATCAATACAAAAAGAGACTCCTGGACAGCTCCTCCAGAGCACACTTTCAAGCTCAACTTTGACGGAGCCTCAAAGGGCAACCCTGGAAGAGCAGGCTATGGTGGAATTTTCAGAAATCATACAGGAATGCCACTTCTGATTTACTTTGGAAATATTGGTTGGGACACCAATAACTCGGCGGAACTGGAAGGTTTATGGCAAGGTCTCCTCATAGCATGGAAACACAAATACCATCCCCTAGAGGTCGAGGGCGACTCTATGCTCCTTATCAATATGGCTAAGCAACTCCTCAATGGATCCCATGCTAGGAAAATAGCTATGAGTTGGAGACTGGAGGCCAGATTGGAAGCCATAGAATACGAGCTTCTCAACAACAGAGCAATAATCTTCAGTCACGTTAAGAGGGAGGGCAACAAGGTCGCCGACCTCCTAGCCAATGTGGGGGTAGAAAGTAATCACACCTTACTCACAGGAACTCTGGACATAATACCAAATCATGATCAAATACAGGAATGCAATCATTTGGTTCAAACAGAGGCTGCACCCGTGGATGCGGGTGATTCGAACTGCAATTAGTGTGATGGGACTGGGGTGGGCGAAGCAGCGATGCCACCTTCCAGCCAGGATCATCGGACAAGAGGCCATGTGGGAGGATAAGTGCATGTAGGTGGATGTCATAAATGGCAAAGGAATGTCTGAAACAGGCATTAATATGCTGTCCCGATTCGCATGCGAAGTTGGATATCAGTCTTCGGCTCCCATGAATGCCATTGTTATGGCGGGAGAGTATCGAGGAGGTGGGAATTGTTTATTAGCCAGCCTCAGCCATGGCTATATGTTGTTGTGCTTCTTTCTATTTTGGATGGTTACGGGTTCTGCAGGCGCTTGGGTTTCATGGGGGTTAAGCTCTGGTTCTTTTAAGCAGCCCACACCTTAGGTGGTGGGCTCACAAACACAAACCAGTGCGCTATCTGAGCATGGTATTCCCTCTACTGTTCGTGGCATTCCCTCTGCTGTCAGTGGTATTCCCTATGCTGTTCATGGCACTCCCTCTGTTGTTAGTGGTATTCTCTCTGCTATTTGTGGCATTCCCTCTGTTGTTCGTGGCATTCCCTCCGCTGTTCGTGATATTCCCTCTACAATGTCGAGGCCCCGCCAGAGAATGCTCAGTCGCAGAGGCTCAGGACGGGGCAACCCTTCTCGCCCATCCTCAAAGTCTGACGCCATTAGTCAGGATCCTAGACCTCGTTGTGGAAATGAGGGCATTCTGAGGCCCAGTCAATTCCTCGACCCAAGCTCTCCAGGTTCTTCGAATTCGCCCTCCTTTGGCTCTGCTATTTTTACGTTCAATTGCTCCCTCAATCGCCCTCGGATCACGGCTCATGTCTCTGTCCTCTTTCTAGAGGAAGCCCAAGATGAGGGCGATACCAGTGCCCCAATGCCACTCACAGAGGATGAACAGGATGTGGGTGACCCCAATACTCCAAAGCCAACTGTTGATATGCAGCTCGGGATGGTTCCGCCGGCCAGCGCTGTCAATGTTAATCCTATGGCTCCTGCTCCTCCAGAAATGAATGATAATGCAGCGGCCCAAGCTCAGGACCTGAATGTAGGGGGTTGGTGCAGGATCGTGGAGGAGTCACCTGACGAGTAATCCAGCGTTGTAGCTGCTCAACCGGTTTTTGCGGCCCAGTTATAAAGGTTTTTTGGCTCAATGTGTCAAATTTTGTCTCTGTTACTGTGTCGAGATCAATTTCCAGTTTCAGTTGTGTTTGTATGTTGTTGCTGTTGTGTATGTTGTTTGTGTTATTCTGGATCCCCTGCATGGGAAATTTCATCCAATTTCTCAGTTTTGGACAATGTCTGGCTCAAACGGCCTTACTCTCAGGCTAGTTGGTTCACCATGCTTAGCTTGCTGTAATTGTACTCTTTTACTATGAATAATAGATTAGACTTACTTAGCAAAAAAAAAATAAGAATGCTCCAGCAATTAAATATTAGAATTTTTTAGCAAATAAAATTGGACTTGACAGATTTACCTTCAACAAACTTTCCTCTCTAGAATTCCTTTGCAAATAGTATAAATAGCAGATTGCAGAATGTAATAAGGGGTTGCTCTCCTCTGCAAATTTAGACTTCTAAAAGCACTACTGTAATAGGAATTCAGAGTTGTAGGAGGGAGGAGAGAAAATCTCAGATCTGGAGATTATTGAGGATTTTTCCTTTGTATCTTGAATTATGTATGAGAGGCATAGTTTGCACTATTGTGGCTCTAGTTTTGAAAGCAGAAGTTCAAGCAATGTAAAGGACTGTTGGAGACCGAGGTCAGAGAAATGGATGCAATAAATTGGTATTTCTAATACTATTGTTTCAAATATCAGTTTCATTTTTATGATAACAGGAATGTCTCATTTTATTCATGTTTGTGCACTTTTGTCAATATGGGTAATTTGTCTCAATGTTGTTATTATGTATCTCTGTTCTTATGGATTAAATTCTGATTTCTGAGTAACTACTTGCTCAGAAATCTATCTTATAAAACTGATTTATTAAATAGTAATGTGTTATGAACTATTTTTGCATATTATTGTTTAATTATTGGATTTATTGATTTGATAATCAATATCATTTTTGTGAAATACTTCCTGGAATGTTATTGGTTTATTTTTTCAATTAAAATGTCTCAATAGGATTTGTTTTGATATCCATAATATCAGTTAATTGAACTACTTCATTAACTTGATATTCATTATAAGCAAGACATGTTTCAATCCCAATATTTTAATTATCTTGCTCTTAGTTGGGTTAGATCCATATCTTCCTAATTAAGATAGGATTTATATTAGTTTCTTTTGCTTGCATTATAGAATAAGTTTGCATTTAGAATAATTTCTATATTCTTTTAAGTCCTCTTCTCGAGGAGGAAAAATTTTAATGGTGGCTTGGCCAAACCCAAATCAGCTTGAGGGTCATTCTCTTGCTTGATCAACAAGAAGAAGTGATCTGATATCCCTGTCTATTGGTAGTTAAAGATACATCATAAACCAATAGCGATAGGGAGAAGGTAAATGTACCTAGTTAAACCAGTTGGATCCACCACACCAAACGGAAAAGGAGCTACTTTAAGGTCCGGACCGGGTGGTTATCCCCCATTGTTGTTGTAGTGATTTTCGAGGCATCAACAAAAATAGGAGAGAAGGTAATGATTAGCTACAACAATGTCATATTAGGCCCACTAGTAGAGATGGAGCAAGGAAACAACAACATCAAAGGGAGGTTACTAATAACAATTCGAACAACTAAAAAAATGAAGTGAAAATTAGTAGAAGCCACGTCCCCCTCAAAAAGACAGTGAACAAAGACTCAAAAATTTTTTCCTCAAAGGTCATTTTCTCCCAAGTATCAAAGTTTCTTCTGTGATATTTTTTTTCTTACAATATCTTTGGCCATAAGGCAATATATTGTATACATTATGAAAGAAATTAGAATACTATGAATATAGGAAAGAAATCATCCAAGATGTTAAATAATGAGTATGTGAGAAATACCTCGAGAAGGTATAATGAAAATGCTATGAGAAATCACAATTCCTTTTCCCCTTTATTAAATCATGTTGAGTGTTACATATGTGACAACTTTGGGCACAAGGAACAATATTTCAAAAGTAAGATAAAGTCCTTAATTCAAATCCATTAGAAAGAATATACTTAGATTAGGGAGAATAAAAGAGAAGAAAATGTCATCAATAAAAATCAGAGTAAGAAGATCTGGAGAAGGGAGAAAAGGTAGGAAGAGAAGTGCAATTTAGTTTTTTTTCTCAAGATATAGATAATCACGTTGGATAGATGGTGGATGCTCTTATCATATGACAAGAAATAAGGGTGGATTTCTCTCTCTAAATAAAATCAAAGGTGGAAGTGTCATTCTTGGAGACAATACATCAGCCAACAATACACATAACAAGGTAGTTAGAACACCATCACATAAATGGAAAAAAAGCATGGAAATTATACTTTGACGGAGAAAATTCCAAAGAGGGAAATCGAGAAGCAGTATTGTTGGTATCTCCTGAGGATAGCTTGATACCCCTCTCATTCAAGATGGAGATTGAGGCAACCAACAATGTAGCTGAGTATGAAGCATGGATTCTTGGCTACAAACAAAAAAGAATATTAATATTGAGTGCTTAACGGTGTATGGAGACTTCGAGCTGATTGTAAAATAGATCTGGAATTAGTGCCAAGACAAACACCCCAGATTAAGGACTTAACAAAATGAAGTATGGGATTTGATTGATAAATTGTTATTGGCCTTTAATATCCAATTTCTATGCAGAGAAGGAAACAAAATGGTTGATTCCTTGGATATAGTGGCAAGCAGTTTCAAGACCCCTCAAAATCCACTCCTCAGCTATGAGGTGGAGGTCAGATACAGACACTCTATACTTGATAATGTCAAGCACTAGTAGGTATTCGAGGATGATGAGTAGTTCAAATGATTCATAGAAGTCGTTGGAGATTTTTCTAACTCAACCATCGATCAAGAAGAAGAAAGAAAGGCAGATCAAGGAACCACTTCGTGGGGAGACATAATGGTTGGATGCAAAATTCTACAACTGAAGGGAATACCATTCCTTGCGGACTAGTCTGTAACATCCTGTAAAATAACAGTTATGAATAGTTACTAGTTGGTTTCGGAAACTGATTCTTGGTTCTGTTTGGATGCTGCGGATTATTATTAAATGGGAAGCCTTGTGTTGGTTGGGAGGCGGTTATCATTAAAGTCGGGACCTTAACGTTTCATTGAAGGGGGTACTGTGCGTTCCACGGAAGTCATGGTGTGGATTCTCGTGGCCACATGTGATGCCAGTCGTTACCCTCGGCGCAAGATTTGGAGCTCATCCTTACGGATCGCAAATCCAGGCGGTTTTCTCTGCAAAGAAAATCTTAAAAACTCGCTCACAGCCCAATTCTTCCAACAAGCATTGCTTCCTGCTCCTACTCGACTGATATACCGAATTCGAGTTTTGCAGAAGGAAAACAGACAGTTGTTGTTAAGGCTGCAATGGCTCTACTTGACGCGCTCACGCTCTGGTTGTTTCTCTTTGGGTTACTGTCACAGAGTGCTATATTATTGGTATGGGGCACAACCTCTTCAGTTCCAACTGCCGGAACAATGGTCCACTTCTACAAATTCGACAAGATCAGGAGATGTGCTGATGTAGAGGTTTTTGTAAAGGAAGTTGTGCAGAAATGGTATTTCAAAAATAAGAGTATCACTGCTGCGCTGCTTCGTATGCATTACAGTGACTGTTTTGTCCGTGGCTGCGATGCATCCATTCTTCTGGATGGCTATAATGGTAACCTGCCGGAGAAGAAGGCTCCACAGAATTTGGGTCTGAGGGCATTCGATGTGATCGACGATATAAAGGCTGTGCTGGAAAAGAAATGTGCAACAACAATCTGGTGGCTCATCCTTTGGTTTTTCAAGGTGGAGCTGAAGGTGAATATGAAGAGATCAATAGTTCTTAATACTCACGCCCAGATCTAAAGATAAGTAACTGCATTCTTATAGAGAGAATTTTTAGTGCATGCATTAGAAGAATGATTGATTTTATATGTTCTCTTTGTAAAGAGAATAGGTTAATGCATGTGGTAATGTATATGGTAAAAGATTGATTAATTTATCTGTTTTCTTGGTTAAAGAAGTACTTAATGAGTCCATGCTTGTATCATTAAAAGACTATGTCCACTGCATATACTAAAGAAGGGATATTAGGATAAGCTAATGGCTCAAGAACAATCATCGTGTTATGGAGATGTGTTCTTGTATGTTAGCAAAGCTATGATAAATCTTGACCATTGTGTTTTATGTTTTAAAAAGAAACATGGACTTGTAAATTAATGGTTAGATCTCTTAGAGAGAGATATGCACCAGTGTGAATAAGCATTGTGAAAAGTAGAACAAGATATTACTTGAATAGATGTACTAGTTAGTTAGTATGTTATGCTTACTCATGCAGATGAGTAGAAGATAAAAGATCCTTTTTAAAGGTTGTTTAATGAATTATTGATAATGTATCTAATATTGTTGCCAAGCTTGTTGTCAACAGTATTGACAGGAAACGATGGCGGTTGGTGCCCAAGGAAAGTGAAGTTTAACATTGACGGGATAAGGATTATTCGTCCATGCAGATAAGTCCAAGCTACAGTATTGTCCATTGCTAGAACAATTATGCCACAAGGATTATTGCATGTGGCGGTATGTAAATAAAAGATTACATTAAAACTGTATTAGCTTATAGCTAGCTATGTGATAGCTTAATGATAATTCATTGTAATGATTTTAATAACAATGGTTAAGGGATGGAATCCCTTATAAGCCATTGAGTGAGGGGTGAAAACCCCCACGAGCGTTTAATAATAAGATTAAACGTTTGCTGGTTTTCACCCTACGGGGTTTCCAGGGTATATCAGTGTTCCATGGTGTGATTGATGTGATTGCCTTTTTGTGTCAGTTGGATGACGTTGAATCCTTGATGTAGATGGCTCTTTATTTGATGGCATGATTATAATGTTCAAGCATGAGATTAATTAATATGGTTGTGGAAATCATGAAATAGATTAATTAATATGGTTGTGGAAATCATGAAATAGATGCAAGGATTCATGATATATGTACATATTATTACACTACCACGGTGGTGGTTAATGGTTATGTAACTGACCGTCTGTTGTTGCAATTTACTTGATGCATTAATGAACTCTATGTCTAATGGTTAATGATGATTGTGGAGTTATGAATTTGATAAATTACTAGTGGGTAATTTGTATAAAAATTCTAATTTCCTACTTTTACCTGCGAGGTTACCGGGGCATGTGACAAGTGGTATCAGAGCTAAAGGTTGCAGTACTGGCGCCTTTGGGAATTGGTAAGCGGAAAGGATATTGAGGTACGCCATCAGTAGGCATTAACTCAGGTACGAGTTTAATCATTCACATATTCATTTATGTAGTACACTACTTTTGGCATGATAGGTGTGATTCATGTTTATAACTGCTTAAGTAGTAAATAATAAGTTGTCGCATAACTACGTTCATAACGTTAGATTCCTGATGAGGATAAACGACAATGAAACTTTTGTCACACCTAAGAACAATATTGAGTACTCATTACATTCATGAACAATATTGAACACTTATTGAGGGAAGTGGCAATCAACTACCAAGTTTTGATTTGCAAATATGGCAATAACAATGATGCATTTAATGAACAAAATTGAAGTTACAAGGAACAAAACTTAATGAGCCAATGCATGAATATAAATTAGGGGAACATCCTTGAATAGGATGAAAAAGTGTTTTAAAAAAGGACATTAAAAGAACCCCTTTAGATATTGAAAACATGCAATGAGTCAAGCAGCGAGACTTGATTGTCATAACTAACTTTTGATTCAGTCTTGTCATGGATGCATGAAGACGATTGGTAGTTGAGATTGGTTAGTGTTCTATGACTAACCCATAGAACTTATATGCATTAATTCAATTGGACTGAGATTGTTACAATTCGTAAACAAGTGAAGGTTGATTGATGTCACATGCATGGAATGTGTGTATGAAGATTTCTACTCTCTCTGTGCTATAGTTCCAGTTGTTCATAAGAAGAGTTCTTAATTTTATTCACCATGAGAATGCATGATGAATAGTATATGCTTATGTCTTAATAGATTTAATGATGATTACCCTCTAATTAAGTGAAATCCATTAGCATGGTATGTGTTTATGTTAATCATTACTTGTTTGGAGATAAAAACCATTGGAGCCTCGATTTAATGATGGTTGAATTTATCTCTACTATGGGAAAGATGGATTTCTTATGCATGTTGCATTCCAGGGTGAAGTTAATTATAGAGGCATGTTCAGTGGGTAACATTTCTAGGACCCATTCATGGTATAATTACATGTGATAATTATTCATAAATAGACTACCTGTGTTAATACAGTTGTCAGTAAAACTCTAATTACCTTCCCCAACCATAGATGCTTCCAAAGGAAAAGGAAGCAAGGAGAAGGAAGAAGACCGTGCTGTAGGGACAGACGGAGATGGGAAAAAGAAATCGCTAAGTCTGGTGATGACCAGATAGAGCAAGCTTTGAGTGTCAGAATCTTGCAGAAGACTCTAAGTCTTGGGATGACTAGATAGCGCTCGATGTGCATGTGAGTATTCCCTTGACCATGCTTAAGGAGTTGGAAATGATAACTATAGTGTAATGATGTTAATGATTTTCTTAATGTCTCCTTGAAGTCATTATTCTGAAAAGGTCACATAGTAGAGTTATGATAGTTGTTGCATCTAGCATCAAGTGGTAACTCTGGTGCATGTGTGACACTTAGGAGATTATGCTTCTAATTGCATAAGTAGAGCAATTGCTTCCGGTAAGGGTGGTTTAATTTGTTAGTTATGCATGTTGATCCAAGGATAAGATAAGTATCTTGCTCACTTTCTTGAAGAACATGTATGAATGTTTTATATGAGAAAGTATTTGAATGCATGCAGTAAAAGAATGGTTCTTTTATAGATTTTCTTGGCAAAGGAAATGTGTTAAGGCATGCAGTTAAAGATTGATTATCTTATATACTTTCTTAATAAAGCAAATAGGTAGTTCCTATTAGGAAGACTCCACGTGAGTCTTGTGTGTGAATGCTTGTCTCTTGTCTATAAAATCCTTGCTAAATATAGCCAAAGTATCTTCTTGAGAAAAGAGGATGAGGTATATAAATGTCCTGAGGACATAGCATGGAAGGTGGCCAAGATTGCTTGAATTAAAATATGTATCTTTATTTGATAAAAGCTTCTTGGAAAATATATATATATATATTATGATTCTAGTTAGTTTCTAAGTTCTAGTGAAATGATTATGCATTACATGCATGATAAAAGATAACTAAGGATGTGCCTCTAGGCACATAGATATGCATTTCTAACTTTCTTGAAGAAAGAGTGTATTATATATATACTTAAATATAGTTTCATTCTAGAAGAGTGTGCATACTTCATGTATGAAGATGAAGGATTTTATGAGAATTTTCTTGAAAATAAGAATAGAGGTTCTTTCCTTAAAGACACATTAGAATAGTGTTCATACAAGAACCAAAATCCTTACTTGTCTCATGAAAAGAACTATGTTCATTGAAGTAAAGTAATTGTGTTAGGAGAACACATGTTGCATATTGGTAGCTATTGTGACTTTGGAATTATGAGTCTGTGTGTACTTAGAGAAAGTGGTCATGTTAGCTTCCTTGAAAATAATAATCTCTTGGAGAGATTGTCTTGTTGGATGAGCTGTGTTGATTGCTTGATTTTGATGCATAAAGGATAAGTAAACCTTGTTTTTATGACTAAAGATGGATATCTTTAATAATTCCCTGAAAAGGAAGATAGAAGAATGAGGTTAAAATGACTTCCTTAAGAAAGAGGTATGTAGTCTGTCGTATGAGATGATGGAGTATTCTAGCGAAAGGCTTATATGATAAGCAATGGTATGCACAAAGATTAGTCATTATGATATAGAGTTATGATCTTTGTATATTGGAGAGATTATGTTTTTAACAATGCATGACCCAAGCTAGCCATAGTAAATGTAAGATAATACTCCATTAATGATGATTTGAATTGGAACAACAGACTATGGCAAAATTGGGAATGTTGAGAGTATTAACTCAACTGTTGTTGACATTTATACATTAATGAGTATTTGCATATGCTTTTATACATGACAATATTGTATGCATGAACATTCTTGGAAATGGAATACGTGTTAACTGATGCATATTTATAACTAACGTTGCTGATGGGATTAAGTAGTGGTAGCTTAACGGCAACAAGAAAACTCATCACATAAATTGCTGCAATATGAAATGCAATTATAAATGAGAAAGAATGATGTTATATGATATGCATGAATTATGTTATTTGGGAAATTTGCATGCATACAATGTGTATGATGGATATGTTTCCCATCAATCTTGATGTTGTGGACCCATGTTGGGGGTTAAGTGTAAATGCATGGTATACATGCATGTTTGTTGTGCTCATGATAATGTTCATATGGTTCATTGTGTAAATTACTTTGAGAAAGAATAATAAAAGAGAAATTTAACATGCCAGACAGTTGCGGATAGTTGGGTTGATGACAGTTACCTGCCCGGAGGGGTTGATGGTACTTGTCTGCCCGGATTGTGAAAGGCTTGAATGCCTTGGGTTGATGACAGTTACCTGCCCGGAGGGGTTGATGGTACTTGTCTGCCCGGATTGTGAAAGGCTTGAATGCCTTGGGTTGATGACAGTTACCTGCCCGGAGGGGTTGATGGTACTTGTCTGCCCGGATTGTGAAAGGCTTGAATGCCTTGGGTTGATGACAGTTACCTGCCCGGAGGGGTTGATGGTACTTGTCTGCCCGGATTGTGAAAGGCTTGAATGCCTTGGGTTGATGACAGTTACCTGCCCGGAGGGGTTGATGGTACTTGTCTGCCCGGATTGTGAAAGGCTTGAATGCCTTGGGTTGATGGCAGCTACCTGCCCGGAGGGGTTGATGGTACTTGTCTGCCCAGATTTACTCTCCCTGGAATTCTTGAGCTGGTTGGCCAGTGGAATTCCATGTTAGACCTGGTAAGGTCTCTATCAAAGAAACTGTCTGGATGTGAAAATGACTCGGTTTGGTTGTGGAAACCAGTTCCCATGGGTTGAGAATTCTTTAGTACATTGTGGTCTCATGGCTAAAGGAATTAACTAATAAGCTATATGTCATGTTAGAAATGAATTTTACATATAGTTGTGTAAAATATGTTATGCACATTTAACAAGAAATGAGCTTAGTGCTCAATAAGGAGTAATTGGAAATTTTAATTCCTTTATTGTAGTATTAATTTTGTGAAGATCTTAGTGGGAGCTAAGACAGTTTTTTTTTGCTTGATACAGTGATAGACTGTTTTGATGATTAGAGAGCTAGGTGCTCTTTTGGTACATCTAGAAGCACTTTGCGGATGTCTTTAGTGAGAATTCGTTCAGTGTGCACGTGAGAAGTGATTTATCATTTGATGATTAGTGTTAGTGCTCTTTAAGTACTTGTAAAAGTACTATGATTTAGAAATCATTTAGCATTGCACAATTGATTGAAAGTCAAAAGTATTCCATTGACTCAAAATACAGTGACTAATGCGATTGAATTTGTAGTCATATATTACAGGAATTACTTACCATGGAGGGTTGAAGAGTTGTCCAACCACTATTAAAAAGCTTACATGAAAGTATTCATGATTTTCAAGAATAGATGGTAAGTAATGGTAAGTTGACACAGAGAATTGTTATCATGAATGAATAAGGGCCAAGTGGTGGCGATTAGAAGTTTCATATTTTTGCAAATACGAATGCTTATGTTTATTGATGCTTATATCTAATGACATTTCTTATGACTATATCATTACTATTTTGTTTGTTGTCATTTCCTGGAATGACAACTTTGATTTTAAAGAGGAAGGATCACATTTTGTGTGGTTTGTATGGTATACAATGAGTAAAATCTCAAGTTCTCAATGAAAGGTAAACACCGAGGACGGTGTTCCTGTTAAGGGGGGGAGTATGTAACATCCTGTAAAATAACAGTTATGAATAGTTACTAGTTGGTTTCGGAAACTGATTCTTGGTTCTGTTTGGATGCTGCGGATTATTATTAAATGGGAAGCCTTGTGTTGGTTGGGAGGCGGTTATCATTAAAGTCGGGACCTTAACGTTTCATTGAAGGGGGTACTGTGCGTTCCACGGAAGTCATGGGGTGGATTCTCGTGGCCACATGTGATGCCAGTCGTTACCCTCGGCGCAAGATTTGGAGCTCATCCTTAAGGATCGCAAATCCAGGCGGTTTTCTCTGCAAAGAGAATGTTAAAAACTCGCTCACAGCCCAATTCTTCCAACAAGCATTGCTTCCTACTCCTACTCGACTGATATACCGAATTCGAGTTTTGCAGAAGGAAAACAGACAGTTGTTGTTAAGGCTGCAATGGCTCTACTTGACGCGCTCACGCTCTGGTTGTTTCTCTTTGGGTTACTGTCACAGAGTGCTATATTATCGGTATGGGGCACAACCTCTTCAGTTCCAACTGCCGGAACAATGGTCCACTTCTACAAATTCGACAAGATCTGGAGATGTGCTGATGAAGAGGTTTTTGTAAAGGAAGTTGTGTAGAAATGGTATTTCAAAAATAAGAGTATCACTGCTGCGCTACTTCATATGCATTACAGTGACTGTTTTGTCCGTGGCTGCGATGCATCCATTCTTCTGGATGGCTATAATGGTAACCTGCCGGAGAAGAAGGCTCCACAGAATTTGGGTCTGAGGGCATTCGATGTGATCGACGATATAAAGGCTGTGCTGGAAAAGAAATGTGCAACAGCAATCTGGTGGCTCATCCTTTGGTTTTTCAAGGTGGAGCTGAAGGTGAATATGAAGAGATCAATAGTTCTTAATACTCACGCCCAGATCTAAAGATAAGTAACTGCATTCTTATAGAGAGAATTTTTAGTGCATGCATTAGAAGAATGATTGATTTTATATGTTCTCTTTGTAAAGAGAATAGGTTAATGCATGTGGTAATGTATATGGTAAAAGATTGATTAATTTATCTATTTTCTTGGTTAAGAAGTACTTAATGAGTCCATGCTTGTATCATTAAAAGACTATGTCCACTGCATATACTAAAGAAGGGATATTAGGATAAGCTAATGGCTCAAGAACAATCATCGTGTTATGGAGATGTGTTCTTGTATGTTAGCAAAGCTATGATAAATCTTGACCATTGTGTTTTATGTTTTAAAAAGAAACATGGACTTGTAAATTAATGGTTAGATCTCTTAGAGAGAGATATGCACCAGTGTGAATAAGCATTGTGAAAAGTAGAACAAGATTTTACTTGAATAGATGTACTAGTTAGTTAGTATGTTATGCTTACTCATGCAGATGAGTAGAAGATAAAAGATCCTTTTTAAAGGTTGTTTAATGAATTATTGATAATGTATCTAATATTGTTGCCAAGCTTGTTGTCAACAGTATTGACAGGAAACGATGGCGGTTGGTGCCCAAGGAAAGTGAAGTTTAACATTGACGGGATAAGGATTATTCGTCCATGCAGATAAGTCCAAGCTGCAGTATTGTCCATTGCTAGAACAATTATGCCACAAGGATTATTGCATGTGGCGGTATGTAAATAAAAGATTACATTAAAACTGTATTAGCTTATAGCTAGCTATGTGATAGCTTAATGATAATTCATTGTAAAGATTTTAATAACAATGGTTAAGGGATGGAATCCCTTATAAGCCATTGAGTGAGGGGTGAAAACCCTCACGAGCGTTTAATAATAAGATTAAACGTTTGCTGGTTTTCACCCTACGGGGTTTCCAGGGTATATCAGTGTTCCATGGTGTGATTGATGTGATTGCCTTTTTGTGTCAGTTGGATGACGTTGAATCCTTGATGTAGATGGCTCTTTATTTGATGGCATGATTATAATGTTCAAGCATGAGATTAATTAATATGGTTGTGGAAATCATGAAATAGATTAATTAATATGGTTGTGGAAATCATGAAATAGATGCAAGGATTCATGATATATGTACATATTATTACACTACCACGGTGGTGGTTAATGGTTATGTAACTGACCGTCTGTTGTTGCAATTTACTTGATGCATTAATGAACTCTATGTCTAATGGTTAATGATGATTGTGGAGTTATGAATTTGATAAATTACTAGTGGGTAATTTGTATAAAAATTCTAATTTCCTACTTTTACCTGCGAGGTTACCGGGGTATGTGACATAGTCCCATTGGAAATACTATTCAATAGGATGATGTACCCTCCAAACCAATGGCCCGAGATGGACGAACAAGTAGAATATTGCAATATCGGCTTAGAGGAGGAACCCTAAATGGTCAGACTATCACAATGAATCACATTGCAATATAAACAAAGGTAATTAAATCTATTCAAAATCTACAAGGATGTTTTTGAATGGTCTTATGAGGATCTAAAAACATTTGATACTAACATCATATAGCATAAGATTCCTTTAAAGAGTGGAATAAAACCATGCAAGAAGAAGCTTTGAAAAATTAATCCACTCTTACTCCCCTCCATTGAAAAAGAAGTGAGGAAACTTATACAGGCCAAAATCATAGTGCCTTTAAGGTACTCGAAGTGTGTGACCAACTTAATCCCAGTCCTGAAAAAGAATGGAGAAATGAGGTTATATGTAGATTTTCAGAATCTAAACAGGGCATCATTGAAATACAACTACATACTGCCTGAGATGGATTATATATTTTAGAAGGTGGTTGGCTCAGTGAGAATGTCCATGATAGATGGGTTCTTGGTTACAACCAAGTGATAGTTCACCTTGATGATTAGAAGAAGATTGCTTTCACCACCCCATGGGGAACATTCATGTATGCTTGGATGACTTTCAGTGTCATTATTGCAGGGGCCACGTTTCAAAGAGCTATGTATATAGATTTTATAGGGGAGGAAGACAAGTTCGTGGTGGTTTATTTGGACAATATCACAGTCTTGTCTAAGACTGATGAAGAGTACATCCTCCACTTAAATATCACCTTTGAGAAATGCAGGAGGTATGGTCTTTCTTTGAATCCCAAGAAATCTCAGTTTTCCCTGAGTGAGGGGAAGCTACTAGGACACATAGTAGCACAGGAAGGAGTGAAGATCAATCTTGAATGAGTCAAATCCATCATTCATATTCCTCTACCTAGAAATAAGAAATATGTCCAAGCCTTTTTGGGGAGAGAAAATTTCTTGAGGAGCTTCATAACCAACTATGTAGAAATAATCAAGGGTATTACAGACATGCTTAAAAAAAAATGAAGTCAAATGGAGCCATGCACCACGAGAATATTTCACTAGAATTAAAGAAACTTTGGTTGAAGCCCCGATACTAGTCAGCCAGACTACTCAACGCATTTCTATATATTTTATTTTGATTCTTCATATAATATTGTTGCAGTTCTTCTACAGAAGAATAAAGATGGTTATGAACAAACAATCTCATTTTATAGCCAAGTTCTGAGGGATGCTGAGTTGAAATATAAGATCTTGGAGAAACAAGTCTATGCACTAGTCAAGGCTTTGAAGGCATTTCGTATGTATGTGCTACAATTGGAAATCACAACATCTGTCCCAATGACAGTGGTCAAGAACATCCTAGTGCAAGGAAACAACAAAGAAAAAAGGGGTAAGTGGATAGAAAAGATACAAGAATATGAGCTAGACATAAAGACTACTACGCTCATAAAATGCCAGGGGTTGGCCAAGTTTTTATCATAATATAATTGCCAAGATTTAGGGATAAATGTGATAACAGAGGAAGGCAGACCAAAGGTTCAACAGGATGGGATTAAAACATTAAAGCAAAATATAGATGCTAAATATGAGGGATCACCCTGGTATAAGAATATCATCCATTATCTCTTATTCTTGAGGTTCCCACTAGGGCTGGATAAACCCAAATACCAAACTCTGATATTGCAAGCTCAAAAGTATATCAATCCAATGGTCAACTCTACTGGAAGGACCCGGTGGGAGTTTTGTTGTTATGTTTGGTAGAGGGAAAAACCCATAAAGTGATTGAGAAATTTCATGGAGGAGTTTTTGGAGGTCATTATAGGTGGAAGACCACATCACACAAAATCCTCAAGGCGGGATTCTACTAGCCTACACTATTTGGAAATGTTCATTCCCAGGTTAGGTCATGCCAGAAGTGCCAAATGTTTGCTGAGAGGCAAAAAAATTCTCCTCTCCCCCTGATTCTGGTGCATGTGGAAGAACCTTTTAGTCAATGGGACAAGAATTCATAGGAGAAATAAACCCACCTTCCAGTGGCCAACAAAAGTGAATATTAGTGGCCACAAATTATTTCACCAAGTGGGTAGAGGCCATCCCAGCCAGAAACGCTACAGACTCAGTGGTAATCAAGTTTATGGAGGACAACATATTATCTCTCTTTGGTTGTCTTATCAAAATTATCACTGAAAATGCTCAAGTATTCAAATCTACCAAATTCACCAGCTTCTGCCAGAAATTAAATATTATCATTGGGCACTCCACTACCTACTATACTCAAGGTAATGGCTTGGTTGAGTCCTCAAACAAAATTGTGGTGAGAGTGTTGAAGAATACAATCATCGAGAATTAGAGGTATTGGGACTCCTAACTGAAGTTTTCCCTCTATGCTAACTGAGTAACTCCTAAACGATCCACTGGAAAATCGCCTTTCGAGCTGGTGTATGGTAAGGTTGCGGTCTTCCCAATCCAATTAGTAATATCGGTGGTGAAGTTACTACAAGAAGCTAAGGAAGAGACAAGTTCCTTAACATGAAGGATAATCCAACTGGTCGAAATTCATGAAAATAGAGAAAAGGTGGGGGCCAAATTGTCAAATTACCAATAGAAGATGAAATACATGTTTGACAAGAAGGCCAAGGATCAATCTCTTCAACTAGGAGATTTAGTTCTTCGATGGGACATCTGACAGGAAGAAAAATGCAAACATGAAAAATTTGATCCACTATGGTTCAACCCTTTCAAGATTGCAGAAGAGAGAGGAAATAACATGTACCTACTCAAAAATATGGATGGTGAATCCTTGGAACTACCAGTAAATGGTCAGTTCCTAAAACTCTATTTCCATAATTAAAGGTACCTGTCTTACACTCATTGTAAATACCGGTGTGTGTTGTAATTATTATATGAAATTTTCAGTTTCTGCTGAAAAATCCACTTTCATAAAATTATCATTTTTTTAGAAAAGACTCCATGCCGAAAGGAGAAGTTCATAGTCTGCAGGTTCTCGATGCATTGCAATCCAATTCCCCATCCCCAGTTGGAGCTAATGTTGTCACCTTCTGAAAAGAGAGTCCTAAGTGTACAAAGAGGGCAAACGAGTAGAGAGGAGGTTGTTGTGCCTTGCAAATTTGAGATTAAAGGGGGAAGAATAGGTCTAGCTTAAATTGTTTTGGAGAAATTTCCATATTCTCTAAAAACCATTTCTTTCAAAAAACCCCCATTTTTCCTTTGTCTTTTAAACTCTAGCGATAGTGACCCATTTTTAGACTCTAGTCATAATCCCTTGTATATCCAACTCTCACCATGTTTTCCATTCCCCTTTGAAATGTTTTAAAACATTCAGAGATCATGCCAAAAACCTTTTTAAGTGTCAGGACCACAAACCATAATCACTATCAACCCTTTCCCTTTTTGTGATATATATCCACTTGACACCACTCCTCCTCACCAATTGTGATGGAATCCCTCCTCCGCCGATAACGTATCTTGCAATGTTCCCCTGCTGATGGCCATATCCACCCGTCAACACTCCTTCTTGTTGATTGTGATAATCCCCCCCTTCCATTACGATATCGCAATCGGGGATCGCACACTTTGAAGTCCTTCCTCTACAAATGTCCCTTCTGGCTTCTAATTACGATATGCGAGAACCCTCCTCTACCGATATCACATATTGCAATGTTTCCCCGTTGATTTCCATCTCTTCCCATCACCATTCCCTCTCGCTGACTGTGACAATCCCCCCCCCCCGAACCCCCGATTGCGATATCGCAATTGGGGATCGCACTCTTCAAAGTCCTTTCTCTGCCAATGTCTCTTCCAGCTTGTGATCACGATATCACGGGTGGGCCAAATCCTGCATATTGAAGATCGCAATTGTTAAGGGGAGGCACTCCCGTCTTGTAAGGACCTCTAATGGAAAACCTCAATGTGATAGCTCTTGGATGAAGTAATGAAAAGATTTACGGACGTGGAGGGTCAGAAGCTAAGGAATTTAAGAAAGGAGGTTCAACTTTCAAAATTGGCATGGGTTGACCTAGAAAGGCCCCTTGTGACACGAAACCAGGGTCGACATACACAGAGTAAATGAAGACATGGAGGGTCAGGAGGACTTAATCCAGCATGGTGCTCCACGCAGAGGGAAGATGAAGTACTGCCCAGGTGACCTCTGCTTCTATAGTGTGGCATGAAACTGATAGATGACCACTCCTAGTTTTGAAGAATGAATTATTTGAGTAGTAAAGGAACAATCGATGGGAACTGGCTGAGTGACACAGGTAACTAGACCATGGGCAAGCAACAACCTGAATCAAAGGTGGTCACAGGGATGGGCATGGAGATATTTTGTTGGCATGTTCATCCAACTGATTGAATTGTTTTTGTAATCATATAATGTGTCAACCATTTAATGAGGCAATTAATCTTTTGTAATTTTTTTGGGCCACAAATCCATTCCTGGCTAAAACAGCTAGTCGATTTGACAACTAAGACTTGGCTGAAGATATTTTGTTGTAATAAATGAGCAGCGCTTGCATCTCCAGATAAATAGGGGGAAACAACACTTTACAAAGGTTTTGAAATTCTAAAGAAAAAGCTACATGTTATTTTCATACTATATGACTGTATGATAAGCATCTTTCATAATATAAAGAAAATGGTGGTGATTCCCCCTTCGAGTACTACAGTATGTTCTCCCTCTGTTAAAATCCATTATGTTCATGTTTCTTCTCTAAATTCATATAATCATAGATGCTAGAAATATTTCAAACTTCCTCGTGGATTCATTTGTATTGACTTGTTAACGCATGTTCCTGTATGGATTATTGAGATTATATCTTTAAAATTGCGCTCCATGAATCATAGCACCTAGTCTCTCTTTTGTCCATTGTATCTACCTATAACTCAAATAAGTGTAGAAATTTTTGATGCTTCAAGCTCTATGTGTTAAGTGTAGAACTCTTGATGCTTTAAGCTCTATGTGATGAGTTACTCCTCCTTATCCTCTCTCATTTCTCTGTCAAATCTTATTAAACTGTAGGTCCTTGAACTACTCGACCTCCACTATTTTATGCATATATTTCTATGAGATGTCTATGTGAAGAAGTACCAAAAAATCATGGCGTACTCCTTTAGATGAATGAACCAACCCATTTCATTTAATATGTGTGTGTGTGTGTGTGTGTGTGTGTGTGTGTGTGTGTGTGTGTGTGTGATGTCTCCATCTTCCTGAGAATCATATGAGAAACACAAAATCTAAATGTGCTCAGGCACTGATCTTGTAAGCAATCTGAGACTGTCTTTGGGAGAGACAACAACTACTATGCTCATCTATGGAACAAATGAATTCAAAAATAATGGAGCCCCTTTTCCTCTTAGTGACACGGTTATAACATAGCTTGATAGCCTACTAGTGGTTAGGCTTGACTCTCTCAACTCTTAACCATAGTTACAATATGGACACTTCTAGAGTATTCTCATATTGATCACATTTCTAGCCCCTTTTACATTAGTAATGGGGGATGATATGGCAATCTCTCACATTATGGTGACCCAAGTAGGAAGGTCAACTTCCAAGTGGCATAAATTTTGCATACATACTCTAATTGAGGTGTTTCTTACATTGTTACAAAGGTATCTGTGTGTAGAATAGGAAAAAAATGTGTCACACTAAAGCATAAAAATTTTACACCTAAAAAAATGTCATTTGATGCCTTAAAATGATCCTAGAAGGTTTCAGACCCCAATTTTCCAAATTGGGTCCCTCTAGTAAAATTAGTCCCGTGAGCTCATCCCTCCACTTTTTCCACTCTTAAAGCATATATATGGATGAAAAACAATATAATGATCAAATTCATTTCAGAAGGAGATAATTTGATAAGATATATTTTAGAAGAAAACTTATATCTACTTTAGAAGAGTTTAATAAGCTTACAACCACAAACCAAAGACAAAAGGAATTGTTGTAGGACTGTGAAAACAAGGAACATGACTTTGATGATTCAAGGAAAACAATTGTTATCCTAAAGATCTATCTAGAAGAATCTAAAAGAGTGGAAGAATTAATCAAAGGCCTAGAAAGTAAGAGAAGATATTTGTGAGAAGCTAGAAACTAAGATTGTTTCCTTGGGAAATGATCTCAAGAAGGAAAATGTTTAGTTGAAGCTTGGAAGGAGTTTTGAAATGTTAGATAATCTACTCGGTAGCCAAATATACTTGTGCATTAAAATATGCATCGTTTATCATGAATCTGTGAAGGAAGAATCAAGTGAAATAAAATCAAAGAAAAAAAGTCAAAGAATTATGTCAACATGGTTGAAGGAATCAACAATCAATCAAACTGAGTGAGAAACACAACCACAAATCAACATAGAAATGACCAAATCAACCAAATAGAAAATAGGAGAGAAGGTAATGATTAGCTACAACAATGTCATATTAGGCCCACTGGTAGAGATGGAGCAAGGAAACAACAACATCAAAGGAAGGTTACTAATAAAAATTCGAACAACTACAAAAATGAAGTGAAAATTAGTAGAAGCCACGTCCCCCTCAAAAAGACAATCAACAAAGACTCAAAATATTTTTCCTCAAAGGTCGTTTTCTCCCAAGTATCAAAGTTTCTTCTACGATATTTTTTTTCTTACAATATCTTTGGCCATAAGGCAATATATTGTATACATTATGAAAGAAATTAGAATACTATGAATATAGGAAAGAAATCATCCAAGATGTTAAATAATGAGTATGTGAGAAATACCTCTAGAAGGTATAATACGAATGCTATGAGAAATCACAATTCCTTTTCCCCATTATTAAATCATGTTGAGTGTTACATATGTGACAACTTTGGGTGCAAGGAACAATATTTCAAAAGTAAGATAAAGTCCTTAATTCAAATCCATTAGAAAGAATATACTTAGATTAGGGAGAATGAAAGAGAAGAAAATGTCATCAACAAAAATCAGAGTAAGAAGATCTGGAGAAGGGAGAAAAGGTAGGAAGAGAAGTGCAATTTAGTTTTTTTTCTCAAGATATAGATAATCACGTTGGATAGATAGTGGATGCTCTTATCATATGACAAGAAATAAGGGTGGATTTCTCTCTCTAAAGAAAATCAAAGGTGGAAGTGTCATTCTTGGAGACAATACATCAGCCAAAATAGTGGGCAAAAAATAAGCTAGCCTTGATAATGAAAATAAAAAATTTAAAGGTGTCTTCTTTGTTGAGGACTTAAAGCACAATATTCCAAGTGTAAGACAAATGGTTAATAAAATACATAAGGTAATATTTTCTTCTAAAGGTTGTAAAATAAGGAAGGAAGACTCTAGAAAATTAGTACCAAGATCAATCAAGACTCCAAACATGTATATGTACTAAAAGGAAGCAATTCAACCATGAGAGATTGAGAGTAATCTCTCCTTCACTTTCTCAATAAAAGGAGAAATACTCAATTGTAGTCCATCACACCATGCAATATTCACAAGGTGCACTGCATAAGATATAAGAGTTGTCCACATTAGTGAGACAAAGAACTAGGATGTCAGACAATGCATATAGACGCAATAATAATGTTATAGCAAGATTGGTTAAGGAATAAGAGTGGTTGTGACAACATGTAGTGTGTTGTTTGAAAAGCTTATATATGATGAATAAGGCTAATGAATATCAAGAATGTTTTTTTGGAGAAATCATAATAGCTAGAATATCCATGAGCATATGCATAAGAACATGGCCCGAGACAACTCAAAATACAAAAGTAATGTTGCATGAAATAAAACATGGAAATAGACTTGGTAGGAGGAGCTTAGATGTAGGTATAACCTTAGATGAAGCAAGAAAATGGAGGGATCCATCAAGGAAATGGAAATGAAATAATGATATATATGAACCAATTATTGTAATATGAACAAGTGATGTGAATAATGAAATCAACACAAGGCCCGAGTGAAGTAAAGACAGGTCCACATGAATATCAAATAGGAAAAATAAAAGAATGTACTTATTCGAGTTTTCAAGGAATAACTATATGTCAAGAGTAAGAGAGAAGAAAATAAAATAAGCACAGGGGGAGCAACAAGATCAACAATAGAAAGTGTTCAGGGGCAATTGTTTTTCCATAAAATATGATGAAATAAAAAGTTTGATTGCCTCATATGCTTATCTCATGTAAATTGGTGTCATTCAAAGATTTATTGCTTTATAATATATGACTTATTTTAATTAATATAAGTGGTTGAAACAATTAGTTTTAACAGTCATTAGCATGAGAAACCTATCTATTAAAGCAGGGGGAGAATTTGGCTCTTGGAACAACCATTAGTATGATTTTTTTCAATTGTATATCAACAAAAATACATCTCATTCAAATGGTATGGTAGTATATTGGTACAGTCATGCAACTCACTTAATTCGTACAACAATGGATGATGAAATGTGAGCATAGAAATTGGACATTGAAGATGGAGAGTGGGTAGACATGGAGATGGAGAATGAGTAGACTAATAGGGGGAGTCAAGCCTAAGGCCATCAATGAAAAGAAATGTTTAGCGGTGTTTCCTTTAATGCCAAAGGGGGATATTGTTGTGTATTTGTTGTCATTGATGTCAAGTTCCCGAGGAGCTTGTTGAACATGCTATCATTGATGTCATTGTTGTGGTACTAGATGCTTGTTGTCAGATTGTTGAGTGTATGTTTTCATTGCTGTCATTGCTACAATGTTGAATTCATGTTCTCATGGCTTGCTGAGTGTAAGTTGTCTAGCCTGAAGTCATGGATGAAGTTGCATATTTGAGTAGTCCGTCTCTGATTCTTTAGTTATTTAGGCCAAATAAGAATGAATAGTGTACAATGTTTTAGCCTTCTCGAGGACCTTTCCAATGGGATATGGCATTTTCCCTAACTCCCAGGGAATGATGAGAAAACCTAATTTGAAATGAAGCAACATATGCAAGGTTCCAGGATAATCATAGTTCCATACAAACCTGAGTTTGGAGCATGAGCTCCCCCCCCCCCCCCCCCCACCTCCCCCCCACCAACCAAAAACTCAAAACTCAAGCTTAGGAGTTAGTGTCAATAGTCTACAGGTAATGAACCAACAAGTCATTGGTCACAACACCCAATTGGAAGGAGCCCGCTAGTAAGCACCAAAGAATCTATCAAACCTCCTAGTAATATTCTATTTTAAAAAAACAACAAAGTTGGTCAATGAAGTGATTCCCAACACTCATGATAGGACAGGTGGCACCTCCACATAGATATCAAGTGGCAGTGACATGACACATAGGTGGCAGTCATGATGACGTGGCTAAAGAAGCTAACATGGCATCTTGAGGAGGTGACACATGGAAGGTGCATTGGATACTTTTGGGTGGCCAAATGTACAGTTCGAAAGTGACACACAACAAGAATATATGAGAAGGTGGACATGTGGAAAATTCTCATTCGATACAATGGATGGTGCGAATGCATGATTTGGCAGGTGGTCTGGCACATGGGTCCCTCATTGAGCTACTAGAGAACCAGGCCATTAGAAATTTAAAACAAAAGTGAAATTGGCAGACAAGTGATGGCCAACAAATGATAGATGCACAAATTTCCATGTGTAACACTATCAAGTGAGGGTACTATCTATCAGACTACTTTGATATAAATTTGTGAAAACCATGCCAAACTTATCCAACAACTGATAGGCTACGAGTAGTGGCCAACAGATGAATAATTTTCCATTATCAACAGCAAATAGGAAAGTGAAAATTCCATTAATTAAAGTGTTTATTTGGAGAAAATTATAACCATTGAACATTAGGCAATGAGCACTGTTAAATCCATGGTCACCACTCAGGTCACATGGGGCCAAGCATAAAGCACCCAAGGTAAACTACGACCAGTGTTTGAGCACATGAAATAGATGAGGTCACACGTCATTGAGGGTTAAGAATTAGTGAACTATGCCTATCAAAAAATCATCCTATCGTCTAATATGAAGTAGAAAATCTGATAAATAAACAAGGGTTAGGATTGTGGTCATAGTCATGGTCATAAGGTGGTAAGGTTTAAGCACTAGGGAACTAGACCTATCAACCATCATTTATCAGGACATAGCAACACAAAGAAGGAAGTGGCATCCATGACATCCAAGATCCAATAATGGAATTTAATCCTACAGTTGTTAGCATAGGTCACATGGGGCCAACATTAAGTGCTCAGGGCATCCATGGCTAGTGTTTCAGGAATAAAAGTTATCAAAAGATTTAGGTTGAAATTAGTCGAAGCATGGGATCTATGTGTTTAAAAAAGGAAACATAAAATGACAAGAGAAGTGGGTGTTCCCATGCAGATCATGGAGTTAGACTACATTTGATTCACATAAGAGTGGAAGTTAAAGAGAAAAATTAAAAGGTTGTGCTATAGAAAATAAATAGATTTGAGTGCTAGGTTAAAGGCATGAGGGTGATATAGAGGTTGCAGTGCAATATTTTAATGAATGATAAGGAGTAGTGAGAGCCTGAATGTGAAAAATACACATAGTTTAAATGCTAAATAGGGTGAAAACCATGGATCAATACTCATGGTAATATACACAGTAAAATATAAATATAGAATCTAAATTCTTAAACAAATTGCTTAGCCAGTGCATATGAGATATTTGAGAGTGGATCTGAAGTGAGGTCGAGTTGCCACTGGTCCAAGAGAAAAAGAGAACGTAGTAAGAGAATTAACAATAAAGATCTGAATGTCAAATCGAGTGGATCTATGAGAGAGCATTGTAGTGCAAAGTGTGTAAATGTAGTTTAGATGTGTTTTGGATTTTCTACGTATCAGAAGACAGGAAGATATGAAGACGTAATGAGCCAAGTTTCACAAATGTGAGACACACACAAAGTATGAAAGAGTGTTGTAGAGATTGTTGTAGAGAAAGGGATAAAAAAGAGCATATTTGAATGTTGAGATCAAATCTTATCCAAAAAAAGAAGAGGTGCAGGGAAGATTTGAATTTTGTGATCCAATTTGGGCCAGAGGTGAAGAAATGTTCATATCCCCAATTAAAATTTTGACATGGAAATTCCCAATTTTACAATTTTGGTGATCAATATACATATACATATACATATACATATACATATACATATACATATACATATACATATACATATACATATATATATATATATATATGTATATGTATATGTATATTGATCACCAAAATTGTAAAATTGGGAATTTCCATGTCAAAATTTTAATTGGGGATATGAACATTTCTTCACCTCTGGCCCAAATTGGATCACAAAATTCAAATCTTCCCTGCATACATATATATGTATACATACATATATATGTATACATATATATATATATATATATATATATATATATATAGATATATATATATATATATACATATGTATACATATGTATATATATACATATGTTTACATATGTATATATATATACATATGTATACATATATACATATGTATATATATATATATATATGTATACATATATATATATATGTGTGTGTGTGTGTATATATATATATATATATATATATATATATATATATATATGTATGTATGTATGTATGTATGTATGTATGTATGTATGTATGTATACATACATACATACATATATATATATATATATGAGAAATAAGTTGTGGAGATATTTAATAAATTTGGAGAAAAGGCAATGGTTGAGAATTAGGGAAAAGAAGTAAATTAAAGTTAAGTTGTGGAGTTACCAAGCATGGAAATCAAACCATGGAAAAGTTATACCATGGTATGGGAAAAATCAAACCATGGTATGAGGAAGTGAAAGAAAAAATAAAAGGAAGGTTGGGGCCTCATTTTGATCATTCTAGTTTTGGCATTTCATTTCTAAATTGGAGGTTTTCTTAAGTTGTTGAGCTAAGTCAACTAGTGTTGTTTAGCACAGGGATTTCCAAGAAGATAATCCCAACTCTCTTTCGGTGAACTTAGAGTGTCATCCTAGGAGAGAAAACTTGGAGTTGATTGGATATTTCTTTTCTTACATTTTGTGAGCTATTTCATCTCTACAACAGGTAGGTCATTTTTTCTGGAGCAGTTGCTGCAATCTTGTGTCGAGAAATAACTGGAATTTCACTCTATCTTTTTAGCACTATATTTCAGTGATTTCTTAGTTATTTTTGTGGAGAATTTTTGGTGGAGTAGCTGTAGATTTTTTGGTGGGACGCAGAGCTGGGTAGTGGGTAATTTCACTTGATTTTTGGGTAATTCTGGGAGGTTGGAATTAGCCCAAAATATTTTTGGGTTTTGTTGGTCCCAAGTTGGAGATCATTGTCCTATTTTTTCAGAATTTTTGGAGCATATTTGAAGCTTCAAATATCAGTTTACCTCCAACAATAGCAACAATAAATTTTTGGGAAGATCATGTAGCCAGTGAGCCATTTCAGTGTGGAGTTTCCTTCATTCTCACCTGGGTTTTGTGTGATTTATAAAGCAAGCCCAATTTCACATATTCCATTATATTTGTACTCATATTCTCATTGGATATTTAATAAATGGCTCAACTTCATTATTTCTGCTCAACAATGTCCTAAACTTGTTGTTTTTGTGGAGTTTTCATATTGCATGTTTATTTGTTTGTTGTAGCTAATTCATGTTTTGATATTTCACTGTATTTCTCTAGTTAGAACATTATAGTGGTATCAAAGCATGTTCTTGGCCAGTTGTGGGCTCTAGAGCATGTCATGACTAGACCATTTGGTGGAGTTATTCATCATCCTAGAGGCAGAGGCAGAGGGAGAGGAAGAGGTCGTGGTAGAGAGGACGAGCCTGAGCATCTTTTTGATACAAAGTTTGAGAACACCAGAGACTACATGGGGGACAATGGTGAAGATCAGCCTAGGCAGGGTGGGTGTGACCCACTACTGGAGGAGTTGGAAAGATCAAACCAGAAAATGATGGAGATGATGAGGCAGATGTTGGCTCTGCAATTACAGAATATGTAGGGAGGACCTCAAGGTGCTGAGGGAGGAAACAATGAAGAACAAGGAGGTTCCAGAATAGGAGAAGGGATCCATGTACATCCATGCACAACCCACACATATTCCTAGGCTTCCAGGCCTATTGTGCCTCGCTTCATGGAGGAAATATAGTGAGAGAGAGGTGTTGATGCATTCATGGAGTTAATTAGATCATTCACTAACGGGATTGATGAGTATGAGGCCTTGGATCCCAGGATCAGAAGGACACTCTCCTTTGCAGATTACTACCATCTAAAGGATAAATATAGTGGATTTGGGCCCTCAGTATGAGGAGGAAAACATAATCATAATTGGGATAATTAGAATTAGCAGGGAAGGTGACATTGCCAGGGTTTGATGGGTCATCCAAGAGTTTAGCAAGATCATGGGTTCATAAATAATACACTTACCTTAGTTAGAATCCCATGCAAGAGGAAGATACCATCAAATTTGCTACATTGCATTTGGAGGGTGATGTGCACGATGGGTATCATGGATTGGTTACACTTGGGCATGCTTCCATCACATCTTATAGTGAGTTCACTCATAGGCTAATGGAGAGATTTGATAGGAAGGATTTGGAGTTGCACTTTAGGGAGTTGGTTGACCTGAAGAAGACATGCAACACATAGGCTTACATAACAAAGTTTCAGAGGCTTGTGGTGATGGTTTCAGATATTTCTGAGGTGTGATTGATCATGTTTTTTATTGAGGGTTTGGCCGAGCCTCTATGAGGTTGGGTGTGAGCTTAGAGGATAGTATCATTGCAGGATGCCATTATCTGAGTGTAAGACATGCCAGATGTTGTTCCAAAGAAAAGGGTTCCAACACCTACTAAACCCTCTTTCCCTCAGAAGGGAAAAGACATCAGACATCCTCAAAAGGAGTGGACAGGGAAGGGAAAATTGGATGATGAGACTAGGAGGGACCTCCGGCAAAGGAAATTATGCTTTACATGTCAAAATCCATGGGGACCAAGGCATCGTTGTACCAAGGGTGTTATAGTGTTTTCTCCTCAAAGGTGTACAAAAAAAATCACCTAAGACAGTGGATGACAAACATTATCAACAATATAAATGGCTGCTAAACATTGTAGATCTGCAGCAAATGATAGAAACAAAACCTACCAAAGTCCTGATCTATGCCACAATCATAGTTAAACAAAAAAACGAAATAGTAATAAATGCGAGTAGATTCAATAACCCAATGGAAACCAAATATACAAAGAATAGATTATTAAATAACACCTATGAAGGGAACAAATAAATGTTACCATTCCCCCTCTATGGGATGGGTTCTTGGCTATCCTAAAAAAAATTCACCTTCTGTAGAGTCTCTCTCCTCTATAATGTGTAAACCCAACAAATAAAATGTTTGAGCTCAATGGGAACTCAAATGGAAGAAAAATGGTGTGCGACAGTGATAATAATCAGAGTTACAGTAGTGAGTGCAGCAATGAAAATAATCAAAAGTGAATAATAAATGGAAAACCCTCCTATTTATAACAAAATATTGAGTTATCCTCAAATAATGAGAAATAATAAAATATTATTAACCCCATTATTTGAATAACCACATGGAATATTTTATTATATTTGGTTAGGAGGGAAAAAGTATTTAAACTTTAGAAATAATAAATAAATAAATGATGTATTTATCATCTCAAGAAATTGGTTAGGGAATAATAAACAAATATTTATTTATTTAATTATTCCTAAGGGATTTATTCAAACTTGACAAGGAATAATAATTAATTAGTGATTAATTAATTATTCCTAGAGAAAAATAAGATAATTAATGATTTATTTGCTTATTTTTCATAACTGGGTCAAATATGACAAGTAATATTAATTAAACAATGGTTTAATTAATTATTCCTAGAAAATAATTAAATAAATAGTGATTTATTTAATTATACTTTATGCGTTTAATTATAAATTATTTAACAAATGTGGTTTATTAAGTAATTTCTCACAGTGAAAGAAATTTTTCTATGATAAAGTTGGCTTTACATGGTGTACTTCGATCCATCTACTAAATTAGGCTAAATGATCATTTTTTTGGATAACAGATTTCCCCCCATCATATGAGTGTTAGGAGCAAAACGTATGACCGAAGTACGCTGCAAAGACACAATCACTAGACAACAAAGTGGAGTCAGAGAGAAAGAGAGAGAGAAAGACCAATAGAGCTGAAGCGAAAGAGGAAAGGGACAAAGGGGGCAAGACCAATGTAAGTCTCCTTTTATGTTGTGGTATCAAATCTCAGTGAGGTGGGAGAGGCATTCCTATATGCTTCGAGATAAATTAGTACAAGAATATAAGCCCAGAAACATAAAACTGAACAATGGAGTACGTGTTGAATGGTACATGACATGCTAGCATAACTAAGCCATAAAATAATACAATGTGTCCCATATATATAATGCACTTGGAAAAAACATGAGCCAAGACGGAATAAAATATCATCTGAGTACATGTTATATAATGCTCCTTCCCTTAAGAAATGGTTGCGAGGGAGGGTAGAACAACCGATGAAGCCCTGCTGAACAAGGAAGGGCTCTGCAAAACTGAATGGATCATCTAAAGGAGACACGCATGCTATGAACACTGCGATCGGTAGGAAGTGAACCCATCAAATCTGTGGAACTGCAACTGAGGCTCTAGCATAATATGAAGCCATCTGGGCATGTGGGGGGCTACCTGAAGGGCCACCCCCTCATGAGGGCCGAAACATCTCACACACACCTGGAAATCGTTGGTATAATCTGTCGCATCACTGGACCATCAAGTGTATGAATCAGGAAAATAAAACAACCAAGTCAAATGGAAATAATGAGTCCCTCTGCTTGATCCAAGGTACCAAACAAGAATGGAAAATGGAACCAAGATACACCACCCTCTAGGTCGTTCTTCTGTAACAAATGAGTTGATGTCAACAGAATATGGCCCACGATAGGTGAGGCAATGAGGATCCTCAACTAAGGCATTAGGGGAAATAGTAATGTGATTAATGGACTGACACCAGGGACAATAGAGAAAATGGGACTAGGGGACAAACATATGACTGCCCTTGTCAGAGCATAAAGTGCATGGTTGACTTGAAAACAACTAACTTGACTCCGAAGGGGATGGGAGACAGTATGTCTAGAGGACAAAATGGGCAACACGGGATGAACGATATGCAAAGATGGATGGAATAATGTGACATTATACAATGAGATGTGAAACAAACTCTATGGATGCAAAGGTGACTCATCGCGGATGCTCTAAACAAGGGTGACTCGATGGCACTACCACAGAATACACCCGGTGGCGACCATGAAAACATCAGAGAATGATGGTTACTCATGATGAAAATTGATATGTGAGATGACAAGTGCCAAGGGAAGGTGGTCCCGAAAGTGCAAGCGTCGCATATGAATAAATTTTATTTTGAGAGGCGACGAAGTGACCCTTCTTGAAAAAATGGCTTCCGAGTGAAGTGTCAAATCATCAAAAACTGAGAAAGACCCATTATAATGCTCAAGGAGAGATTTCCAATGGTTTTGATAGTTTTTCAAATGAAGATACAATATCGTCGCAATGTGTGACAAAAAAACTGTGGGTTTTCCTATAAAAGGGTGTTTTCCATCCAATTTGAGAGGAGGAGAAGGCCCTAAATATTGTGGAGATCATAGCAGGAAAATAGACCATTGAAATTAAGATCAACAACTTTCAGGCAAGTGGCCTTACTTGCCTAAAGATGGCCTTAATTCTTCTTGGAATGATGGTGTCTGGTGAAGAATTAAGGGAAGAGGAAAATGAGAATGAACTCCTATAGGAGGTCTAGAATCATTCTCACCCACTAAGTCAAACATGGGGACTATGTGGACATAGAGTAGAATATTTGAAGACATGGTATCAAACATCTATGATATGCGATGTGCATATGGCTCGTCAAAGAGGCCAGTAGGACAAACTATCCAAGGAATGGAAGGATAATCGACCATACCTAGATCCAGTGGGATCTAGGTTGAGAATTATGTTAATCAATTAAGAAGATGGCCAGGGGAAAACCATCATGCCCCCAAGCATGGGATACTTCCTGCAAACTTATGTGATGGAGGGGATTGATCTAGTATGAAAAGATGGGAATGATGGCCCCTAGTAGGAGGAGTTTGTGGAGCGCCATTATGTTTCAAGTGCTCCAAAAGGGGATTCAAGCATCTTGGCCCAACTTGGCACGAGATCCTCCAAAGGATGATAAGGAGATGTAGGGGCCTATGTGCCCTGAGTATGCTATGGGTGTAACAAATGTATTTAAAGTGGTGGACTCCAAATATGGAAGGAAGTATGCACGATGGTGCATATCGTCCCAAGGATAATCAGGGGTAGTCATGGCTTCCATGATGTCCTCATCAGAATGGAAGATGGGGGGCGGGAGGAAGATTGACTACATGATGCAGTGACGATACCTGGTGCATCATCCTGAGAAAGGAGGTTCACATACACATCATCTGGAATGGTGGATGACGAGCTAGTATATGGAAGATCTACCAATGTTGAGACCTGGGATTCTACCGAGAGAGGTATGATAGAAGCACGCGCAGAAACCTTAGAAAGGTTTTCCTGTGAGGAACTCAAGAATGACAAAGGTAAAGGATATGGCTTGTGGAGTCTGTCATCTTGAAATCTGGGACAGGGATCATAATGGTGGGACCAAAGTCCCCCTGTTCTAGTGTACAAGTGGTATGAAAATCCATGGGCAGAGAAGTAGGTGATCCACTACAAGTGGTCTCGTATTCGCGAAGCACCTCAAGGAAATCGCAAAATTTGTCGAGATGAGGGCAACAATGGAAATAGTAACCATGATGATTGCATAAGGCACAAGGGTGACTTGTGCGTAACATTCTGAGTTTCTTGGTTGGACCCAGTAAGGTAACTTGGACATCAGGGATATTTGACTAAGGGAATGTTTCATGAACCAAAGGTTTAATATGAGGTAGTTTAGGACAATTATTGGTGGCATGCTCAACAACTTTACACAAAGTGCATAGAGGTGATAGATTTGGGGTCTTGGGGGATGGAGGAGGTTGGGGAACCTTGTCCTTATGCTCTTTCCTCTTGGATTTCCTCCTTATCCAGATTATTTCGCAACAGGAGCGGGTTCCTATTGAGGTTGTTGATGAGCCTCATAAACAGGTAATTATATGGGCTCATTTTACGTCCTAACCTAGTCAAACCAACAATTCTCTTAGCTTATTGTATGATTTTCTGATTATATTTATGCTTATAGGGTGAGTTGAGTTAGTTATTATGCCATGTGGTCTAACATGTATTTAATGCAGATTATTGATGGATTTCGAGGTCAAAGTCAAGGATCTAGTGGTGAAACTGCAGCAATAACTCAAAGTAGACAGAGGAGAGGACATATAGGAGGGAATCACCCTCATTTATTTCTCCTCACTTCGAATTCCCCTTCATTCAGCTCGAAGTACAAGCAGCCGAATCATGCACTAGAAGGTAGCCGAGCAAGTGGAATATGATTGATAGTTATCTCGAGTTTTGGGAGCCAAGCCTCCCTAATTTTAAGGAAGTTGTTGATAGCTTCAGATGTATAAGTAGACAGGCCTAGGGTGTCACTAGGGTTGACTTTTTTTTTCTTATGTAAACTCTGCTCAAATTTCGAGCTTACTATTTTATGACAGTTTTATGTAATCTTGCTATTTTTTGATAATGAAGATGGAATCCTTTTTGAGCTAGCAATGAGTCACCTCATAGGGGTAAAGCTCTTGGGTTAGGACCTAATCCAATCAGCCAAGCTTCTATTTACTTGTATTTGTATGCTTTACTTTAGTTTGTAGATTAGTTTGTTGTTAGATGTATTTCTCTTATGGTTAAGAATAGGTTGCTTTTGATGATTTAATAGTTTGCTTACATTTGTGCTTTCTGTAGTAGGTTAAGCAGTGATCATAGAAGATTCAAAAGGATAGAAATAGTGCCTTGGCCTCTCTTCCTCCCTCTGGGACCATTATTTGAGGCAAAGACTCTCTTGCTACCTCAAAAACACAGATTTTCCTCATTCCTAGGACTTCTAGTGTTTGCAGCTCTCTAGTAGGTTGATAGTCCAGTTTTTCTTTGATTTAGATCTTCTTTATCATGTTCACTTCCTGATTTGAAATATCCCTTTTGTAGGCTTTCCTTTCTTACAACATTTCCCAGCATTTCCTTCTATATATCATAGTTTAGGACATTTTAATGCAAAACTCTGTTTTTCCTAGGATGCACTCATTTCATTGGTTGCTTGATTTTCTTGGTTGACTGTTAGTTTCTATGTAGCAGATATCTTCCAACAGTAGGCTGGCTTACCAGCAATCACACCCTCCATCTGATCCATTCCCTATAGGTCTCCCAAACCTCACCTCAATTTTGCCCTAGTTTCCTTCATTTTTCATAGAACATTTTCCTCCCTCCTTGAGCAAACCCAATCATATTTCTCTATCCTGGGGATTCATGGTAAACCTTAGGTGCCCTAACACCTCATTCCAACCTTCATCCACATTTTCCACCCACTCTCACACCCTCAAAATAGCAAAAATTTCTCTCGGCCTCCTCCTATAGGCCTCTTGTAGTTTCCCTGTTTTCCTCTTGTAGTTTTCCTAAGTCCTCCTGTAGTTTTTCGTGTAGGATTTATTTTGAAAGCTGAGTGTGGGAAAAGCCCCTAGAAAGCCACCTAAGACCTCCTAGGACCCATCCACACCATCCTACATCCTCCCAAGCTCCAAAACCGCCCTCTAATGCCACCTATTCACTGCCACACTCACACACAATAAATTAGATGCATGTTAATTTCACATAAAAACACATAAAAATCCAAAAATATGTTTTTTTCTTATTTAGTTCTAGAAATAGCATTGTTAGATGTTGTTTACTTCCTTGTGTAGGTAATCGCATTTCTTTCATGGTTTTCATAGTGTTTTTGGCAAAATTAGAAATAGCTTGTTAATTAGGGTTTACTAGGTTTTGCTTTACATTCCAATCTTTTTCCTTTCTGTAGTTAGAATAACATATGTGGAGTAATATTTCTTTCCTTTCATCACACATAGAGATTCTTCTGAAATCTATAGAATTTGGCTTGAGCTCCTAGTGATCTCGCACTGGCTGACCAAGTGACAACCTACAGTGAGAACTAGTACTTGTGCATATAGCACTGATGCTTCCAAGTTTGTTACGAACTACCGGGTTGATAAAAGTAAAGTTGGTAGCCCAGGAGTTGCAGCATTCTTACTGCAATACTGGCGCTCACCACTTTTTGGCATCATTTCTGGGGAAGTGTTAGAGTATTTTGTGATTATTGCTTTCTTCTATTTCCTATTGCAACATTCTGCTAATAGTTTATTTCGGCAAAAGTAGACTAGTCATTTCTTTTCTTTCAGTTCTGCATTTCCTTGCTTTCCTTTTCAATTCTGCAAATTTCCATTCAGCAAGTTCATTTCAGCTAGTTTCAATTTGTTTTTTTCAATCACAATTTTAGTTTCTGCAAGTACTTTCAGTGTGGGGAAAAGGAAACAAAAAACCAACCAAAAATATTTCCTTTCATGCCTCGTAGGAGTAGAGATAACTTAGGAAAATTTTTGCCCAACACCCCCACTGCTTCACACAACCAACCTTCTCTCTTCTTCGGTGGCTGTAATCAAGAAGAACCCTTAGGTGAACATCTAGACATATTTGAAGAACCTATAGGGGAAGAAGAAGAAGAAAACATTCCTCTAGAGCCAATGGCTGAAAACAGAAATGCTAGGGGAAATGGAGAGAGAATAGAGGGCACCTTCCCCATTCGGGAGACCAATGGGGACACAAAAATGAAGAATATAAGTCCTTCAAACCTACCTCACTTCCATGGTCTGACTACAGAAGATCTCGACACCTTCTTGTTCGAGTTTACTGTTATCTGTCGAACTTATGACTATGCAAAAGATGAGCAAAAGTTGAAATTGTTCCCTTCTACTCTCAAGGACGCATCACTGTGCTAGTTCATGGGATTACTGGTATATGGGAAGAAGTATTTTCTCTCAATAGAGTTTGAATTCAATACCCTAAGGATGGCAGCTTAGCTGGACCTAGACCTTAGCCAAGCACAGAAGGAGAGATTACTTCAGCTCAATGGATTGGATGAATACAGATTGAAAGCCCTTCTCCATATAGAGGTAGTTCAACTTTAGAGAAAGATATGGCATGACAAAAATATCAGGGAGAAGAAATTCTAAGAGGGAGATTGGGCACTACTCTATGATTCAAGATACAAGGATTTCAAAGGCAAGCTGAGGACAAGATGGCTGGGACCCTACACTGTGGAGAAATGCAATGACAATGGTTCAGTTCTGATCAGAACCATTAATGATGAAGCCATCCCCATGCTTATCAATGGACATCGGTTGAAAGTCTACAAGAAACCCCTATCCAAGCGAGAGTTTATTAAAGAATTGAATAAAACAATTATGGTAGTGGAGCATGTCTTAGCTTCCACTTCACCCACTCACTGAAGAAAAAAGAAAAAAAATAAGGACTCAAGTGAAAACCTCCATGAGGCACTTGAGTCCCATCATTGGGTTGAAAACCTCTTCTGAGGCAGCCCAGTGATGTCAAAAAAATGGGAAACTAATAAGATCCTTGGGTGAAAACCTCCCTTGGATGCACCTAGGGCAGGTAATTAAGGTGAAAACCTCTCTGAGGTGCCCTACTTGTTTTCAAATGAAAATAAAAAAAATTGAATTTTTATTGCAATGCAGGTTTGTAGGAGGACTACAGGGAGTAGAATAAGGTGCCAAGGGGACCCTGACATTCATACCAACATCCATCTCATCATCTCTGCACCTTCCTCCATCATTTTTGGCATATCTTTCACCCCACTATACCTCTTCTTCCAAAACTATGTTTTCTATAGGAGGCTTTGTTTTCTCTACGGGAGGCTCCTGTAGGAATTACAGAGAGCCAAAAGTGTCTACAAGAGGTAGTTTGAGGGACAAGAAAAGCTTCATGAGGAACCTATAATCCCTCTTGCAATCTTCAAACCTCATTGCCATCATTTCCAAGCCTACATCACACTCCAAGCATCATTATTATTTTTTTCCCTTTCCAAGAAAAAACATAGAAAAACAGTTTTTCAGATTTAAAAAAAAAAAAACAAAAATAAAAGGAGGAAAAGGCACCATTAACTTTACCTGAATCTTACCTACTATCCCTCCATCATTCATCTCCACCTCTGACATCATTCTCTAGCTCCAAGCACAGGGAAATAGCTGAATTTTCAAGGCAAGAAGCAGCTACAGGAGCTCCTGTAGGAATACCTGTAACAGCTGATCCCATAGAAGTCCAGCACCAGCAACAAGGGACAACACATCTGAAGGTTGAAAAGGCACATGCAGCTCAGCTCCAGCAAAAGAAGAACCTGCAAAAAAACACAACAACACATCAGCAAGCAGAGACAGCATGCATGAGGGAAAATGAAGGCATGTAGCAGAGAAAGCCACAGCACCTCACAGTCGATGGCAGCAAATACACTTGGATTACAGGTAAGTAGCTAAGTCACTCCTCTATCTACATTTGTGTAATTAGGAATCATACAAAGGCAATGAGATGGTTGAAATTGATTGAGGGAAGGTGGCCAGTTAACTTGGCCACCTTCATTTAGTTGACTCCACTTAACCGAGATATCACCCACACGTGCGCACAGTCAACTCAAGAAAAATATGCGAACCACAGGTAGTGGGAGGAAGAGTTAACTTTGATGCAGTAATGAGGGGATGATTACGAGGGGGGTCATGATGACCAAGCAGGTGGGGACGAACGGTCCTAATCTGGGAACATACACCTTGGCTAGCTCAGCACTCATAACCAAAAATAGCCATAAAAAGGTAATGAGCACTCCTCCCTGCACATTATCACCACCTTTTCTTCAGTTTCTCCCCATAACTCAGCCACACAACAGTCTTCTTATGCCCCCATAGCCTTGTATCCACCATCCTCCATCAATTTCCTCCATATTTTTTCTCTCGACATCTTCTACAGGAGCCCTACAAGTTTTCTACAGGAGCACCAACAGGAAATCTACAGGAGGGACAACAGGGTTCTACAGGAGGGGAAGTGAGTCATTTTGAAGGGACGAAACGTGATTTTTGGCACAAATTTTAGTTTGAAGAGGTAGGGTTCATGAATTCCCTCTGTTGAATATCAAAATGTGAAAGAGTGGGTCTCAAATTTAAGATAAAATGAGTCTTTAAGAGGGTAGAAATACATTAAAAAACTTTTTGTTAAAAAAAAAAAAAAAAAAAAAAAAAAACACAGTCCCCTTTGTTTTTCTATTTCACTCAAAATTCTTTGTCTCCACCTCCATATCTGGTTTTTCAAAAGAAGTACAGGTAGTATGACAAGGGGGTTTATGAGAAAAGAGCCCACTAACTCCACTAGACTCCATGCATATCCTCAAGTGGTGGAAATATTTACAAGGGAAAACTAGATGAATTTCTTTGAGAAATTTAGAGGGTTTGATGAAATTGCCCATGAATTTGCTCTCTCTCTGGTCCCTCACACAAGAAATCATGCTATTGTAACCATTAGAAGCCTCTCCATTGAAATAACCCCTGAATTCATCATTAGGGTCACTACCCTTCCTCTTGGGCTGCCTTGGAGTAAAGATGAGAAAATAATTGGCCAGGCTGCCAAGAGGAAATTTTTCCAAGATAATGAAACCCCTGTTAAAGACAAAAATGGAATTAGGAGAGCTAGTGTACCATATCCCTGGGATGAGGTTAGCTACCAAGTGATCAAATAAATTTCTTGTGAGGGGAGGCACAACATTGTTTATGGATATCATTTCAAAATCCTCCAAAAATTGATATATGGCATGGATACCCGAGCACATCAAAAGCTCAGTATCCAATCAAACTCAGGGAAATGTGTAGGGAATTGAGTGCTCTTAGAGATAGAGAAGCCATTTCAAGAAGCCACCTTGAGAATGAGAATGAATTACTAAGGAGGCAGCTGTAGGAGAAAGAGAATCATTTGGCATACATGGTCAGCTTATCCATAGAAGCATTACAATGCATAACACTAGCCAAATCTTATGGCCTCTATCTGAAGGATCAATGGCTTCAATTACAAATAAAAACTTTAGCACAAAGAGGCATATTGTCTTTCCAAGACTACAGGTAGTTCATGGATTTGTGTGACCAAAGCACCTCCAAGGACAAAGCAAAGATGGAAGAGTTCTATCTACACAACATGGCCCTCACAGACCTGAATGTGTGGGACCCCAATGCCAAGCTAGGGGATCTGCAATTAATGGCCATGGTGTCATGGAGGAACCATGAAGAATTGAGGGCAGAAGAAATGAAAAGATTGTTAATAAAAGAACAAAATGAACCATTGATGATAAGAGCTCATCCATCAGATCCTATGGCACTCATCAGCACACACAACCTGCTTGCCAATGACCCTCAGATTGCCCCTAAATATCTAGCCAATCAGGAAAAAGCCATTGCACACTTTGAAGATATGCTTAAGCTACTTGAGGATGATTGTGTGCATGCATGCATGAGAAGATGGAACACCCTACCTCACATCTTGTAGATCAGAGAATACCATTCCCCCATGAGGCTGAGGGAGGCATTGAAAAGAGTGCCAATGTACAAGCGCTCCATGCAAAAGTTGAAGGTCAACTGGATTGGCCTCAAACTGAGTCCTCCACTCATATTAGGCATGCTGGAAGGTAGAAGAGAAGAAGAAGAGAAGGAGCAGTGGAAGGACATAGACAAAAAGGTAGGATTTTATGGAGAACATGAGTAGACCACATTAGAAGCCTGGAATGCTAGGGAGGCCACCAGGGCCATGAAAGACCAAGAGATTGACTAGGTTGCTCAGAGGATGAGCAACACCTTTAGTAGGGGGGTGATGATGAGCCTCATAAATGGGTAATTATATGGGCTCATTTTACCTCCTAACCTAGTCAAATCAACCATTCTCTTAGCTTATTGTATGATTTTCTCATTATATTTATGCGTATAGGGTGAGTTGAGTTAGTTATTATGCCATGTGGTATAACATGTATTTAATGCAGATTATTGATGGATTTCAAGGTCAAAGTCAAGGGTATAGTGGTCAAACTACAGTAATAAATCAAAGTAGACAGAGGAGAGGACTTATAGGAGGGAATCCCCCTCATTTATTGCTCCTCACTTTGAATTTCCCTTCATTCAGCTCGGAGTACAAGCAGCTGAATCATGCAATAGAAGGCAGCCGAGCAAGTGCAATATGATTGATAGTTATCTCAAGTTTTGGGAGCCAAGCCTCCCTAATTTTAAGGAAGCTGTTGGTAGCTTTAGATGTATAAGTAGAGAAGCCTAGGGCCTCACTAGGGTCAACTTTTTTTTTTTGTGTAAACTTTGCTCAAATTTTGAGCTTACTATTTTATGACAGTTTTATGTAATCTTGCTATTTTTTGATAATGAAGATGGAATCCTTTTTGAGCTATCATTGAGTTACCTCATAGGGCTGAAGTTCTTGGGTTAGGGCTCAATCCAAGCAGCCAAGCTTCTCTTTATGATCCGGACTTAAACAGGACTTAAACAGGAACGCAACCAATTACAGAGATAACCATAAACACAGATATGCAGCGGAAATAATACTTCATTTCATTAATGTAAAATACTGAAGTATGCTTACAAACAGTAATGGAAATAAACTAGCTAGGGCGATGGTAGCTTATCTCTGAGAAGAGATGTGGCAGCTACATGCCTCTGAACTGTTCTGAACTGTGTTACAATGAGGCTCGAAGGCCTATTTATTGTTGAGAAACAATGGAAAACCCTTAACATTCCAAAACCTAACCCTAGAAGATGAAACGCCAGATTGTGGGCCCCGTTTGGGTAAATTGGTACATCAATTTCCTGGGGTCGTAACTTTGGCATACGATCTCCGTTTGACACGTACAATAGCTCGTTAGAAAGATCTATCCGAGCACTACCACTTTGGGAGGCAACATCAGTCCATGGACCCATGTTGCCCCAGATTCCCAAAAAAACATCGTTTAGGGCCTCAAAACGGCTCCAGAAGTTCAGGACCCGAAAAATTGCTAAAAATAGTAAATTGTGCTACAATTTAGGAAACTGAAAAAGCTAAAAGAGACAGTTGTGGGGGTCCAAATGGGATAGGTGGGTGGCCACCAACATCCACCTGGATCATTCCTCCCCCCTTAGGAAGCAATGGTCCCCATTGTGTTGAGTTCCTCCGTGAGATGAGGAAGCTTCCGCTGAGCTGGGTCTCTGGTGAGTTGTTCTGAAATCTCTGATGTGTCCAGAAATGGTGGAAAGCATGGTAGATGATGGTCCACATTGAACACTCGTTGCAAGCGAAGGAATGGAGGAATGATATGCTTCAAAGCATTGTTACCCGTAGCCTTGGTACTGGTGTAAGGACCATGTTGGAGTGGTCTGAGTTTCTGATGGGTTCTGGTAAGGCGTTCTCTCTGCAGATGCAACCAAACTTTGTCGCCCACCTGAAACTTGTGTGGTACCCCTGTGGGTGAGGAGAAGTTGTTCCTATGTCTTGTCCTGACTGTATCCCTTTGTTGCTGCTACTGTATGGAGGAACCCTTCGCGGGGATCATGGATGTGATGACAATCTTCCCCTTACTTTGGGAGTGAACCAGACAGATGAATTTCCTGGTCTGGGAGATGAGCTTGCTGCCTTTCTTAGCGGTGATCAAAGATGTGGCGGTAGGTGGGGCTACCTCTGGTATCCTGTATAATGAATTATTCAAAGAAATAATGACAGCACGAGGCCTTGATTCACACACAGCATGTCGCCTCCACAAGTATGGTTGACCTAGTAATACATCACAAACATCCAAAGGTGTAACATCACACAATACCTCGTCTGCGAAGGGCTTGATGCTGTAGGGGAGGCGACACTGCTGGCGAAATTTGAGACCTCGTCCTTCATGAAGCCATCCGATACTATATGGTTGCGGGTGCGGTAGTCGGTAGGCCCAAACGCTTCACGACCTCTGCTGAAATGAGGTTCTTTTGGCTGCCACTATCGACAATGAATTGCAGCGGCGAACCCTTCACCCACATCTGTGAGTGGAAAAGACGCTCCCCCTCTTCTAGATCTACAGGTTCATTCTTCTGGATCTTGGCAGTGGCAACAGTAGCGCTGGGATCCGCATCAATGATCTGCTTCCCTTTGCCATTCCCCTTGTCAGGTTCTGGCTCAGGGTCAGAACATGCATCTGATTCAGAAGCCTTTAACTCGGCCACCAGCGACTGCTCGATCCGACACTCACTTGTGTTATGAGTGGGACTCTTGTGGAACTCACACCACTTTCCTGTGTCCTTCGGCTTCGTGGTGTTGTTCTTTTCTTGCGGCTTTGACGGGTTGTCTTGGGTCACCTCATCTTGGCTTTGTCCTTTGGGCTTTGGATTTGTAGATCCAAAGTCTCACTTCTTCTGTTTGAACTTTTGCTCGATTTTGATAGCGTATCGGTATGCTGTGCCGAGTGAGGAGATGTTCAAGAACCCCATCTCTTCCTGGATGTATCTGTGTAGGCAGTCGTGGTATTTGAGTACTAGATGCAGCTCAGAATCTTTGATACCCAACTGCGTGTGAAGGGTATGAAAAATGTTTGTGAACTCTGGCACATCTTGGTCTCGTCCCTGCCGCAGTGTGGTCCATTTGATGTATTTGTCCTCATAGCTTTCGACAGGGTAGTACTGCTCCTTGTTGGCATCCCGGAAGTCATTCCAAGTGGTTGCGGCTGAAAATAGTGAGCCTGTACTTTCATCCTTCTGCTCGCAGTAGGTTTCCCACCAGTGCTTGACGTGGGGGGCTGCTTTGAGAAGAGCGAAAACAATCTTTTCCCGATTTGAAAATTCATGAACAGAAAAATACCCATCTAGCATATTTAACCATTTATCTACGGCATCTACGACTATTTGACCCTCAAAGATGGGGATTTCAAAATTAACTTGTACCTTAAATGGTGTGGCGTTTCTAGAGTAGCTGTTGGAAGCCGATGTGTCGCCTCTGGGTAGCCGCTGAAGGATCTGCACAAAGCTATCCATCATCGCGTTCCTTTGCCGCTCCAGCGCTTCTTCGAGCAAGATTTTGATAGGATCTCCTGCCCCCTCATCTTTCTTCTCATCCGCCATGGGAGGCCGTCGGGATTTGCGAGGCTGGTCTTGCAAAGGTTCGACCAGTTCAAGCCCTAACTCCTTATATCCCGACCTTGTTGGGGACATGCAAAGAAAAACAGAGAAAAAGCAGACCGCTCCGATACCACTGATCAAGACTTAAACAGGAACGTAACCAATTACAGAGATAACCATAAACACAGATATGCAGCGGAAATAATACTTCATTTCATTAATGTAAAATACTGAAGTATGCTTACAAACAGTAATGGAAATAAACAAGCTAGGGCGATCGTAGCTTATCTCTGAGAAGAGATGTGGCAGCTACATGCCTCTAAACTGTTCTGAACTGTGTTACAATGAGGCTCAAAGGCCTATTTATTGTTGAGAAACAAAGGAAAACCCTTAACATTCCAAAACCTAACCCTAGAAGATGAAACGCCAGATTGTGGGCCCCGTTTGGGTAAATTGGTACATCAATTTCCCGGGGTCGTAACTTTGGCATACGATCTTCGTTTGACACGTACAATAGCTCGTTAGAAAGATCTATCCGAGCACTACCACTTTGGGAGGCAACATCAATCCATGTACCCATGTTGCCCCAGATTCCCAAAAAAACGTCGTTTAGGGCCTCAAAACGGCTCCGGAAGTTCAGGACCCGAAAAACTACTAAAAATAGTAAACTGTGCTACAATTTAGGAAACTGAAAAAGCTAAAAGAGACAATTGTGGGGGTCCAAATGGGATAGGTGGGTGGCCACCAACATCCACTTGGATCACTTTACTTGTATTTGTATGCTTTACTTCAGTTTGTAGATTAGTTTGTTGTTAGATGTATTTCTCTTATGGTTAAGAATAGGTTGCTTTTGATGATTTAGTAGCTTGCTTCCATTTGGGCTTTCTATAGTAGGTTAAGCAGTGATCAAAGAAGATTCAAAAGGCTAGGAATAGTGCCTTGGCCTCTCTTCCTCCCTCTGGGACCATGATTTGAGGCAAAGACTCTCTTGTTGCACCAAAAACACAAATTTTCCTCATTCTTAGGACTTCTAGTGTTTGCACCTCTTTAGTAGGTTGATAGTCGAGTTTTGCTTTGCTTTAGATCTTCTTTATCATGTTCACTTCCTGATTTGCAATAGTCCTTTTTCATACTTTCTTTTATTACAACATTTCGCAACATTTCCTTCTATACATCATAGTTTAGGCAATTTTAATTCAAAACTCTGTTTTTCCTAGGATGCACTCATTTCATTGGTTGCTTGATTTTCTTGGTTGACTATCAGTTTATATGCAGCAAATCTCTTCCAGAGGTAGGCCATATTACCAAAAACCACACCCTCCATCTGATCCATGCCCTATAGGTCTCCCAAACTTCACCTCAATTCTGCCCTAGTTTCCTTCATTTTTCATAGAACTTCTTCCTCTCTCCTTCAACAAACCCAATCATCTTTCTCTCTCTTGGTGATTGATGGTAGACCTTCGGCACCCTAACACCTCATTCCAACCTTCATCCACCTTTTCCACCCACTCTCACACCTTCAAAATAGTGAAAATTTCTCTCAGCCTCCTCCTGTAGGCCTTCTGTAGTTTCCCTATTTTCCTCCTATAGTTTTCCTGAGTCCTCCTGTAGTTTTTCCTATAGGCTTTCTTTTGAAGGCCAAGTGTGGGAAAAGCCTCTAGAAGGCCACCTAATACCTCCTAGGACCCATCCACACCATCCTACATCCTCCCAAGCTCCAAAACCACCCTCTAATGCCACTTGTTCGCTACCACACTCACACACAATAAATTAGTTGCATGTTAAATTCACATAAAAACACATAGAAATCCAAAAATATTTTTTTTGTTTATTTACTTCCAGAAATAGCATGGTTAGATGCTTTTTACTTCCTTGAGTAGGTAATGGCATTTATTTCATGGTTTTCATAGTGTTTTTGGCAAAAGTAGAATTAGCTTGTTAATTAGGGTTTACTTGGTTTTGCTTTACATTCGATTCTTTCTCCTTTTTGTAGTTAGAATTGTAGAAATTTCACTTGTAAATCAAACTGGTAATGCAATGTACTAAAGCAAAACACATGATCTACTTATAAAAACATTAAGCAGAAGCAAAATCAATTTCATGAGCAACATCAACCATAAACACATATAATTGATCAAGAGAAATAATCACACATAACACAGATATATCACTGGGGAAAGCACCAGCATAAAACCCCCAACACTGTATTATCAATCAAGTGGAAATCCTCTTCTGTTTACAAAAAATATCAGCTCAAGAGCTATCATGTACTCTCTGCAATCAAAAGATGAAGATCATAGACTCACTATGCCTCAATATGTAGGCCTCAAGTCCACCAATCCCCTATTTCCTTGCGCAATTTTGATTGGGGTCCAATTCATAACATGTGAGCATTGGCCCCAAATCATACCTGCTGTCAACCATAGGTCCAACTATGCAATCCTTGAGGACACTAGTTCCTCCTGCATGCAAGGAATATTCCATGGGAAGATCCAAGCATCTGATAGTACATTGTCCCTCATCTGATCTCAACTGGGTCTCTGACAGAACTGACATGCAACAGTTATCCATGAGTGAATCCTCAGTTATCTAAAATAATAGTTGTCACATGCATGCAAGCATTAACAAACTATATTTTATTATTTTAACAACTTGTTAAAATAATCTAACTGGACTTGACTAGTTAGAACTAAGTCAATTGATTCTCTCATTATAGAACTCATACTTAATTCCTCAATCAGTGGGACAACTAATTTGCATGTTCTCACAAAGACTTCAAGTTTAAATTTCCAACTAATTAACTCATAGAGATTAATTAGTTAATATTTTAAACTGCTGTTAAGACCAAATTCAATTTTACTTCCTATAGATAGACCAAGGACTGCTATAAATAGGAAGGGACCTAGAAATGTTATTTTTAGAACTTTGTATTTTTAGCAGTTTCACTTCTCACCCAAGGTGGCCAATGACCTCACTGGCCAGACTACTATTTTTAGACATGATATTTTTAGACATTCTATTTTTAGCACATTCTAAATTTAGCATTTCTTGTTTCCCACTTGTCAACAAGAATAACATTTGTAGAGTAATCTTTCTTTCCTTTCATCACACATAGAGCTTCTTCTGAAATCTATAGAAGTTGGCTTGAGCTCCTAGTGATCTCACGCCGGCTAACCAAGTGACAACTTGCAGTGAGAACTAGTACTTGTGCATATAGCACCGAGGCTTCCAAGTTTGTTACAAACTACCAGGTTGATAAAAGTAAAGTTAGTAGCCCAGGAGTTGCAGAATTCTTGTTGAAATATTGGTTCTCACCAGTTGTGATGGAATTGGAGCAGTGGCAGGAGCTGTAGGGACTAGTTGGACCAGGGTCAAAGCATGATAGGGTCTTAGTTGACCAAGCAGAGTTTTTGTATGGGGATCTATGTACCAAATTGGGATCCCCAAAGTCATGTTAGGGAGGACTAGTGAATCCATGACAGGGATAGAAAATATTCTCAGAGGGGGAAAGAAGAAAGGTATCTGACCTGTAGGGTAATGTTTCAGATTTGCAGGAACAGTTCCTGGTGGGAACATAGGAGAGGCAAACACAAATGGAGGAGGTGTCAATTCAGATGGCTCGGCTAAGAGGGTAACAACAGGGTACTGAGGAGTTGGCTATTGATCAAATGTACCAGAATTCTTGTGAGCATCCCGTGACTCTTGTAACATCTAAACACTAAAATATTTAGGCTCATAGATAAGAGGGGGAGGATAAGGGAAATCACCCAAAAATGAGGAATCTTTGTAGACTCTGGGTGAAACACTGGTGAGAGGAGTTGATGACTGCTTATCTGACATTGACGAGATAATGCACTCAGGGGAGGTCATGGATGCTGGCTCTTAGTATGTCAACTAATCGATGGTAACAATCTTCCCTTAATGGGGGAAACACATCTTGCAGAAAAACATAGATGCAATGACTGACATGGCATATGTGTAACTATGACCCAACAGAATGTTGTAATCTAAAGGGGAATCAATAACCTCAATGTCTATAGGGACAGTCTTGCCTGCAAGAGTCACTGGATAGTTGCGGTACGTGCCAAGAGGTTGGGAGGAATGGTCGTCCCAAGCACACAAAGTGATGGTGGATGGGGACAACTCAGGGGACTTAAGTTGTTTCCAAACGGTAGCGGGTATCACATAGGTGAATGCACCTTCATCAATAATGCATCGGGAAATGATGGCATTATGGACTCAGACTGGTATCTAGAAAGCAATGGATGAAGGTAATGGGGGATGTTCTGATGTATCAACTAGGAAGTCAATCAAATGATCATTGGAAGATCTACTACACCCACAATAATTAGTAGAGCTTTCTTTCGAGAGGGGCATGACTGGAGGACTTCCAGCATCGACATGGTAGTAGGTGATTGTGCCAAGTCATCTACTATACTGTATGTATGCACAACTCAGTTAGAAGTTGCGTTATGGTGTAATGGCCACTCTGGGATCTTGGGAATTTCATCAAATTTAGGTTGAGGGATTTGTAGTGGACCATTTGGTTTCGTAAGAGGCTTAGTAGATGTTTTGGTTTTGGATTCAGTGGTGCATGAAGTCGATGGCTTCTCATATTGACACGACTGAGTTTGGAGGTTGATATCAGAGGTATTAACCTCATCAGAATTTATCATGAGGATCTAGTAGTCACCAGGACCATAAGATTGGGGGGGGATGGCTACTTGACGTGGTTGAGGTTGCGAAAAAACCAATCCTTGCTAAGGGAAAGGATTTGTAAGAACTACCGGTTGAAATGGTGTAGGATTTTGAAGCGATTTTTGGATGGGTGGTTGACCTATAGAAGTTTCTTGAGCTTCCCACATTTGGCGCATCTAGGGTAAGAGAGGACACTCATGTGTATAATGGCCATGTACACCACAACATGCACAAGGTGTGTTCACACAAATAGCCTTGTTATGCTTGGGTTGGCTTCCCTATTGCTGGTTGTTGGTGTTAGCTTGGTTCCCCTAGGGTTCACTGGGTTGATTACCTTGATTACCCTGGTTACCCTTGTTACCTTTCCCATTATTCTTTTTCTTCAAATTTTGGGGATTGATCGCACTCTACTGCACAAAAAATTGAGGATGAAAAGGATGCATGGTAGGTTGCGGTGCTAATGCTTGAGGGGTTGGAGTGCTCCACTGTGCATAGAGAGGAATAAAAGTTTGGTAGACAGGTTGACCATTGGTTGGCGCTGAAAACATGTTGCTAGTTGGAGGGATATAAGTTTTGGAGGAACTGGTGCCCCCCTGCGGATAGCCATAACTTTGTTGCGTATATGGTGAAGGATGTGAAATGGTTCCAATGATACTGTCAGTGGTGCGAGGTTCGCCCAGTGCATTGGCACCACTAGGATAGGGGAGGTCTGGAATGATAGTATAGACATAACCAAATTGTGCATAAATCAAGTCATATATCAGAGAAGTTTGGAGATGGAGAACTTCTTCCTCTATTTGAGGAAAGTGAGAAGTGACATCTCTTCCAATGGGTGATAAAAGGCTTCTAAGAAACAAATCCAGATAGACACGGTCTTCGAAGGGTGGGGCACGACATGTGCTCCTCCTTCTACACCATTCCTAAACATGGCCGAAAAGACGAGTGGTAGAGTACTGATAGAATGAAGTCAAGAGCTCCATACCAGTGTTGTATTGAAGAGGTAACTGAAAATATGAGAGGAACGCTTTAGCAAGCGTAGCAAAAATGGAATGAGATGTGGCTGGCTAGTCTACATACCATTTTTCATCATCTCGAGTGAGCATGCATTGGAACAACCGAAGACAAATGGAGTTGGATGAACACCACATGTGGAAGGAGCAGACATGGTGGGTAGGTTCCTCTCCAGAATTACCCTCAAACTTTGGGATGTCGGAGGGAAGCTTAGTCGGCATAGCAGGCCAACCAACATCATGGTGTATAGGATCATTTATCAATTGGCTAAAATCTAGGAGACTTAACCCATCCATAAAAGGGAGCATGGGGGCTACCGAAAGGGTTCTCGAGACTATTCTGCTAGATATGACCACCAGAATAGAACCAAAGCCAACACCAGTTTGAGATCCTATGCCAGTTGTTGGTCTAGACATGGTGACGATATGCAGTGAAGGAGACTCAAAATCAAATGAGGAATTAGATGAACCAGGAGAAGAGTCGGTATGGGGACTCGGGGGACTATGAACTTGAACCCTGCGGGGAGGAGTAATATGCCCAAGTGGAAACTGGGGATGAAGGCCTAAGAGTCTCTGCAACAAATTCCTTGGTGGCACAATGGTGGTAAGACACACATGACACGGAAATGGTGAAGGGAGATCAACATTGTGCTTTTGTCTCTATTTAGGGAGATAAATTAATTATGTTAAGTCTTGGCTTGGTGATTTAAACCAAGTTCCCTTCGCTCAAGGTGTGCTTGTGTGTGCAAGTGTGTTTATTAATTAATCCTAGATAGTGTTTGAAAAAGGAAAAAAGATAGCTGAAAATGAACTAAAATTAACAACAAAAAATGAACAAAAAATCAATTAACTAAACCCCACCCAAAATGGGTTTGCAAACATTGTGCTGGTTGGTGGCGAAATCAACTAAAAACACACTAAAAAGATCAAGAAATCTAAGTGTTAGTGTGACTGGGATCAAATGACACTAGGTTGCTGAAAAGTGGTGCAGCAATAGCAAAACGCCAGAGAGGAAGATCACTACAAAAAGATAGGGAGATGGGTGTAAAACCTAGGGCAACCGATGGGACCCTAAGGCTAATGACCAAACACAGTTTAATATGAAACTTTGGATGGAAATAACCTAACTTTGAAGATCTGAAACATAAGGGTACAAATATAGAAAATATCGTTGAAAGTACTACAAAAACTGAAACTTCTTACTCAACTAAGATCCTCCTATAAAGGTGGAAGCTTACTAGAAACCATAAGGGGCTAAATTCCACTTCGATGAGTAAATTAGAGTAGATAAAGGCCTAAGCGAGATGAGACAAAGGTCAACCAACCCAATAGACAACTCTCATAAAAACTCAAAAACAGATCTGACAAAAACAAAAAAACCCTAAAAATTGTAGCTACTAACCTGATTTTAGGGGGATTGCACTTTTTGGGCTGAAAGGTGCACTTTGGACCTCCAGATCACACTTTTTGGCCATAAAAGTGTGATTTATGCTCGATTCCCAGTCAACAAGTATCGGAAAAATTATCGTCTCTGTCACAGCTGGTTCCTGTGACCTACAGAAAAGACAAGAAAACTTCCAGAAGTTAGAAATTTGACAGATCTAGGGTTAGAAAGCTAGTAAAAATCATTAAGAGAATGAAAAAAAAGAAACCAAAGCTGAAAATTGAAGGTCACCTAGGTTTCTGGATCTGAAGTAAAAAACTAGTGGAGTCACCAATTTTGTTATAGTGTTTTCTTCTCAAAGGTGTATGGAAAGAAATCACCTAAGACTGTGGATGACAAACAGTCTCAACAATATAAATGACTGCTAAAAATTATAAATCTACAACAAATGATAGAAACAAAACCTTCCAAAGTCCTGATTTATGCCACAATCATAGTTAAACATCAAAATGAAATATTAATAAATGCGGGTAACTCCAATAATCCAATGGAAACTAGATATACAAAGAATAGATTTTATTAAATAACACATGTGAAGGGAACAAATAGATGTTACTAGCCCCCTCTATGGGATGGGTTCTTGGCTATCCTGAAAAATATTTAGCTTGTGTAGAGTCTCTCTCCTCTATAATGTGGAAAACCAGCAAATAAAATGTTTGAGCTTAATGGGAACTCAAATGGAAGAAAAATGGTATGTGATAGTGATAATAATCAGAGTTATAATAGTGAGTGCAACAATGAAAATAATCAAAAGTGAATAATGAATGGAAAACCCTCCTATTTATAACAAAATATTGAGTTATCCTCGAATAATGAGCAATAATGAAATATTATTAACCACATTCTTGGAATAACCACTTGGAATATTTTATTATATTTGGTTAGGAGGGAAAAAGTATTTAAACTTTTATTTAGAAATAATAAATAAATAAATGATTTATTTATCATCTCAAGAAATTTTCTAGGGAATAATAAACAAATAATGATTTATTTAATTGTTCCTAAGGGATTTAGTAAAACTTGACAAGGAATAATAATTGATTAGTGATTAATTAATTATTCCTAGAGAAATATTAGATAATTAATGATTTATTTGTGTATTTTTCATAACTAGGTCAAATATGACAAGGAATATTTTTTTCCCCCAAGGAAAAATAGTAATTTTCATTGATAGTAGGAAAATTACATATTGTAGATGAAGTATTGCATATGCTATAAGGTGGGGTGACTTGCCCATCAAAAAATATCGAAGTTCAAAAATGCTCCACACAGGGAGTACAATTTTTAGTTCTGCTATCTATATACATCAAGTAAACAGTAAATGTGTACTGATAATTATGCAAAAAAAATAAGCTATATAAAGAAAGGACCCTAAAGCCTTTATACTCTGAAATCCATGTATGGTCTATGATAGTATTGGTCATGTTCACCATCCCTCTCTTCTTGAATCATCCATGCACCTCTAGGCCAATTCACAACTTCCTTGGAAAGATGATCGGAAATCTAGTTGCATTCCTTGTATATATGATAACAAACAAAGGACTCAAAATTTGTTATGAGTCTTTGTGCCTCTTCCAAAATGTGCCTCATATAAATGACAGGTTTAATTATTGTTGATCCAATTGATAACAATCTTAGAGTCCCCGAATACTTGAATATTTCGACAATGTTTTTCCAATGCAAATTGAAGAATATGTCTGAGAGTAATGAGCTTGAAAAAATTATTGGTACCCAATCCCAACCCCATTTGGATTTTATAAAAATGTGAGTCAGAAAGGTAAAGGATAGATCCCCCCCACAACCTCCTTCTTGTGCAAACCCGTCGAAATATGCCCAGGGGTAGTTTTTATTAATGGTTTCAAGAATAACAATCCTAGAAGGTGTAGAGTCATCATCAGGGATAAGATGATAGGTGGACAGTACATGGGCAAAGATAATGTGCCAGTTAGGAATTTGATTCGAGAATATGAGCTGATTATGAGCTAACCAGATGGCCCAACAAATGAGAAGAGGAAAGTTCCTAGCTTTGATCGGGTTTGGCGATGCCCACTAGGATTGCCAAGCGTCTCAAGTAGATGTGCCCTGCCATCAGATGGGGATTTGGGTGGTGGATAGAACCAATAGCCAGAGATCCGTAGAGATAGGAAATTGAAGGAAAAGGTGGTCAGCGAATTCTAAGATGTTCCTACATAAGCAAGACCATGATGGGCTATGGAATGTTCATTTCATGAGATTGTTCCCCGTGGGGGCCTTGTTCCTAAGCACTGTCCACATGAACAGTCGCATTCTGGGTGGTGCCTTTAATTTCCAAAGCTGACTCCACTAATGCTCTAATATTGGTGGTCATTGGTCTGCAAAGATGTAAAGATATCCTTCCTTGTGAGAATACAATCCATGTTTTTCCAAAGCCCATATTAGTTCATCATCACCCTCTGTGATCCTGATGTGAGCTTCAGAGGGGGCTGATAAGTATGGGTCCCAATTTTGATGCCAGATTTGAGGGAGGTTTAACCGGTGAGAAAATTTCCATGCTTATTGGAAGAGGTTGGTGCTCTCAGGATCCATGATGTGGTCTAGATTTGTGATGCCAACATTGTTGAGTAGCGAGATTAATTCTTGTGGTAGCTATATAGGTTGCCACTACTAGTCCAGGGGTCCAAGCCAATGCGTACTGAGCTGACAAAGTGTATTTTCCAAGTGATCCCATCCCTAATGAGTGGAAGGGAGTTGAGCACAGATTTCCATATCATGGATATACCTAATTTGTTCCATGTGGGGTGTTTGATCCAATCCAGAGTGTTGTGGGGCTGAATGTATTTTGAGTAGACAACCCTTGTCCATAAGCTGCAAGTGGTGATTAGTTTCCACCCCAGTTTAGCAGCCAGAGAAGATGAAAATTGTGTCAAACTTTTAATACCCCATCCACCCCACTTCTTGGGTAGGGCTATTAAATTCCATCGAGCCCAAGAAAAAATCTCGCCATCTTGTTTACCTTTCCAAAGGAATCTGCAACATAGGTTTTGTATCCTGAAGAGAATTCCCCTAGGGATCCATGCTAGGGACATATAGTAGACAGGTGTGGCTTCCAAAACAACTTTAATGAGGACCAGTCAACGTGCTCTAGAAATATATTTGTGATGCCAAATGCTTAGTATTCTCTCAATCTTGGCCACCAACCATATCCAATCAGCAATTCTATAATAGTGAGCTTTTAGATTGTATCTGAGATATCTTAGTCCATCATCCAGGGTGTGTAGAGTGAAAGGAAACCTGTGGAGGGAATAATGAATTTCATGAGGAGAGTAGCCTAAAGCAGTGATAGTAGACTTATTGTTGTTATACCTATTGCAGTACCAAATTTGGACATGATTGTAGATCTGACAGATCCCCAATACCACCATTGAGAAAAAGCAGGACATCATCTACGAAGAGTAAATGATTAAGTGTGCAATTTTTAGAGATCTTGATTCCCTGTAATCATCCCTGCCTATGATCATCCAATATGAGCCTGCTAAGACCCTCCATAATTAGCAGAAATAATAGAGGGGAGAGGGGACATCCTTGTCTGAGTCCCCTTTTAGAGTGAAAGAAGGGAGAAGCCAAAACATTTATGAGGACACTGAAAGATACATTTGTTATGCAACACATGATCCAATTGATGAACTCTGGAGGAAAACCTAAATGAGTTAAAAGAACTCTATATATAACCAGCTAGCATGATCAAAATATTTTGAGAGATCTACCTTGAGGATCATACCTTTCAGCTTCTTTTTCTTAATGGAATTCAAGACCTCTTGGATTGTACTGGCAGCTTCATGTATCTAACAATCCTGAAGGAAAGCAAATTATTCAGAGGAGATGTTGGAGGATAGAATGGGGTGGAGACGGTTTGCAATGATTTTGGCAATGATTTTACAAATACAGTTGCAAAGTGAAATAAAGCGAAATCATTGAAGGAATCAGGGTTATCAGATTTAGGGATGAGCGCAATGAAAGTGGAACTATAGGCCTCGTACATGTGTCTTGAATTTCGACACTATTCAATGACTTTGAGGAGGTCCTCTCCAAGGGTTTCGAAGAAAGAAGTATAGAACTCAATAGGCTAGCCATCTAGTCCAAGACTCTTGTCCTTCTTGAACCATTTCAGTGTAGATTCAAGCTCCCCCATCGAAATAGGCTTAATGATGTCCCCAACATCCTCCTAATTTACAAAGCGGGGAAAAGTTGTGCAACCCTAATGATTTCAGCTAATGTTGCATTGGAAAGGGCCTTGTAGAGTTTCTTGAAGTGTGCAGTACTTACAGAGGCCAAGTGCTGAAAGGAATGTACCCTGATGCCCTGTTCATTGGTCATTTTCCATATGGTGTTGATTGCTTTGCAACCATTTGCAAATTTGTGGTAGAATTTAGTGTTATCGTATCCTTCTTGTAGCCAGATGGCACGGCTCCAGAGCCTCCATGACTCTTCTCTATCTTTAAGAATCTTGTCCCTCTGAGAGACAAGGGATGTGAGCCTCTCCTTGTGCTCTGGAGTTAGATATCCACTCCCATGTTCATCTTCCATGATAGCAATCTCTACTTCAGTGTTTCTCAGGACTTCATCATCACTCAGTCTCTTGTTATGAGCCCATCTCATGGAGAGGCGCTTCAGATTGATTAAATTGTGAGCAAACCCTTCAGCTAGGTTGTCTCCCACACTAGGAGGATGGGTCTTCTAGTAGTCAGTAATAAGATTGATGTAATCAGGATATTTTAAACATGTAACATTGAACTTGAATGGTGCTTTAGGCCTGTTGACTCTTCCACTGAGATCAAGATAAATGGGTGAATGATCCGATAGGCCCCCTGAACTAACCCACTGTCGATAGTTACACCCATGTCCTAGGAGTCATTCTTTTAGGAGGAAGTAGTATAATCTTCTGGCCAGCCTTGCATCCCCATTCCTTATGTTCCTCCAGGTGGGTTGTAACCTAGCTGAAGGAATATAAATTAAGCCATGGTACTCCAGCAAATTCTTGAAGAAATCAGATAATGAGTCAATATGTGCATTTTGTCCCCATGATTCTAAATAACCAATGGAAACATTTAGGTCACCTCCCAGAATAAGATTATCCACTTGTAGGAGGCTAAATCTAATAAGATGATCCCAGAAGAAGGCCTGATTATGACATGGTCCATATACATTGATCATTTTGATTTCAATGCCAAGTTCAGGTGTGAATAGATCTGCCCCTATGAATCCTGATCCCCCCCAAATATTGATCAATTTAACCAGCCTGGTATTATAACCCAGTGCAATGCCACCGAACCTCCCATTAACATCCAAGGCATGGAAATTCAATCTAGGGAGCATGGATTCAAGAAGGTGTGAAATGGGCTCAGCCAAACCTAAGGTTTCCTGAAGAAAAATAACTTCCACACATTCAATGTTAAAAAGCCTTCGAAATGCTAGTTTGTTTTTCGAGACTAGCTAACCCTTTGCAGTTGAAAGAGAGCAACTTCATGAGGGGGAGGACACTAGGGTCCTCTATGCTCTAAGAACCTAGTCAATGGCTAGTTGACAACCCGTGATGACATCCATGCCTGCCTGTAGCTTGGCCTTGGTGATTGAAGAAGGTTCGCCCTGAGGTGGTTTCGGGGCGATGGAGGGGGAAAAAATCCCAATGTCAATGGAATCTAGAGGAAGAGACTGGCGAAGTGATCGAAGGTTGTAGGGATGCAACCAATTCCCAGAATTGGAATCAGTAGTGTGTTCAGAAGTGATGGTGGGCTAAGGGAACGAAGGAGGGATGCAAGAGATAGTCGAGGCGGGGTGGGGGAGAATTAGTGGGAAAGCCAAAGAGTGAGGAGACAGGATAGAAGATACAATGCAATGTTGTTCAGATGAGACTAATGTAGATGCACTGGAAAAAATGTAAAACACAAAAGAACAAGGGTTAGAGTTACTCGAAGAGAGCGCAATCACTGCAGCCGCCCTAGCCCTGGTCATGGGAGGTGAGGGAGGCCGAATGGGAGATTTTCCACGCTTCTTCAGAGTCTCTTTGGCCACCTTGTTCGGTGCGGAGCTAGTAGTCGCCCGATGAAAAGGTACCTCTAAGTCTATGACTGGATCCTCTGGATGGTGTTCTAAAGCATTGGCTTTCTTGTTCAGTGGACATTCCTTAAATAAATGCCCAACCTTGTTGCAGCTCCTGCAATGGAGTGGAACCCCCTCGTAATCTAGTATCTGGATGTGAGTGTAGTGCTTCTAGTATAGAGTAATATGCTCATCTAGGCCTTCCCTAGTGTCAAGGTGAACAAGAATCCATGCCAAAGACATATTGCTCGAAGATAGGTATGAATTGTCATGCTCCAGATAGGTTGCTAGGGCATTCTTAATAAGGTAGAAAATGTCCTCAGACCAAAAGTGAAGGGGCATACCAGGGAGTCTAACCCATAGTGGCCCAGCACCGAGCTTCTCCCTCTCAGGGTCGAATAGAGGGTTCCATCTATTAAGTAGAATAGGGGTGTGCTCAATATGCCAAAATTTGGATAGAATCCATGTTGTGTAGTTAGCCCTCACAAATCGAAGCATGAAACATCCCATGGCTAGTGACTGAACAAACAGGAGTTTTGTCAAAATATGCCCCTGAATTTCATAAGTCTATTGTGTGAGTCTGGCCGTGGAGTAATTCTGACCTCGCACCCGGCCAACCAAAACCCTATCTATTATATCAAGTACCTCTCCCATCTTGATATCTTCATTGAGATGTAGGGAAATGTCCTGATACTTGGCCTTCACACACTTTGTCTTCTTCCCTTGTTTGAGGCTCTTTTCATTATGGTTGTTCTGAGGAGTTACCAAAGGGAGATTTTGTGCTTCGGAATGGTGTGCATGTGCATTTGATTCAACCTCAGATAGGCTACCTTCAATGAAGAGGCTCTGAAATGTGAGTGAGAGACAGTCCGGTAGGTAAATCAGGGGGGCATCCTTTAGGAGCAAAAGAGGGGAAATGGGATGAGATGTCGACCGGAGGGTTAAGCGAGTAACCCAAAAGGTAAATGGAGGGGTCTAGGGTAATGTAGCTGGCCATAAACTGTAGGGTTTCCAGCAAAGGTGAAGGTGTAGAGGAAACTGGCCATGACAGGGAGTCTTCAGGAAAGGGTTCGTCTAAACTGGAGGATCCCTAAGCAGAAGGTGAGGGCAAGTGAACCGTCTGGGAGAAGACATCATAGGAGACGGAATGTTGGGGAAACAACACATCCGATATCGGGGGAGGGGACATCGTCCAGATGGAAACATAGGCATAGGTATCCTTTGAATAGTCTATCTGATCAAGCTCCATGACCATAGCCAATAGCAAAAAAGATGTGCTAGCTGATAGAAAGCCCATGGAAGGTCGTTCGCCAGAGGTTCGCTGCAAAACCAAAAGAAATAACAAACAGGAGGATCACCTCAAGCATGATGGTAGCAGGAGGTAACAACAAAAGGGTAATAGGTGAGTTCGTGATTGGATCTAACGGTGTAGTCACAATAGTACAAATGACCTAACCCTAACCTGCTTCAGGCTACAATCGAAAATTCAGCCAGAGCTCCATCTTTGCTCCACACTAGTCTGACAAGGAATATTAAATAAAAATTGGTTTAATTAATTATTCCTAGAAGAAAATTAAATAAATAGTGATTTATTTAGTTATTTGTCATGGGTTTAATTATAAATTATTTAATAAATGTGGTTTATTAAGTAATTTCTCACAATGAAAGAAATTTTACTATGGTAAAATTGGCTTTACATGGTGTACTTCGATCCATCTAGTAAATTAGGCTAGATGGTCATTTTTTTGTGATAACAAAGGGAAAGGCCCACTACATAGAGGTATTTTCAAACTGTGAGCTAGAGGAGGAGGATGCAAACCAAGAGCTAGATGTAGGTGAGGGTGGACCTCAGAGCTCGGGAGGAGGTGGCCCACTACCCCCATCTAGTGGAGGAGCTTTCTTACTCACCAATGGAGTTATTGCTTCACTTCAGGGAGTTTCAAAGTATTTGACATTGAGGATCAGAGGCACAGTACAAGGTCAATGTGTATCCATGTTGGTGGACAGTGGGGCAACCCATAATTTTATTGATCCAATATTGGTGGAGCTTAGAGGAATTTAGACAGAGGCTTTTGAGGGATTTTCAGTATTAGTGCTAGGAGATAGGACTATGCAGTGTACCTAGTATGTTCCCAGCATGACAGTGACCATGGGGAACTATTCGGTGACAGACCATTTCTTCGTGGTGGATGTTCCAGACACCAATGTGGTGATGGGAGTTTAGTGGTTGTATTCTCTTGGGTGTGTCACTACTGATTGGAGGAAATTGGAGATGGAGTTCATAGGGCCAGATGGAAAGCTAGTAGTGTTGAGGGGTATGCATTCATATCCACCCCAGACAGTGTCTGCACATAGGATGGAAGCTAATTTGAGATGTAGTGACATAGAGGGGGTTTTAGAGTTGAGGATATCAAAGACTCGGGGGTTGAAGTAGTAGACACAACGAGACATATTAGCTCTCTTGGAGAGGCATTAGACAATATTTGGAGAGATTCCACCAAGAAGGCCACCTGACAGAGGGTTTGAGCACACTATTGAGCTGGAGGAGGGGGTTCACACAGTCATCACTTCTCCCTACATACATACCAAGGCACATCGGGATGAGATTGAGAGGGATATACAAGGGTTGTTGAGGTTAGGGCATATCATGCCTAGCTCAAGTATTTTTGCCTCTTCTATAGTGTTGGTGAAAAAGAAGGATGGGACCCTTTGCATGTGCATAAACTACAAGGCCCTCAATAAGAAAACATTGAAGAATATGTATCCCATTCCACGCGTTGAGGAGTTGATGGATGAGCTTAGAGGAGCTAAGTACTTCTCTAAGATATACTTGCACTCAGGGTACCACCAGATCTGGGTGAGGGAGTAGGACATCCCCAAGACCACTTTTCACTGCCATTATGGACACTTTGAGTTCTTGGTGATGCCCTTTGGGCTAACCAATGCACCAACCACATTCCAATATTTCATGGACCATGTGCTTTGCAAGAAATTGTGATGATGTGTTTTTCTATTCTGTGATGATATCTTGATATATAGCAGGACTTGGGAGGAGCATCTCCAACACTTGGAGGAGGTCCTGTGCATACTAGAGGAGAAACAACTGTATGCGAAAATTTCCAAGTGTGAGTTTGATTTAAAGAAGATGTTATATCTTGGGCATGTGATTGGGGAGGATGGAGTATGGGTGCATCAGGAGAAGATTAGGGCCATCTTGGATTGGCCTACACCTAGGAATGTGACAAAGTTAAGGGGATTCATGGGCATCTGTACATATTACAGGAGGTTCATGAAGGGGTTTTTCTGGGTAACAACACCGCTTACGAATTTGAAAAAGAAAGGGGCTTTTGAGTGGACTAATGTGGCATAAGACGCTTTTGAGCACCTAGAGAGGGTGATGAGTATTTGTCCTGTTTTGACCCTTCCATATTTTTCACGCCCATTTTCATTGGAGTGTGATGCATCAAGGGGGGCATTGGATCCATTTTGTCACAGGAAGGTCACCCCATAGCATTTTAGAGCCAAAAACTTCAGTCACATGAGAGGTTGTATCCCATATATGATAAAGAGATGTAGCAGTCATCCGTGCATTGGATAAGTTTAGGTTATACTTAGTGGGGAAAAGGTTGAAGGTTAAGACTGATCACAACAATCTGTTAGAAAATTATATGTTACAGAGAAATGGAACACATAGAATATATTGTAGAAATATAAACACATAAAACACATAAAAACAAGAGAGACACGGATATATGTGGTTCACCCAATTTGGGCTATGTCCACAAAGAAACAACCAGTCCTTCCTTTTATATTATCCAGTAAAATGAAGAGATACAACCTACAACAGATTTGTTGTAATTCCCTCTTCGCTCTCATGCGATCTCCTCTCTCTTTCTCACTCAAAATACACCTCTACATAGACACAATACAATTCCCTCATATATAGTGAGGGGTTGCCTTCTAGGGAAAAAACCCTAAATTAAACATAACTTCTACCATCATACTTATTTCTAATGAATGACCCAAATCGACACACATAAACAAGTGGCGTTGCCACCACATTACGAAATGGGGTCTAATGCAGTGATACCTCTGAATAAAGAAGATAATCAGGCTCCACACCCAACACAATCTTTGATTTTTCTTGGAGTAGTAGAACCTATAGGAGAAACAACATAAATGGGGTAGTAATATACAAGCATATGATTTTGAGATTGGGTATGTCAAGGGAAAGAAGAATATAGTAGCTGATGCATTATCACAAAAGCATGTGACACTCTCTTTGATGTATATCACACAATATTGGAAGGCACAAATTTTGGTGGAGTACTCCAAGGATCGACATGCATGTGAGATATTGGATGGTACTCATGGGGATGACAAGTACCATGTGATGGATAGTGTTATCTATTATAAAGATATGTTTTACTTGGTGCTAAGATCACAGTTGAGAGAGAATATCTTACGTGTATCTCATGGCTCACCTGTGGTAGGGAATCATGGATTCTACATGACTTACAGGGCCATTAGGGAGTGTTTCACTTAGCGGGGCCTTAAGGAGGATGTTCTGAGGCATGTCAGGGAGTGTGATGCATGCCAAAGGAAAAAGGGAGAGCACACACATCCTGCTAGGTTACTACAACCTCTTCCTATTCTTGAGAGGAAGTGGGAGAGTATATCGATGGAATTTATTACAGGATTTCCGACAGTATAGGGGAGAGATTGCATCTATGTGTTTGTTGATAGATTGACAAAGTTTACATACTTTTTTCCATTCCAGCTTGATATTCAGCATCACAGGTGGCCGAGTTGTTTTTCCGTGAGGTGTTTAGGTTGCATGGGTTGCCTAAGACGATTGTCAGTGATAGGGATGCCAGATTTATGGGAGGATTTTGGCAGGAGTTATTTCGCCTTGTTGGCACGAAGCTGACTCCCAGTACTAGGTCGTACCCTTAGAAAGATGGATGGATGGAGATAGTAAATAATTGGTTGGAGGGATATCTTCCCAACTATGTGCGTAGACAACATAGAGCATGGGTGAAGTGGTTGCACCTGTGGGAGTATTGCTACAACACCACATATCATATGTCCATAGGTATGACACTATTTCGTGCTTTATATGGTTATGATGCACTAACTTTTGTTGATATGGTTTTTGGAGATACTAGAGCTCCACGAGCCAAAGATTGGATACAAGAGAGACAAGATATCCTTAGAGAATTGAAGGATAACTTGCAGATGGCACAAAACCAACAAACTTATTTGAAGCTAGAGGCAAAGTAGAGTGACATTTTTAGGTGGGAGATTTGGTTTTCATAATATTGCAACCATACAAGAAATCCACATTGAACAAAAAGAGAGATGAAAAGCTTCAAAATCATTTTTATGGGCCATATAGGGTGATCCGACGAGTGGGAGAGGTAGCTTATGAGCTGGAGCTTCCACTAGGAAGCAGGGTTGTTACAGCTCAATTTGGGCACATCAACCCCGACTTCTGGATCAGTACTATTAGGGTTTATCCATCCCTAATTCAGTTGTTTTCATGCCCTAATGAGGTCAACCTGCATCATGCTTGCCTCCCAAGAGTTTTCATGACACCATTCATCCAAAAAATGCCCCTAAGGTGATCAGCGCAGGTCTATCAAGCTGTATTGCAATGCAGGAACTACATTGACTAGGTGCGTTGCAGCACACTTAGCCTTTGTTTCACCTACGTTAGCGAGTTTCAACTAATTTTTTAAATGAATCCATTGGATTCCTCATCCAATGGATACTTCTGGAAGTTTCCAAGTTGGTTGTGCTCGCATTTGGATGAGGAAGAAGATTAATGAACCTCAATCCGTTATCCTTCCTCCATGGAACCACCTCCCAAATTTGGTAGAGCATTCGTGAAGGCCATTAATGGCTTAACCTCCTCCATTCAGCTATAAATTGATCAAGAATTCAAAGGCTGGGCTAGGTTGGAATTTCTTGAGCTAAGGAGATGTTGTTTGAATGAGATTAGTAAGAGCATTGTAATAATGTCGAATTGTTGCTTCATGAGGAGAGAAGGGATTGAACTGGAAGGAAGACACTGAATCGAGCATGAACATTCATGGGTTGTAATCTTTCCTTTTATCAATAAAGAATTCTAAGCTTTTTCCATTCGTGTTCTTATATGTGAATCATATTCTAGATTCTATGATACGTTTGATTAATAGATCTTCATTGTATGCTTTGATTGGTTTCTATCTCAACTTGTGTGCAGGTAATTTCCAAGCAAATTAAGTACAAGAAGGAGTGGTAGAATCAGTCAAAGGAGAGAGGGAGCAAGCGAAAACTACAAGTTGGTTTCTCTTCCTACTTCTCTTATTTGTTGATTAAAGAAAAGGTAGTGAATTACTTTGTATGTTGTTTCTAGACTAGCTACTAAGTCTAGAGGGTTAGGTGTTTGTAGAAACACTAAATTTGCCCGAAACAAGGGTGCATAATGTATTCCATATCTCTTGCATGAAAAAGGCCTTGGGACAATAAGTGATGACTGCCACTGAGTTACCACCATTAGATGATGAGGGGAATTTAATTTTGACACTAGAGGCCATATTATAGGAGAGGGAAAGGAAGCTGAGGAGCATGACCATTAGAGAATTCCTTGTCAAGTGGAAGGATTTACCTGAAGAAGATGCCACTTGGGTAGGGGAGACTTTTTTGCAGCATCCAATGTTACAGTTGCTTGAGGATAAGAAACATTTGGGAGGGTAGGATTGCCATATCCCCAATTAAAATTTTGACATGGAAATTCCCAATTTTTCAATTTTGGCAATATATATATAGATATCTATATATATGTATATATATATATATATATATATATGTATATATATATATATATATATATATATATATATATATATATATATATATATATATATATATATATATATATATATATATATATATATATACACACATGCTAAATAAAATTAGGAGAAATAAGTTGTGGATATATTTAATAAATTTGGATAAAAGGCAATGGTTGAGACTTAGGGAAAAGAAGAAAAATTAAAGTAAACTTGTGGAGTTACCAAGCATGGAAACCGAACCATGAGAAGGATAAAACCATGGTATGGTAAAAATCGAACCATGGTATGAGGAAGTGAAAGAAAAAAGAAAAGAAAGGTCGGGGCCTCATTTTGATCATTATAGTTTTGGCATTTCATTTCTAAATTGGAGGTTTGCTTAAGCTATTGAGCTAATTCAACTAGTGTTGTTTAGCACTAGGATTTCCAAGCAGAGAATCCAAACTCTCTTTCAGTGAACTTAGAGTGTCATCCTAGGAGAGAAAACTTGGAGCTGATTGGATATTTCTTTTCTTGCATTTTGTGAGCTATTTCATCTCTACAACAGGTAGGTTGTTTTTGCTGGAGCAGTTGCTGCAATCTTGTGCCGGGAAATAACTAGAATTTCACTCTATCTTTTTAACACTATCTTTCAGTGATTTGTTAGTTATTTTTGTGGAGGATTTTTGGTGGAGCAATTGTAGATTTTCTGGTGGGATGCAGAGTTGGGCAGTGGGTAATTTCACTTGATTTTTGGGTAATTTCGGGAGGTTGGAATTAGCCCAAAATATTTCAAGGTTTTTTTGCTCCCAACTTGGAGATCATTGTCCTAATTTTTTAGAATTTTTGGAGTATATTTGAGGCTTCAAAAATCATTTTACCTCCAATGGTAGCAACATTAAATTTCTGGGCAAATCATGCATCCAGTGAGCCATTTCAGTGTGGAGTTTTCTTCATTCTCACCTGGCTTTTGCATGCTTTCTTAAGCAATACCGGGTGCACACATTCCACTATATTTGTATTGGTCTTATCATTAGATATATAATAAATGGCTCAACTTCATTATTTTTGCTCAACAGTGTCCTAAACTTGTTGTTTTTGTGGAGTTTTTAGATTGAATGTTTATTTCTTTGTTGTAGCTAATTCATGTTGTGATATTTCACTATATTTCTCTAGTTAGAACATTACAGAAATGCAGTGCAGACGCGGAGTGTAACTACAAAATATGGATATAGAATTGGTGTATGGGATCTCTACAAATTCGGTTAAGTTCATATCTAAAAGAGCTAGTAAAGAACTAAGGACTAGAATAGATTTGAGGAGGAGAAAAAGAAACCTTGAGAAAGACCAAGGTAGAGTAGCAAGCAAGAAGTTATATGAGAAAGTTTGTTTTAAAATTCTTGTAGATCTAAATTTGAAAATGTGATGAAAGAGGGATCTAATAGATAGAGAAGGTTTGTGCTTGTAGATTAGGGGATTGGAGTCTCCTTCAGGTTGGTGGTTGTAAATATTAGAGAATTTGTGCCTCTAATAGGTTGGTTACTGCAGACAACGGGCCTTGGCGCTTCTAATAAGTGGATGCTTGCAAACAATGGGCGTTTGTGCTTCTAACAAGTGGGTGCTTGCAAAAGAAAAGGAGTTTGATGTCTCTTGTAGGTTCGTACCTACAAAATCCAATGTAAATTGGATTTGGTGCTTACGTTAAAATTAAAATACAATCTGTCGTTTTATCCCATATGGGTTTCCACATAAATATCATGTGTTTAGTGCCTTATGTGATATGTGTACTATTATGTTATTAAATGTGTTTCATTGAATAAATAGTTGTTAAAATTTATATAATACCGATTCACTGCCCTCTCAATATTATCATGGTTTCTAACGAAACTAAGTATAGACAACTTTTGGGAAGACTTTTCTATCTCACCGCTACCAAACCAAATATTTCATTTTTTGTTGGAATTCTTTCAAGATTCATACAAAAGTACTTGAAAGGAACTCAAGACTTTGGACTCAAATATTCGTAGGTGGATGACTTTAGCTTGATTGGATATTCTGATTCAGAATTTGATGAAGGCAAGGAAAATGAAGTGTCTACTTTAGGCTATCTTATGAGTTTTGGACCAAGACTTATCTCTTGGAGGTCATGCAAATAATCAATTCCAACATATTTCACAACAAAGGCATATGGTAACTTCAAAAGCAACAAAGGAGATTTTGTGTCTCAGGAAAATAATTGAAGACATGCAAGAGAAACAAGTGGACTCTACTCCCCTTTTGATTTACAATACTTCTGCAATTGAGTTGGCCAAGAATCTCAATTTTCATGATCGAACCAAACATATCAACACAAAGTAGCATTTGATTCAATTTCATGTAGAGGACAATACTATTCATTTAAGACATTGTTCCACAAATGAGTAAATTACAAACATCTTCACCAAAGTAATGAGAAGGGAAAAGTTTCAAAAAATTCAGAATGACACTTGGACTCACAAACACCCCTTGGAATTAAGGGGGAATATTAGACACCTATTTCTCTAGCATTGTGTCAATAACTTGTAAATATAAGTAAATAAGAATAGTTAAAATAAGAACTCAATTTAGAAAATGAAACAAAGAGTCACTATTATTTATATAAGTTTATTTTTATATATGTATTCGCAATTAATTCAAAATTTATTTCCCTAACTTGACATTAACAACACACACACATTTAATGTGAATCCAAATTCTTATAAAACTTTTATTATATTATATTTTATCTTTTTAGTTAATTTAGAATATATTATCATTTTTATTAAAAAAAACACAAACAAACAAAAGTATCTTACATCTAATATTTTATTGATATATAAATATAGCATGACAGGGAATTTATATATAAAAAAGAAAGAATAACATAAAAATTAATATAAAATAAAATAAAATTAATAACAAATTAATTTAATTTTCATGAGGAAAAAAATAATTTTAATATTCTCTTTTGCATATACACATTTTTCATATTTTTTTTCATATATATTTTTATAAATCATAATCAAGGTTTAAAAAAATTTACAGTGTTTTTTCTTCTCTATATCTGCATTTCTCCTCTGCCAATATTATATAAAAGTGTTTTTCCTTCTCTATATCTGCATTTCTCCTCTGCCAATATTATATATAAGTATTTTGTAATTTATTTTTCAAATTTAAAAAATAATCCCAAAATTTAATGATTAAAAAAATATTCATTTAATTTTAATATCATCCGATATATATAAACACTTCCCTCTCACATATATATAAATTCCTTGGAAACATAAAATTCAAGTATATTCTTGATGTATAGTCATCAAAAATTTTATTATGGAAAAATTAATAAAATTGGAATTCTTTAGTTTTATTAAATTTTAGAAATTAAAATTTTAGTTGAAATTAGAATTTAAAATATAAATAGTTTTAAAATTTACTATTTATATTTAAAATTTTAATTTCAAGTTAAATTTAAATTTCTAAATTTTAATAAAACTAAGTGAATAACAATATTTATTTTAAATTACCAATTAAATTTTTATATGTAATAATTAAAATGTAGTTATTGGTTTATTATTTGGGAAATGAGCTAGATAATATATTAATACTTATTGTTTTCGCACTTATGGTTTGTGTTTGATAATGTAAAGTGTTTTATGACAAAATATATGACAAGGCTAAAACTAATAGCTAGATGACATATATGAAAACAAACTAAGTATTTGGGGAACCCACCTAAATGGTTTGAGGTGGATCCTCTTCATATTTAGAACCAATAATCTCTATATTGACTAGCTTCTTAACTAGCACAAATACCTTCTAATCCAACTTAAATCTTCTTATGACAAAATATATGACAAGATTAAAACTGATAGCTAGATTACATACATTAAAAAAGAAACTAAGAACTTGGGGAATCCACCTAAATGGTTTCAAGTGGACCCTCTTCATCTTTAGGACCAACAATCTTTATATTGGCTAGCTTCTTAGCTAGCACAAATATTGTCTAATCCAAAAGTCTCTTGTTGTTCCTATGATTCCTCAACCATGACTCTTCCCATGATAGTTTTCGTTCGCTAGTATATGTTCACAGTTTATATATATTGGGTTTGTCTTGTCCTTGTATTACCTGTATTCGAGATCCAATGTGCAATTTTTTCCTTAGCCTCGGTGTCCCAAATGAAATCACGATCAATTCTATCACCTTGTTCAGCCTCTTCAATTTCCCATCTGTCATGAGAGGGAGTGTTCTTATAATAAATTTCGGTAGATTTTTCTACTACTACATGAGCACAAGAAATTGGGGGAGGTTTGGAGTTGCACCTACTCCTCCTTCCACTTGAACCATGCCTTCTAGGCATGATTAACAAACCAACTGAAGTGTATCCTAGAGAGAAAGAGAGTGCTTCCAATCCAATAAACTAGACTAAGTCATGACAGGGGATATAGGAAGGGAATGACAAAAGACTAGATAAAAACACATAGATGAAGAGAATTTACCTCTCATATTCCCTAGAATTTCCCTAAAATATAAAAAAAAACAAGATTAAGACATAGGGAAAGAAAGAAAAACAAAAAAAACAAAAACAATTAAAAAACTTTAAAAACAAGTTAAAGAAAATAAAAAAAAGTAAACAAGATACACTAAAACACTCTTTAAAAAAAACCAAAAATCAAGTGTGAAAAGAAATAAAAAAAAAAATTTGAAATGAAACAAAAAAAACTCTAAACTCATATAAACTTGAACTACAAATACTGTGACTTTTATGACATACTTCCTAAACTATAAACCAACAATTAAAAAATAAATCCACTCAAATAAAGACTGTGACCTCAACCACTAGTCTAATCATTATCAAATACCTAACCAAAAATATATATTCATAACTTTTGCTTATATATAATCTTAATATTTAATAATATAATTAAAAAAAAAAAAAATCATTTTCAATGTAAATATTCTCATATTAATATTTAATAATATAATTTAAAGATATATATCAATTTCGATGTGAATATTCTCATTTTAATATTTAATAATATAATTTTAAAAAATATATCATTTTCAATATGAATGTTCTCCCACATTATTATGAAAAGATATCCCCGCATCGACTTTATAATAATATTTGTTATGACTTTAATCTAATATTTTAACAGAGTTAAAGATCTTAAATGTTAAAGATTGGGAAAAATTATAATATTTAAATTATATTTACAATTCATACACTCTCTTCACGTATAGGATGATGCGATAGGATGTGACATATATAAGGGGTGTACATATGGCATGTGATTTGCATCCAATATTATATGTATATTAGTTAATCAAAAGATCAAAAGATTCTTGATGTATTATTTCTATTTCATAAGTTGTGTTTAGGTTTATTTTATTTATATATATATATAAAATTAATTTTTATTCTATGAGATTTAATTTTTATGGTACAATATATATTTTGATGTAAAATTTTATAGGTTTATTTTTATTATATGAGATTTAATTTTTATGATGTAATATATTTTTCAATGTAAAATTTTACATATTTATTTTTATTATATGAGATTTAAATTTTATACCCATAATTTATAAATTATTAAATTTGGCATACTTATATGTATTTATGAAAATGAAAAATAAAAATAAAAATTTAAATTTAAATTTATTTATTTATTTATATGGTTAAGATTTGATATTTTAAACATAAATAATTTTATGATTATTAAATTATATAAACTTATTATTTAATAATATTATTATTAATTTTAATCATATGTTAATTATGTTTTAAATTTATTATATATACTTTTTAATGAAATGGTTTAAATTACTAAAAAGTAGAATACTATTTTGAAAATGTTAATAACTATTTTGTTTTAACTAATTGTAATTAGGTTTCAAGATGTAGTGATCAACATGAGATATATGGAAGCATGATGTCACTACTTTGCTAACAACAAGAGAAGGGAGATGTGACACCATCTTTCCCTTCGCTGAGTTATCAATGCCTATCTCATCACAATTGCATTTCAATTGACAATTATTCTGCCTTGAATCTATCAATCATGTCGCTGGGGTATGATTTAATAAAATACCTCTCTTGGCATCTATAGTGTTATCAGTTAGTTAACTCCCCCTTTACTTGGTTTCTTGGCACTGTATGTGATCCAACTCTCATTCTACACAATGGTCATTCTGAGAGGTGAATAATTATTATGGCATGCAAACCCATCTTCTTGCACGTGAGGAAGTGGCTCACAATTTTCCTGCAATAGTTTTTTGCACATTTTCGTTTATGGTATCAAAAACATGCTTGGTGTCTCCAGCCTAGTTACAGGTATTTAGATGGAACAAGTCTAATATTTTGTTTGATACAAGCTTTTCTCTTTGTCACAACTCGTCCTCCTCGACAAAAGCATTGGTCCTCCTTGTAGGTAATGCAGTGTAGAAGCCACCCCCTAGTCTATTAAGGCCCTTTCTCTAGCATTTTCCTTGTCCTTGCCTGAATTTTCTCTAGGTCCTTCCTCACTGGCTTTTCTCTATCTAACACCTCCTCCCCTCCACTAATGCACCATCTTACCTTTTGGTCTTGTCCTCCTCTTCCATTTTTTCTATCCACTCCCAGAAAACCTCTCTTTGTGGAAAACCAGTTCTTCACAACCCCTCCTCTATGATTACACTTAGACTCCCTCACCAGTGGCCATCATATCGAGGAAGAGAGCCTGCGTACATCGTGGTGGAGCTTATTATAAAGAAATTGGAAGTTTCAAAGGCCATCATCGAGATGAGAGCTCAGCTACCCATTATCATGAATTCACTTTGTCAATCATTCAAGAGGAAATCACCCAAGAAGAGTGTGACATAACAAATGAGAAACAATGCATAATTGAATTTGAGGCGCTTGTGGAAGTAATCAGATGAGTTTTGGACATGAGCCACTCTTAAAGTCATCTTAATCATTATATGCACATAGTAGATCTTTACTGGAATATGAAACTATTGTTGGGCTACATGCTAGTGGAAGGAAACACTACCAGAGAAGAAATTCTCCTCCTATAAGATGATTTGCATATGCTAGCTCACTCCATGGACAACATACTTGGGAAAATTGAAAGCCACCTCGACCTATCCCTTGACCTATGTTGTTCTTTAGGAGGTAACAAGGATCATATCTATGTTGAAGCTTCGGATCTTAGGAAATCTTGAAAGTTCATTATGCCATTTGGTTTTTCACTGCTTCATCCTAGTATTTTTTCTTTTTTTTCTTATTGAAGTATATTCCTAATGGCCATGTATTTCAAGAAAACTTTCCAGCCTTATGATACACTCTTAGTAAACTTTTTATTTAGCCTTTAATGACATTGAAATTATGTGCATAGTTTGGTTTCTTTAATGGTGGCCCTTAATTTAATAATTTATAATAAACATTTCATTAAGTGACGTGGAATTCTCTTTCCCAACTTTATTAACCATTTATTCCCTCTTGTAATAAAGAGTTGATTGACATATTAAAATTGTGTTTTTATTCCCCTAAAATATTAAGCAAGAGCGAGCAAGATGATTTCATGTTCTTTTGATTTCTCAAAATACAGTATTGAAGAATTAAACATCAATTATTTTGTGTCATATATATATAAACGAAATTTTTTTATTAATTTAATAATTTATTTTAAAAATTCAAACGTTTGTAATTAGTCATTGATTGATTTTGACATAGACTCGAGATAATGATTTAAATTCGATAAAATAAATCTGTGCACAATCATTTAGTGAAAATATTACAATCTTATTTACTTATATTATTTAAACTATTAAATAAAAAAACTATACATCACAATTTAGTTAAAATATTACAATCTTATTTATTTATATTGTTTAAAAATATTAATTAAAAAACTATACGTATACGTATTTAATATGAATATGATGGAATTCTTTAGGGGAGTTTTTTTAGCCATTTTTTGAAAATATAAAGTAAATTTAAGTACAAGGTTTTATGTTCAAATCTCTAGATGCTTATTTGTGACCGTATGTTGGGGCTATATGGATCACCTAGGGGTTATAGTGGTAGTGGTCACAATTGACCCCATGTCATGTGAGTATGGATATGATAATGATTTAAATTTGATAAAATAATTTTTTACATAACAATTTAGTTAAAATATTACAATAAAGTTTACTTATATTATTTAAAACCATTAATTAAAAAACTATACACATGCAATATGAATATGATGGATGTATTTTGGAGGAGTTCACTTGGAAAACATGTGAAAATGCAAAGTAAATTTTAGTCCAAGGTCCCATGATGAAATCCACTAGAGTCTTATCCAAGACCTGATGTTTGGGGTCTTACGGAACACCTGTAGATTATAGTGATAGCAGTCGAAATGGACCCCATGTCATTATAGTATGAGACCAACCCAATTTCCAATTCCAAAACCATAAATACGATGGAAATTTAAACAATACTTAAAAATCCATATACATGTAACATGAATATGATAAAAAGAATTGGTTGATATATTAAAATTGTGAGTTTTCATTCCCTATTAAAATTTAACAAGAGCGAGCAAGATGTGATTATTTTTATTTAAATTTACCAAAATAAGGTATTGGATATATATATATATTCTAGATTTTTCAAGATCATCTTATCATTTATCCTCTATTGAAAGCATGACTATGATTAGGTATTTTATGTATAAGAAGAATTTATACAACATGGACGTCAAGATGTTTTCTAAAATTGCTTCTAACTCTAGCAAAAACAAAAACCTTTGGTTGAAAAGAGGGTGGCATAATGATTCATAGTCTTAGTTGGGTCGTTAGCAAATAAAGGAGGAGACCATATTCTAGAATCTAGATAATATTAAAAATATTATTACTTCCAAATTTAAGGAGAAATTATGGGGAAATACTGAGTTGGAGGGAAAAAGGAAACTATGATATTATAAAAAGGTGATCAACCCCAATCTCGAAAAGGAAAAATATCTCTCTTTCATAACTCAAGTTAAGAACAACATGAACATTGCCAAGATTAGAACTAATTCTCATGAGTTTCATAATAAAATCAGATGTTGGTCAAATCAAAAAATGTTGTGGGATGAAACGTTTGTCACATGTGTGATTCTAAGGTTGAAGATGAAAATCATTATCTCTTAGGTTTTCCATCTTATACTCACATTCGATCTAATTTTCAAAATATTTGTCATACTACCAATTTTCTTGACCTTTTAACTTAGCAAAACTATGGTGATTTGGGAACACTTCTCTTTCTTCTTTTTTAGCATAGAAATAGAATGTTAAAGGATTGTGATTAATCTCTTACTTTATTAACATCTAATATACCATACATATATTATTTGACATTAATAATCATCGCCATCATCATCTTAAAATTAAAAAATTTAATTAATTTAATTATGTCGATAGGCATGTCTATTTTGGAATTGAGCTTCTAGAATTTTAACTTAATTATGTTGATAGGCATGTCTATTTTGTAATTGGACTTCCATAATTTTAATTTAATTATCAATAATTTTTAGGCGAATGATATGGATTTAACCTCCATAGAATATTCTAGAATATTATTAGTAGTATACACAAATCAAAGGTTTAGATTTCTTTCTAAAGTAGCTATGCATTTTTTTCCTTTTTATTTAAATTCATTAATTAAAAACATCTCATATGAATGAGTGTCATATGAAATGAGTTATGGTGTTTTGCTTCTCCCTCCAAGATATTATGAATGACATGATGAAACTCAAGGTGGAGTTCCTATATTTAAATAAAGAATTATGGAAATTATGGGAATGGCATAAAAAAATTTATTTAGGATACATTACATGGAGTCAATTTGTTAAAATTGTTTATTTATATTTTGAGAGGAATACTCATTATTTGGGGTGAGTTACCAAGTTACACCAAATTAGTTTATTCAATGACTTTAGAGAAGAATTTTTGCATTTATGGATCTATAGAGCGAACTTAATAGATTTCGTATATAAAGAAGGTTCCATTAGTAGCCTCAAAGAGAATATTTGAGATCAAGTCAGAATGTAGTGTCCGACTACATGGTTAGAGGTAACTAAGAGGGTCATAGAAGCCAAAATGGTGATCAATGCACAAATAAAAAAACCAACATTCCTTCCTTGTATTCATCCACCCCAAGGTAATTCACCAAGCATAATTCCTACTCATCACTTGAAGGTACAAATGTTGTCTCCAACAAAAATGGAAGACGACTAAAGACATGGAATCTACTACGATTGTGATGAAAAAATTTCTCCAAGTCATATGTGTAAAGAATAAAAAAAAATTCCAAACTAATATGACTACACATTCCTTGATGAAATACATAAGATTGAAGAGAATATGGTACTACAAGTTGGACACCAACACTCAAAATTAGAAATATATTGAACCATCATTTCCTCCTAAAGAACCCCTAATCTCCCTACATGTATTATCAGGAATTTCAAATCCAAAAACATTGAAACTTATAGGTTACATCAAGCACTAGAAATTTATAGTCCTAGTTAATGGTGGAAATACTTACAATTTCATTCATAAGAGAGTTGCAAAAGAAACCCATTGTTTTGTAAACCTAGTGCACAAATTTAAAATTATGATCACCAATGGAGGTATGATGAATAATGGTGGTAGATGTGAAGATGTCAAAATCCAAAAGGGGATATTATCAAATCAAAACCAATTGGTTTCCAATTAATATGGGTCGTTGTGATATAGTATTAGGGACATAATGGGTATGCACATTGGTACCAATTACAATGGATTTCCAAACTCTATATGAGTTTCACTAAAGAGGAACATGTACACACCCTTCAAGGGTTACAGGAAGTGTCCCCTGAAATAATTAGCTCTCATCATATGGAGAAGTTGTTAAAGAAAGGATACTATGGAATTATTTCTCAATTTAATGCCATACAAGCAATGGATAATATGACACCAAAAATCCATCTATATTTTAGCTTATCCTTAACAAACATAACCAATTTTTTAAGACACCAAAATTTTAGCCTCTTCTCAAGGAGAGCATAACCATGGAATTCTCTTAATTCCATGTATTCAACCACTAAATGTAAATCCTTATCAACACCCTTTTGCACAAAAGAATGAAATAAAAAATATCATTCATAAATTATTAGATGTATGGGTTGTATGTCTTAGTACAATCTCTTATTCATCACTGGTAGTCATGTTTTTAAAGAAGGAAGGAATTTCGTGCATGTGTCCTAATTTTAGGGCTCTCAATAAATTAACAATCAAGGAAAAATTTCCCATCCTAGTTATTAATGATCTCTTGGATGATCTTCATGGAGAAAATATTTTCACTAAGATTGATCTATATTCAGGATACCACCAAATTAGGATGAAATACATAGACATCCCAAAGACAACTTTAGGACACATGAAGGTCATTATGGGTTTCTAGTGATGCCTTTATATCTTTGTAATGTTCCATCCACTTTCTGGAGCCTCATGAACAAAACTTTTAAACCCTCCTATGAAAGTTTGTGCTAGTATTCTTTGATTATATCTTGATCCATAGTAAAGAATGGTAATAACACATAGAACATGTTGATAAGTTCTTTCAAATTTTAAGATATAATCAGTTATCTATGAAGAAATACAAATGTTCTATGGGGCATCTAAGGCTGAATATTTAGGTCAAATTATAATTCAAGAAGGAGTATGATTTGGTCTCTATAAAGTTGAGGCTATGAAATATTGGCCATGACCAAAAATATTGAATATCTTAAGGGGATTCTTAGGAATTAGAGGCTACTACAAGAAATTTGTCAAAATTGATGGACAATTTGCAACTACCATTAACTCACTCCTAAAAAAGAATGCATTTTTTTTTAGTGAGGAAGCCATACAAGCATTCATTTCTTTAAAGGAAGCCATGTGCACTACTATAGTATTAGTAGTACCTAACTTTAACGAGAACTTTATCTTGGAATTTGATTCCTCATGATGAGGTCTAGTGGCAGTATTCATAAAAGAAGTATGGCCCTTAGCATTCACTAGTAAGTGTTGAGGGACAAAGTCCCCTAGGGTCTTGGGTCAATACCCTAGCAGAGGGGGGGTTATCTACAATGAAAAAAAAGCATTCCACACAGCCATGATACTAATATAAGCAAACTATGTGAAGAGAGGTGCACATAGGGGTCCTTCGTTCGGGTAGATCCAGCCAAGGTCCAAACCCTCTTGGAGTTCCTTTCGATCTTTCAACCTACAAAACAACCAATTCAAAGAAGCATAACAGTATATGGACCAAGCGTCATAAAGAAATCAACTTCATAGCATATTGAAAGGTAGTTAGTTACACAATTGAAACAACTATTCATATGCAAATCATAACATTAACATCATAAGCATCAAGAAGATTAATTTTAGGAACAAGACTAGTGTTTCTTTATTGCAAATAGCTAAAGTAAAACAAGGAATGATATCACTTGAATCTTCCTCTTGCAGGCTCCAAGCGGGACCGTCCTTCGGGTTCATCCAATCCCAAGTCTTCAAAAGGATCCTTCCATAACTCACACAAGGATATCTCAACTAGGGAAAAAACATTGTAACTCGAGGAAACAAGTGTTTCCTGTAATGGGAGAAGTGCTGGAAGCACAAGGATCTGTAGACCTGATCAGGGATAATCTCAGCAGAGTGATTTTTCTCTCTATTCTCTCCTCCTTAGGCCTTCCCATAGAAGACTTTTTATACTTCTCCCAAAGTAGTTTTTTAGTTGGGAATTCGTTGGGAACAGTTGGGCCACAGGTACTAATAGGTAATCAACTGGTAAAACCCGTGATCTCCACCCGAAATTAAGGAGATTTAGTTTTTTTAAGTGCTTTAAGACATATACGCGGGTTGGGTATACACAAACCCACGTAAACATGCGTTTAGCTGAGGGCAATGTCACGTATAGGGAGTAAAACACTTTTTTTAAAGTATTTTGACCAGGTCTGGAAGGAGGGGTTTCCCTAGGCCATGAGTGTAGCATCACAAACATCAAGAGTAAGATTTGGAGCTATAACAGATGCCCCCTAATATATGAGGTTAGAAGGGGTACATGATGGCCGAAATGTATTATGTAAGTACATGGAAAGGAAACCTGTCAAAAACTGAGAAGGACTTCACCAAAGTTCAGCCTGCCAAGCCACAAAAGGAGATCAAAAAGAAACACTATCTGAGGCGGGCATACCCATGCTCAAAGAAAGTAAAGCATGTCCACATATCAAGTACAAGCGGATCCACTAAGTATACAAGTATAGAAGACTAGAAAATACATAATGGATCATCTGATCATGATCGAACAAGTACATGTCTGAATATCACATATAAGAATGTCAGTGATGCTGAAGGATGAAGCTGATCACTGATATCAAAGAATAATCCACAAAAGTACCAAATGAACATGATGGAGTAAGATGGTACTACACTGCAAACTCAGGTGCCAACAAATAGGATGTTGCCATGAATGACTGCAACATATAAGGTGGAGTGGTATCAACTAGCAGCAATAGGAGCAACTGTCAAGTGAACCAATGAATGTTGATGCAACCTGAGGTCTTCACCGACTGTCGTTGTACATTTCTACACCATGGGAATAAATTATCTGAAGTCGACCATGTGAGAAATCATTTGATTACCGATCATTGATGTATACCGTTAACAAACGCGAGACTACTCACCGATAATGATAATGAGCGTCAAGGTACCCACTACAATCTAACAAGTGTGAATAGATGAGCTGGAGTCGAACACTTGTAAGAATCTATCAATCAAGAGACAATGATGATTTCCCACTATCGATAACAAAGGATCTGCTAGTAATTACTGTAAACCCCAAGGTACTGCCAAATGGACTCTAGATCTTTGCCCCAAAGCAATGAGTCATAGTCGATAGGGAAAGATCCACTAAAAGGAAGGAATTAAGGCATCCTTCATCAATCTAGAGCGAGTGTAACCCGTATGCAAATAATGTGGAAGGAATGAGACGAAAAAGATGTAGTAACCCGACCAAAGCACGTTTCCGGCGTACACAAGATGTGGCTAGTGCACAACAAAAACCCTCTGAACCAACCAATAATGAAAGTTGACACAAAGGCAAGGTATCCACCAATAGGGTCAAATGGAAACCAAGGAACTGCACGAATCCTAATGTGTGATAGTGTAAGTTGATGTCAAACACAAGGGAAACCACTCAGTCAAAGACCCATGATACTGATCGATGTTGAGCACAAGGCGACCTATCAATAATGAAAATAGGGCCATGGTGCGGCTCTAGGCCCGTCCTTAGAGCAATATGTCATCATCGATAAGTACAAGACCCACTAGCAAGAAGTCAATGGAGACCTTCTCAAACCGGCACGAGTAAAGGACCAATATAGTTGATGTGATGATAGACAAGATACTGACAACTAGGGATGGCTAACTGAAAAATGAGTCAAGAGACACCGGAGAGAGGTCGACTCAGGCTAACTTCACTTGAACAAAAGCATCACTCAATGTGATTATGTGGCAGTGTATGATGACTCTGTATAAGTTCATTATGTAGGAGGCATGAACGAGCCCTCCATATGATTGGAAGAGATAACCAATTAGGGGAGAACTGACTCAATAACAAGGTTAAGGCGTACCTAAGTCAAACTAAATACCGCCGAAATGGAGGAGACTTTGCTTTGAGTGGTTTGTTCAAGGGCGACACGACTAACTCTAACTACCAACAATAAGTGGAAATATTGTCCCATTCCCGCTCTTTTTTTGGAATATATAATTTTTTTTGTCTTTTTCTATAAGCTGGAAAAAGAATAAAAGAATGCTATAGTACAGTGGAAAGAAAAAATGTCGGTGAAATAGATGATCTAGTTCCTGGGATTGGAACAATCTTATGCTCAATGCAGGGACGCGAAAACTAGTCGAAGACACTCAAATATGTGTCCTTCCACGGGTCAGTGTGTTTCAAGTTGTAGAATTCAAGGGGATGCAAGTTTGATTTTTCAAACTTCATGGTCAAAAGTTAGCTTAAACACGAGTCCAAGTGAAGCCGGCTCAAGGCCAAAACGTGCAAATGGTCAAAATGCAATGCAGTAGTACAACTCAACACAAAGGAGCCTCTAGGGTATAAGGCCAAAACTAAGCGAAGAAGCAAAGAGGAATGAATCTTCATCGCATAAGTCATGGTGGGACTATAGAGGACTCCTGAGCCTACTTAAATCAAAGAAGCATGAGCAAAAAATGTCAGTGAGGTGCTAACTATGATTCCCATGAAAAGGATGGCTCTACCATCGTGTCATGATTTAAAAATCGGCGAGTGAAGATGGTTTATGAACCATAACACGATGGGATCAACCCTATGGCAAGTGTATCGACAAATGGAGGCTAGTATGAATAATGCAATGGAAAAATGGCTTCCCTAACCTATATGCCAGTGAGAAAATGATACCTACCATGACAGGTCAGCAGTCATGGAACTGTCTTGAAACTATCAAAAAAACATCCAAAAATGTCCTGAAAATCAAACCATTCTCGACATTCCAAGCTCCCAAGTTAAAAGTTACATGAGACAAAACAAAATCAAGTTTTGAAAAAATTTGACATTTTCAAAGCTTATAAAATAGTTTTTTGACTCACCATTATCACCATTTCAGTTGAGAGCACAAGAAGTGAATATAAGAAGCAAGCTTTGCCATTTGTCGAATTCGACCGTTCAAATCTCCCCAAAATCACCAAGTAACCCTTAAACTTATCTTGCATTCATTTTTGATTGGTTTTAAAAATTTTATTTCAAGTTTCACCGTTGGATTTATGTCAAAAAATTTGCCGTCGAGTATACGCGGGTTGGCTATGTACAACCCGCGTATATGCAGGCCCTAGACGCGACTGTGTATGAAACGGACCCGCATATACGCCGTGAAAATTTCAAAACAAAAAACTAACTGTCTAAACTTGTTTTTTCTTTAGGACGCCAGTCAGTTGGAGGGAAAGAGATCATGCCACAGTGGATGATGAGGTTATGAACGATCCTCAAGCCTTGAATGCCTTAAGAGGATGTGGTTTGTTAAAGTTATTCAAAATGCTAAACATGAAAGAAAACACTCGCTTGATCGAAATGCTCATTCACTACTGGAGCATCGAGGATGACTCATTCATGATTGATCAAATGCCACTCAAGATAAAGGTTGAGGATATTTATTTCATCATAAGCCTTTCCCGGAGGGGAGAGGTAGTACATTCCACGTGCAGATCACAAGGTAGTCTCTCTATCGAGGACTATGTGCATATATATTTCCAGGGTCATCCAGAAAAGGTTGGAAGTCAAATTCTAATCAAGCATGTGGAGAGTTTAACATTGAGGATCATCTTATTCATTATAGCCAGAGTGAACAGATCAACTTCCTTACACCAGGCTTCACGGCTAGCCATGAGCTTGGCAGTAGATTGTCTCACCACAATATTTGATTGGTGTACTCCTCTTCTCACCAACTTGAAGAGACATCTTACTTCTATCAAAAAGGGCCAGACCAAAAAATTCGAGTATGGAACTATTTTGTGCTCTTTCTTCTTTGAGAGGGTCCTAGCACTCCGTCCTAGAGTATTAGTTTCGATCAGCACCCCACGAGATCCACGGATAGGCACGTGGGCTGACTTGATGAAACGACTAGGAGGTGGGGACGTTCCACGGACTGCTTTCGACGATGACTTCTTCTCCTGGTGAGAGCAAAAAATCATCGCAGTGGATGATTACCCTTATGTCGACTTGGACATCCAAGGAGATCTTGATCTAGCCTTACCACCAGCCGCGGCATGGAGCAATATAGGTAACAAATGTTTTTGATTTTATGATTTTATGGATTTTCATGATTTTTCAAATATAAAAATGAAATTTGAAAAATATTTTTGATAGGATTCAAATGACTAATATGATGATCATGCTCCAGATATTAGGCTAGTACGACTTGATGGGTTCCCATGGCATAGACGTCGCAGACGAAATTCCGAAGAAGCGGCTGCAGACACAGAGTGACTCCTACACACCGTTTAGTGACACTTGGTGAGACTAACTCACTGAGTACTGATGGAGGCTATAGAGGATCTCCCTATAGACATGTAGCGTCATGTGGTTGGCATGCCACGAGATTGGGTTCACACTCTTAGGCATGTGGCCAAAGCAGTAGTCGCATACTTAGCCGCTCATCCTAAGCCAGGGCATCAGATGTACTGGACATGATTATGGGCATTTGAGTCCCAATTTTTGTATATTATTTTGGACACACCTATGTACACGCGAGATATTTTATGATATACATATACAATTTTGACTTTTTGATGCTTGATTTTATTGTGATGAATGAATGATGTGCCAATCTAAAGCTTGATTAGCGATAGAATCTGCTAACCAATCATGAGATATTGGAATGTGCAAATAATTAATGTAAATAAATGATCATTGCAACAACCTCACCCTTAAATACTGGTGATATAAACATGGATCGCTTACCCGATAAATGTTATTCAATTGTGACACTATCAGTTGTGAATCAAGATAGACTATCAATGAATTGATTCCATAAGAAATTGCTTCGGATAGTAAATTAATGACAGCAGTATACTCAGCCATAGTATTTAAAGTGGGACTAATGCATGCTCCCCTTGACACCATCAACTGACCAGTTGGATAGTAGATTACCCAGTCTACGGAAGCAAGGTTCCGAGTGTGCCAATTAACACCATTGGCGAATCTAAAATAGACCAAGTCATCCATCAACACCTACCACAGTAGACCAAAAAGTGTCGATATCAAAAACTGTCAATGAGATATGTACAAAAATACAAAATGTACAAAGAAGCCATTCCCTAGCTGCTACTTAAGCAAAGTACATCTTGAGGTAGAGCCCGTTTTGGGGCTCTGCCAACTTGTTTCCTTCAAAATCGACTAACTCATATGCCCATTTTTCTAAAATTTGTTTAATTATAAATGGACCGTACCACATAGGCTTGAACTTGCCTGCCCCCAAGGCATCCTTATCTTGGTCATAGACCAAGACAAGGTCGCCTAAGAAAAGGCTCGAGGATGGACAGCTTTATCATACTAAGTTTTAACCCTTTTCTCATGAGCCTCATTGATTGTGGCGGCATCTCGACGCTGCTCATCGAGATGTTCTAAATGAAGGAGACGCTCTTAGAGACTAGAGGTTTCTGGAAGGAGCTCAATAGCTAACTTAAGAGATGGAATTTCACATTCAATAGGGAAGATAGATTCCATCCCATAAACTAACTAAAAAGGTGTAAAACCTGTAGTAGTCTTTACAGAGGTTCGGTATGCCCAAAGAGCCGGATACAACATAAGATGCCAATTGGACTGATTTTTGTCGATCGTCCTTTGAGGGATCGTCTTAAGGGTTTTTTTCACTGCCTCAACCTGTCCATTCACCTGAGGATAATATGGAGATGAGTGCTCCTGCCAGAAACCCAACTTAAGAGCCAATTCAGACATTAGTTGGTTCTGGAAATGACTACCATGGTTAATGACAATCTCTCTTAGGATACCAAACCTTGAGATAATCTAATTAAAAAGGAACAATTCCGTTGTTTCACTATCATTTTTATAAGTGGGCATGGCCTCAGCCCACTTCATGAAGTAGTCTACGGCCACAATAATGTACTTGTGATTCGCTATTGAAGGGGGATTACAAGTTGTAAAATCAATACCCCACTTAGTAAAAGGACCGACAATGACAATGGGGAAAAGAGGAGTTGGATGTGTGTGCATCTTCTGAATATAAACTTGACAAGGGTGATAGCGTTTGACCACTTCAACACAATCTTTGAAGAGCAAAGGCCAAAAGTAGTCGGCACGCAAGATATGCTAGGTTGTAGCAAGCCCGGAAAGATGACCACCACAAGCTCCACTATGGCAATCATTTAGCACTAACTCTACTTCCTCTAAGGTTAAACAACGTCGAAGGATTGAATCAACCCCTCGATGATATAATGTATCACCAATGATGACATATTTCTTAGCCAGGTGACGTAATTTTTGGTGTTTAACCTTAGAGAAAGTAGAGGGAAACTTCAAAGTCTAGAGATAGACAATGATATCTCCATAACAAGGGTCGAGTGAAGAGATGAAGAATAGATGTTCATCGGGAAAAATTTCCTCATAAACAGTATCCTCTCCACAAGGCAGCTCAGAAATTAACTCTGCAAAAACCATATATTTCTTAGACTTGGCAGACAAGAACTCAAGATCGAATTCTTGTAAAATGACTATCCATCGATTATATTTTCCCCCAATCATTTGCCTACTGAGGACAAATTGGAATGGATTAACTTCCACTAAGACAAAAGTTTTGCGTAGCAAGATATAATGGCAGAGCCACTGGACAACATGGACAGCTGCCAAAGCCAACTTCTCAACAAGAGAATAGTGAAGTTCAGGACCTACCAAGCCTCAGCTCAAGTAATAAATCACATGCTCCATGAGAGCATCATCTTCCTGAATGAGAACCATACCTATGGTTGATTCTGCAGCAGTGATATATAAAAGGAAATCCCTACCATAATCTGGTGGACTCAAAAGCAAGGCAAAGACTAATTCCTTTTCCAAGGAATTGAACGACCGTTGCGCAAAGTCTTCCCATACATATCGAACTCCTTTCTATAGCAAACACATAAACCCTTTAGTGATCTCGACATAATTCTCTATAAACCTTCTTAAGAAATTATCCATCCCTTGAAGACTTTGAAGTTGTCGAATTGAGGACGAGGGAGGCAACTGAATTATTTTCTCTACCTTGAAGGGATCAACTCAAATCCCTTCAGTTGACACTATGAACCCTGATAATTGACCAGATGTAACCACAAAAATGCACTTATTAGGATTCAACCAAATCTTGTAAAATCGACATCGCTCAAAAACCAATTGAAGATGACTAGGATGATCAGTTCTCTTTCGAGAACGAGCAACTAAATCATCCAAGTATGCTTCGATGATATGTTTAATGTCGTGGAAATCATATGACATGGCCCACTGGAAGGTAGCTCTAGCATTTTTAATACCAAAAGGCATATTTATGTATGCAAAGGTACCCCAGGGACATATAAAAGTTGTCTTATGCTGATCTTCAGGACAGATAGAGATCTGCTTATAATTGGAAAAACCATCCATGAAGGAGAAAATCTAATTACCCACACACTCATCAATAATCTGTTCAATAAATGGTGTGGGGTAATTATCTTTGGGACAAGCTTTGTTTAGGTCTCTAAAGTCAATGCATACTTGGATTGTTCCTTGCTTTTTATCCACAGGGACTAGATTAGAAACCCAATCCGTAAGAGGAATAGGGTATATAAAACCTGCCTTGAGCAGCTTTTCAAATTCAGCATTAATATTTGTTGCTTTCCTAGGATTAACCAGCTGAATATTTTGACGAATCGGCTAGCGTGTTCATATGTCTTGATATCATGTTGAACTATGGATAGATCAATGTCAGGCATTTCTTCATAAGACTAAGCGAATACATCTCAAAACTCCTTAAAAAGGTTGGTGTAAATTTGAATTTCTTCAGGGGAACATTCGGCTCCAATGAAGAGATTCTCAATCATGTTAGGGTTCCTAGAGATGTTTATAGATATCATGTTTGAAATCATCGACATATTACCTTTGGCACGAAAGTGTGCTTGATCCAAAGGATTTGATACCTATAAACAACACTACTAAACAGCTCAAGGAACCTAGATTCTACTTCCTGCAACGGAGGAAGGAAATATGAACGATGGTGTAAGTCTTCCCAAGGTTGATCTACACCCATCATTACTTCTAGGATTGCTTCCTCATATGGTAAAACCGTATCTAAGCAGTCCATAGCAGAGGTAGAATCAAGGCTCCAAGCTGGGGCCACATCACCATCTAACTCCTCCTCAGAGAAAGGAGTAGAATGGTTGTTTGTAGATTTGACGATAGACTGATATCTAAGCTCTGCTGCAGACATAGGAAATTCCATTCCACCAATTTGTCCTTCACCTAATGTGGTCGTAGGTGAAGACAAGGTCCAAGGGTCTAAAAAATAATGAGTTCAGAAGAACTCTTCCCGTGAAGACTCCTTGGATGATGAAACGACATTGATTCTAGAAATAGGAGAGGGAAAATAAAATGTACCCATCAATGAAGAATACATCCCAACTCCCAGATTCTCAGTATGCAGACAAGGGTTATCCACTGAGGGAATAGTAGAGTCTAAAGTTGCTCGAGGATCAACTAGAGAATAATCCAATTGATCAACCTTAACAATTTCCCCTCATGAGGAAAGCAAATGACACGAAATAGAGTCAAAACAACGGCATCCATTTCATATACCCAGTTCCTTCCTAAGAGGAGATTGTAATCTAGGTTAGCATCAATGACTTCTACTTTGATATTGATGACCTTTCCCCCAACACATATGGGAAAGGCCAGGATAATCCCATGCGGCTTATGAGAATGCCCGTCAAATGCTATCAAGAGGGTAGGTGAAGGAACAACCGAAGGCAATCCAATGGCCTTCCAACATGACATCAACATGACGCACATGGAAGCTCCTTCATCGATAACGGTTCAAAAAATGTTAATTTTCCAGTAGGTAGACTTTATTTGAAAAGCCATGTGATGAGGGAGTCGCTTTTTGACATTAAGCATGTCGAAAGTGAGCACTAAAGAGTTATTTGGATCAACTGCCCCTATCGCTGAAAGAAAAACACTTCGCTGAGCTGGGCACGACTGGAGGACCTCTAAAGTGGACATAGCGCATGGACTCTGATCCAGATCCTCAACAATGGAGTAATTCTAGGCAGCCCTAGCATTAGGATTGATAGTCACACGTTTAGCGGAACCTTTCAGTATCCATGGTATATTCTCGACAGAGGGTCGCTCAATATGAAGGTCGGTAGTTCCAGGAGCAGTTTTGTCCTTGGATGTTTCAGTTTCATCGTAATCACGTGACTGAGTGGCCACATGGATGTTAGAACCCATCATGAAAACATTTGATGATTTCTCCCCTTCCTGGTTGCCCCCCGCAGAGGTACCAGGATTTGAATTCGCGCCAGCAAGCATCTGCTGCCCTTGGGGAAAAGGGTTAGTTAACACAGCTTGAGAGCTAGAAGTCCCTTGCTACTTTAACAAGCACTGAGCACCTTGAATCTTTGGGCATAGATGAGTTAAATGGTCTCCACTACATAGCTTGCATGGAAACTTGACTTTCTTTCTAGACTCATTTCCACCACTACCAACATTATTGCCAGGTTTATTTGTGTCAGTATTCCCATCTTGACTCTTTTTCTTACCTCATCCTTTCTTTTTCCCATTGGAATTTTTATTTACTTTGGGGCTGGAAGATTGGATGGCATTAACGGAAGAGGGTTGAGAAGACGAAGGGTTAGATGATGTGACTTGATTGATAGGAGCAGTTTGCAAAGACAACTGCTGCAATTGGCTCAATAGGTTCACCGCATTAGTGTCTACAGATCCAACAATACCATCCGCATGGGGACTTGGCTATATCAACCTTAGTCCTAGGAGCATCAGGAAAGATTTTTTGTAGAATCCCAGACTGAGAGTAAATCAATTCTAATTACTGGGCCCTAAAAATAGCTTTCTCCTCAGAATAGACTCCGGACAGAGACACATCCTTAGAGATCTCAGGTTGTAAAGATTTCAAAAACCATTCAAGACGGTATTCAGGAGGAATTTTGGTTTTAATGAGCCTCTTTCTTCGTCTCCATTATTGAATATGATTAGAAATGTGAGTTGTCGTATCCTGATGAAAATTGGCCAGAAGTTTAGTTCCGGCATCATAACGGATGGGAAATTAGAAATGATTTAGGAAAATGTTAGCCAAATCAGCAAAAGATGTAAAGTTGCCCCCTGGAAACTCTATATACCACTTGTCTGCATTGCCAGTTAAGGTGCATTAAAAAAGTCTCAACCTAACCGAGTCATCGATGAGGGAGTTTGATGAGCACCACAAATGGAATGTGGTTACATGGTTGCTTGGGTCTTCACCACCCTTCCCCTCGAACTTTGGAATGTCTGAAGGGAGTTTGGTTGGGACCGGAGGCCAGGCTGGATTGTATTTGATTGGATCGTTTGTTAATTTCATGAGATTTGGAAAATTCAACGTTGCCAGAAAAGGAAGCCTAGGAGGACCTTGGGGATTCCACCCAGACTGGGCAGGGTTCCCAAAGTTTTGAAAAGATTGGCCTAGATTTTGGAAGGCACTAGGCTGCCCGAAGTAACCAGTAGAACCAGCTGAACCAAAAGGCGAACCTTGTGATCTAGCAAAACTCGGAGTTTAAGCAACTCCAACTGAAAAACCTCCATAACCAGCGAAGCTCCCTGCTAAACAATTATAAGGAGTTGATAACCCCTAATAAGGATTCCAAGTAGAAGCTAAGGGAGGAATACTTTGAAACGAACTAACTATGGAGTACGGCCTTTTCCCTTGTTGGTCGAAAAATGGATTCCCAGTTCCTATGCCACTAATCGCAGGGTTAGTCCAACCTTGAAAGGGATTGTTGCCTTGTCCTATAGAAGAAAAATGCATAGATCCTATCGTCAAGTTGGAATGTGGCATATGACCACTTCCAAAAGGAAAACCCTAAAATGAAACCGAACCACCCATCATGGATGTGGAGGCACTAAATGGAACTGATGGAATACCCTGTGAATGGGTGCCAAATGGGAAGAATCCAGAACTAGATGCATTGGTTTGGGAATTTCCACTCGTAGAAGGAATGGAGGTAGACCCAACTAAGGATGTGCTAGCAAAATACCCAAATAAAGATGCAGAGGGGATGGAAATAGTTCCTCCCCCTTGTACTAATGTTGGGGTCTACATGGTTGTAGCACTTGTGGTAGAAGCCATGCTTCCAGTGGTGGTCATCGAAGGTAAGTGTGTAATATGACCTGGACTTGACAGTCTATGCGTTGGAGTCCCAATGTATTGTAATATGTCTAGATGATTAGAAGCTAGAGGAGAATTCGGAGTCGCTAATGACTCTGGGAGTTCTTCTACCTCAATTTTATCTTCCGATTGAAAGAGAACTCGAGAAAGAACTGGGGTGTTCCTCTCTAGTTCTGCAGAAGTACCAAGCCTATCCTGCACACTAATGCCCTCAGGGGGAGGATCAATCCCCGATACGTCAGTTGCCACGGGATGAAACCCACTAGTAGTATTACCTCTGTGCCTTCTAGGAGAAGGCTCTAAACTTGGTGGTGAAAGACTACGAAGTCTTCGAGACCATCTAGGCGATTGGTCAGCCACTTTGAATTTTTTATTAAGATATGATTAAAGACTCAAGAAAAAATGAAAGCTAGGCCAACTAAGAGCATAGAACACACACTAAAAATTCCCTAAAAGATGTCACCTAGTCAAACAACTTTCAAGTATTTCCACTCCGGGTGATGAGGACCGGACACCAAAATACAAAAAAGTGAAGTAAGGGGCCTTCCAAAGATAGTCTGGGATAATGATGGCCCAATCCTACCAACGAAGGTAACAGAGGAAGTTACATTGACCTCCTAACAACAAACTTTGCTGGTGCAAGCCCCCAAGCTTCACAAGGGTGCCCTCCAGAAGTATCGTTGAGAGTGATACAATGTCAACCTCAGGTGCCATGGGATTTGCCTCCACATCCACCTATGTAGATCCGTAGGAGAAGCAACTAAAGTTAACAACTCGTGTCAGAAGCGAGGCGGAACAGTCTTGAGGTAAGATCTGACAAGTAGGAGAGGGGGTATCTCTTTTCCTTATCTTCAAAAACCCTCATGCTTAACTCCCAGATCCAGAGCTTTCCTGGTCTTCCTAACACTATTGAATTTGCACTCGCTATTCAGACTTCTATGTTTGACAGTTTTAAAGTGGCCTTGGAGAGTTTTCTCTCCACTCACCTAATCCAAGGCCCTAAAACATCCTAAAACTTGTTGGTGCATCCAAATTGACAATATAAAGAAGTTCTAGTATATTTTAATTAGGCTTGTTTTTAAATGGGTTGTTCTTAAGTCAAGGGATAAGTAGAAATGAAACTTGTGGTGTTTTGACACAAAAGAAATTAATAAAAACCAAACTATATGCAAATGCACTTTTTTTGTTCTTTGATGAAAGGAATTTCTACTAGGTTCTAAGGAACTTTTAAGAAAGCAATAAATTTCTCTTTTCTTTTCTTTTCTTTTTAACAAGCTTCACACTCACAAAAATTAACAAAACTATGGATGCCCTAAACGGATGCACAAACTATCCTAATGCAATAAGTATATGCTGATGCAAAACTAAAGACTACTCTAAAGCAAAGAATGAAAGTAACTTGTTTATCACTTCTAATTAGCCACTTAAGATGTTTAGATAGAATATAAGTTGCTAATGCTCATTTTCATCTAAACACTAAAAGAAAATCGCAAGACAAACAAAAATGCACTTTCACTCGCAAAAAGAAACTAAATCAAAACAAGGCCAAAGAAAGCAAAAACCAAGTTTTCAAGAAGTTTTCTTCAAAATCAAAAACAAAAAATGACTTTTCAAAAGTGCTTTAAATGTTATTGAAAACTTTAAGACCAAAGAATAGGCAACAAAAACACTTTGCAAGTTATCAACTCGAAATGGGCGAAAACTTAACAAAATAGTGTTTCACGATGCTTTCACTCAACCAAAAAGCAGCAAAAACGCTTGGTGAAAATGATCAAAAGATCAAGAAAGACAACTCTCAAAATCATCACTCAACAACTTTCAAAAAGCAAGAAAAGTAAATGGCCACAAGGTGCAGCTTTGACACAAAGCAAGAAGATCACAAAGATAAAGTTTGTCACAAAGATTGAAAATAATCTTTCTACCCTGGAAGACCAGAACAACCAAGATTCTCAGGGAGAAATCTCATGTGCTAAAACACAGATGATGACACTTGCAACAAAACAAAACAAGACCAAAATTTTCCACAAATGGAGAGAATTTGAAACTGGAAACTTGTTGTAAAAGCAGAGACTAACAACCAAACTTAACTACTCAGGAAGTACTCAGACCAACAAACAAATTTACTGAACAAGAAAGATTTGCAAAAATCTTGGAAAAATACGGTATATGCGACTGTGTCAATGCACATATGTGTGTATACATGATTCAACCCAAAGAAACCTGTGTATACGTGGGTTCATATGGGGAAAGTTGCGTACATACGCCTTTGTATCATGAAAAAACTGCGTATGTAACAGTTCACAAGAAAAAGCAAAAAAAGGGGTCTAAAGAAATTGTTCAGCCTTAAAGTCTGAGTTCCTATAAGAATAGACAACTCAGTTACAACAAGAAAATCAAAGGCTAAGCCCTGATTGGCTTAAATTAACCCAAACTAGGAACAACAATACTGTTGTCCCCAGTGGAGTCGCCAATTCCGTTGAGGGACAAAGTCCCCTAGGGTCTTCGGTCAATACCCTAGTAGAGTGGGGGTTATCTACAATGAAAAAAAAGCATTCAACATAGCCATGATATTAATATAAGAAAACTACGTGAAGAGAGGTGCACCTGGGGTCCTTCATTCAAGTAGATCCAGCCAGATTCCAAACCCTCTTGGAGTTCCTTTCGATCTTTCTACCAGCAAAACAACCAATTCAAAGAAGCATAGTAGTATATGGACCAAGCATCATAAAGAAATCAACTTCATAGCATATTGAAAGATAGTTAGTTACACAATTGAAACAACTATTCATATGCAAATCATAACATTAACATCATAAGCATCAAGAAGATTAATTTCATGAAAAAGACAAGTGTTTCTTTATTGCAGATAGCTAAAGTAAAACAAGGAATGATAAAACCTGAATATTCCTCTCGCATGCTCCAAGCGGAACCATCCTCCATATTCGTCGAATCCCAAGTCTTCAAAACACTCCTTCCATGACTCACACAACGATATCTCAACTAGTGAAAAAACATCATAACTCAAGGAAACAAGGGTTTCCTGTAATGGGGGAAGTGTTGGAAGCACAAGGATCTTTAGACCTGATCAGGGATAATCTCAACAAAGTGATTTTTCTCTCTATTCTCTCCTCCTTAGGCCTTCCTATTGAAGCCTTTTTATACTTCTCCCAAAGTAGTTTTTTAGTTGGAAATTCGTTGGGAACAGTTGGGCCACGGGCACTAATAGGTAATCAACAAGTAAACCCCGTGATCTCTACCCAAAATTAAGGAGCTTTAGTTTTTTTAAGTTTTTTAAGACATATACACGGGTTGGGTATACACAGACCCGCGTACACATACATTTAGCTCAGGGAAATGTCACGTATAGGGAGTAAAACACTATTTTTTAAGTATTTGGACCAGGTCTGGAAGGAGGGGTTTCCCTAGGCCATGAGTGTAGCATCACAAACATCAAGAGTGAGATTTGGAGCTATAATAGTAAGCAACTGTGTGATTTCAATTTAGGAAAATCCAAATATAAGAAGGAAATCATGGCTATCCTTCATGAAATGGAGACTTGATGACCATATCTCATAGGGATTCACTTGATAAGGTTTTACCGTCATATTCTAATGTAATTCCTTGAACAATGATTTTTTTCACTAAATAAACATAAATGGGTAACCAAGATGTTGGGATATGATTATGAGATTGATGAGCACCAGTATTGCAGCAAGAATGTTGCAACTCCTTGGGCTACCAACTTTACTTTATCAACCCATGGTTTGTACAAACTTGGAGGTGACAGTGTTGTATACACAAGTAGATGTGATGGGTCCACTCTTTGTCACTGCTAAGCTAACGATAGACCACTTATGGTTTTTCAAACCAGACTTCTATTGATTCAAAAGAAGCTTGATTACCAATGAGAAAAAAAGGGAAATTTGCACTAAAGGAAATCTTGTCTACTGTAGTAAGGAAAAGACTGAAATCAAATGCGCAACCCACGATTCATCTAACTAAATACTAAGAGTCTTTGCTTCAAAAGAATGCTAAGTTAACATATGTGCAATCCTATTGTCCTAGGCCTACAATTTGAAGCATCCAAAAATTATACTGTTGTGCATGTAAATGAACAAAATCTCTCTTTTCCTTTTTGTCTTTTTTGTGTGAAAATGTGAATGCTAACTTCTCTTGGTGGTTTGGCAAGTGGATTAGGGATGATGGTGAATGGTCATATGGCTTGGGAGGCAAGTAGGGGTTTTATCCTATCTTCCTAGGGGATTTTTCCACAATTCAGCCTCAAAACAAGCCACTATAGGTCAACCTACAAGATGTCCTAATGCGTCCTACAAGATGTCCTAATGCTCCTACAGGATCCCCTGTATTTTTACAAGATACAACCAAGAGCAAGAGAAGGGATTTGGAAGGTGATGTAAGGCTTAGGGAAGGTGAATGGTGGGTGAAATGAGGCAAGGTAGTGCCTAGGACTCCTTCAGAGCTCAAAACAAAGTTGTGAGATGGTTGGATTTGCTCAACAAGCTTGAAGAAGTATTCTTATGGAATGATGAATTTGGTGAGGGATTTAGTGAAAGAAAGTGATAACCATATATGGATGAGTTTAGGATGGGGTTATTGGTCATGAGATCTCTCTGTCCTGCTGAAACTCCTGCACTGCATCAATCACTTACATTTTATCCATGAATCATGTTAAACAAGAAAGCTTTTCAATCAACTAAGGAAAAACAGAATTTTAGTATCTAGTTGCCTATGCATCGGAAAACTTGCAGAATAATGTGAAACATTTATAAGATCTAATGCAAGGTTGAAGACATCATAAATGCAAATTAAATCCTATTCTTGAAAACTAGTAAAATGCTGGCCTAAGTAACGGAAAACCCTAAATTCCATGAGAAATCAGAATTATGTCTTTTTGTGGCTGCATAAGAGTTCTTTCCTCAAACCATGGTCCCTGAAAGGAGGAGTGAGGCCAAATCCACCTAATAACATCTTTTTGATATTCCTTTAACTTCTTAAGCTACTACTGTAGCAATGCACAAATGGAAGCAAACTAATCAAATCCATAACTACTTGTAATGAAATAATGCTGAAGACAATTCAACCATTAATCTATGAAATCAACTAAGCATACAAATACAAGAAGAGGCGCCTTTGCTGCTAGGGTTGGGCCCTAACACAAGAGCTTCAACCCTCTGACTCAACTCAGTGCTAGATCAAATAAATGCTCATTCTCATTATGAAATCAGAAAATTACATAACAATGTCTTCCACAAGTCTTGAACTCGAAAAATGCTTAGTGCTTTTACATCAAAAATTCGAATCCTAACGAGGCTCTAGGCCTCCTTATTTATAAAACTAAAGTCTCCAACAGCTTCCTTAAATCTAGGGAGGCTTGGATCCCAAACTCAAGATGAACTAGCTCTTTAACTATCACTAGCCCGGCTGCCTTTTTATCTTCATGACTTGGTTGCTTGTAACTTCGAGCTAGTGTGATTTGATGGAGGAATATCTGAATGAGTGAGGAGTAAATGAGGAGGATCTATCTCCTACAATCTCTCCTCCTTGTCTCATTCGAGTTTCTTCCCTTAATTAGCTAAAATTTCCATGATTTGCTCCAAAAAACTTGCAATCAATGCACATTAGTCCACTAGGCATAATATCTCAATTTTACTTATCTCATTAAGTAAAATATAATGAAAATATGTAACAAATTATAAGAAGAGTTGATTTAAATAAGCTAGGAGGTGTATTAAGGTCCATATAGTTACCCAATGATGAGTCTCATCATCACCCCCCTACAGAAAGTGTTGCTCATCCTCTGAGAAACTCAATCTATATCCATGTCTTTCATTGCTCTAGTTGCCTCCCTGACATCCCATGCTTCTGCTGTAGTTTCCTCTTCCTATGCACAAAATCCTTCCTTCCTCTCTATCTCTTCCCACTGCTTTCTTTCTTCCTCTTCCTTCCCTCCTTCCAACATTCCTAAGATCAATGGTGGACTGAGTCTCAAGCTAATCCAATTGACTTTGAGTCTTTGGAGAGCTTGCTTGTACATGGTTGTTCTATTTAGTGCTTCTCTCATTCTCTGAGGAGAATGGTACTCTTTGATTTTCAAACTGTAGGGAAAATTGTTCCATCCCCTTTGGCAAGCTTGCATGCTGTCATCCCCTAACAACTTGAACATGTCCTCAAAGTGTGTGATTGCTTGCTCTTGGGAAGAAAGGTACCTAGGTGAAAGTTTAGGGTCATTTGCAATCAGGTTGTGGGTGTTGATGACAACCATTGGATTCAATTGCTCAGCTCTTATCATGAGGGGTTTTGTCTCTTCTCTTTCCATTACTTTATTCATCTCTACAGCTCTTGCCTCCTCATGATTCATCCATGTTGCCAAATCCATCAATTGCAAGTCCCCTAGTTTTGAATTAGGGTCCCACACATTCAGATCTATTAAGGCCAAGTTATGTAGGTAAAAATCAGACACTTTAGCTCTATCTCTAAGGTGATTTGATCATAGAGATCAATGAATTGTTTGTAGTCTTGGAAGGGAATAGTGCCTCTCCCTGCTAAAGTCTTGATTTGGAACTGTAGCCATTGTTCCTTAAGATACAATGCATAGGACTTTGTTGGCATCCTGCACTGGATTGCCTGTAAGGATAGAATGGCCATGGATGCCAATTGACTTTCACTTTCTTGTAGCTATCCCCTTAACCATGCATTCTTTGCTTCCAACTGAGCTTTCATCATTGCCTCTTTGTCCCTTAGGATGCTCAGTTCTTTGCCCATCTCCTTTACTTTCTCCGCCATGTGGCCTATATCTTCCACTCCTTTAGATTTGGCAATTTTCATCCACCTATGTGTTCTTGCCCTTTCTTTCTCTAGCTCAAAGAATAAGGGGATGGAAATTTTTTGTGGAATGACCCTACCCCTTTAATGAACCTGTAGTAAGAGTCACGGTTGGGTTGAGGACAAGGTTCCCTCGGTTCTGGATCCTCCTTCTTTGTTTCTTGCTTCATGATCCTTCTTGGTCCATTTTCTAATTTTCCTGTAGGTTTAGCAGAGTTTCTTGTAGGATGGCCTATGCTTCTTATAGGTCCTTTTGTGTCTCCTATTGGAGACCTTTTTCTTTGGATGAGTTAGATCTGGTGATAGGCTTCCTAACATAAGTGATAGGAGATTTGGCAGAGGCTTGTCTTGATGATCCTTCTCCTTGATTTTTCACAAGAGGAGCTATCTTTTCTTATTCTTTTTGTGAGTCTTCAATGACAATAGGAACTCTGGTGGTTGTTTGAGTTTTTCCTTGCCTGATCCTTGTACTTTTTCTTGTCCTAAAGTACAATGGAGTTTGTTTCTATCTCTTCCATTTTTTCTTGATAGGGGTACTTAGGTCAGTGAGGGCAACTGTTGCCTCTTTCTCAGTGGGTACTGGAGATACCCTTGGTGATTCCTCCTCTTATTTGCCTTGCATTGTAGACCTCTGTTCTTCCTTGTATTTTGTTTCCTCTTTTCCATTTTCCTTCTCATCCTTATCTTTCTCTTCTTTTTCTTCCTCTAGTTCCTCACTCTGTTCATCAGTTTCTTCCTTTGAATTTGAGTCACCTCTATGTGTATGAGGGCCTTCATTCTAAACTCATCTAACCCATTCAGCTGGAGCAATCTCTCTTGTTGTGCACCGGTGAGATCTATATCTAGTTGTGTTTCCATTCTTAACGTGTTGTACTCAAATTCAATGGACAACAGGTCCTTCTTCCCATAGACCAACTCATAGGGAGTGAATCCAGTGGTGGTATTCTAGGTGGTATTGTAGGCCCAAGTGACCTCAACTAATCTATCTGCCCAATCTTTTCTGCTGCTACTAATCACTTTGGTCAAAATTCCCTCCAACACTCTATTGGTCACCCCCACTTTCCCATTAGCTTGTGTGTTAGGTCCCTATACTACTACTGTAACCCCTTATTGTTATTAGTGCAACCCCCTTATTATATTGTTGTGCCCATGTAGTCTCCATACTTTTATTATTGTGCCCCATAGAAGCCCACTATTGTTATTATTGTGCCCTTACATTATTATTTTTATGTCGGCTCTGATTATATTATGACCCCTTAGACTCCTATCTATAGAAAGGAGGTCTTGTCATTTGTATCATCCAAGAATTTTTCATTTGTGTAATGTAAAGGAGCCTAACCCCTCGAAAATGCTGAATTATAAGGTGTTTATCTTTCTTTTCTATCTTTTTGTGAGCTGGTTTCATAACATTTGGTATTAGAGCTTTGGATTCTAGGGTTTCGCTGCTCCAAACAAGTCATCGTGGAATTTTTCCTATAACTTTTTTTCTGCAATGTTTCAGAAGCTAACAAAAAAACCCATTTGAGATAAAATCTCGTTGAACCTCGAGTCCAAATTTCAGATATTTTCTCGCTATATTTTCGGTGATATGATCTGAGGAAGGTAGGGTTTTTGCAAGCTCCAGAATTTCATATAAAACAGGTCATCATGGAAGTTTCACAATAATGTGTTTGCTACGAAGTTTTAGAAGCTAAAAAAAAGAAACCATTTGAGGAGAAAGGGTTTGAACCTCGGGTTTGAATTTCATATCTTTTCTCGCTATATTTGTGAAGATATAATCTAAGACACTTAGGGTTTTTTAAGGCTCCTAAATTACATCCTAAACAGGTGACCTTGGGAAGCTCGTCATAACTTTCTCTCTGACCATCAATTGAAATTTTGTAAGAAGTTGCAAAAAGAGAACGGATTCTAGTTTTATATGTATCGGTTTTGGGTCCTAAGGTTGAAACAATGACATGTCTCACGTCATACAAATCCACTCTATTGAACTAGTCTATAATTAATTCATCATGGGAGATTGGGAATAGATTATTCTTCAGGAATCCAATTGTAATCAGAATTGCGGAGTTAGAAAGAGGAATCAGAGGGCTATTACAAACCGAAATTTCAGAATTGAAAGATCCGAAAGTATAGAGTTACAGTCATTTCAAGATCGAGCTCATAAAATCAAGAAAAAGCAAGATGAGGAAGTTTGATGGCAAGGATACAGTAAATTAGATACTATAGACGGAGAAATATTTTGATCTACATGGTGTACCACTGTTACAAAAGGTATGTATTGCATCTAATTATTTATAATCGAATCAATTTTTATGGTATAAATGGATTTGTTCTCGTAAACCACTTGTCACATGGTAAATTTTCACAGAGGAAATGATAGCACATTATGAGGATACAAATAGAAACACCTTCTTTAGTCAATTGATCAATCTCAAACAAAAGGGTTCAATGGAAAAGCACATTGGGGACTTACAAAAATTGAATATAAGGGTAAATGATATTCTAGAGAAGAAAATGGTTAATGTCCTTATAGGGACTTTAAAGGATAACATTCAACACGAGGTTCGTCTTTAGGAACCTAATTCATTGGAGAAGGCATTCAGGTTGGCAAGAAAAATTGAAAGCGAAATTATGGAAACAAGGGATCCCACCACTCACAACTATAATTATGGAAGTGTTTTTTCTCCTAGCCTTCCACAACCTACAAGGTTTACACCAGAACAATTGGAAGAAAAAAGAGAAAAAGGGCTTTATTACAATTGTGATAGAAAATACACTAAAGGTCACAAGTGTGTTGAGAAGAAATTATTTTACATAGATTATGAAGAGGAGGAACAAAAGTATCAAGAAACATCAAAAGAAGAGGATATACACTAGTGACCCACCCCAAAGAAAGAAGAAATGAATCCAACCATATCTTGTAAAGCATTGGAAAGAATTACCACTCCTCAAACTCTCAAGATAGAAGGACATATCAATAAGAAAAAGGTTCAAGAAGTGAAAGATCACATTGAGAAAGAAGAAATGAATCTGACCATATCTTGTAATGCATTAAAAGAAATTACCACTCCTAAAACTATCAAGATAGAAGGACATATCAAGAAGAAAAATGTTCAAGAAGTGAAAGATCACATCGAGCATCAAGAAATGAGCCCGACCATATCTTGTAATGCATTGGAAGAAATTACCACTCCTCAAACTCTCAAGATAGTAGGACATATCAAGAAGAAAAAGATTCAAGCAATGACAGATCACATCGAGCATCAACAACAAGTTCTCCAACTTTTAAAGGATAACACCACTTTGGTGCAGAATCAAATGAAACAACGGCAAGATCAACATCACAATGAAAGAAGTATTGATGTAGGCAATTGGGTAATTTTACGGCTACATCTCGAGCAAGCTATTTATGAGAAGGAAATGTTGGAAATACTACATGCACTTAAGAAATGGGGACCTTACCTAATGGGAAGACACTTCAAGGTAAAAATGGATCATGATGGTCTTAAATACTTTTTAGAACAAAGATTATCTTCAGAAGAACAGAAAAATGGGTCACAAATATGTTGCCTTGTGACTTTGAAATCATCTACAAAAAAGGGAAGAAAAATGTTGTTGTAGATGAACTCTCAAGAAAGGATGAGGATGTGGAAGCATTGTTTTGTGTTATTTATATTATCCAAATAGATTGGATAAATGAAGCAAGAGATGAATGGAAGAAGGATGAAAAAGTGTGGCCACTCATTCAAAAGTTGCAGAATATCTCAGTTCAAACAATATTGCCAGAACTTGACGAGAAAGGAAAAATTATATTGGAAACTAGAGAAGTCATAGAAACAAGAACCCGATAGCTACGAAAACTATTAATTTCCAAGTATATCATAAAGTGGAAGAAATCACCCACTGAAGATTACACATGGGAGGACAAGAATTTATACAGAAGCATCAAGAACTACTCAAGTGTTGAGGACAACACTTTTTGAAGAAGAGGGGCATGTTAGGTCCTTATACTACTAGTGTAACCCCTTATTGTTATTAGTACAACCCCCTTATTATATTGTTGTGCCCATGTAGTCCCCATACTGTTATTATTGTGCCCCATAGAAGCCCACTATTGTTATTATTGTGCCCTTACATTATCATTGTTATGTCGGCTCTGATTATATTATGACCCCTTAAACTCCTATATATAGAAAGGAGGTCTTGTCATTTGTATCATCCAAGAATTTTTCATTTGTGTAACGTAAAGGAGGTTACCTCCTCGAAGAGGCTAAATTCTAAGGTGTTTATCTTTCTTTTCTATCTTTTTGTGAGCTAGTTTAATAACATTATGGGTGGTAAGGAGTGGATGTTCTATGCTTGATATTGTACTAGATTAACAAATGTTCAATCATGTGAGATGTAAACTGGCTGCCTTGATCAGTGGCCAGTTCTCTAGAGTACCCAAACTTATAAAATACATTTTCCCTTAAGAACCCATCCACTTTCTCCTCTTTTGCTGCCTTGGTTGCCTTGGTTTCAACCCACTTAGTTAAATAGTCAGTGCACACAATGATGTACTGCTTTTGCCTAGATGGAGGGTCAGTGGGTCCAATGAAATACATGCCCCATTTGTCAAATGGCTCAAAAGTCACTTGAGGTTGTAGAGGAATTACATCCCTTGGAGTAGGTTTTCCCATCCTTTAGCACTAGTCACACTAACTACTATACCTTCTCACATCCTGATGAAGAGTGGGCCAATAATACCCAGCCTGTAGCACCTTGAATGTTGTCCTCTTGGCTGCAAAGTGACTTCCACAAGACCTATCATGACAGGTCAGAAGGATGTCAAAGACTTCCTCCTCCCTGACACATCTTCTCAGAATTTGATTCGGGCCTAGTTTGAAGAGTTTTCCCCCAATCCAAGTGAATGGGGCACTCTTCCTCACAATCTTGCTTTTCTTTTTGAAGGACAAATTTGGAGGGAACTGTATAGACACCAAGTAGTTTTCTATGTCAGAAAATTATGGAGACAGAACTAAATGGAGAATAAGTGTTCATTCGGTAACTGATCATCACCCATTCCTTTTCTCCTGTAGGAAAAGTTAATCTGGATTAAAAAATCTACAACAACATTCTCCTTGCTAGGATTATCAATAATAGTTATATCAAATTGTTGTAATAAAAGTAACCATCTAATAATCCGGCCATTCACATCAAGTTTATTCATCAAGTATTTTATTGTAGCATGGTCAGTATGTACAAATGTTTGGTAACTTGTAATGTAATGCCTAAATTTGTTCAATCAATGCACAATAGCTAAGAGCTCCTTTTTAGTCACTTTGTAGTTCAATTTGGCCTTTGATAGATTCTTACTGATGACGTAAATGGCATAAGGTAACTTGTCATATATCTGGCCTAGAGCTGCTCATATGGCTTTGTGAGAGGCATTAGCATGTATACGGAAAGGAAGGGCCCAATTTGGGCCTTGGAGAATAGGTTTGGTGGTCAACTTGTCCTTCAGGGTATCTAGTGCCTCTTGACAACTTTTTGACCATAAAAATTTAGTCTTTGGCCAATAACCCAAATAAAGGAGAAGCTAGCTTTCTGAAGTCTTTTATAAATCTCTGATAGTATCCAGTTAAACCTAGAAAACTTCTGACATCTCTATTTTTGCGGAGGTGGGACCCTTTGGATGATGGTTATCTTATTTAGGTCCACCTGCAGTCCTTTATGGGATATTGAATGACCTAAAATAGTCCATGCAGTCATCAAGAACTCACATTTTTTAGGACTAAGGGACAGGTTCATTTCAATGTATTTGTTCAGCACCTTACCTAAGTTGGACAGAGCCTCCTAGAAATCACACCCATAGGGTGTAAAATCATCCATATAAATTTCTACTGCATCATGAACTAGCTTAGTAAAGATACTCATGACTCCTCTCTGGAAAGTGGCAAGGGCAGTACATAGGCCAAAAGGAGGGAACCTATAGGTGAAAGCACCCCAAGGACAAGTGAAGGTTGTTTTATCCTAGTCTTCTGGGCTGATCTAGATTTGATTGTAACTGCTAAACACATCTAGGAAAGAGAAAAACTTCTTCCCCTCCAGGCCATCTAACACCTGGTTAATGAAAGGTAGAGGGAAATGGTCCTTCTTTTTTGATTTGTTTAACTCTTTGTAATCAACACAAATCCTCCACTTCCCATTTTTATTTGGAACCAACACCAAAGGAGATACCCACTCACTATCCAAGATAGGGTAAATGAATCCTGCATCTAGAAACTTTTGCAGTTCTTCTTTGACTATATCCTTGAGAGCTGGATTCATTCTCCTTTAGGGTTGTCGAACTGGTTTGCAACCTCCTTTGATATAAATGTGGTGAGTACACACCGAGGGGTGCACTCCTTTCATTTCCTTGTAAATCCAAGAAAATGCATCCAAATGTTCCTTTATCATGTTGCACAACTTTTCTTCTTGGTGTATAGAAAGATATGGATTGATTTTCAAAGTTCTTTCAGGGCCGAATTCTATGGTTTTGACACGGGTAGGGTTTGAATCAGCTAAGAATAGATCAATTTGATGGTTTCTCATGTTTCCCTTTACTACTTCCTCTAAGGACAAGGTGTTGGGAGTTGGACTTTGGAGTATGTGTTCAATCAAATCATCTTCATCCGGTTTTCCTCCCCCCATGGTTGTTTCTAAGGTATAGAGTTGGGTTGAGTAGACTTCATCTTCTTCCTCCTCTTCTAGCCATAAAGGTAAGTCATGTTCTAGAGATGGTTGAGCAAGAAGGTACAAGACTAACTGCTTGGACATATGCCCATTTTTTATAGTCATATTTCCAGCCCTGCAGCTAATGTAGGCATCGGTAGTGGCTAACCAAGGCCTCCCAAGGATGAGAGGTAACCAATAAGCTTGGACTTAGGCTAGAGAACTAGGAAGTCTGAAAGGTACTCCCAATAGTTAATGGAGACCATCACTGATCCAGATTTAGATAGGAATACAACAAATTATAGAGATAACCATAAACACAGAGATGCAGCAGAAATAATACTTCATTTCATTAATGTAAAATTTTGAAATATGCTTACAAACAGAAATGGAAATAAACCAGCTATGGCTATGGTAGCTTATCTCTGAGAAGAGATGTGGCAGCTACATGCCTCTGAACTATGTTACAATGAGGCTCAAAGGCCTATTTATTGTTGAGAAACAATGGAAAACCCTCAACATCCAAAAACCTAACCCTAGAAGATGAAACGCCAAATTGTGGGCCCTGTTCTGGGTAAGTTGGTACATCAACCTCCCAGGGTCATAACTTTGGCACCTGATCTTCATTTGACGCGTACAATAGCTTGTTAGAAAGATCTATCCGAGGACTATAACTTTGGGAAGAGAAACATCAATTTATGGACCCATGTTGCTCCCATATTTCCCAAAAAATGTCGTTTAGGGCCTCAAAATGGATCTGGAAGTTCAGGACCCGAAAAAACTGCTAAAAATAGTAAATTGTTCTACAATTATGGAAATTGAAAAAAATGAAAGAGATAGTTGTGGGGGTCCAAGTGGGATAGGTGGGTGGCCACAAACATCCACCTAGATCATTCCTCCCCCCTTAGGAAGCAATGGTCCTCATTGCGTTGAGTTCCTCTATCTACTAAACTTGTTCTGCAATCTCTGATGTGTCCAGTGATGGTGGGAAGCATGGTTGACGATGGTCCACATTGAAAACTTGGTGGAGGTGAAGGAATGGAGGAATGTTGTGCTCCAAAGCGTTTTTGGGTTGTGTTATATTCTTTCCACAACTAACCCACATAGTGAACCTCCGGGGGGTTTGAGGGGAGCAGATAGCCCCCCTCTATGGGGTTCGGGCAACGCCCTAGGAAATTTTTTTTTGACCCTATATTAGTTTAGGTGAACCTACCTATGGTTTTCGGTCCATGGTATTGGATGCTTCAGCATGTATAAATATGTATTGTAACATTGAAAGGAAAATAATGAAAAATCAATCTGGTAGTCCTGGTTTCGGAATCCAGGGGAAAATCTCTATGTATATATGTTTTATGTGTTATGCTCTCGCATTTTTTATTTTATGTGTTTTAAAATTTGTATGCAAGTAATTTCTGTATGGGGTTAAAACCTACATTTTGTATCAGAGTTGTTTTGGCTTCAAGGGGACGCCTTTGTTGTTGAGGGGCTTTGCTCAGGCCTATGTTAGACCCTGTTCAGTGGGAGATCTGCGAGATTGATTCTGGTGGTGAAAAAAGATGGCGAGCAGTGGAAAGATAGAGATCGATAAATTTAATGGTCAGAGTTTTGAGTTGTGGAAACTCAAGATGGAGGATCTGTTGGTGGATAAAGATCAGTGGATCATGGTAGATCTAGGTACTAAACCAACGGGAGTGTCCGATGAAGAATGGAAGAAGCTGGATCAGAAGGTAAAGAGCACAATACGATTGTGTGTCTCAGATTCAGTATTGCTTAATGTATCAAGGGAAGCTACGGCGAAGGCTTTGCGGGACAAGTTAGGGACTTTATACCAATCTAAGTCTCAGGTGAATAAACTGTTCCTGTGGAAAAAGTTGTGTAACCTAAGCATGAAAGATGGAGACTCGGTGACAGAGCATATGAACGCATTTAATACTATGGTAAGTTAGTTAGCATCTCTTGATATTAAAATTTCAGATGAAAATAAGTGCATCAATTTGTTGTGTTCTCTACCAGATTCGTGGGATAGTCTGGTTATTGCAATAGGTAGCAATGCAACTGCCTTGCAGTTTGATGAAATAGTCTCAACCTTACTGACAGAGGAGATGAGATAAAAAAATATGGAGAGCCGGAATGGTGATGCCTTGTCTGTACAAGGACGGTCCTAGAACAGAAACAAAAATAAGTCATCGAGTGGGAGATCTAAATCTCCAGGAAAAGATGCAAAGGTGGTGTGTTGGAAATGCGGAAAGGAAGGGCACTACAAAAGGGATTGTAAATCTAAAGCTCCTGATAAAGGAAAGGGATCTGATGATGCTCCTTCTATAGAGGTGAAACCAACCTCAAATGAAGGTGGGGATGTGTACTTGGCTTCTTCAAGTACACATGTAGATCATGAGGCATGGTTGATTGACTCAGGTGCATCCTTTCACTTCACTCCCCATAGAGAGTGGTTCTGCTAGTATGAGAAATACGATGGTGGTGATGTCTTCTTGGGGGATGATAGGAAGGCTAGAATCATTGGTCACGGAAAAGTAAAGTTGAAGTTGCAAGATGGAAGGGTTAGAACACTTCCAAGTGTTTTGCATATTCCTGCATTAGCCAAAAATCTGATTTCTGTAAGCAAGTTGAATGATGCAGGTGTAAATATAGTGTTCAAGAAAGATATCTGCAAGATGGTTCGGTGAGCACTGGTATTGATGTGGGGAGTTCGGATTGGAACTCTGTACAAGCTGCAAGGTAGCACTGTTTGATGGGTGCAACAGTTCTGTGGTTCCCAAAAGTGGAGTAGATAATCTAGAGGTCTCTGGAGAGAAGACCATGTTGTGGCATCAAAGGCTTGGACATATTGGAGAGAAGGGGCTTCAAATACTTCATGGTAAAGGTATGGTAGAAGGTATGAGTAATAGCTCTCTAGATTTCGATTTCTGTGAAAATTGTGTATATGGGAAGCAAAATCAGGTGAGTTTCCCCTCTAGTAGTAAGAGGGCGAAACAGATATTAGAACTTGTGCACAGTGATGTGTTTGGGCCTGTGACGGTTCCATCAATGGGTAAGTCTCTCTACTATGTATCATTTATAGATGACTTCTCAAGGAATACATGGATATATTTCCTTAAGAATAAATCTGAAGCCTTTGACATGTTTAAAGAATTTAAGGCTCTCGTGGAAAATCAGACAGAGAAGAAGATAAAGGTGCTGAGGATGGATAATGGTGGAGAGTTTTGCAGCAAGGAATTTGAAGAATTTTGTTAGAAGTGTGGTATAGCACAACAGAAGACCACTCCATATACACCTCAGCAAAATGGAGTTGCAGAAAGAATGAATATGACATTGATGGAAAGGGCAAGAAGCATGCTCAGTGGTGTTGGGTTAGGACAGGAATTCTGGGCAGCGGTGGTGGATACTACATGTTACCTAGTCAACAGGTCACATTCATCAGCATTGGAGGATAAGACTCCACAAGAGGTATGGACTGGTAAGAAACCCTCTCTTTCACATCTGAGGGTATTTGGATGTGATGCATATGTACATGTTCCAAAGGAGAAATGAACCAAGTTGGATAGTAAATCTGAAAAGTGCATCTTTATTGGTTATAAGGATGGTTTAAAGGGTTATAAGCTTTGGAACCCAGTCACATGGAAGGTTGTGTACAGCCAAGATATGGTTTTCAGAGAGGTAAAAAATGTTATTAAACATGAAGCCCAACCAAAGGAACTTGAGAAGATAGAGTTTGAGCTTAAGGAGGAAAAATCAGACTCTACAGCAGAGGAGGAATCAGAAGATGAGGAGCCACAAACTCCGGGTGTGAGAAGAATAGTTCGAGAAAGAAGGTAGCCAGAAAGGTATAGTCCATCTACTTTCTATTCAAATTTTGCTTTATCTATTACTGATGATGATCCCAAAACTATGAAGGAAGCAGTAGATTTAGAGGATGGCAAACTCTGGAAAGAGGTCATGGTTGATGAAATGGCATCTTTGCTCAAAAATGAGGCTTGGGATCTGGTGGAGTTGCTATCTGGAAGGAAACCCATTGGCAGAAAATGGGTGTTCAAGAAGAAGACAAATGCAGAAGGAAAAGTGGAGAAATACAAAGCTCAGTTGATAGCAAAAGGTTATTCCCGGGTGTCGGGAATTGATTTTGGTGATATTTTTTCTCCTATTGCCAAGGTAACTTCTATTATATTACTTTTATTTGTTTCTGCTACTTTTGATTTTGAGGTAGAATAGATGGATGTGAAGACAACATTTCTTCACAGGGATCTAGAAGAGGAGATCTACATGAAGCAACCTAAAGGCTTTGTGGTGAAGGGTAAGAAAGAATTGGTATGCAAGTTAAATAAGTCTCTGTATGGGTTAAAACAGTCACCAAGGATGTGGTATCAAAAATTTGATACATCTATACAGGGACTTGGCTTCACCAGAAACAAAGCAGATCATTGTGTGTATTTTAAATTAATAGGTGACCGTGTTATTTATCTGGTCTTATATGTGGATGATATGTTGCTAGTTGGAAATGAAAAGAAATTATCTAGGATTTGAAGACCCAATTGTCCTCCAAATTCGACATGAAAGATCTTGGTGCTGCAAACTATATTTTTGGCATGGAAATTAAAAGAGATCAGGCAAAGAAGAAGCTCTGGTTAAACCAGAGGAAGTATGTCGAGACAATACTGTAGAGGTTTAATATGTAGGATAGTAAACCGGTGAAGGTTCCTATTCCTGTAGGTGTGAGGTTATCTACTGAACAGTGTCCCAAGACACAAGAAGAGGAAGAGGACATGTCCCATGTTCCATATGCAAGTGCAGTTGGTAGCCTAATGTATGCGATGGTCTGTACTTGACCAAACATTGCACATGCAATGGGAGTATTGAGCAAGTTTATGTCAAAACCAGGGAAGGAGCACTGGACAGCAGTGAAGCAAGTTTTCAAGTATTTGTGTGGCACTAGTGATTATGGTTTGTGCTACCAAGGAAGACCAGGATTGGACAGAGTGTTTGATATTCGTGGCTTTGTTGATGCAGACTGGGCTGGAGATCTAGATCAGATAAGATCTACAAGTGGGTATGTGTTTAACCTATTTGGAGGTGCAGTCAATTGGATGAGTAAGAAATAATCTGCAGTGACACTATCAACTACAGAGGCAGAATACATGGCAGCCACTCATGCAAGCAAGGAAGAAGTTTGGTTGCAGAGATTGTGTTCAAGTATGGGGTTAGTACAGGAAGCTATAATCATAGGCTATGACAGCCAAAGTGAAATTTTATTGGTAAAGAACCCTACATATCATTCAAATACAAAGCACATTGATGTTCAGTATCACTTTGTGAGGGATACGATAGAAGACAAAAAGGTGTTGTTGGTAAAAGTGGACACTTTGAAGAATATTGCAGATGCATTGACAAAATCTATGAGCTCTGAGAAGTTCTCCTGGTGTAGAGAAACAATGGGTGTTTTAGGGCTGGAAAAAAGATTAAACTCTCCTGTGGCCCCCTATGGAAAGAAAACAAAAAGTGGGAGAACGTTGGGTTGTGTTATATTCTTTCCATGACTAACCCACGTAGTGAACCGGGGGGTTAGTGGGGGGTGGATCCCCCCCCATTGTTGCGTCAATTGCTCAGTGGGGGGGTCACAGGGGGCGCGGCAGCACCCCCTTCCTGAGGGGTTTGAGGGGGGTAGGTAGCTGCCCTCTACAGGGTCCGGGGTAGCTGTTATAGACATATTTGGGCACTGAAACCCCCAATCACATATGTCCATAAACCAAGGGCTTCTAAGTCCCTAAAAGTGTTGTTTCATACCCTAAAGGAGCAAGTTCAGCTTATTAATTCATCTCCCAGAAGTTCTCCATGAAAAGCTACTCAGAACTGGTCAAAGCAGGACCATACAGACTGCCCAGTGCTGAAGGTGCAATGCATCTCACCTTCCACATGCAAAAAGTGCGATGCATATTGGAAATCCCTTATGTAGGGTGCGATGAGCGAGAGTAGACAAATGGCACAAGCAGTTTGCTAGGTGGAGACCCTGAGAATCTTCTAGAAGCTGCTCATTTGACACTTGCCTCCCTGAATTCGCCCAAGGATGAGTAAGAGATCATGGAATCTCCAAGTGGAACCAAGAACTATTAGAGAGATGACACTAATCAAAATCCCAGAAGCTGACTCACCCTTTGCAAACATCTATATATGGATCCCTCATCCCAGAGATCCAAAGGTTGGAATTGGGTAATTTTCAAAGAAGTGTTGTTGGTTTCTCTTTGAAGACATTTTTGGGTGATCTTGCTTTGTATGAGGTGAAGAGGGTTTTCAAGCTAGGAGGATGGCGCTGAGTCAGACCAAGTGGTTGTAATCCTCTCTTCTACTATTTCTATCAATAAAGCTATTTGAGTTTTCCTCCATATTCTTGTGTATCTCTAAATATTGTGTTGATATTTGCATTTGTATGGTCAATATATATCTGATCCTATATTGTTTACAGTGATAGATCTCTATGCTTTGATGGTATTATGTTGTTGTGACTCTACAGGAAGTGGGGCAAGTAAGGAAGAAGTGGCGAGATTCTGTTGAAGGGTAAAGGAAACAAGCAAGGAGCCAAGCGAAAGACTGAGGTTGGTACTCTCTGCTTCTTTCTCATCTATCTCTCATAAAGGAAAAAATAAGTGACTTTAGTTTGTTTTTTCTAAGATAGCTACCCGTCTTAGTGGGACTAACAGTTCTGAATAGACACTAGTTTTCCCAATAACAGTAGCGCCCCAGGAAAAAAAAAAAAATTTGGACCCTATATTAGGTTGGGCGAACCTACCTATGGTTTTCGGTCCATGACGTGATGTTTTTCGGTTCATGGTATTAGATGCTTCGGCACGTATAAATATGTATTGTAACATTGAAAGGAAAATAATGAAAAATCAAGCTAGTAGTCCTGGTTTTGGGATCCAAGGGAAAATCTCTGTGTATATGTGTTTTATGTGTTATGCTCTCGCATTGTTTATTTTATGTGTTTTAGAATTCATATGCAGGTAATTTCTGTACAGGGTTAAAACCTACAATCATTGCTCCCCACAGTCATTGGTACTGTTGTAAGGACCATGTCGAAGTGGTCTAAGCTTCTGATGGGCTCTTGTAAGGCATTCTTTCTACAGATGTAACCAAACTTTTTTGCCCACCTGAAACTTGTGTGGTACCCCTGTGGGTGAGGAGAAGTTGTTCCTGTGTTTTGTCATGACCGTATTGTTACAGGGAAAAGTGTCTACTCAGAACTGCTTATCCCACTAAGGTGTGATAGCTGCCTTAGAAACAAACAAAGTAAAGCTACTTTCGTTTTTCCTTTATAAAGTATAGATAGAGAGGAACAAAGAAGACCAACCTCTATCTTGCGCTAATCTCCTGGTTTGATTCCTCTCTTCCTTGATAGTCTTTCTCTACTTGTTCCCTTGCACACCCAGCTTCACAGAGTACCTGTAAGATCACAGTAGCATAGCACTATACAAGGAAAATTTTAAGAACCCCCCCTAAATTTACATGTATAATAAATGGGCGAATCTCCATGGTATATAGGAAAAATGGAAGGCAATTTTATCAATAATATGATATGTATATATAATTTTTTGGCGAATCTCTCACCAGGCATGGCGAATATTTTACTCAATTATAAAATCTTGTGTTTATTGAATACACAAATGAAATCATTGCATTTCTTTAAAATATCTTTTGAAATCAAAATTACCGAAATTACATATCGATAACCTAGTGGGTGTAGGATAAAATTCACCCATGCCATTCACAGAAAGCATGAGAAAAAACCTAATACTATATATAAAACCAAGAAAAATTCAAATTCATCACTTCTAGGGACCTCATAACCACCCTGCCAATACACAAGTATGTTCATGTTTGCAATTAGAAAAATTACCCAAATTGCAATCTGTTTACTCCAATTGTTTACTCCACTTCTAGGGACCTCGTAACCACCCTACCAATACACAAGTATGTTCCTGTTTGCAATTAGAAAAATTACCCAAATTACAATCTGTTTACTCCAGCATATGTTGGAAAGTTATAGAAGGATGACTAGTGCAATCAATCCATTCCTTTTAGCCCTGGATTTGTTTCGGTTTTAAAACAAAAGTATACAAATATACTTGTCCAATGTCTATGTTTTAACCATTCACCTTAAGATGTTTTTACAATATAATTTCCTAAGTCTATTTAATATCTTCATTATCATAAAAACCAACCTATATCCATCTTAACTCCACATCTACCACTCTTAGGGGGATGAAATCTATTTATCCCTCTGAGCACTTGGTAGACCAGAATTAAGATGGATCTAAGATAGAATTTCCCCTTTAAATAGTTTATGCTCACATGAATACCATGGGTTATCATAAACCTGGAGCTTAAAAATTACTATTAGTAATTTATAAAAATTAATAAAATTAATAGTTGATTTTTATTTTATTTTTTATTTTAACCAAGCTAAAATGTTTAACATACATTAAATTACAACATCCATTTTCACTCTATGCTAGTTTTCATATCACGATATTTGATACCTCTCGGGGGTTAGTAGATCCATAGTAAAGATGGATCTATGCTGGTTTAATTCCCCCACTGAAATAGGCTACATTCCAAGTGAATACCATGGTCAATACCATGTGCCATTTTGGTGAATACCATGGGTCAATACGATGTGTCATTTTTATTTTTATTAATACTAATATTAGGGTTAATAATATTTTTTTGCATGGTATTAATAACAATCTAGTCCATGGTATTTGTCCCATAAGGTGACTTATGGAGTAAATATAAAAAATTGTTTTATTTGTTTACCATACCTCTCGTTTATTTATATTTTTATTAATTTACCATACCATTCATAAATACAAGGTGACTTATGGAGTAAATATAAAAAAATGTTTTATTTGTTTACCATAGCTCTCGCTTATTTATATTTTTATTAATTTACCATACCTCTTTTACAAATATGGTATTTGGCTCATAGGATTCACTTAAATAAAACCTCTTTCTTGAGCCTTCATAAATAGAATGAGGGTTATGGACTAAATATAAAAAGAGGTTTTATTTATTTACCATGCGTCTAGTTTATTTATATTTTTATTTATTTACCATACCTTTTGAGTAAGTATAAAAAGACGTTTTATATAAAAAAATGCTTTATTTATTTACCATACCTCTCATTTATTTATATTTTTATTAATTTACCATACCTCTTTTATAAATATGGTATTTGGGCCTTTGGCCCATAGGATTCACTTAAATAAAACCTATTCTTGAAAATGGGCGAAGGTTGTAACTCCTAATTTCAAGGGCTAAATTTACCTTTTTTACCCTCTCCCTTAAAAAAAGGTGGGCTATTTGAGGTGATTTGTAAAAATGTACTATGATACAAAATATTCGCCCACTAAAAATTTAAAACCCCTTAATTTTTCCAAAGGGCGAACATTTGCCCCTAAAATCACCCCTAGCACTATACAAAGACATGGATCTATAATCATAAACAATCTAGGATCATATGTAAATTGACCATACAAATGCAGTAAACATAAATGACACAAGAGTATGGAGGAAAACTTGAATAACTTTTATTGATAAACAAGAAAGAGCCAAGAGGAGTTACAACCAGTTGCTCTGACCCAGCATCAACCTCTCAGCAAGGAAGCCCCTCTTCACCTCATACAAAGCTTAGATCACCCAACAATCTGATGTTTGTCTCAAGAAACCAACAGCAATTCCTTACCATATGCAAAATTCCAGCCTCTGGATCTCTGGGATGAGGGATCCATATATAGATATCTGTAAGGGAGATGAGTCAGCTTATGATTTGATTAGTGTCTTCCCTCTGATAGTTCTTGCTTCCACTTGGAGATTGATGATCTCTTACTCATCCTTGGTCGAATTCAGAGAGGCAAGTGTCACAGGAGAAGTTTCTGGAATCTTCCATTGCCTCTCCACCTAGCGAAATGACACTGCCATTTGTCATTTCTCGCCCATCGCACCCCATAGAAGGGCTTTTTGAAATGAAACGCACCCACACAGTGTACTTAGGTGAGATGCAACGCACTTGGCCTGTGGAGCAGCTGAAATGATCCTGTTTTGACCAATTCTGAGCAGTTTTTCATGGAGAACTTCTGGGAGAAGCTGTAATCAGTTGACCTTGTTCCTTTAGGGGTTAGAACAACACTTTTAGAGACTTAGGAGCCCTTGGTTTATGGACATTTCATGCTTGGGGTTGCAGTTCCCAAAAATGTCTATAACAGTTGCCCCCTAAAGCATGAGGTCGTTAATCTTTTGATGTCGGGTGAAATGCTTTATTATGAGGATCCGAAGTTCTTTCAAGCTGGGAGGAGACCTGTAATAAGATACAATACAATACATTATCTTCATAATATTTTCATGATCTAGCTGAGGCAGGCATTCCCATGCTCAGCTTTATAAATTCATTTTCATGTACATAAGACAGACAATCGTCTGAGTGTAGACTGATGATTCTGATAGAGCCATCATCCCTTTGATTGGATGATTACCTGTGCAGCAATGATGTACATTTGATGTCTTTATTTTCCTAAATATATATCGCAGCCCAGATGGATGAAACTAGATCGGAGGTATTCAATCTCGTTCGATCTTCACTCGAAGTACAAGTCCATCCATGTGAGAGATGTTCTGGAGTCGAACATGGAAAGACATCGCTTGATTACCAGCCAATGATATAAGCTGTTAACAAGTGCGAGAGGAATCACCGATAATGATAATGACCCTCAAGGTACTGTAGTACAATTCACGTTGTGTGAATAAAGGACTTGGCGTCGAACACCACGCAAAATCTTTCGGTCGAAGGTCATTGATGTAAACCTGTCGTCGGAAGTGAGAAACTTGCCATTGAGGCATGCAAGCTTCAAAGTACTGAATGGGGTGTTCCTAGATCAACTTCTTGGATAATGAGCTGATGTCGACAAGAAGTGAACCATCACAGGAGGGCCTTAATGAATCCCACATCAATGACACGAAACGGAGCAAATGATTTTAATGGAGGTGAAAACGATCTGGTGATATAAGGTTCAGGGTGGTGGTCATGAAAGAATGGAGTATAAATGTATTGTAGTGGGTGAGACACAGGTGAATTCTCTGAATGACTTCTCTTGAACATATCGGTGACACTGACGTGATGGATTGGTACCATTAACCCCGAATGTGGATGGTATGATGGGACCATGGTGATGTGACCGGTGAATGAAACAACCCAACCGGACTTGGATGCAGAGTGAAAGTGTCATGTTCAAGAGCGACTTGCTACCAACAAAGTTTCTTCAAGTTTTCTTCCCAATTTTTCCCCAGTAATTGCTGACCAGTAACTCTTTATTTTTATCAAGCTTGAGGAGGATAACATATGCTTGTTCTATAATTTGCCCTTCGGGCAAACCCATCGCTATGTTTTAACGAGCCTAGCAATAGTGAAACTCGTTCTCGTCTATAGACAAGTTTGTCGCTATTAAAATTTTAACGAGTTTAACGACAAAGATAACTCGGTCCTTTTCAATTTTAGAGAGTCTAAAAAGAAACGTAAAGGAAACTCCAAAATTACTTTTTCGTCATCTAATCCCTTAAGTCCGAAAAAGTATAAAACAATACAGAAGGGATGAATTTTTGATACTTTTAACGAGCCGAACAAAACAAGCGCTCGATCTTTTTGTGTAATAATCCCTCAGGTCCAAAAAGATTAAAATTTAGAGGAGGGATAGCACTTCCGGTCCCTTTAACGAGCTAGAGAGGCCAATGGATCGGCAATCTTTTCATATTTTATGAGTCAATTGAAAAGAGCTTAAAGGAGACTCGTCTTTTGAGGAACGAGTGATAAAATGGGTAGCAACTGATTCCAGGTAAGGTTTGGAATTTTCCAATCTCGGCAGTGTTACAAGGATGGCTAGTGAGATCACTCTTCGCAGTTGTTCCTCAAAATGGGTAAACAATCAAATGGAGGTGAATGATCGGCCAATGTAAAAGTGGAGGTGACGGTGCAAACACGACCAAGGCTTTAAAGGTTGAAGTATTACATTCACGATGGTTACTTACTGGAAAATTGGTTCATTTTTTAATGAGCTTAAACTCTGGAGGAACATGTGCTCATTGCTTATGTTTATTTTTTAACGAGCATGAAGTCCACGCTAAAATTGCTCGATACGGCATTTACTTCTGAGGCAAGAAGTTCATCTTTTGCATTTTGACTTGAAATCTTACGGGCCTTTTTGGATGTAGCCTTTGTCAATTTCATGTCTGTTGCGCCAATCACGCCATCGCCGGCATGAGAGTCATTGTTTGATTTAGGAGGAGGAGGAACTGAGAATTCCGGTTTAGGGGCGTTAGGTATTTTATCGTAGAGCGTGTCAGACTGAGTTTAAATCAAGTCCAAATATTGCGAACGAGTGATAACTTGCTCTTTTGTGAAGACTCCCCCTTTTGCCACATCTTCCGTGATGGAAGGTAGTAATGACTTGATAAACCATTCAGCTAAGAGCTGATCGGGAACATACGTTGTTACCATTCTACAACAGCATTGCCACTCATGTATATGATCAGATATGTGAGTGGCCATCGTTTGTTTGAAGTTGGTAAGGAGTTTTGTTCCCATTTCGTACCTTATCGGTAATTGAAAATGGGTTAAAAAGGTTGTGGCTAGGGTACTGAAGTTGTCAAATTAAGCTCTTGGCAATTCGATATACCATTTTGCTGCCGGACCAGTTAACGTCCTCTGAAAAAGGCGAAGCCTAATCGAATCATCATTTAGGGTGTTTGATGAACACCACAGATGAAAGGTCATCACATGATTTGACGGATCTTCACCCGGATTTCCATTAAATTTAGGAATATCTTATGGAAGTTTATGGGGAATTGCTGGCCACCAAGGGGCGTAAGCGATTGGATCATTTGTTAACCGATTTAAATCAGGTAACTCTAAAGTTGCCACAAAGGGTAACTGTTGATTCAGGTTAGGTGAAGCATACCCAGGATAAGATGGGATTGCCTAAGCAGTTGGTCTTTGCATACTGGCATAATGCATTTGATGCCGGTAACTTTGGTAAGGTTGGTGGGCATGACCATTGTAAAATGGTTGATTTTGACCGTTTTGAATATACGGCTGCCCACTATTTGCAAAGATTTGTTGTTCAGAACCTTGGTATACTTTTTGGAATTGTGGTTGTTGGTATTGTACTAGCCATGGTTGTGAAGCCATGTGTTGTTGCCCGATACTAACTGTTTGACCAAGATGAGGGGTAATTGTACCCATCTGAACCTGTGTCATTCCACCAGTCAGCGATTGTGGTTGAGTCGCAGGGTCAAGGGGTTGTTGCATTATAACCTGAGAAACCTGAGGTTGGCATACAATAGGCAGCGCTTGAACTTGCGACACCATCACAATAGTTGGCGTAGTTGGTATACTTGACATAGGTAAGCATTGTTGCATCGAATATACAACTCTTGGTTGTTGAGGTAGTATCGGTACCCAACCGCTTGAAGTAATTCCAGCATAACCCGAATTTTATTGTGAACTCCCGTATGGTTGTCCTCCCGGAGGGGATAATGAAAGGGCATACTACCCCCCATACGGTGGTAATCCAAAACTCAAGGGAATGGTTTGCCCCTGAGGGCCGGACTGCCCAAATTGACCTCCAAATGGAACAATTTGTTGAGACTCAACATAATAGTTTTCGGATATTATTCGGGATGAACAAACAGGAATAGACCATACCGTCGAAATGGCCCTTGAGTGGGCTCCTTCTGGCAATTGAGAGCTAGTTGGGATAGATGGTATACCGGCGAACATTGTTGGAGTGATAGCAGGGAGTTCTGCCGTCGCTGTGTCAGACGACACAATCCTAGATGTTGACGGTTGTTCAGACATTTCTAGTCTATCCAAAAGATTACCTAGCGATTCTACAGGAGCTTCCGCTGGCGGTAGACTAACTTCCGATGAAGAAGGATACAGAGTGATCCCGACTCCAAATTGCGATGGAGTACTAGATGGAGGATCTTCCACAATCTCTTCTATGGCAATCAGACCAGGTGGAAGGGGTAGACCGTCAGGTCTGTAGAATATTTCTGGTGCCGAAGAAGGTATGGAATTGGCAGCGACAGATGTTTGAGGAGCAAGACTCTCCGAACCGGTTGTAAATGGAATTGGTTTGGTAACACAAGTGTTTACCCTCAGACTAGGATCAGTACCACTGTCCTTCTGTGGCTGTTGAACTTCTTCTGTAGAGGCAGGGATACCAAAAATTTTTGTAGTAACCGGAGTCTCTGATGTTGTTGGAACACTTGTTCTAACTTTAACAGGAGATTTGGAACCGGTTAAACGAGTTCGCTTTGTCCGTACTAGCTTCGATTCCAGAGACAAAGACGGTTGACTCGTAAGCCTCCGCGAACAATGGGGTTTCAATTGACTTTCTTCCACGATTGCGGATTACTCGATCAACTAAAAATAAAGGGGAAGTATGTTTCCGAATTAAATGAATTTTAGACACTTTGACACAGCTTGTTTTTTCAATTTTTAAGAGTCGAGAAAAAACAAAAGATGACTCTAGTCTCCTTCGATTTTTAATGAGCCTGAAGTGACAAGTGCTCAGATGGACCTTTTCTGTTAAAGAGTCTAAAAAGGAACGGAAGGGACTGCTCTAGAAATCTAGGTAGAGGGATTACCAAACCAATTGCAAAACTACAGAATACTTTTTACGGTACGGCAGTCAATCTTCCCGAATGCTGTGTTCAGTGCATTGCGATCGATAGGGCAGCAGACACGGCTTCCTATGGATAAAGGATTAAGCCTATTGTGGTCTCCCAAAATATAGTCGACGGTACGTGGGAGAACAAGTCCGTACTGGCACTTATCGTCTCAAAGTGGAGGAATCACCCAACCATCAGTGAGAACAACAGTTACCAGGCTTCACCGGAATACATCTCTAGCCTAGACTTCTAAATGTTGTGCGTTAGGTTCCAAAGCGTTGTTAGATTCATTGAATTTATTTTAAAGTTGATCTTGTTTATGAAGTTTTCCTTTCAGGTTCACCACGAGATGTAGATGTAATTCCTAAAATGTAATCTAAGATGATAAACAATCTTTTTATCTTCTTTGTGCAATGAAAATCCTAGCTACTAAGGAAAGAAAGACAGAATTCTTTCACAAAGAGAAAAGAGCACACTCTAAATGCACTTTCCTAAATCAAATCAATCAGACTGTATAAATGCAAAGGCACATGCATGTATTTGTTTTTGACTTTCTTAGTATATGAATGATAAGAAGAAAGTTGATGCACAAATCTGAATTTCTTTTCAAGCAATAAATATCAACAAGTTTCTTTTCGAAATCAAAAATGGAGACGATCACAACACCTTACGATTTTGAAATGAATACTTGTTTTTGACACTAGAAAAATTACAAATTCAGACCAAAAACAATAGTAACAGGATAATCGACTATCAACAACAATCAAACTCTTTCCTATGATTGAAATCGACACTTGCGACACTTTCAAATCAAAGGACGACAGTACGATTACGCTACTTTTGCAAAGGAGAACTGAAAATGACTCAACAAACACACAAAAACATTTACAGTTCTTTTGTACAAAGGAGGCAGAATAACAGCAAGGAAAAGGGGTTTCAAACAGAGATATATTGATCACAGGCAGCAAAATTCATGAATAGAACTGGAAAGAATGAATCACAGAAACCAAAACTGCACAAAGCCTAGCCTGATCAGCGCACCTGTAACACAGGGAATTTGAAATGCAATGCACCTTCTACACTCGGGAAGTGCGCTGAATTTCAGATTCTCAGAACAGTACCTACGCTGGGCCAGAAACGAGACTTTGCTTGGGTTCCGGGTCATAGTTTGCAGTTCAGTTCATGGGTTTTGGCCGAGCAAAAGGTAATCAGTAATTCAACAATCAGGGGTAGATCTAAGGAGGATCTAAGAGCTATCACAAGGGCAATCAGAGAGTTTGTGAATCAATTGTTTAAATCATAAACAGATCCCGGAGATGGACTGAAGTGGCATTTATCTACTTTTCATTTGCTATGGCAAATGCATTTCGAATGCTACCTAGCACGACTTCAGACTCCGTCTGTAAGTTTATGAAATATACAACAAGGAAGATAAACAAACAAACTAATTCGTCCCCAGCGGAGTCGCCATTTTGTTACAGGGAAAAGTGTCTACTCAGAACTGCTTATCCCACTAAGGTGTGATAGCTGCCTTAGAAACAAACAAAGTAAAGCTACTTTCATTTTTCCTTTATAAAGTATAGATAGAGAGGAACAAAGAAGACCAACCTTTGTCTTGCGCTAATCTCCTGGTTTGATTCCTCTCTTCCTTGATAGTCTTTCGCTACTTGTTCCCTTGCATGCCCAGCTTCACAGAGTACCTGTAAGATCACAGTAGCATAGCACTATACAAAGACATGGATCTATAATCATAAACAATCTAGGATCAGATGAAAATTGACCATACAAATGCAGCAAACATAAATGACACAAGAGTATGGAGGAAAACTTGAATAGCTTTTATTGATAAACAAGAAAGAGCCAAGAGGAGTTACAACCAGTTGTTCTGACCCAGCATCAACCTCTCAGCAAGGGAGCCCCTCTTCACCTCATACAAAGCTTAGATCACCCAACAATCTGATGTTTGTCTCAAGAAACCAATAGCAATTCCTTACCATATGCAAAATTCCAGCCTCTAGATCTCTGGGATGAGGGATCCATATATAGATATCTGTAAGGGAGATGAGTCAGCTTATGATTTGATTAGTGTCTTCCCTCTGATAGTTCTTGCTTCCACTTGGATATTGATGATCTCTTACTCATCCTTGGTCGAATTCAGAGAGGCAAGTGTCACAGGAGAAGTTTCTGGAATCTTCCATTGCCTCTCCACCTCGCGGAATGACACTGCCATTTGTCATTTCTCGCCCATCGCACCCCATAGAAGGGATTTTTGAAATGCAACGCACCCACACAGTGTACTTAGGTGAGCTGCAATGCACTTGGCCTGTGGAGCAGCTGAAATGATCCTGTTTTGACCAATTCTGAGCAGTTTTTCATGGAGAACTTCTGGGAGAAGTTGTAATCAGTTGACCTTGTTCCTTTAGGGGTTAGAACAATACTTTTAGGGACTTAGGAGCCCTTGGTTTATGGACATTTCATTCTTAGGGTTGCAGTGCCCAAAAATTTCTATAACGCGTATCCCTTTGCTGCTGCTGCTATGTTGAGGAACCCTTCACGGGGTTTCTCGATGTGGCAACAATCTTCCCCTCACTTTGGGAGCGAACTAGACAGATGAATTTCCTAGTCTGGGAAATGAGCTTGTTGCCTTTCTTAGTAGTGGTCAAAGAGGTGGTGGTAGGTGGGGCTACCTCCGGTATCATGTATAATGAATTACATAAAGAAATAATGACAGCACGAGGCCTTGACTCATACACAACATGTCGTCTCCACAAGTACGGTTGGCCTAATAGTACATGACAAACATCCAAAGGTGTAACATCACACAATACCTCATCTGTGAAGGGCTTGATGCTGTAGGGAATGTGGCACTGCTGGTGAACTTTGAGATCTCTTCCTTCATGAAGCCACTCGATACTGTACGGCTGTGGGTGTGGTGTAGTTGGTAGGCCCAACCACTTCACGACCTCTGCTGAAATGAGGTTCTTTTGGCTGCCACTATCGACAATGAATTACAGCGGTGAACCCTTCACCCACATATATGAGTGGAAAAGACACTCCCCCTCCTCTGGATCTTCGGGCTCATTCTTCTATATCTTGGCAATGGAAACAGTGACGTTGGGCTCCACATCAATGATCAGCTTCCCTTTTCCATTCCCCTTGTCGGGTTCTGACTCAGGGTAGGAACATGCATCTGATTCTGAAGCCTTCAACTCGGCCACCAGCGACTATTTGGTCCGACACTCACTTGTGTTATGAGTGGGACTCTTGTGGAACTCACACCACTTTCCTATGTCCTTCTTCAACTTCGTGGTGTTGTTCTTTTCTTGTGGCTTCGATGGGTTGTCTTCGGTCACCCTACCTTGGCTTTGTACTTTAGTCTTCAAATTTGCAGATCCAAAGTCTCGCTTCTTCTATTTGAACTTTTGCTCAATTTTGACAGCATATCAGTACGCTGTGCCGAACGAGGCGATGTTTAGGAACTCCATCTCTTCTTGGATGCATCTATGTATGCAACCATGGTATTTGAGTATGAGATGCATCTTAGAGTCCTTGATACCCAACTGTGTGCGAAGGGTATGAAGATTGTTTGTGAACTCTGACACATCTTGGTCCCTTCCCTACTGCAATGTGGTCCATTTGATGTATTTGTCCTCATAGCTTTTGACAGGGTAGTATTGCTCCTTGACGGCATCCCGGAATGAATCCCAAGTGGGTGCAGCTGAAAATAGTGAGCTCGTACTTTCATTCTTCCGCTCGCAGTAGGTTTCCCACTAGTCCTTGACATGGGGGGCTGCTTTGAGAAGAGCGAAAACAATCTTTTCCCGACTCGAAAATTCATGAATAGAAAAATACCCATCTAGCAAATTTAACCATTTATCTACGACATCTATGTCTATTTGACCCTCGAAGATGGGGATTTCAAAATTAACTTGTACCTTAAATGGTGTGGCACTTCCAGAGTAGCTGTTGGAAGCCGATGCGTTGCCTCTGGGTAGTCGTTGAAGGATCTGTGCAAAGTTATCCATCATCAAATTCCTTTGCTGCTCGAGGGCTTCTGCGAGCAAGATTTTGATAGGATCTCCTACCCTCTCGTCTTTCTTTTCATCCGCCATGGAAGGTCATTAGGATTTGCGAGGCTGGTCTTGCAAAGGTTCAACCAGTTCAAGCCCTAACTCCTTATATCCCGACCTCATTGGGGACATGCAAAGAAAAACAGAGAAAAAGAAAACCCCTCTGATACCACTAATCCGGATTTAGATAGGAACGCAACAAATTATAGAGATAATCATAAAAACAGAGATGCATCGGAAATAATACTTCATTTCATTAACGTAAAATAATGAAATATGCTTACAAACAGAAATGGAAATAAACTAGCTAGGGCTATGGTAGCTTATCTCTGAGAAGAGATGTGGCAGTTACATACCTCTGAATTGTGTTACAATGAGGCTCGAAGGCCTATTTATTGTTTAGAAACAATGGAAAACCCTCAACATCCAAAAACCTAACCCTAGAAGATGAAACACCAAATTGTGGGCCCCGTTTTAGGTAAGTTGGTACATCAACTTCCCAGGGTCATAACTTTGGTACCCGATCTTCGTTTGACACATACAATAGCTTGTTAGAAAGATCTATCCTAGGACTATAACTTTGGGAAGAGAAACATCAATCCATGGACCCATGTTGCTCCCATATTTCCCAAAAAATGTCGTTTAGGGCCTCAAAACGGCTCTGGAAGTTCAGGATCCGCATAACTGCTAAAAATAGTAAATTGTGCTACAATTATGGAAAATGAAAAAAATTGAAAGAGACAGTTGTGGGGGTCCAAGTGGGATAGGTGGGTGGCCACCAACATCCACTTGGATCAATCACGTCCTCAAAAATCCCCTCAAGGGTCACTGTGGAACGGTCTGCAAGTTGCAAGATTGTTATGGTCTTTCTTAATGAACCTTGGAGATTGAGCTTGAGCATGGTGTCCTTAGTCATTACATTAATGGTAACCCCAAGATCAATCAAAGTGTGTGGGATAATGGTGCTATTGATGTGCACATCTACTATAGGGCTTCTAGGATCGAGATACTTTGGGCAAATTACCTGCCCGGCATTAATTCAAACAGCTGTCCAATGACATTAATGATAGGGGTGTCTCTTTTTTGCCTCCCTGGATGTTTGAAGCACTTCTCTTTAATCAACTTGTTGTAAATAGGTACATCCCTAATGGCTTGGAGAAGTGGAATTTTGACACATAGATTTTTCAATTCACCCAAAAGTTCATCCTCTTCTAGGGTAGGCTGGACTGGATGAGTTAATATCTTAGGAAAGGGTGGTGGATTTACTCTAGGCATGATTTCCTCTGTTTCCTACTCACTCTTCCTAGGTGAAGGTGGAGATTGGTTGTCCGAGAGTACTCTCCCAGATCTCATGTTAATTTCCTAAATCTCCATAACATAATTAGGATAGGATGTCTCTCCATTATACACTTGTTGTGCCTATCCTTGTTCAGGTTCAGATTTGGCTAGGCAAGCATCTGAGGTTGTTTAGGTGGATCAGGGTGTAAAAGATGTGGTTGAGTAGGAGGTGAAGGCATTAAAGCTGGAGCATTTTTGTATGGGGGCCTCCACACATGCGGTGTTGCATTCCATTGAGGTTGTGGCAGAGTATATGGCTAAAATGACTGGTTGGTCGGTTGGGAATGGTACTGAGGTGCAAAAGACCAATGAGGAGGTGTAAAATAAGAGGGATAAGGGGGGCCCCAAGAGGGAATGGATGTGGTCTGGTTAGGGTTGTAATATGCATGGGATGACCCTTACATGCCCTACTGGTATAGCCGAGGCCCATGAGGTATCCTTTAATGTATATAGAAGATTTTTTCAGTCGCCCCTTCAGTTCCCTAATACACAGCTTTTAGTCCAGGTAAATAAGGGCACTTGTCTGTGGAGTGGTTTTCTTCACAAAACGAGAATATTTCAATCAAATTCAATGAACATTCATTCCTAGGATGCCTCCTTGTGCATCTAGGGTAGAAAATGGCTAAGGCTCTCTCGACTTCCTCCCAATTTCTCTTGATATGCATAGTGTCCATGTGTAGGGAAAGGGTTTGCAGCATTTCACTCTTGAAATATTCCAACATATTTCCAATTTCACCTTTGATGGATGTATTGGAAGAGGATGGACTAGACATTGGTTGACTACCCTTACCATTTTTCCTAGCTGCCCTAGAATGGTTCCTAAATATAGTCTTGATATATTCATAGGGTAGCTGGTAGATGTCCCCTCCTACTAGTAGGTTTAGGGTATCCAGAAGATCCTCCCTCACCCCTCTGAGCAGGACTAGCTTCAGTGACTCAAGATCAAGTGTGCACCTAACCCTTTTGTAGCTAAGTGGAATATTTCTTAATAATCATCTAAGCATTCATCATGCCCTAAGGTCATCCTAAAAATCTCTTCTTTAGTGTCTTTGGACCTGCAATAGTCTCGATACTTGTTGTTGAAGGCTTGTTGCATTTGAGCCCAGGTTGAGATGCTATCCCCAAGTAAACCCATGAACCAGCACATGGCTGCATCTTTAAGAGTGGATGGGAATGGTTTCTACTTCTTCTCATCAATGGTGTAATCATAAGTTTTGCATATGACAGCAAACTCAAACAAGAAAGTGTATGGATCTTCTAAGGTTAGGCCATGGAAATGAGGAAGAGCATAGGAGCTTATGTTTTTCATCTTGGTATCTCCAATTAGTTTCTCTGGTGGGAAAGGCACCCTCAATTATTTATCTATCTCCTCTGTCACTTCTATTTTCAGCCATTAGGTTAGTTGGAATGGGTTCTCCTTCTTCTTCTCCCCCTATAGGCTCTTCAAATATCTCTGGTTGTTCACCTAAGGGATCCTCCAATTCGCATCCACCGAAGTAGAGGGAAGGTTGGTTGTTTGAAGTGGTGGGGGTATTTGGTAGAAATTTTCCTAAGTTATCCCTATTCCTACGAGGCATGAAAGAAGTGTTTTTGTTTTGTTTTGTGCTTTTTTCAAGTTTTGAGATTAATTGCATAATTGAAATCACAAACTGAATGGAAACTAGCTGACTCGATGAAAACTAACTGCTTGAATGAAATCTCACTTTTAGAATGGAAAAGAAAGCAAACTAACTTACAATTACTTTTTCAGAAATGAAGCTAATAGCAGAATGTTAGAGACAAGAAATGGAAGAAAGAAAGAAGAAATCACACCTTACTCAGACACCTTCCTGACAACGACGCCAAAAAGCAATGAGCACCAATATTGCAACAAGAATGTTGCAACTCCTGGGGCTACCAACTTTACTTTATCAACCCAGGGTTCGTACTAACTTGGAGATGACAGTGTTGTATACACAAGCAGATGTGATGGGTCTGCTCTTTGTCACTCCTAAGCTAGCGATAGACCACTTATGGCTTTTCAAACCAGACTTCTATTGATTCAGAAGAAGCTTGATTAAGAAAAAAGGGAAATTTGCACTAAAGGAAATCTTGTCTACTGTAATAAGGAAAAGACTGAAATCAAATGTTAAACCCACCATTCATCTAACTAATTGCTAAGAGGATTTTCTTCAAAAGAATGCTAAGTTAACATATGTGCAATCCTACTGTCCTAGGCATGCAATTTGAAACATCAAAACATTCTACTGCTGTGCATGTAAATGAACAAAATAACTATTTTTTCCTTTTTGCCTTTTTTTTGTGAAAATGTGTATGTTAACTTCTCATGGTGGTGTGGCAGGTGGATTAGGGATGATAGTGAATGGTCAGATGGCTTGCGAGGAAATTAGGGGTCTTCTCCTATCTTCCTAGGGTATTTTTCCACAATTCGGCCTCAAAACAGGCCACTACAGGTCAACCTATAGGATGTCCTAATGTGTCCTATTGGATGTCCTAATGCTCCTACAAGATCCCCTGTATTCCTATAGGATACAGTCAAGAGAAAGAAGAGGGATTTGGAAGGTGATGTAAGGCTTATGGAAGGTGAATGGTGGGTGAAATGAGGTAAGGGAGTGCATAGGACTCCTTCAGAGCTCAAAAAAAAGTTGTGAGATGGTTGGATTTGCTCAACAAGCTTGAAGAAGTATTCTTATGGAATGATGAATTTGGTGAGGGATTTAGTGAAATAAAGTGATAATAATGGATGGATGAGGTTAGGATGGGGTTGTTGGTCATGAAATCATTTTGTACTGCTGAAACTCCTTCACTCCATCAATCACTGACATTTTATCCATGAATCATGTTAAACAAGAAAGCTTTTCAACCAACTAAGGAAAAACATAGTTTTATTATCTAGTTGCCTATGCATGGGAAAACTTCCAGAATAATGTGAAACCTTTATGAAATCTAATGCAAGGCTCAAGACATGAGAAATAGAAATTAAATCCTATTGTTGAAAACTAGTAAAATGATAGCCTAAGTAATAGAAAACCCTAAATTCCATGAGAAATTGGAATTTTGTCTTTTTGAGGCTGCATAGGAGTTCTTTCCTCAAACCATGGGCCCTGAAGGGAGTAGTGAGGCCAAATCCACCTACTAACAACTTTTTGATATTCCTTTATCATCCTAAGCTACTGCTAAAGTAATGCACAAATGGAAGCAAACTAATCAAATCCACAACTACTTGTAATGAAATAATGCTAAAGACAATTCAACCATTAATATATGAAATCAACTAAACATAAAAATACAAGAAGAGGAGCCTTTTCTACTAGGGTTGGGCCCTAACCCAAGAGCTTCAACCCTCTAAGTCAACTTAGTGTTGGATCAAGGAAATTCTCATTCTCATTATCAAATCAAAAAATTACATAACAATGTCTTCCACAAGTCTTGAAATTGAAAAATGTTTAGTGATTTTACATCAAAAATTAGAATCCTAATGAGGCTGTAGGCCTCCTTATTTATGCAATTGAAGCCTCCAAAGACTTCCTTAAATCTAGGGAGGCTCGGCTCCCAAACTCAAGATGAACTGGCTCTTTAACTATCACTGGCTCGACTACCTTTTGATCTTCATGACTTGGCTGCTTGTAACTCTGATCTAGTGTGATTTGATGGAGGAATATTCAAATGAGTGGGGAGTAAATGGGGAGGATATATCTCCTACAATCTCTCCTCCTTGTCTCATTCGAGTTTCTGCCCTTAATTAGCCAAAATTTCCATGATTTTCTCTCAAAAACCTACAATCAATTCACATTAGTCCACTAGGCATAATATCTCATTTTTACTCATCTCATTAAGCAAAATATAATCAAAATATGTAAGAAATTATGAGAAGAGTTTATTTAAATAAGCTAGCAGGTGTATTAAGGTCCATATAGTTACCCAATGATGAGGCTCATCAGAGATCATATATAGGAAGGGTAAAGATTGCATTTGATGCTTTCTTCATGAAATTTGGAGGGGATGTGTCACTCCTTTCCTTATCATTACCAAGTCGAATATATATTTGGTAATATAGGAAGGATAGCAAACAATACTTTAAGGAAGCTCATCCAAAATCTTCAGATAGATCCCAATCCTCCTAAAAATTATACATGGAAACAAGATAGATTATGGCAAAAATGTGCATTGTTTTTTCAAAATATTCAACCCCAAAACAATGATTTTTAGAGGATATACACTCATCATCAATAACATGTTATTTTGGCTTTCATAAAACTTATGAAAGAACCAAGCATTCATTCATTTGGAAAGACATGAAAACAAATATATAGGATTTTGTAGCATCCTTTGATGTTTGCGAGAGAAAAAAAAAATAAGGAAGAAACAATAAAATTACTAGGGGTATTGCAACCTTTACCAATCCCAACACAACTTTGGATATACATTTCAATGGATTTTATTATTGGAATTCAAGAAGGATAACAAAAAAATAATTATGGCGATGGTAAATTTTATTTCAAGATCTATTAATTTATATTCCCTAGCTCATTTTTTCACTCCTTCCTCACCTGCTCAATATTTCATGGATTAGATCATCAAGCTACATGGTATTTCCACTTCCACTCTTTCGAATCAAGATCCCACATTTAAAAGAAAATTTTCGGAGGAATTATTTAAAATTCAAGGTACACAACTAAATATGAGCATTGCATACAATCCTCAAATATATGGGCAAACATAAGTGGCCAATAAGTTTTAGAAATATATTTGAGATGCTTGGATTCTGAAAAGTTGCACTAGTAGGAACAATGGCAACCACTTTATAAATGGTGGTACAATACCACTTATAATGGAGCTACCAAAATAACACCATATGAATCACTTTTTATATAAATTTATTGTAGATTCAAAATTTCTCATGTAATGTACTAAAACATAAGACTCAAATCTACGTTACCAATCCACGTAAGTAAATTCACGACCAAGAACAAGAATCAATATCATGCATCAATAATAAACACACATATATAGATTTATCTAAAGGAAAACAATTTCTCAAAACCCCTTGCTATATGTATTACTGTTGGGCCTCAGTCTTGTCTCCTTTTTCACTCAAACCCTCTCATGCTACTATTTGATTAAATGATTATTGTTGCAAGTACCATTAATTGAAGTTTAATAAAGGTTTGTATGTTGCAGGTTAAAGTTGATTTGATCATGTTTTGAACCTACACTTACCTGCCTACACTGTGCAACAGATTCCTGCACCAATTCAGTTCTTATAGCGTGCCTACACCAATGTAAGTTTTACAGCGTGCCTCCACCAATTTGGGGCTTTCATACATTAACACATTTATGGGAGAATCTGAAAGAGGTTTATGATCAAAATATCATTTGAACACTTCCACATAAGCTAAGACACACTCAGGTCATATAGATTTATATTTAGAGAATAATTAATGTTGCAGCCCCGAATTTGTAGCAGTTTCCAGACTGCCTATTTACACCTCGATTTCCGCATCCATCTTAGTGAATATCATAATTCTGAATCATGGGTTTCTCTCCCCGCATAGGAAATTGAGTAATCCTTGGGCCATTTTCCAAAATTCATAATGGTTAAGGAGATACGAAGGGGGATTTGGAGGAATCTTGTTAAAAATACCAACTTTTCCAGAATTCTAGAAAATGCCCAAATATGGGAATTTCATGGTAAATATCCATTATTTTAGTAGGGAAACGATTATACTAATATTCTATTCATGATAATTAGTTTGGATTCAATCCCCATGATGTTTGCAAAGGATTGGCTTGTTTTATGCCAAGTTTGGAATGTAAAAAGATTATAAAAGAAGAGCTATGGCTCCAAGCCTAGCTAATCAATTTAGTCAATCAATTAAGCAGAGGGCAGAAGCACGCACAGGCAAGCATAGTGCAGAAGGGAGGAGAAGTTGTTCCAATGTAGCAACACATGGATTTCAGTGTGGAATGCTTCTCCTACTTGTTGGGATTAGCCGATGTCTGCATTATGTAAAAGACTGTGTTTTTTTTAATTAATTGAAGAAATTTTTATTCATGCTTTGTCTATTCATCTATTGCATCTAATGATTTCTATTTTTGTGTGAACTAGGCACTCAAAGAGAGTGCGAGCTGGTTGGGTTGGCCGCCATACCAACTCGACACCACTCTACATCTTTTAGCTAGAAAGAATTTAATTTATTTCTTTACTGTGTGAAGTTTATTTAATTGCTTTCAGTCTCTTTCCTTATTTAAGTTGATGATTTAATTTGCTGCAACATTTTATTTACAGTTTTAAAATTAATTTCCTTTTTGTTGCAAATTATTCTTGTACTTAAATTATTATTTTTATTTTGCTTGCATGAAAGATATTTCTTTATAAACATTGCATCCTCCCGATTGACTAATTGGCTTATGCTAAGAATGCTTTGCTCTGGTTGGTAATTCATGGGTCTGTGTTTTGAATAAGTTCATCTTCCGCATTTAATAATTATGAAATGGTGAAATCATCTAATCATTATCTCATGCATCATTAAAGCAGAAATCACATATAATTTTACCTAAAAGTTGTGATTCTTATAACGTAAATCCAACATGTATAAAAGGGAAATTGCACTATGATAAATGCTTAATTAATATTATGGTTTCCTTTAACTTCTGGATTATTCTTACACATAATTAGTGCAAGTAGATTTTCTGCTTGCACTCGTGAAAGCAGATTGTTACACAGAATTAGTGCAAGCAAAATTAGTACAAGCAGAATTAGTCCAAGCAGAATCAGTACAGGCAAAATTAGTGCAAGCAGAATAGTTTGAATTGCTTTTGAATATATTCTAGCATTTACAGTCTTTTCATTATTATGTCGGCACCACTTGATTTCCAATTCTGATTTCCCTTCTATTTACTTGCAATTAGAATTTCCTTTCGCATTGATTGCTTTTACTTCTTGCATGCTTTTAATTGTTTGGATTGGTGTTTCTCGAACTAGTGCAGGATTACATTTATTTTTGAGATTAATCACAAGATAGACTAGAATTTGTTTTGCAAGTTACCAGGGACTCTCTCTGGCATTTCCAATGTGGCATCTCGAAGTTCACGAAATCTCCGAATTGACAAATTAAATGTTGGTACATTTATAGACCCTATACTGCACCCAAAAATTACATTAATCAAATAATCTAGATGACTACAATATGATCTGCTCAACTTTGAGCTCAACCTACACTTGTATCTTATATCCTCTACCTGACTGGCTACCTTTGTCCAACACTTAGCCAAATTTCCAAGCCTCCAAGCTCTTATTTCCTTGCATTGTTTGCTTCGAAATTAGGCCCCTATTAATTAGGAAAACTCCTGAATAAGAATTTCGCAATTACTTTAGGCCTTCCTTTGATTGAAAGCATGACCTATACAATTTGGAATATTCTACAGTTGATAGTACACTTCCCTTGAAATCCAATCTCAACTAGGTAACTCAAATTTTGTGCATGCATGAGTTTGTTTAGGCTGATTGATCATTTAACTGGTTGATCACTGAGTCCACACCCCACTACTAGACCTCCCACTTGTTCCTCCAACAGTTGGAACTAGTTTAACTCACCATAACTCAATTTAACTTAATTAAATTGTTACAACTAATATTAACTCAGCCTAGGCTCCTAAAATTTAGGAATCACTGTACACAAATTAAGTTCTCCCTCTAAATTGAATTAACTAAGCTAAGTAAGTGAAAATAACTTAGTTGTCTGCTGACATGGAATTTCAAGTTTTCTCCTAATTTAAACAAAGGCAAAATTAAATTAGGAATTTATTGTTGCATTTTCAACACTCCCTCTCAGCAAGAAAGTGATTATCAGATATCCTATTCCTACTTCTATGGAACTCGAATTCTGATCTTGAAAATTATTTTGTCAAAATATCTACATCCTTCTCCTCTGTCGGTATGTACTGCAACAACATGATCCACCTTTTCACACAATCTCGAAGATGGTGGTGCAAAATATCTATGTGCTTGGAACTATCGTGAAAAAATAGATTCTTAGAAAGTTTGATACAACTCTGATTATCACAGTAAATCACTGTAGGCTCCATCATTTGACCAAATAACCCAACAAGAATCTTCCTCATCCAGATAGCCTCACAAGCCTCTTGGCTGGTAACCATGTACTCTACTTCTACTAAACTAAGTGCAATTGATCTATGCTTCCTATTGTACCAATAAATTGTTGTTGACACAATACTTAATATGCCTCCTAAAGTTCTCTTCTGATATGATGGAATTCCATCCCAATCTGCATCTATCAAGCCTTGCAACTTCACTCCCTCTATCCATTTGTACTAAATTCCAAATTGAGTGGTGCCTCTGAGGTACTGTAGTACATGTTTAGCTACCCTCTGAAATAATTTGGTTGGTCGAACCATGGTTTGGATCAAATAATTGATTGCATAACAAAAATATGGTCATGTGTTCACCAAATACATGAGTGAACCCACCAACTACCTGTACACGGTAGCATCCACTTCCTCACCTGAAGTGGCATCCTCTTTCCTCCAGTTTTTCACTAGAGGGGTATCCATGGGTTTACATCTGTCCATGTGGAGATTTTAAAATATCTCGTTGGCATACTTTCCCTGAGAGACAAACAATTCCCCATCTTTCTATCATACTTCCAAACCAAGGAAATTGTGCATCAACCTGATGTCCTTCATCTCGAACTCTATTGCAAGGTCCTCCTTGAAAGACTTGATAAGTTATTTATCAAAGAGTTTAGACTTTTGCGATCCATAAGTTCTTTATCACTGGTCAAAATCAAGTCATCAACATAAAGAACAATAATCAACAATTTAAATTCTATGAGAATATGGTAAAGGTTTTCATCTGCTTCACTTTTGGTGAATCCCAACCCAATGAGGTAGCTATCAATATTGGTGTTACCAAGCATGAGGTGTTTGCTTCAACCCATACAATGCTCACTTGATTCACAAGGTTCTTGCTTCAACCCATGCAATGCTCACTTGAGTCATTATACATGTGATTCTATGTCGAAGGTGTCAAATCATTTAGGTAATTCAATTTACACCTCCTCCTCAATCACTCCATTGAGGAATGTTGTCTTCACATCCATCTAGTGGATTTTCCAACCCATATGTGCAACCAAAGTGAGAATCAATTTGATGGAAGAGTACCTTGCTACAGGAGAAAGGGTCTCTTCATAGTCAATCCTTTCTACCTGAGAGTACCCCTTGGCCAAAAACTTGGCCTCGTGCTTCTCGATGCTTCTTTCTGCCACATGCTTTACCTTGTAAAGGCATCTCAAACCTACCACTAACTTGTCTGCAGATCTTGGGACCACTTCCCAAACACATTTTATGACAATGGAGTCATACTCCTCTACCATAGCATCAAACCATATCAAATTCTCTACTGCTTCCTTGAATAAGGATGTTTATGTCTCTACTAGCTTGCTCATTAGAGCCATGTATCTTGTGTATCAATATGGTGACCTCCTATGCCTCCACTGTGATGGGGGTACTCCCACACTCTCTCTAACATCCTGTAATAATATGTCAGCTTCCCTGGTCTATTTCCTTCTTTCCCTAGATGTCTCTACCTGAGTGGTTGTCTCCACTCTCTACTCCTCTACATGTGGTTGCTCCACATCTTCTTGAGGTTCTTCTTTTGGAGTGAAAATCTCCTGATCTGCATGCAAATGAAGCTCCCTATCAAGGGAACATTTCATTTTCTTCTCTTCATTGAACCTCACATCTCTACAAACAATTTTCATCATGAGAGAGGGATGGTACACCCGATAGTTGTGAGGTGTATTGTTGTACCCCACAAATATGCCCAACTCAACTGTTAGTTCTATCTTTTTCCTTGCTTCTTTGGAAACATGGAAATATACTAATGATCCAAAGATCTTGAAGTGTGACACATATAATTTCTTCCCTAAAAAATCTTCTTCTGGTGTACTCATCCTGAGAATCTGATGAAGACTCCTATTATGCACATATACCACTGTCTTGGATGCTTCGGCCCACAAGTGTAGAGGTAGGACCTTATCATGCAACATCGCCCATGCAAATCCCACACTAATTTTGTTCTTCCTCTCAGCCACCCCATTTTTTTGTGGGTTATGGGGTGTTGTTAGCTCCCATCGAATTCCTTCCTTTGCACATAATTTTTAAACTCATTCGACACATATTCACCACCATTATCACTCCTAAGAGCCTTCACTTTCCTGCAAGTTTCTTTCTCAACAAGTGCTTTAAACTCAAAAAAATTGGAGACTGTCTGGTCTTTCTTCTGCATGAATAAAATCCAGCACCTATGTGAGAAATCATATACAAATATAACATAATACATGTCCTTGGTCATGGAGGTTGTTGAAAAAGGTCCACAAACATTAGAGTGGATCCTTTCAAGGATTGCATGCACCCTTCTCTCCCGATCATTGAAGTTTTATTTTGCATACTTCCCTGACATACACCCTTTGCATGTATTTTGTTTCTCTAGTGATCTAATGGGGAGGCCTGTGGTAATCAACTGCAGGATCTTCAAAGCTCCATGATGCAAGTGGCCATGTCTTCTATGCCACAATTCACTGACATCTTGGTTCTGCACCTTCTCCACCTTTGTGCTCAAAGAAGCATAGTCTGCCACATCCAACTTGTAGAGGTTCTTCACTCGAACCACATTCTACTTTACTTGTCCCATGGAGATGTGTCGCAAGAAATCCTTTTGTTTTTATAATATCGCATCGTAGTCAAGGTTTTCCAACACCACGATGAAAACCAAATTCTTCTTTAGACCCAAAACAAACATCACATCCTTGATCCTGAGAGATGATCTAAACTCTCTCTGAAAATTAACTGTATCGATATCAGTCACACTATAACTCCCATCATCTCCCATCTCGATGTGAATCTAAAGGTCTTTCTCCTCTAAGTCACTGAAGAAATAGTTGTTCCCCATCATATGGAATGAGGAACCACTGTCGAGATATCAAACACTTCCCATCACTATGCTTTCCATGCATGCAATGAGAGTAAAATAAAGCTTTAATTGTGAATCTAGAGCTTCACCTATTGCTCCTCCTATGGTCTTCTTTATTGCTTTATTGTGTGAGAATTTCATGGCATACTGCCCAAATTCATGATAGTGAAAGCATTTGATTTTGGACACGTCCTTTTTCTTGCCCCCTTAACTATAACCTCCTTTAGATTTGGATTTCTTCTCTTTCCCTTTCTTTTCACTTCCATCCAAGGCACAATTCTCCTCATCCTCAACCTTGTATGAGGTCCCATATTTGTTTCTTCACCTTATTTCTTCCTGCATTAAATCGGACCATAACTGCTCCCATCTTGGTAGTTTCTCTATACCATTTACAAAATCTTGATGACTATGCTAGGTCTTGGGAAGACCCAAGAAGGAAAGGGATACCAAATATTCTTTAGGGATAGTGACACCAACCCCACCAAGTTCATCATGAAACTGTGTGAACCTGCTCAAGTACTGCAGAATTGTTTCTCTCTTTTGCATCATAATACTTTGAAGCTTGTCCTTAAGTGCCAGTTTCTTGTGGTCACTATTATTTTGGCACAATTCTATCAGTTCTTTCCACATTGAAAATGGAGTCTCTTTCCCATGGTGATTAGAGAAAATAAGGTATCGTATTCCCTCCAATATGATTCTCCTTACCCTAGCAACACACTTCTTCCATTCTGCTAGATTGTGTGCATTAGTAGCTGTTGGTTTCAGAAAATTACTATTGATGTATTCCTTCAATCCATTATCCTCTAGTACTTCCTCCATATGGTCCTTCCATGCAACATAATATGACATTCCCTAAAGGGCATACTTGAGCCTTAGTCCATTGAAATTCATCTTCCCAGTCCTAAATAAATTGTGCAAACTGATCTACAACTCCAAACCTCCCGCAATGTCAAATTTGAATTCTCTTCTCTATTGTGAATCTAGCTCTAATACCATGTATAAATTTATTGTAGATTCAAAATTGCTCATGTAATGTACTAAAACATAAGACTCAAATCTACTCTACCAATTTGCGGAAGTAAATCCATGATCAAGAATAAGAATCAATAGAATGCATCAAGATTCAACACATATACACAAAGATTTATCTAGGGGAAAGCAATTGCTCAAAACCCCTTACTATATGTATTTCATCAATCAAAGAATCTGGATGAATACAATATGCTCTGCTCAACCTTGAGTTCAACCTGCACCTATATCTTCTATCCTCTACTTGAATGACTGCCTTTGGTCAACACTTATCCAAATTTCCAAGCCTCCTATTGTTTCCTTAGGAATTAGGCCCTATTAATTAGGAAAATTCTTTAATGAGAATTACACAATTACTTTTGGCCTTCCTTTGATTGCATGCATGACCTATACAATTAATTGGAATATTATACATATGATAGTACATTTCCCTTCAACTCCAATCTCAACTAGGTAACTCAAATTTTGTGCATGCATGAGTTAATTTAATCTAATTGAACAATTAACTAGTTGATCACTGAGTACACACCCCACTACTAGACCTCCCACTAGTTCTTCCGATAGTTGGAACTAGTTTAACTGACCATAATTCAATTTAACTTATTTAAATTGTTACAATTGAAATCAACTCAGCCTATGCTCCTAAAATTTAGGAATCATTGTACATAAATTAAGTTCTCCCTCTAACTCAAATTAGCTAAGCTAACTAAGTGAAAATAACTCATTGAATTTTTACAAGTCGTCTGCTGACATGGAATTTCGAGTTTTCTCCTAATTTAATCAAAAGAAAAATCAAAGTAGGAATTTCTTGTTGCATTTTCAACATTTTATGGCCAAAAAACCTTGTTTATGGCATCCTATGTACCAAGCACACCCAATTTTCATGTAGTATATAGAACACTTCATAGTAGAGAAACTGTTATATGTATCCTTAAGGAAAATTTGGATATGGCACAAAATCCAATGAAACAACAATCTTATTATCGTATATATGAGCATTATTTTGTTGAAGACAATCAAGTGTTCCCTCACCTATATCCTTATAAGCATACATATCTCAAGGATAAAGTTCCCCATATGCTAGCTCCTAGCTTCAGTGGGCCCTATCAAATCATATAATGCATTGGTTAGGTTGCCTACATCAAATCAGCTCTTCCAACCCACTCCATCATCCAAACTTCATTTGTCTTATTTGAAGAAGGTTTTGGGATCAAATTTTAAAGTGCAAACCAACCTACCAGAACTTGATGAAGAAGTTTCCATTTGGCTCCATCTAGAAGTAGTATTGGATACCCACCAATGCATTATCAAAGAAGTATTGATCCAGTGGAAAGATATGTAGCCAAAAGATGCCACAAGGGAACTAGTAGTGATTATCAAATAATTTCCTCATGTTCATCCTCGAGGATAATGTTGTTTTATAAGGGAGAGAGCATGCTAGGGTCCTACCATAAACCCCTTACTTAGATACATTACTAATGTATGTGTCCCATTAAATAGTTTGTTAATAATCACTCATTGTAAAAAGGGTCCTCTTTGTTAATGAAACCCAAATTAGTTAGTAGGATCTCATTAGAAGTGGGCCCATATGTAGTTAATATTATCCATGGATAGATATACATTGATTAGAAGGTTATGTGATGTTTTTTCAAGAATTTTTATTATCTTTAGAGCATTTTTCTTGGAGGCTTCCCCCTTGAACAGGAAAGTGAACATAGCTCTTTGTTTTCTATTGTCAAAGAGATATTTCTTAGGTATATAGTTTTCTTTTTCCTTAGGTCATGTTGACAATGTTGGATACCACCAACATACATGAGATCTCCCTTATGTGAAGTCCAAATTAGACCTCACACCATTTGGAGTAGGAGCCCCATCTAGAGTATCAACCCGACCACCATAATTGTAAGGTTTGCCTTGGTTTCAATGGATAACATAAGGGATTATATATATAAACCATGAACAAAAAAGTAAGTTGACATTTTGAAACATCGATTGAAATGTGTAAAAGGAGACCTTCACAAGAGAGAGGTGAGAATGTCTCTTTGGAAGGAAGTAATAGTATTAACCAAGACAGACACATGACAACATGAAAATATTCATTAGAAAATTACTTCACATAACGATTATTAAAGAAAATACAGAACACATTCAACAACATGAGTACCAAAGCCATCAAAATAGTTCAATTTCTCTAGTACATGTGAACACAACATATATTGTAAACATCCTAAGAATAGTCCTAAAACATTTGTGATACATGCAAGGTCCAGGTACACAGTTACAATGATGAGGCACTAGTTTTAGTGGTGGAACATTAAGTCACTTCTTGCTTCTCCAAAGAATAGTTTTCTCTCCTATACCAAGTATAGAAGCCAAGACTAGATCTCCAAAGCTTAAGCCTCCAAAATCCCTTTGTTTGAGTTATGAGGTTGCTTTTATAACAAGAGGAATGACCTTTCATCTCCCCTTGACTCTTGGTTAACCCTCATGACTCTTGGACTCCTTAATATGTCCTTTCAAATTCTAAACAACTCTTGAACATCTAAATGACCTTTGGACTTCTCTATGTGACTTTTGGACTTCTATACACCTCTTTCATACATATATGATTGTTTGACTCTTCATATTCCACATGTGACTTTTAGACTTCCACACATTACATTTTATCCTTTTATTGAGAATACATCATTACATTCCACATTGTTGGGGAAAATTATACACTCATAATTTGACACACATTAATTATCAACCAAGGGTAATCGTAACCTTGCGAGGTGCAATGCAAAATATATGCAGAATGATACTTCAGTGCATAAAAACCACACACAATTCCAAATCTCTCTTCTCTCTCAAAAATTAGCAGCAAAGGATATGGATTAGATAGCTCATCTCTCTATAGCACCTAAAATTGCTGATGCAAATCAAGAAAAAATATACAATCAAACATCATCAGTTAAATCAAACTCAATTTCAATCATTCAACCCAACAATGTAAATCAGATCATAAATTTCATAACCTAATTTATCCTTTAATCAATTTAGCAATAACTCATTCATTAATCATTGGAAATCATGCGCTACTATGAATCAATAGAGAGGAATGGAACTGTGCATACATCAATTGTTAACACATGAGAATAAACTTGATTAAACACACACACTTATAGCTACGAGAGTTGTGAGTAAAGGGGGCCCTCATTCACTCATAACCCCTCAACTACTAAAGAAACTTACATAGGAAATTAAGAGAATGTGAAGCTTGTATTAATTTGGAAAAGGATTACAAAAATCTGAGATGTACGTTCCCCTATACAAATCGAATGTATTGTTTTTATACCATTGTGCAGACTAGCCTTTTGTTAAACACTATAAAAGTAGAATATTTCAATAATTTACTAAAATAATCTAAAAATATAGTTTGTTGACATCTTGGGTTCGATCCATGATTGGAATCATGTATCGAACTGAATACACTTGAGCATTTGGTTTGTTTTCCCCAAATTGGCCAAAAATGAGAAGAACAAGGTCTGGGAAGTTACAAAGACTAATCTAGAGCAATCAATAAGATATCATCCACGCGAATGGGTTTTCAAACAAAACCAATGTTCCCATTTCTTTTGTAGATGACCAAAACATTTCTAGCCTTCACGGTGCCTATAGGAAAAACCGCTTGTTACAGGAAATCGGCGCTACTACAGGAAATCCCTGATCTTCTACAGGAAATCATGGAACCACCCAAAGTATGTTGATCTGCATCAGAGTCAATTAGTATCTCTCAAAGTCTTCGATCAGTTAATTAGGTAGCATTTAATATCAAATTGCCCAAAATAAAAAGAAATGATACATTTTGAGCGATTTGAATACATAAAGTCTAAGTCACAAAATGTTGGTCAAAATGAGGCAATGGATGACAACAAGATAGTAATTAGAGAGGTTAAAAAAGGTTTTGAAGGGGAAGAAAAGCCTAAGGAATACTATCAAAAATGGCCAAAATCTAGGCCCAACATCTCCCCCACACCTAGCATCTTGCATGTCCCAATGCAAGCAAAAGTGTATATTTTCAAGAAATTTTAATTTCCTCCCTATGCTGTAGCCACTGTAGCCAAATGATCCAACTGTGACTTGCTGGATTCAACTTTCTTAACCCTGTCTCTATACTCCTCATTGCGCTTCTGCAGATGTCCTATTTGAACTTGATTTTTCTTCACTATTCTACTCGCCTTCTGGTATTTTGTTTTCCATTCGTCCAATTCCTTTTGAAGGCGCAGGCTATTTTCCTTAAGATTTTAATTTTCCTTCTTAAGGACTCTTTTGAACACTGTAATCTCCATTATAGCTTCCTCTAGCTCCTTGCAAGAATGTCTTTTCTTGGAGGTTTCTTCATTTCCTTGCTTTTCTTGAGAGGAATGAGAAAAGCTATGTTCCTCCAGTATTTGATAGTCCTCTTGATCTAGATTTAAATAGGAACGCAACAAATTAAAATATAACCATACATATAGAGATGCAGTAGAAATAATAATTCATTTCATTACTGTAAAATATTGAAATATGCTTACAAACAGAAATGGAAATAAACTAACTAGGGCGATGGTAGCTTATCTCTGAGAAGAGATGTGGCAGCTACATGCCTCTGAACTGTGTTACAATGAGGCTCGAAGGCCTATTTATTGTTGAGAAACAATGGAAAACCCTAAACATCCAAAAACCTAACCCTAGAAGATGAAACACCAAACTGTGGGCCCCGTTGGGGTAAATTGGTACATCAACTTCCTGGGGTCGTAACTTTGGCATACGATCTTCGTTTGATGCGCACAATATCTCATTAGAAAGATCTATCCAAGAACTACAAATTTGGGAAGATCAACATTGGTCTTGGAGCCATGTTGCTCCCAGTTTTCCCCAAAAACATCATTTAGAGCCTCAAAACGGCTCCAGAAGTTAAGGACCCGAAAAACTGCTAAAAGTAGTAAATTGTACTACAATTAAGGAAACTGAAAAGCTAAAAGAAACAATGGTGGGGTTCCAAGTGGACTTGGTGTATGGCCACCAATATCCACCTGGATCATTCCTCCCCCCTTAGGAAGCAATGGTCCCCATTGCATTGAGTTCCTCCATGAGATGAGGAAACTTCTGCTGAACTTGGTCCCTGGTGAGCCACTTTCCTTGGTGAAGAAGGGTGCCTGCTTTGACAACTTGATACAGCTGGATATTCTGCTGGTGAGTGTGCTTGATCTGTTTGTCCATGATCCGATCAGTTGCAACTTGTTCCACGCAATCTAGATTTAACTCTGTGGGTGTGAGTTGTTTTGCAATGTCAGATGTGTCTAGTAATGGTGGAAAGTATGAACGAAGGCAATCCACATTGAACACTAGGTGCAGGCCAAGGAATGGAGGAATGCTGAGCTCAAATGTATTGTCTCCCACAACCTTGGTAATGGTGTAAGGACCATATTGGAGTGGTCTGAGTTTCAGATAGGCTCCGGTAAGGCGTTCCTTTTTCAAATGCAACCAGACTTTGTCACCCACTTGAAACGTGTGTGGCACCCGATGTTGATCATGTCGCTGCTTGTACTTGCCATTTGATTTCTCTAGAATGTCATGGACCTACTGGTGAATATGTTGGATGTGCTCAATGAAATTGTTTTCCTTATCTGTTTCGGACTAGACATGAGTTGAATCTGCATGAGTAGCTGCAAATGGCATGGCCACATCAATGGGACATAGTGGCTGGAATCCCAAGCCCACCTGAAAAGGGTTGTGGTCGGTCAAGCTGTGGAGAGTCTGGTTGTAGTTTTGTTGAACATAAGGAAGGCTCTCATCCCATGTGCATGGATTTTTTGAGTTGTACATGCGTAGAATATGTACAATCATCTTGTTGACAACCTCTATCTGGCCATCAGTTTGAGGATGGAAGGTTGTGGACTTAGTGAGTTTGGTGTCCAGCATCGACTAGATACTGGACCCAAATGTACTCTAGAACCTGTTGTCCTGATCTGAGATGATATACTATGGGATACCAAAGTGTACCCACACTCATTCAAAGAAGAGTTTCACAGTGGCTTCTGCTATGATATTCTTCTTGCAGGCCACCATAATGGCCATCTTCGAGAACCTATTGATGACCTCAAAAACACAGTTGTTTCCATGCTTAGTAGAAGGAAGGCTCAACATGTAATCCATGGAGATGGATTCCCAATGTTGACTAGGGGTAGGTAGTGGGGTATAGAGGCCTTTATTCTTGATGGTCGATTTGGAAATGGCACAGGCAGTGCATGATCTGATGTACTTTCCAACATCCTATCAAAGATTCGGCCAATAGAAATACTTCTGCAGTACTGCCACCATTTTCTTGACCACGAAATGTCCAGCAGTCCGACTGTAGTGTGCTTCTGAAATCATCTTGGCACACTCACTTGAAGGAACACAAAGGTGACCTAGGTGGCATAATAGGGCATCCCGCAGGTGAAAATCTAGAACATGTTGACCCTCCAAGAGTGTCTGGTATGTGTGGCCGATTTCTGGGTCACTTTTGTAGAGAAGTTTCCAATCAGAAGTCTCATTCCCACAAGAGTTGAGCATGGTGGTTAAAGCCATGATCGATGGTCAACTGAGGCAATCTGCAACATTATTGGTGCTACCCTTCTTATACTTGATATTCAAATGGAAATGTTGCAAGTATGTAGACCACTTTTGATGGCAATCATTCTAGAATTTCCCTTGAGTCTGTATGAACTACATGGGTTAGTGGTCTGTGTGGATGACCGTTTCCTTCTCTAAAATGTAATGCTTCCATTGTCAGAAGGCCTGCACAATGGAATACATTTCTTTGTCATAAGTGGGATACTTCCGGACTATGTCTGAAAGTGTCTCACTGTGATATGCCACTGGATGCTCGTGTTGAGTAAGGACTACCCCAATAGCATAGTCAGAGGCATCTGTCTCGACCTCAAATGTTTGTTGCAAGTCTGGTAATGTGAGCACTAGTGTCGAGCAAAGGCGATCTTTCAACTCTGTGAATGCCTTTTGTTGAGATTCATACCAAAATAATTTTTCTTTCGCTCCTCACTTGGTGACTTGACTCAAGGGCCAAGTGATATGAGAAAATCCCAACACGAACCTAGGGTAGAAGTTGGCAAGACCTAGAAAGTTGCGAAGATCTGTCAGAGTGGTTGGAGATGGCTAATCCCGAATGACTTGGATCTTGGATGGATCCAAATGCACCCCCCATTCATCAATAATGTATCCTAGATACTGAACCTGGGTCATTCCAAAAGTGAATTTCTCCAAATTGGCACATAACTTGTGTTGTCGTAGTGTTTAGAGAACCTGTCGGATGTGGTGGAGGTGCTCTTCCCAACTCTGGTTGAAGATTGGGATGTCATCCAAGTATACCACTAAAAATGATTTGGTGAATGGCCACAAGATGTCATCCATTATCCTCATGAAGGTTGCAAGAGCATTCATCAATCTGAAAGGCATAACCAACCATTCGAAAAGGCCCTCCTTGGCTTTGAAGGCAGTCTTCCACACATCGAAGGGTTTGATTGGTACCTGGTGATATCTTGACTTCAAATCGATCTTGCTGAAATATTTTCCCCCCTTTAGTTGGTCCAAGAGGTCATCAATCAATGGGATCAGGTACCTATTATGGATAATGATCTTGTTCAGTGCCTGATAGTCAATATAGAGTCTGCAAGTCCCATCCTTCTTCTGTACCAACACAATCGGGCTCCCACAAGGCGATGAACTCAGATGGATGTGACCTTTCTGTAGTAGCTCCTGAATCTTCCTCTTGATTTCATCGTTCTCTAGAACAGAGCATCGATAGATTGGTCCATTGGGAAGCGGCACACCTAGGGTCAGATTAATGGAGTGCTTGACCTGACAGTGTAGAGGAACCCCTATGGGGGAGGTGAAGATGTCCTCATACTCCTCCACGACCTTGTCCATATGTAGTTGTCGTGCAGAGGGGCACTGTTTGAAGGTTGTGGCCACTGTCTTCTTCTTTCCTTGAGGGTGTATCATCAAGAAAACAAATTTACTGTTTTTGGAAATGAGCTTACTACATTGTTTTGCAATAACCAAAGAGAATTTGGTAGGCGGTGCTACCTCCGGTATCCTGTACAACTTATTTCCAAAAGTAACAATAACAACACGAGGCTTTGATTCATACACAACATGTCACTTCCACAAGTATGGTTGTTGTAATAATACATCATAAACATCAATGAAAGGCTTGATGTTGTATGGAAGGTGACACTACTGGCTCACACGAAGATCCCGTCCTTGGTGAAGACACCTGATGGTGTACAGTTGTGGATGTGCTGTGGTCGATAAGCCCAGCCGCTTGATGACCTCTGCCAAAATGAGGTTCTTTTGGCTCCTGCTATCAACAATGAACTATAGCAGGGAGTCCTTTACCCACATCTAGGAGTGGAAGAGACACTCCTCCTCCTCTGGATATTCGGGTTGCTCCTTCTGGATCTTCGTTGTGGAAACGGTGGCATTGGGCTCCGTATTGATAATCTTCTTCCCTTTGTCATTCCCCTTGTCGAGTCCAACTCGAAGTCAGAACATGAATCTAATTCTGACACCTTTAGCTCAACCACTAGTGACTGCTTGGCCCGACACTCACTTATGTTGTGAGTGGAGCTCTTATGGAACTCACACCACTTTCCTGTGTCCTTTTTCGGCTTCGCGACGTTGTTCTTTGCTTGTAGCTTTGGCAGGTTTTCTTGGGCTACCCCACCTTGGCTTTATCCTTTGTTCTATGGTTTGGGGGCACCTTTCCCTTGCTTTGGATTTGTAGATCCAAAGTCTCGCTTCTTCTGTTTAAACTTTTGTCGATCTTAATGGAATATTGGTATGTTGTGCCGAGCGAGGAGATGTTTAGGAATTCTATTTCTTCTTGGATGTACCTATGCAGGTAGTTGTGGTAATTGAGTACCAAATGTTGCTTTGAATCCTTAATACCCAATTTTTTGCCAAGGGTATGGAAAATATTGGTAAACTCTAGCACGTCTTGGTCCCTTCCCTGTCATAGCATGGTCCACTTTATGTATTGATCCTCATAGCTTCTGACAGGGTAGTCCTACTCCTTGATGGTAGTCCAAAATGAATTCCAAGTGGGTGCAGCTGAAAACAATGAGGATTTACTTTCATCCTTCTACTCGCAGTAGTTTTCCCACCAGTCCTTGATGAGGGGAGCAACTTTGAGAAGAGCGAAAGTAATCTTTTCCCATCCGAAAAAATCACAAACAGAAAAATACCCTTCTAGTAGATTTAATCATTTATCTATGGTGTCTACATTTATCTGACCCTCAAATATAGGAATGTCAAAGTTAACTTGTACCTTAAAGGGTGTTGCGCTTCCATAGTAAACTCTGGCACGTCTTGGTCCCTTCCCTGTCATAGCATGGTCCACTTTATGTATTGATCCTCATAGCTTCTGACAGGGTAGTACTGCTCCTTGATGGCAGTCCAAAATGAATTTCAAGTGGGTGCAGCTGAAAACAGTGAGGATTTACTTTCATCCTTCTACTCGCAGTAGTTTTCCCACCAGTCCTTGATGAGGGGGGCAACTTTGAGAAGAGCGAAAGTAATCTTTTCCCATCCGAAAAAATCACAAACAGAAAAATACCCTTCTAGTAGATTTAATCATTTATCTATGGTGTCTACATTTATCTGACCCTCAAATATGGGAATGTCAAAGTTAACTTGTACCTTAAAGGGTGTTGCGCTTCCAAAGTAGCTGCTGGAAGTACATGTGTTGCCCCTGGGTAACTGCAGAAGGATCTGGGCAAAGTTGTCCATCATCGCGTTCATTTGTCGCTCAAGGGCCTCTTCAAGTAAGATTTTGATAGGATCTCCTTCCCCCTCGTCTTTGTTTTCATCCACCATGGGAGGCCATCGGGATTTGCGAGGCCGGTCTTGCAAAGGTTCGACCAGTTCAAGCCCTAAATCCTTATATCTCGACCTCGTTGGGGACATGCAAAGAAAAACAGAGAAGAGCAAACCGTTCTGATACCACTGATCCGGATTTAAACAAGAACACAACAAACTACAAGTATAACCATACATATAGAGATGTAGCAGAAATAATACTTCATTTCATTACTATAAAATACTGAAATATGCTTACAAACAGAAATGGAAATAAACTAGCTAGGGTGATGGTAGCTTATCTCTGAGAAGATATGTGGCGGCTACATGCCTCTGAACTGTGTTACAATTAGGCTCAAAGACCTATTTATTGTTGAGAAACAATGGAAAACCCTAAACATCCAAAAACCTAACCCTAGACGATGAAACACCAAAATGTGGTCCCCGTATGGGTAAATTGGTACATCAACTTCCCGGGGTTGTAAATTTGGCATACGATCTCTGTTTGACGCTAACAATATCTTGTTAGAAAGATCTATCCGAGAACTACAACTTTGGAAAAGAAACATCAATCCATGGAGCCATGTTGCTCCCAGTTTTATCAAAAAACATCGTTTAGGGCCTCAAAATGGCTCCGGAAGTTCAGGACTTGAAAAACTGCTAAAAATAGTAATTTGTGCAACAATTAACGAAACTGAAAAGCTAAAAGAAACAATGGTGGGGGTCCAAATGGACCTGGTGGGTGGCCACCAATATCCACCTGGATCACCTCCATACTTTCTTTGAGTTGTTGGGTCTCATAGGATGCTGCCTTCCAGTCCTCCTTAGTGACAAACTCAACTAATTTGACCTGTACCTGCTTTCCCTTTGATGACTTCAGTGATTTTTCTACTTGCTTATGTTTTTTGTATGCCCTCCTCTTAGCTTCCTATCAGAGCTAGCTTAGCGACTTGGCTCCTCGTAAAGCGCCTTACAGGAGGAGTGACACCCCGTGGTGGTTTTGGCTTCTTTCCCACAATTTATTTTATCACTACAATGTCCTCTTCTTCCTTTAGCTGAGTACAAGCTCGGGGTTTCTTCCTTGATTTCTGGCTTGGCTCTATCTCTTCAAATTTTGGCAACTTGGTCACTTCCTCTAGCTAGCTGTGAGTTCGAGGCTTCTTCTTTGGTCTCTGGCTTGGCTCTACCCCTTCAATTTTTGGCAACTTGGGCACTTCCTCTAGTTGGCTGTGAGTTTGGGTCTTCCTTGTCGATTTCTGACTTGGCTCTGCTTCCCTAGTCTCTAGATCAGGCACTTCCTCATCATCTATAAAATAGTTCTCTACCAAAAATTTCTCCCAGGTCTTCTTTTGTTTCCTCAATACCTCTCGCAGAATAACCTTAATGAGACCATGGTGGTATAGGTTTTCTTCTATGTAGGTTGCCCTCTTCTGAGAGGAAGTGGCCATTTTTAATAAAGAAATTCTTAAATAGTAAGGCAAATTCAGGGGTTGATTTCTAAAATGATTAAGAATATGAATGTGGAACAGAAAGGCCAACCCAAATTGACCCTCACATGTAATATATTTCTACAGGAGAAAGAGAATGTGTTGATACTTAATTCGAAGAAAGGTTCGGAAAACCCCTTTTGTCCAATCTGGAATCGCATGCTCCTTCTTCAGAAAAGGTGCACATATTTCTTTGTTAATTCATTGATTTTTAAACCAACGTTCACCTTCCTATGGGATACCACAGGCTTGTGCTATCAATTCTTTGATTAGCCTAAACTTTAAGTTGCCAACCTGAGCCCAATCTCGATTTAAATTCAGAGCAAAGGATTTAGTTACTTCAGAATTATGACCATCAAATTTTTAAAAAAATGACAACCACCCTACCTTTTCCAACCACTTCTTGCTCTGAGGATATGCCTCCAACAACTTCGGGCCTTGTGGTTCGAACCAAACAACTGACCTCATTTTTTATAGATACTATGAGTGGGAGAGCGCAAGGCTTCAATTTGACCTTTTTGATGTCTCCTGTAGGCTATTGCGGGGCGTTTTAGGATCAATAGGAATGAAAATGACTAAATTAGGAAAGAAAACAGTGTAATAAGGTGAGTCCATTATGGCGCAGAATGTGATCATGATTTAAAATCATGATCCGTTAGGCGAGATATTCATTGGAGAGGTAATCGTTGTACACTTCGAGGTAAGTATTGGGAATGGGACCTTGCATCGTGACATGGAGGGTTAATAGTTGCCTTTTCAAACAAGGATGATCGTGACTCATAATGATGCAAATTTAAAAACTCGTACCATTACCTTTTTACCTTAAGCAATTGACGTCGAGTGTACCTTCTTAACTTACCATCCAATAATCAGGTACCTGAAGATGACGAATGCACTTGTCTCGAGATGATGAGCCACTTTTAAAACCATGTCATGTACATGATCATGAGATTACATGGTTTCAGAAATCAATTGAATACTTGTCATATTCCTTAGGAAGGTGTTCTGCTGAAATTATTTTAAAGGAATGAATACTCTCTCTAACGTGCAACAACTAATAATTGCCACAAGAAATTCTTCTACAAGAATTAGAGATTTCTGCAAGAGAAATAAAAAATGTACCCATGAAGGATTTCTGATAATATTTCTAAGAAAATAATAATACACATCCCCTTCAGTTGTTTTTGTTGGAAAACACAAGTTGTTGCCTCGTTTATTACTAACTTCTCGTGGTCTAACTGCAGGATTTTAAAGGACTTGAATTCCATCTTTCCCTAACCTTGTACAATTCATTATCACATGAATAAATGTGTTGAAGTTGAATGTGTAGTGATCTCGTTTGATTATTATCCATTAAGGTAAATTATTAACCAATGAGAGGTCCATCACCAATAATGAGAGCGGGGACGAAGGTACTGTTATCACTCAGATTTTCCTAGAAGTTGTTGGGAAGAGGAAAGGGGTCCGAGGTAACCACAAACCAAATTTTAGGTACATAATCTAGCCAATCTGTATCCAGAGAGGGCTCTCTCTTTATGATTTAGATTGGTTTTGAAGGATATTAGGCTAGTTTTGAAGTTTAGGAGTTTTGTTTGAGTTTGGGTGGTGAGATTCAATAGCAGAGGGGTAAAACTGAGTAGCTTAGGCCATTGGGGTAATGCAGTCAAAGAAGATGGCTTAACTAGACTTGGTTTCTTAACAAAAGATGGTTTCACAGGGCAAGATGGTCAAACAGGGAACAAATAAAGGCTTGGGATAAATGGAATGGGTTTAAAATGGGTGAAGGGCAGTTAAGAATCCTTCAGCATATTTAAAGAGGGAACTTGAAGGATCACTACTAAAGAGAAGTTAAGTATTCTTTAATAAATAATCAAAATGAACGAACTAGAAAATCGGAGCAATTAAGATTTCACTATTTATCCTAATTCAGAAGAAAACATGGAGAATAATAACGATTGAAAACGGAGTGCAATCAAGCATATTCTAAATTAATCTTTTTCGTTTATCATTCAGATGTAAAACATGGATGGTATAATAAACAAGGAAAACTTTCAAACATAAGGTATAGAGGACTTATTGATCCGGTGTTTGATTCAAGAAATCTGTGAAAAGTCCTTTGATTCAATTCTTTATCCAGCAAGCCATACAAAAATTGGTCCAAGAACACTTTATTCCAAAATAGTCAATATTACAGCAATGTCTAAGAATCCACACTCAATACTCCAATTGAGGGGGTATTTATACAAAAAAAATTACAATGAAATATCTCATAACAAAGTGAGATATAAATTGAGGTGAATAATCATATCCTTCAAGAAAATAGGGCTAGAATACCTTGTAGATGATAGATAAGGCAACCGAATGGTTTGTTGTCCCTATTTTCGAGAATGTGTTGAGTTGGGCCCTATGATTTGGCCTCTTGCTGTCCTTGGTGTAATTATGTGCTGGTTACTCTGTTTTGACCTTCCTACTGATACACTTTACTTGAATCTAATACTCTTTATCTGTTGATCTCTTTTCATCCTCTTTATCTTCATTGACTGTAGTAAAATCAAAATTTACCTTTTACCTAGAATAAATTACAAAATTTCAAGCATTTCTTCCCACCATTTTGGCTGTGGTATTTTGGTTTTATGAAGCTTTCTGAGGGTTTCATCTGTTTCTGTATACCTGAAAAATGTAGGCTGAATTGGGAACAAGTGTTTTAGTTCATGCTCGACATAGAATAAGTTCTCTAGATTGTCATAGAGCACCCTACCTGTAGGCAATGCTTTTATCCCTGATGCACTTGTTGATGAACCTACTTGGTGGCCTGCATAATTATTCAATTTTTCACATAATCTTTATGCTTCATTAACCTGTCATTAATCACCAAAGGACTGGGTAGCCCTTTATTCTACAAAATATCAAACTTCTCCATAAAATCATTAATCTCTGCCCACATGTCATGACATCTTCTTTCTAAATTCTGCATCAAAGTTTTCTTGGTTAATACCCTTTTTATTTCCAAAATGGTTTTTGTCCTGTCATTAATGCCTAACTCTTCCAGCTATTATTTATTTCTAGTATTCAAAAAATGTATAAGCATGTTGGCTTCCTCAGGTATTTTTCCTAGTTCTGCCTTTGTTTTTTGGATTTCTTCTTGGGCTGCTTTCACAAGATCAATCTGCTCAAAAATCACTTGGATAGAAGCCCAAACATCATTTATGGATTGAGTGATGTTGGCCAAAAGAATTCTCTTGATTTTTGTTAGAGGTTTGTCAAATGTAAGATCTTTCTCCAATGATTTTACTTTGTTTTCTAACATTTTAATCTCTCTTGTTTTTTCTGCAACATTTACCTTTGAGAGATGATAGCTTCGTTCCATTTTGGAATATTGCTCCTTTAGCTTATTTAGTTCTGAAACTTGTAGTTTCAGGTCTTCCATTGATTTTACTAGCTCTTATGTGCTCAAATTACCAGTATTCCCCTGTGCTACACCTGTTATTCCTATTGTTGCTATACCTATAACTACCTCAGCTATGACTACTGGAATATTTGGTGCCAATGCTGCTCCAAGAGTTGATGGGATCGCTGTTGATACTACTGGTATTACATTAGGAGGTTGGGAGGTTGACTCTCCATGTTTGTCCTTCAATGCCTTTTCAAGTGCTTGTTCAGAATCATTCAGTTGTTCATTGAGCTTTAAGAGTAAATCCATCAGCTCTTCTTCAAATTCTTGCTTTATAACCTCATCAGTCTGTGGATGTCTTGAAGGTGGTAGTTTTAGTTGCTTCCTTAGGGAAACAATATCTTCATCTTTCTTTTTAATCAAGGCTTCTGTAGCCTTTGCATCTTTGGGATCATGGCCCAATCCGATAATTATTTCTTCTAAGGTTTTTATTCTATTATATTTTGCTTGAGAGGAGGCCTTTTCCAAGTGTAGTTGAGCAGTAGTGTTGTCCAAAGAATTTTGTAACCTATGGGCCATCATTTCCTTGCCATTCAAGGTTGAGTAAATCATTTCTCCTGTTTTCTTATGCAACTCAATTTGATCCAAAGGATGAATATCCTTTGCCATGACTTCGAAATTTATTCTGAGATAATCTGTTGCTAATCTAGGCTGCTACACCTTGGGCTTGAAATAGCTCATTATCATCTTGCCTTCTTTGATGTCATAGGCTGACATCAATCTCTGTTTATTTGTAGGCGCCATTTTCAAATATTGGTTATACACCTGCAATCTCAATGGATCATTCCTGGCTTTTATTTCTATGAATGTTTTCTTGATGTCTGAGGCATCAGTCCCTAGTGGCTTGGAAGAAGATATCTCTAAATTTTTCTTCTTTTCTAGCTCCTGCCTTCGAGAGCTAGTGGATGTAGTTTGCTAGCTTTCCACTCTTTCTTCTCTCTGACTATATGTATTTTCTTCTGCAAATTCCTCCTCTGAAAGGGGATTTAATCTCTGTCTCTTTGTTCTAGGCTGTCCTAATGGTTCATTGGCAGGGGTAGTTTTTTCCCTATCTCTACTTTTTTTTCTTTCCTCATTTAGAGGAGTTTGCAGAACTGGAGGCTCCCCTATATTGATCTGAGTGGGAGCAGTCTGTATTTGACCCTGTTCTCTGGAAGTTTCAGGCTGCTTAGACATTGTAGGTTGTTCAGTGTGTTGAAATCTAGTCTCTAATTCTTTGCCCTTTGAGGACCCTGTAGCTGGTATACTTGTTTCTTGTGAAGGTTGTTGAGAGGTTCCAGCACTGGAGGCACCAACTCCTCACCTTTGAGATAACTTAAATGGTACCTGTCCAAAAGAATCCAAGTCAAGTGTTTTCTCAAGATCTCTCATAACTTTCTCAAAATTGACATGTTCACTATCATGCTTTACTAGGGTACCTTCCCTCCATTCATCCATATTTGCATATTTTTCAATTTCTGGAATTCTACGGTGAATGTATGGGGACAGCTTGTTCTTCATTCTCCTATCACATATAAAATTATTAGGATCATATGGTTTCCACCCAAAACTCTTTTGTAACTTAAGTTGCTCTTCTAAAAAAAAATTTGCTTCTTTCCATGCTTCCCTAGTGTTGCAGACAAAATGGCCTAGCTAGTTCTTGATTATAAGTTGAGCTTTCTTCTTGGCATTACAAAAACGGACTAGGTCTTCATTTATCATTTGCTTGAAATATTCCAATGCAAAGAGTCTTACTGGAACATACTTTGGCAGCTTAAAAGGGAAGAGTTCACACCCATAAATCCTGATTTCTGTGTGATTCTTATATAGGTACCAATGACCTATCCTGTACTACATAGAGAGCTAGAGGATTTTCTTCATATCACCATTTATCATAGGAGGAGAAATTCCTGTTAATAGAATGGTTTCTGGATGGACAAATAGGTAAATGAACTCATCGTAGGTGTAAGGGGTCTCAATGGAATTATGGAAAATGGGAATCCAAAAAATGACAGACCTTGGATTGCCTCTAGTATCAAGTTTCTTGACAGGGAAAGGGAAGTTATCTGACTGATAATACAAAAGAAGATGATAGATGAAAGTAGTGTATTTAAAGACTCCTTCACTGTCCAGTCTTAGGAATTAGTCATGAATTGTTTTGGCAATATAAGAGGCATAATCATATTTAACAGTCGGGGGTTGTCCAGGAGTAAAAATTGATAATAATAGCAAGGTTATCTTATCAACATACTCTCCGGAGTTGAATCCCATGATTGAGGCTATCATATCAATAATAATTCTTCCTGTATCTGTAAAGAAAACCTGCAAATAAGGAGGTGGGCCTTTAGGCTGATGTTTAGGGTCCATGAACATCTGACAGATGCGAGTTAGTTCTACTTGAGACAATTGGGGAGCTCTTCCAAGTAAGTATCCCATAGAAAGGGGAGTGAGAGCATGACTGGAGTGGAATTGCAACATTTCATTGATAGACTGGGCAATTATGGGAAAAAGGACTGCTTGGCTTGGGGACATGACTGCTCTTTGGTTAGGGTCATAATTGGCACAGCAGTGATGAATGATATCTGGGAAAACATGGACTGAAGAGAGGAATTACATGGGAAGGTTGGATTCCCACAATCCTAAGATGTCAGAGCCATTAAGATAGTTGTCCCTAGCTTGGCAAAAGATCTTAAGGTGGTTTTCATTACCAAATAAGTCTTTTATCTGAAAATCTTTATCAGCCAAGGGCAGATAATCTAGATCTTTGTGAGGGGCATTCATAGGTACAACATTCAGAGCTAGGAGTTTCCATCACTGGTTCTTGTGGATTCAGGAATGGAACTTGGGTTTTCTATGGAAAATAGTGAATACAGCAGGTTTTGGAACCTATATAGTGAACAACGACTGAATGTATAGCGAAATTGGTATTTTCTATGGAATATTCAATATAAAGCCAAAACTTGCAGGGTTTCAGTGGAAATGGGTAAATACTTATATTGGGGAAGTGAATAGTGCAATGGCAGGATGGATAATAGGTTCTGGACGGCGTTGCTACAAATTTTTTGACCAAGTGGCGGTTGAAAAGCTTCAGCGGTTGACCGAGACGTCGCTTTGCATGGGAACACAGTTTGCCGTATAACATCGAAAATGACATTTCATTGGTTTTATTCTCAAAATCTAGGTTGGTAGGGGTTTTTTGGATTTATCGAGCAGGTGACGTATGCATGGAAATGATGTTTTGTCGTTTTATGGAGAGCGGTAAGCGGTATATGATCGCACCGCTTTTGAATGTGGGCAGTTTTCGGCCAGGGGATAGCGATTCCACTAGTTGCATGCCGCGTGGCAGAGGTACGAGAGGAAAACCCCCTGGTGATCGTGTGTTAACGCATGGTCAACACAGGGGCACGATATCGATATTGACCGTCAGATGATGAGGACGGGATCGAACGGTGGACGAGAGGCATATTACGAAGGAGTTAAACTATGGTGGGCCCAACACAATAAAAAATATTTAATTGTATCAGGGGTAATGAGATTGGTTGGGGGGTGGTTATTAATTAACCGTAATGATTAATTAATTCCAATTAATCATGTTTGACCAGTAACTATGATTATATTTAACCAAGGCGAATATATACTATTTCGGGGTTTTGTATAGTTAAATAATACGGGAGTGGGTTAATTTTGCAAAGGATTTATATAATATAAGTCAAAAATTAATATGAAGCAATGTGATAAAAAGCGCTAAGTAAAAAAATTAGAGTATACATTTAAACTTAGGCTTAAATTGGAAAAAGGGTTTTTATATGATATTGTGCATTTTTCCTAAGTAAAATAGGATTTTACTTAGGAAAAGACTTATGAGAGTGAATTAATGATTTATGGATCGTTTTAAGTACTTAGACCATTTAAATTATTGGGCCGAGGGTTTGGTATCTCCAGAAGTCAGAGAAATGCTCTGAACCCCTTTAACTTTCAAAGACCTTAATATTTTAGGGGAAATTAGTGAAGTCTTTAGGGAAAAATATGAAGGGAAGTTTATTATTTAACCTTGTTTTGCTTGAACTGCATCAAATGAAATGTCTGCCTTACATTTGTGATAAAAGTGAAAATTAACACATTCGGAGACATTATCCATCACAAGTAATTCTGCAACACCATCTACCTACCCTACCTACTTTAGCCTGACATTTTTTCTTCTTTATTAGGGTGCACTTGGACTGGCAAGCCCTTATCACACTTTTTTTTTTACATATAGATATCTATCTAAGTCTAACCTTATTACATCCAAGGGCTCAAATTAAACTGTTGAGCTCCTTTTATTCACTCTACCTATCTACTTATCTGCCAAGATTAATTGTTTAGTCAGATTTTATTCTCTATCTCTAAAACATAAAATTCAAATATGAACTAGCCAAGCTTAAGTTGTTTGACTGTTTATCAATTGTAGCATAAGTTACAAGCTGCACACAACTGTTTATTGCATAAGAGTAAAAAGTAGTGGCATTTAGACTTGCACACTTTCCTTGGTCTTTCTTTTTGTTGGGGTTCATTTTCTTTGATTTTTTTGACCATCTTTTATTCTTTTCACCCTTTGATTTTTCTTTTAGGGTATACCCTCTTTATATTTTTTAAATTTTTTTATTTTTTGACAATATGGAAAACCTCTGCAACAAGGAAAGGTATAAACACATTACATAGCTCTTTAAGTTAATCATGAAATATGACATCTATTGGTATAAGAGCATAACATTGGCTCCATTTGGGGATGGCTTTTCCTGGTGAAAAGTCAAGAATAGTAGGTCAGATGGCCTCTAAATGACTTTGACTATGCTGTGAAATCTTCTTCTGGCTATTGCTTTATTATATGTATGACAGTAACACTTTTGAAGCTTAGGGCCTTCTCTCCGGGCTTCAACTCCAGCAAGTTACTATCTAATCGAAACTGTGACATTACCAAGGATATAGTATGTTTATGTCAAAATTATAATACATTAAAAAGTAGGATCATAGTAATGCTTCAGCATCCAACCATTAACTGGTCCTTCTTCTGTTTTTGTACCATCCATGTTTTTTAGATAGTAAGTATTGTTCCCTTGTAAGGCATGGATAATAAAAGGTCATTTCCATACGAAGTCAAATTTCCCATGTTTCCCCTTATCCTCTCTCCTAGAATCCCATCTTAAAACTTTGTTTCCAAGGTAAAAATCTTCTGCCTTGGTTCTTTTATCAAATATTTTCTTAAGTTTCTCTTGTAACACCTGGGATCTCTGATACACTTCCTCTCTGGTTTATTGCAGATGGATGGTCTGGTTTATCCTCCTTTGAATATCATTGGGTTCCACTTGAGCTTCTTGAAGTAATTTCATTATAGTAACTCCCAAAGATGAAGGGAATACAGCTTCCATGCCATAGACTAATTCATAAGGACTAGTTCCAATAGATTTCTTGGTGGTAAGTCTGTCTACCCATAGTGCATTAGTAAGTTTCTTGTGCCAATTTTTCTTGTTCTCTTCCAATAATTTCTTAATAATATTAATTAGTCTTTTGTTGGAAGACTCAGCTAGACCATTACCTTGAAGGTAATAGGTTTTGGAATGGCCTAAAGTGATATGGTACTTATTACAGAAACTTATCATTTTCTTGGATTTGAAGGCAGCAGTATTATCAGTTATGATCTTCTCAAGACAGCCAAATCTAGACAATATGTTGGTTTCTAAGAATCCTATAATCACTGTGTCATTGGCTTGTCTAGAAGGAATGGCTTCTATCCATTTGGTGAAATAATCTGTGGCAGTGAGAATCCATTTATGTTGGCCAGAAGAGGGAGGATGGATTTCTCCAATGAAGTCCAGGCCCCATTGTTGGAAGGGTTTCTCATTGGAAATTGGTCTCAGGGGTAAAGGTAATAGCTTTCTCTTGCCTTCAAAAATTTAACATTTATGGCAAGCAGTGACAAATTTCTTTACATCAGTGAACAAGGTTGGCCAATAAAATCCAGCCCTCATGATTTTGTCTGTAGTTGCTTTCCAGTAAAGGTGTCCACCACAGTCTCTTGCATGAAATTCTTTGAGAACCTTGTCAGCTTCTTCTTTTAATAAACAATTCAATAGAATACCTTCATAATTTTTCCAAAAAAGAGCATTGTCTAAAATACAAAACTTTGAAGCTTTCATCTTTAAGAACCTTTTCTTTGTTCTGGATAACCCTAGAGGAGCCTGTAGGTTTAGTAATACATAAGTTATATCAGCATACCAAGGTGAATCTAAGAAGGCCTGGCTGATTTGTGGAGTCGCCATCTCCTATTCATTATCCAGTTCATTAATGTCTAGCGCTTGACAATTTGTTTCAGTCATGAGTTTGGCCAATCCTTGCCCTTTTATAAGCTTTGTAGGTTTTATTTCAATATCATACTCCAATATAGTAGCAATCCATTTACCTCGTTTGCCCTTAATTCCATCCTGAGTTAGGATTTCTTTGACAACAGCATTTGGTACATAGGCTATTACATGGGAGTACAATATGTAGACTCTAAAGTCTTTAATAGCTTTTACAAGTGCAAAAGCTTGTTTTTCCATGATTTTGTATTTTAGTGGTGCATCCCTAAGTGCTTTACTAAAAAAGGCTATAGGTTTTTCACATCCTTGATCATCCTTTTGTAGTAAAATAGCTGCTATGGTGTGTTTTGATGCAAATGAAAATATTATGAAGTCTCTATCAAACTTTGGACTTGTAAGGACCAGTGTTCTGGTCAAAGCCATTTTAATTTCTTCAAAGGCTTGTTTGGCTTCAATTGTCCATTTAATACTTGAATCCTTTTTCAACATATTATTAAGCAATCTAATTAATTCAACTAAATTAGATATAAATCTTCTCAAAAAGTTAATTTTTCCTAGGAAAGCTTGAAGTTCTTTGACATTTCTAGGGTGGGGTATTTGCAGAATAGCTTCTATTCTAGCAGAATCAATTCTGATGCCCTCTTTGGAGATAATATGGCCTAAACATTTGCCTTCCTCTAGACCAAATAAGGAATTCTTAGGATTTAAAGAAATACCATATTTTCTACATTTCAAGAATACTTGTCTCAGATGATCCAAATGTTGCTGATCTGATTTAAAATAAACAGTCAATTCATCTAGATAAATAACCGGAAAACCATGAATTTCTTTTGCAAATTCTATTTCCATTGCTCTTTGGAAGGTTGCCCCTGCATTTTTTAGTCCAAATGGAATTTTGACATATTTGAATGTGCCTTTGGGTGTTGTAAAATCAGTCTTTTCCTGGTCGTCAGGATGAACCAAAATTTGGTTATAGCCTGAGAATCCATCCAAGAGTGAAATCCTAGAAGCACCTACCATCCTCTACAAAATGTGATCCATCTTGGGTAAAGGGTAATTGTCCTTCAGAGAAACCTTATTAACATTTCTTAAATCAGCACATAATCTGATTTCTCCAGTTTTCTTCCTAGTAGGTACTAGATTAGACACCCACTCTGAAAACCTGATAGGAGAAATTATCCCTACTTCATACATTCGTTTGATTTCTTTTTCAATTAAGGGAAGCAGTACAGGGTTAATTCTTCTGAGCTTTTGCTTGAATGGTTTCTGATTTTCCTTCAGAGGTATTGTATGCTGAATTATGGAGGTGTCATAAGATTTTAGGTCTTCATAACTCCAGGCAAAGACATCCTAGAATTCTCTCATTAGTTCAACATATTTGAGTTTTTGGTCAGGAGGCAAAGATTTAGATAGCTTTACCATTTTAGGATCTTCCTCAGTTCCCAAATTATAGTCCTCAACATCTGCTTTTAAGGGTTCCATCTTAGGTTTCTTTGGAATATCATTGAAATCAAAGAGATCTTCCAAAGAAGTTAATCCCTAAGGCAAATGATTGTCTTTTAAATTGATTACTTCAGATTCTCCTTCAATAATTTCATCAATATCCATTTCTTTAAGATACTACATTTCTTTGTTGGTAAATTTTGTAAGGTGTAGCATTTGAGTTGCACTTTTTGCTGAAATGTCTGTTTCTATCTTATTTGTTTGATCAAACTCACTAGCTGTATCTACATCTATGTTAATGTTACAAAATTCTTCATCTAAGGTCAAGAAATTGGCAATTTCCTTATCACTATCAAACACTTGCCAGTTCTTCAAATTGTCAGGTATAGCTAGCCTATGTCTAATCTCAGCTATGAACTGATGATTAGGTTCAAATGGTAATTTGCAGGTGTTGGCAGACATTGCCAAAATATGAGCTTGCAAATTATGTTTTCTTGGGATTTTTTCAAGCTTGGTTTTGAGAAATGTTTTGAGAATCTCTATCACTGTATCTTTGTAATCCTTCAATTTGGGATCATTTGTTGAATATTGTCCTTTAATATGTTGAACTATTAACTCAGAATCTCCTAAGACAGATACCCTAATTTCTCCTAATCTTTTAATCAATTTAAAAACTAGCAACAAAGCTTCACATTCTGCCATATTATTGGTGCATCTAAAGTTTAATCTGTAGGCATGGCCTTCAGCATGATCGTTTTCAAGATTGTGCACCCAAACTCGTACTCCTGCTCCTAATTTTTTAACTAAACCATCAAATTCTAAGTGCCAAAGAATTTCATGTTCATAATTGGTGTTAGGAGTCTCAGGAATCTGTTCAATAGGGAAATCTGGTTTTTTAGTTTCTCTTGGGTGTCTAATGTTTCATTGTTCTCATAAATTTCTTGTATTTGAACACTAGATTTTTCATTTGTAATTTCTTTTGGTTCTGCTGCTAAAACTTCCAATTCATTTGAGGAATCACTTTCAGCATTGTAAAGAATGAAAGAATCCATATCAGAGTGTACTGAGTAGATAGGGAAATTTTGGGGTTTCTCCTGACTACTTACAACGTATTTCATTAAGGTTTCTCTGTATAGTTTCTTGGGTTGACCAAACACTGAAATAGTAGCATAAGACATGTCCAATTGTAGAGATCCTTGAAGCTTTGCACCCCAAGACCTGGACAATAACATGCCATACTTTGGTGGAATATTAGCTACTACTATGTCCATTAAGATTGTTTTGGCAGGATATTGAACTAGTGATACACACAAGTCTTTGATTAATCCTAAACATCTGACCTGACTTGAATCGAAAGAAAAAAGGTATTTATATGGCCTGGTGATGTCTAGGTCTAATTTCTCCATTACAGATTTAGGCATTAAGTTATGAGATGCACCAGAATCAAACATGGCATTATGAAGTATTTTATCATGTATGTTCAAACTTACATAGAAAGGAGGGATTCCTCCATCTACTGGTTTCCCATTCACTTCAGGGCCAAAAATCAATTCAGGCTGGTCATAAAAAACATTTACTAAATCTTCATTAACCAAGATTTTGAGTGATCTACTGATTTGGCTTCTGTAGACATCATATTTAGCCAATTCAGACAATGGAACAACTATTTTTAATTTTCCTACTTCAGTCTTCAGATTAAAAGATTTTTCAATTTGAGTTCTTGTATTTCAGACAGTTGGATTCTCTTTTCCTTCTGTATTCTCTGTGTTTCTCTCCTTTTCAGGAGTGGTGTTATGGGCTGAAGTTGTTTCCAAATTGACTTCTGGAGGTTATTCCACGTTTCCTTTGGAAGGAATAGAAGTGGAAGATTGTCTGTTATTTGGTTGATTATCATATACATCTTCAATAATTGGGTTAGCTGGATTAGGATCTGTTCTAGAAAGAATATATACAAGGGGAGTGTTGGTCTTACCTTTGTTAGGTTGCTTTGTAGCTTTTTGTTTATTGGTTTCAGGGATATCTATTCTTCTGCTCCTCAAGTTATATTGTTTGTGGATTTCATAAATGGTTGTATCATATCCCTCCCTAAAGTCAAATGCTTCACCTAATTGAGTTTGGAATTGTTTAAGAATGTGAGCTTCTTGATCCTCTTGGGTCAAGAAAACTTGTTGTTCATTGTTGAGTCCCATAAAATTGATTTTGGTATCTTCTGTTGGTTCATCAGAAGTTGAGGCTTCAATTTTCCTGGAATGGGGGCCTAAGGTTTTGATCAGGGCCAGTATTTCCAGTGTTCGGGTTTTGGTTCTTCTTGAAATTTGGATTTCTCACAGTATTACTTGGTTGAACATCCCAAGGGGATTTCCTTTCAATCATTTCTACTCTATCTCCTAGCATATCCATTCCTTTAATAATAGCGTCCAATTTCTGTTCCAAGGCTGAGGTTCTTCTTTCAAAGGTATCCTCCTTTCACTTCTGGCTTTAGCTCATTTGGATATCAGGTTGGCTTCAACACTGACAGCGATACTTTGCATATCTTCTAAATTCCGAGAAGCTCTTTCCCTAAGTTGGTATGCCATATCAGAATCAAATCCATTAGGTAATTTGATCAATGCCAAATCTAGAGGAGGTCTGAGGTTTTGAGGGATAGCATTATAAACATTATTGAACCTAGTACAGTAATCTTGCACAGTTTCTTGTGTTCCTCTCTTCAGGTTTTCATATTCTGATAAGATCTGGAGAGGATCTTTCTTCTTTTCCCATTTGTTCAAGAATGTTGTATAAAGAGCTTGTAGGTCATTGATACTGTTTGCAAGGAGGGCTCTAAACCATGTTCTAACATCTCCAGTTAGACTTTGAACGAAGATTCTCATTCTAACATCATCTGTATCAATTTCATATATCTCAATGTAGTCTGTCATATTTTTGGTATGTTGTTGTGCAGTGTAAGTGCCAGAACCATCGAAAGGGGTGATTTTACTTTGATAATCTTGGGGCATAGCCCCTGGATTGGCTGGCAAAACCAGAGGAGTGTATCTGTTTTCCATTGCAGTAGATAGGGTTGAAACAACAGCTGGGGTTGGTCTTGGAGTGGTGGGTCGAGGGGTGGAACAGGTCGTTTGAGGTTGAGATGTCTGAGGTGCTGTTGATGAACTTGGAGAGGCTGAAGTGATTACAGAAAGGTTTGGTGTTCCTATAGAGGTAAGCTCAGATTGAATGGAATTCTGCAAATGTCTGTCAAGATGTGAAGTGACAATCTCAAGTTGTAAATCTTTGATAAATAATGGGTCATGAACTGTGTGAGCTAACCCAGAATCAAAAAAAGGTTACAAATAAATAGGTCTCAAAATACTCATCAAAGGATTAGTCCTCAAGGTAAATCCACTTCACAGGATAGGATTTTGATCTGTACAAAGGCCGAGAACTAGCAAAACTCTCTTTGCTTTCTTGTCTCCTAAGAATCCTAGGGATCAGATTAGGGTTTTCAAACACAGGTGGTGGATTTGGATCAGGGTTAGCTCTGGTGTAATGAGTCCTTTCTGAAGCCAGGTTTCTAGGTATGTTTTGTTTTTTTCTCTAAATGGGTTGGACAATACAACTTCTTACAATTTCTTTAAGAGGCTTTAGGTACGGGATTTAAACTTTCTTAAAGACTTATTAGATAAGAGGAACTGATCAAGAATTTGAAACCAGATGTTCAATTCATTAACTAGACCAGAGATAGATTGAAGCAGCATTCATTTACTTATGAAATTGCAAAGCAAGAGCAGTTCAAAGGCTACCTGGCTAACTTCAAGCTCTGTCTGTAGCTTATAAAGTAAACAATAGTAACCAAAAAATTATTCAGATCCCCAGTGGAGTCACCACTATGTTATCGCTCAGATTTTCCGAGAAGTTGTTGGGAAGAGGAAAGGGGTCCAAGGTAACCACAAACCAACTTTTAGGTACATAATCTAGCCAATATGTACCCAAAGAGGGCTCTCTCTTTATGATTTAGATTAGTTTTAAAGGATATTGGGCTAGTTGTGAAGTTTAGGAGTTTTTGTTTGAGTTTAGGTGGTGAGATTCAGTAGCAGAGGGGTAAAAATGAGTAGCTTAGGCCATTGGGCTAATGGAGTCAAAGAAGATGGCTTAACTGGACTTGGTTTCTTAACAAAAGATGGTTTCACAAGGCAAGATGGTCAAACAGAGAACAAATATAGACTTGGGATAAATGGAATGGGTTTAAAATGGGTGAAGGGAAGTTAAGAATCCTTCAACATATTTAAAGAGGGAACTTGAATGATTACTACTAAAGAGCAGTTAAGTATTCTTTAATAAATAATCAAAATGAACAAACTAGAAAATAGGAGCAATTAAGATTTCACTGTTTATCCTAATTCAGAAGAGAACATGGAGAATAATAACGATTGAAAACAGAATACAATCAAGCATATTCTAAATTAATCTTTTTCATTTATCATTAAGATGTAAAACATGGATGGTATAATAAACAAGGAAAACTTTCAAACATAAGGTATAGAGGACTTATTGATCTGGTGTTTGATTCAAGAAATTCGTGAAAAGTCCTTTGCTTCAATTCTTTATCTAGCAAGCCATACAAAAATTGGTCCAACAACACTTTATTCCAAAATAGTCAATATTACAGCAATGTCTAAGAATCCACACTCAATACTCCAATTGAGGGAGTATTTATACAAAACTTTTTACAATGAAATATCTCATAACAAGGTGAGATATAAACTGGGGTGACTAATCATATCCTTCAAGAAAGTAGGGCTAGAAGACCTCGTAGATGACAAATAAGGCAACCGAATGGTTTGCTGTCCCTATTTTCGAGAATGTGTTGGAGTTGGGCCCTATGATTTGGCCTCTTGTTGTCCTTGGTGTAATTATGTGTTGGTTGCTCTATTTTGACCTTCCTACTGATACACTTTACCTACATCTGATACTCTTTATCTGTTGATCTATTTTCATCCTCTTTATCTTCATTGACTGTAGTAAAAATCAAAATTTACCTTTTACCTAGAATAAATTACAAAATTTCAAGCATTTCTTCCCACCATTTTGGCTGTGGTATTCTGGTTTTCTAAAGCTTTCTGAGGGTTTCATTTGAAAAATGTAGGCTGAATTGGGAACAAGTGTTTTAGTTCATGCTCGACATAGAATAAGTTCTCTAGGTTGTCGTAGAGCACCCTTCCGGTAGGCAATGCTTTTATCCCTGATGCACTTGTTGATGAACCTGCTTGGTGGCCTGCATAATTATTCAATTTTTTCACATAATTTTTATGCTTCATTAACCTGTCATTAATCACCAAAGGACTGGGTAGCCCTTTATTCTGCAAAATATCAAACTTCTCCATAAAAGCATTAATCTTTGCCTGCATGTCATGACATCTTCTTTCTAAATTCTGCATCAAAGTTTTCTTGGTTAATACCCTTTCGATTTCCAAAATGGTTTCTATCCTGTCATTAATGCTTAACTCTTCTAGCAATTCTTTATTTCTAGTATTCAAAAAATGTATAAGCCTGTTGGCTTCCTCAGGCATTTTTCCTAGTTCTGCCTTTTTTTTTTTGGATTTCTTCTTCGGTTGCCTTCATAAGATCAATCTGCTCAAAAATCACTTTGATAGAAGGCCAAACATCATTTATGGATTAAGTGATGTTGGCCCAAAGAATTCTCTTGATTTCTGTTAGAGGCTTGTCAAATGTAAGATCTTTCTCCAATGATTTTACTTTGTTTTCTAACATTTTAATCTCTCTTGTTTTTTCTGCAACGTTTACCTTTGAGAGATCATAGCTTCGTTCCATTTTGGAATATTGCTCCTTCAGCTTATTTAGTTCTGAAACTTGTAGTTTAAGGTCTTCCATTGATTTTACTAGCTCCTCTGTGCTCAAATTAGTAGTACTGCCCTGTGCTACACCTGCTATTCCTGTTGTTGTTGTACCTGTAACTGCCTCAGCTGTGACTGCTAGAACATTTGGTGCCAATTCCACTCCAAGAGTTGATGGGACCATTGTTGATGCTACTAGTATTACATTCGTAGGTTGGGAGGTCGACTCTCCCTATTTGTCTTTCAATGCCTTTTCAAGTGCTTGTTCAGAATCATTCAGTCGTTCATTGAGCTTTAAGAGTAAATACATCAGTGCTTCTTCAGATTTTTTCTTTATAACCTCATCAGTTTGTGGATGTCTTGAAGGTGGCAATTTTAGTTGCTTCCTTAGGGCAGCAATATCTTCATCTTTCTTTTTAATCAAGGCTTCTATAGCCTTTGTATCTTTGGGATCATGGCCCAATCCAATAACGATTTCTTCTAAGGTTTTTATTCTATTATTTTTGGCTTGAGAGGAGGCCTTTTCCAAGTGTAGTTGAGCAGTAGTGTTGTCCAAAGAATTTTGTAACCTGTGGGCCATTATTGCCTTGCTATTCAAGGTTGAGTAAATCATTTCTCATTTTTGCTTATGCAACTCAATTTGATCCAAAGGATGAATATCCTTTGCCATGACTTCGAAATTTGTTCCGAGATAATCTGTTGTTGATCTAGGGTGCTGCACCTTGGGCTTGAAATAGCTCATTATCATCTTGCCTTCTTTGATTTCATAGGCTGACATCAATCTCTGTTGATTTATAGGAGCCATTTTCAAATATTGGTTATACACCTGCAGTCTCAATGGATCATTCCTGGCTTTTATTTCTATGAATGTTTTCTTGATGTCTGAGGCATCAGTCCCTGGTGGCTTAAAGAAGATATCTCTATGCTTTTCTTCTTTTCTAGCTCCTTCCTTCGAGAGCTAGTGGATGTAGTTTGCTAGCTTTCCACTCTTTCTTCCCTCTGAATATCTGTATTTTCTTCTACAAATTCCTCCTCTAAAAGGGGATTTAATCTCTGTCTCTTTGTTCCAAGTTGTCCTGATGGTTCACTGGCAAGGGTAATTTTTTCCCTGTCTCTCTTTTTGTTTCTTTCCTCATTTAGAGGAGCTTGCAGAACTGGAGGCTCTCTTATATTGATCTGAGTGGGAGCAATATGTATTTGACCCTGTTCTCTGGAAGTTTCAGGCTGCTTGGACATTGTAGGTTGTTCAGTGTGTTGAAAGCTAGTCTCTAATTCCTTTCCCTTTGATGACCCTGTAGCTGGTATACTTGTTTCCTGTGAAGGTTGTTGAGAGGTTCCAGCACTGGAGGCACCAACTCCTCACCTTTGAGATAACTTAAATGGTACCTGCCCAAAAGAATCCAAGTCAAGTGTTTTCTCAAGATATCTCATAACTTTCTCAAAATTGACCTATTCACTATCATGCTCTACTAGGGTACCTTCCCTCCATTCATCCATATTTGCATATTTTTCAATTTCTGGAATTCTATGGTGAATGTATGAGGACAACCTGTTCTTCATTCTCCTATCACATATAAAATTGTTAGGATCATATGGTTTCCACCCAAAACTCTTTTGTAACTTAAGCTGATCTTCTAAAAAATTTCTGCTTCTTTCCATGTTTCCCTAGTGTTGCAAACAAAAGGGCCTAGCTAGTTCTTGATTCTAAGTTGAGCTTTCTTCTTGGCATTACAAAAATGGACTAGGTCTGCATTTATCATTTGCCTGAAATATTCCAATGCAAAGAATCTCATTGGAACATACTTTGGTAGCTTAAAAGGGCAGAGTTCACACCCATAAATCTTGATTTCTGTGTGTTGGAAATAATACTGAGAGGGGGGGTGAATCAGTATTATCAGATTAATCAAACTTTTCAAATGCCCAAAAACATATACGCTACTTCAGTTAAGTGAACCAGCGTGTACACGCTACTGTGACGAAGTAAAACAGCGTATAAGCAGAAAACTCACAATTTAGTTGGCTTATTCTTCAATTAAGTGCATCAGGACATTATTCATCATATTAACAGTAAACATGTGGAGTATAACAGAACAGATAAAAAGCCACACACATGAACACCAAGATATAAGGTGGAAACCCAATGTGGGTGAAAACCACCTGCTGCAAGTTGTCTCTATCTTTCTTAATATGAAACTTCAGTTTACAATCTTTTGTACTGGTGCAGCCTTATACCAGTACGCAGGCTACAACCTGCAGAAGGCTTCAACCTTCTCTCATTCTCCAAACTTCCTTGGAAGGGAGCTCCAACCCCCCTTTTCTTTTGTACTAGCCAAGATACTAGTACGTAGGTGCTGACCTACAATCTTCCTTCTTCCAGGTATCACTTTTCATACATTTTCAGACTTGGATATTCCTGAAGCACAACATTACAATCTGAAGACCACAATTCATTCAATTTTCACAACAGATCATTGAAGCATAAAACAACCCAACTTTGAATCACTGAACCACTGAACCCTGTCAATCACCAGTTACCAGAACACAGAGCAGACTACAGAACTCTGTAATAACAGTCAGACCCCACTGTAAACTCAAATCAAGCTTCAAAAGATATACGCTACTTTAATGAGCAGAAACCGCGTATACACGCGCTTTTACCGAAGCCAACCTGCGTACAGATCTAAAAATAAACTTTCTCAATTTGCAGCTGTACCAGATATTAGTTAGACTCAGAACGTAACATTGCGACAATATGCAGATCTAGAAATACGCATAATCAACCATATCATGATAGTGCATTTCAAACCATTTGATCCCGATCTCTCCTTAGATCTAGTTCTCCATCAACCGATGAGATCTCTCCTTAGCTCAGATCAACCAATTCAGAACCTGCATATCAGATCTCTTTCTCTCTTAGATATTCATGCCTTGTCGAAAGATGATCTTTGCCTAATGATCTTCTTCTCCTTATATAGCCTTAGGCCTTTCTCAATACCAAGAGCCAAAACCATAGTAACACAATACCATCAACTTTAAAACTAGGGATCGACACGCCCGTCGAGACATAATGGTCCGAAATCATAGGCACAACTTCCAAGGTCTAACCACCATGAACCAAAGGAACCTTTCCACATACACGCGCTTTTTCTGAATCTAACTTGCGTGTACACGCGACTTGGGCTTAACGAAAGAGCGTGTATGAGCTTTCTTGCCATGCTGTACTGAGATTTGTCTTCTGATTGAGTTGCCATCACCTGTACTAACCTTTGAGCACCTGTACCATCCACTGAGTGAGTTGCCATCAAGGACAACACTTGAACCATAATGCCAACAATCTCCCCCTTTGGACTTGATGGCAACCACCACACCAAGTCACTCTCCCCCTTTGACATCAAGGGCAAAAGGGAGGACCAAGATATTCTCTTCCTTGGTAATCCTTCTGCTGTCCATACTGCTGTCCATACTCCCCCTGAATACATGCTGAAATCTCCAAGTGTGCTCCCCCTTTGTGAATGCCAAAGAGTACCAATCTATCCATCCTGCTCACCAAGTGCTGTTCATGCTCCCCTTGACTGTAGGCAAGATCTGCAAAAGATGTTCTTCAAGAAGAACATGACTCTATACATCATAAAAGACCTTCCTATCACCAAAGACTCATACATACATCCATTTCTCAACTAAGTGAGGATATACAAAAAAATGACTCATCCACCCAACCAAGTGGGGATACATCAATATTGACTCATCCACCTAACCATGATAATACATGAACATTTCATCATTCATCCCAGGCATAGTGGGGAAACCAACAAAGGCCGTTACATGACCTTGACACCATAAAAGAGACAAGAGAGATACATGACATAGAGACAACAGATCTAGACCAAGACTTAGGAAAGACATCAGCAGCATCTGATAAACATCTTGTTAGATCAGCAACTAGAATTTCTTTCTGAGCTCCTTCTCCTGAAACCAACAACCAAAAACATCTGAATGCCAACAATGCTTTATGAGACTTTTGAGCTGCTCCCCCTGAACCTGTGCCTGTTGCACTCCCTGAAACTGTGCCTGAATAATTCTGACATTCCTATTGCTGTTCAGAACTTCAGAGTTTTCCCTTGTTGTTCAGAACTTTATATACGCGTTTTCTCCTGTATAAAACAGCGTATGTACGCGGATATTCTTTCTGCAACAAGCGTCCAGCATACACGCGACTTTCCCACCATGAATCCGCGTGTATACGCTCATATTACTTCCGTAACCTGCGTATACCAACTTTTCTGTAGAACAAACAAATTTCAACAACAGGATGAAGCATTAACTACTCCCAGCTTTTGTCTGAGATATTCAAAAGTTTCCCTGGGCAGTGGTTTTGTGAGAATATCAGCAACTTGCTCCTTAGAAGGAACATACTCCAACTTGACCTTCTGTTCAAGCACTTGTTCCCGAAGAAAATGGTACTTGATTGGTATGTGCTTGGTCTTTGAGTGCATGACTGGATTCTTTGAAATGCTGATTGCACTTGTATTATCACATAAGATAGAGACAGGTGGAGTGCAAGTGATTTGAAAGTCCTGCAAGGTCTGCATCATCCAAAGAAGTTGTGTACAACAAGATGCTGCAGCTACATATTCTGCTTCAGCTGTAGATAAGGCAATCGAACTTTGTTTCTTGCTGAACCAAGATACTAATCTGGAACCCATGAAGAAAGCACCTCCACTTGTGCTTTTCCTATCATCCACACTTCCAGCCCAATCTGCATCTGTGTAAGCATGAAGAGTGAGATCAGTATTTCTAGGATACCATAAGCCATAGTTTTGGGTCCCTTGAAGATATTTGAAGATTCTTTTGACTGCCTGAAGATGAGTTTCCTTTGGGTTGGCTTGAAATCTTCCAACCATTCCTACTGCATGTGTAATATCTGGTCGAGTACCTGTCAAATAAAGCAAACTCCCAATCATGGATCTATAAGTGGGTTGGTGGACTGCTGCTGATTCATCATTTGCACTGAGGCTGCATCCTGTAACCATGGGTGTACATACTGGTTTTGACTCTTCCATGCCATACTTCTTCAAGATCTGCTTGAGGTATTTGGTTTGAGACAAGAAGATACCTCCTTCATTTTGTTGGATTTGCAATCCAAGAAAATATGTCAATTCTCCAAGAAGTGACATTTCGAATTCTTTCTGCATAACCAAGGCAAAGTTTTGACTCATAGTCTCTTCATTGCTGCCAAAAATAATATCATCTACATAAACAACAAGAATTAGCAATTTGTTATTTTCAACTTTTATATAGAGATTGCTATCTGCTGATCCTTTTGAAAAGCCTTGTTGGTGAAGATATTTGTCCAACCGATAGTACCAAGCCCTTGGAGCTTGTTTGAGCCCATAGAGAGCCTTTTTCAATCTGCATACAAGGTTTGGATCATTCCCAAGAATGAACCCATCTGGCTGCTCAATATATACTTCTTCTTCTAAGTCTCCATTCAGGAAGGCTGATTTCACGTCCATTTGAAATACCTTGAAGTTTTGAAAGCTTGAGAGAGCAAGGAACATTCGGATGGCCTCTAGTCTTGCCACAGGAGCAAAGGTCTCTTCAAAATCTATTCCTTCTTGCTGTGCATACCCTTTACAAACAAGTCTGGCCTTGTTTCTAATTACTTCTCCATTTTCATTTAACTTATTCTTGAAGACCCATTTTGTTCCTATTACATTCTTATCTTTTGGTCTAGGAACTAATTCCCAAGTGTTGTTCCTTTCGATTTGCTCAAGTTCTTCATCCATTGCTTTGACCCAACATTCATCTTTGCATGCTTCTTTCACATTTTGTGGTTCAATGGAGGAGAGTAGAGCCAAGTAGCTTGAAGCTTCTGCAAGTGTCCTTCTTGTTTGTACTCCTGCTTCTTTCTGCCCCACAATCTGAGTTTCTGGATGATTCTTTTGGACATATCTGGATGGAGTCTTCTCTTCTATTCTTGTCTGCTCCTCTGGTTCTTCTTGAGATTCTTCTTCTTCTTGAGGTTCTTCTTCTTCATCATTTCGCCTTTGAGAGTAACCTTCATCTTCTTCATGATGAACTTGCCTAGGAATATATCCCTTCTCATCAACCACTATATCAATACTGTCAACAATTCTGCCAAGTCTTTTATTGTAGCACTTGTATGCTTTGCTATGTGGAGAATAACCAAGAAGAATGCCCTCATCTGCTCTAGGTTCAAGTTTGCCAAGTTGCTCATCAGTATTCTTAATATAACATTTGCTCCCAAAGATTTTGAAATGCTTCACGGAAGGAGTTTTACCACTCCAAAGCTCATGAGGTGTTTGAGTGCTGTTTACTCGAACATTTGTTTTGTTAAGAATGATAACAGCAGCATGTGCGGCTTCTCCCCAGAAGGTTGCAGGAGTACCTGATTCATCGAGCATAGCACGAGCCATTTGTTGGATAGTTCTGTTCATTCTTTCCACAACCCCATTTTGCTGAGGAGTTCTAGCTGTAGAGAATTCTCTTCTTATCCCATGTTCATCGCAGAAATCAAAAAATTCATTTGATGTGAACTCCCCACCTCTGTCAGATCTGAGGCACTTGATTTTGTGTCCTGATTCATTTTCAGCCAATGCTTTGAAGGATTTGAATTTTTCGAATGCTTCATCTTTGTGCTTCATAAGCCCTAACCAAACAAACCTTGAGAAATCATCAATGAATAATATCAGATATTCTTCCCCTCGAGGTGTCCTTTTCCTAAATGGACCACATACATCTGTATGGACTAGCTCAAGAGGCAAGCTAGCTGATCCTTCCTTCTCTGGAAAGTTAGTTCTGGTCTGCTTTCCAAACTGACAAGATTTGCATATGGTGTTGTCTGGAATTTTGATATCTGGAAGATCGCGAACTGCCTGATATTTGCATGCTTTCCTTATTTGTGAGAAGCTTAGATGTCCCAACCTTCGATGCCATAACCAGTGCTCTTCATCCTTGCTAAGATAGCATTGTTGTTGTCCTTCTTCAAATATGTACAGATTATTTGGAGTTCTTTTGCCTTTGAGAACTGTTTTACCTGTATCAAGATCACGAACAAGACATCCATTCGATCTGAAAATAACCTCTGTTTTTTGATCACACATCTGGCTGACACTTAGAAGATTATGCTTCAATCCATCAACATACAAAACATTTCCAGCCTTGACCTTTTCTTTCAAAGGAGCAATACCTTTTCCTTTTATAGTTGCAGGAGTATCATTTCCAAAAGAAACTTTCTTTCCCTTTTCTAAAGTAGAATAAGATTCAAGTTTTTCTTTATCACCTGTCATATGTTTCGAACATCCACTGTCAATGTACCATAGATTTTCCTGTCCTTCTGCATAAAATGCTATCCCACATCTTTCTGTTTGAGGTTCCTTTATTCTCCATGTTTTGGTGCTTGTGGCTTGTTCCTTTTTCTCCTGAAACCTGCTCCTGCATTCAGAGTCTTTATGACCAAAATTATTGCAAATAGAACATTCAACTTCATTTTCAAGCACCGAAAAGTTGTTATAGGTCCTTTTTGTAATCCCTGTCATACTTCTTTGTTTTTGAGCTTCCCTAGTCATGATTGTTTTATATGCAACACATTGAGCTGCTCTGTGACCAAAGTTGTGGCAAGAAAAGCATTGTCCATTGAAGAAGCTTCTGCGGTTATTGAATCTACCAGCCAACTGATTGTAATTTCTATTTTCATCTATTCTTGAGCCAAACTGAGAAGATTTTACCTGTGGTTGGTTGTAGCTTTTGTTCATCCTTAAGGAGGATTGTCCCTGATAGTTTCTGTTTGTAACTCGTCCCTGCTTTACCTGATTATCTTCATTGTTCTTCCGCTCATTTCCTCTTGCTGCATCAAGATAACTTTTTGAGGTGGATGCTTGAGAGGTTTCTCCATTATAGCCCAAACCTGTCTTGTTTAGAGGAGACCGCTGCACACTGATAATCTCATCCAAAGTTTCAGATCCTTTGACAAATTTAAGATTAATAGCTTTTGTTTTCTCAATTTCTTTTCTGAGACCAACAATTTCACCTTCTAGTTTTTCAAGATGTTTTTCCTTTTCATCAATTTGAAATTGCAAAGTATCAATGATCACATTCTTTTCTTCTATGCCTCTCTTGAGTCTAGTGATTTCATTATAGAGATTATCCACATCTATAGCATCCTCATAATCATCATCTTCAAATGCCATTAACAGCTTATATTTATTACCTTGTTCATCTTCATCACTGTTTGATAAGCCATCACTATCTTCATGGGTGTAGTAGCTTTTCCTATTTGCACTTTGTTTCTTGTTCCATCTAGCAGGTTCTTTTCCTTTATCCTTATAAGGACATTTTGCAGCATAATGACCTACTTTCCCACAAGCAAAGCATTTGAAAGGTAGCTTACCTCTGAACCTTCCAGAACCCCTTTGAAGATTTCTGACAAAATTTGATTCCTCTTCCTCTTCTTCTGGAACATGGCTTGCTTCATAGTAATCTTCTTTTCCTGATGCCTTAAAAGCAGCTTCCCTTCTGTCAGATGGACCTCCCTTTCTCATTTCATAAGCGGTTAGAATTCCATGTAGCTGAGACATAGTGAGAACACGGAGATTTTTTTTTCTTCTATTGCAGATACTTTAGATTCAAACTTGGGAGATAAAGATCTTAGAATCTTTTGAACTACTATAGTTTCTCTTATTTCTTCACCCAAATTTTTCATACAATTAACAATCTCATCTACCCGAAGAAAATAATTAGCCACACTTTCATCATTATACATCTTGAGAGTCTCATATTGAATCCTGAGTGTTTGAAGTTTAGCTTGCTTTACCTGTTCATCTCCTTCATAGCTAGTGATCATTTTGTCCCATATTTCTTTTGCTGATTTGAAGTGCATGACCTTCATGAATTCTGTTTGAGATATACTTCCTAATAGAGTACTGACTGCTTTTGCATTTGTTTCATATGCCTTTTTCTCAGCTGGATCTGTAGGAGTAGCTGAAGGAAAAGCATAGCCTGTTTCTACAATGTCCCAAACTTCTGTACCAAGAGATTGAAGATATGCAGTAACTCTTACCTTCCAATAATTGAAATTTGTTCCATCAAAAACCGGTGGCCTGATTGATGCTTCTTTCTCGTAGTTGCTCATGATGAATGATCTTCCTTCAAGCGATCAAGCTTCTCTGAAGAACCTGGCTCTGATACCAATTGTTGGAAATAATACTGAGAGGGGGGGTGAATCAGTATTATCAGATTAATCAAACTTTTCAAATGCCCAAAAACATATACGCTACTTCAGTTAAGTGAACCAGCGTGTACACGCTACTGTGACGAAGTAAAACAGCGTATAAGCAGAAAACTCACAATTTAGTTGGCTTATTCTTCAATTAAGTGCATCAGGACATTATTCATCATATTAACAGTAAACATGTGGAGTATAACAGAACAGATAAAAAGCCACACACATGAACACCAAGATATAAGGTGGAAACCCAATGTGGGTGAAAACCACCTGCTGCAAGTTGTCTCTATCTTTCTTAATATGAAACTTCAGTTTACAATCTTTTGTACTGGTGCAGCCTTATACCAGTACGCAGGCTACAACCTGCAGAAGGCTTCAACCTTCTCTCGTTCTCCAAACTTCCTTGGAAGGGAGCTCCAACCCCCCCTTTTCTTTTGTACTAGCCAAGATACTAGTACGTAGGTGCTGACCTACAATCTTCCTTCTTCCAGGTATCACTTTTCATACATTTTCAGACTTGGATATTCCTGAAGCACAACATTACAATCTGAAGACCAAAATTCATTCAATTTTCACAACAGATCATTGAAGCATAAAACAACCCAACTTTGAATCACTGAACCACTGAACCCTGTCAATCACCAGTTACCAGAACACAGAGCAGACTACAGAACTCTGTAATAACAGTCAGACCCCACTGTAAACTCAAATCAAGCTTCAAAAGATATACGCTACTTTAATGAGCAGAAACCGCGTATACACGCGCTTTTACCGAAGCCAACCTGCGTACAGATCTAAAAATAAACTTTCTCAATTTGCAGCTGTACCAGATATTAGTTAGACTCAGAACGTAACATTGCGACAATATGCAGATCTAGAAATACGCATAATCAACCATATCATGATAGTGCATTTCAAACCATTTGATCCCGATCTCTCCTTAGATCTAGTTCTCCATCAACCGATGAGATCTCTCCTTAGCTCAGATCAACCAATTCAGAACCTGCATATCAGATCTCTTTCTCTCTTAGATATTCATGCCTTGTCGAAAGATGATCTTTGCCTAATGATCTTCTTCTCCTTATATAGCCTTAGGCCTTTCTCAATACCAAGAGCCAAAACCATAGTAACACAATACCATCAACTTTAAAACTAGGGATCGACACGCCCGTCGAGACATAATGGTCCGAAATCATAGGCACAACTTCCAAGGTCTAACCACCATGAACCAAAGGAACCTTTCCACATACACGCGCTTTTTCTGAATCTAACTTGCATGTACACGCGACTTGGGCTTAACGAAAGAGCGTGTATGAGCTTTCTTGCCATGCTGTACTGAGATCTGTCTTCTGATTGAGTTGCCATCACCTGTACTAACCTTTGAGCACCTGTACCATCCACTGAGTGAGTTGCCATCAAGGACAACACTTGAACCATAATGCCAACACTGTGTGATTCTTATATAGGTACCAGTGACCTATCCTGTATTGCTTGGAGAGCTGGAGGATTTTCTTCATATCACCATTTATCCTAGGAGGAGAAACTCTTGTTAATAGAGTGGTTGCTTGATGGACAAATAGGTCAATGAACTCATTGTAGGTGTCAGGGGTCTCAATGGAATTATGGAAAATGGGACTCCAAAAAATGACAGACCTTGGATTGCCTCTAGTATCAAGTTTCTTGACAGGGAAAGGGAAGTTATCTGACTGATAATACAACAGAAGATGATAGATGAAAGTAGTGTATTTAAAGACTCCTTCATTGTCCAGTATTAGGAATTGGTCATGAATTTTGTTGGCAATATAAGAGAAATAATCATATTTAATAGTCGGGGGTTGTCCAAGAGTAAAAATTGACAATAATACCAAAGTTATCTCATCAACATACTCTCCAAAGTTGAATCCCATGATTGAGGCTATCATATCAATAATAATTCTTCCTATATCTGCAAAGAAACCATGCAGATAAGGAGGTGGGCCTTTAGGCTAATGTTTATGGTCCATGAACATCTGACAGATGTGAGTCAGGTCTACTTGAGACAATTGGGGAGCTCATTCAAGTAAGTATCCCATAGAAAGGGGAGTAAGAGAATGACTGGAGTGGAATTGCAGCATTTCATTGATAGACTAGGCAGTTATAGGAAAAAGGACTGCTTGGCTTGGGGACATGACTGCTCTTTGGTTAGGGTCATAATTGGCGTAATAGTGATGAATGATATCTGGGAAAACATGGACTAAAGGGAGGAAGTACATGGGAAGGTTGGATTCCCATAGTCCTAAGATGTCAGAGCCATTAAGATAGTTGTCTCTGGCTTGGCAAAAGATCTTAAGGTGGTTTTCATTATCGGATAAGTCTTTTATCTGAAAATCTTTATCAGCCAGGGGCAGATAAACTAAATTTTTGTGACGGGCATTCATAGGTACAACATTCAAAGCTATAGGAGTTTCCATCACTGGTTCTTGTGGATTCAGGAATGGAACTTGGGTTTTCTATGGAAAATAGTGAAAACAGCAGCTTTTGGAACCTATATAGTGAACAACGACTGAATGTATAGCGAAATTGGTATTTTCTATGGAATATTCAGTATAAAGCCAAACTTGCAGGTTTTGAGTGGAAATGGGTAAGTACCTGTATTGGGGAAGTGAACAGTGCAATGGCAGGATGGATAATAGGTTCTATACGGCGTTGCTGCAAATTTTCTAACCAGGTAGCGGTTGAAAAGCTTTTGCGGTTGACCGGGACGTCGCTTTTCATGGGAACACAGTTTGCCATATAACATTGAAAATGACATTTCATTGGTTTTATTTGCAAAATCTAGGTTGGCAAGGGTTCTGTGGATTTATTGGGCAGGTGACGTATGCAGGGAAATGATGTTTTGTCACTTTATGGAGAGCGGTAAGCGATATATGATCGAACTACTTTTGAAGGTGGGCAGTTTTCGACCAAGGGACAGCAATTCCACTAGTTGCATGCCGCATGGCGGAGGTACGGGAGGAAAACCGCCTGGTGATCGCGCGTTAACGCGCGGTCACCAAGGGACGCGATATCGACTATCGGATGATGGAGACAGGATCGAACGGTGGACGGGAGGCATATTGCAGCAGAGTTCGACTGTGGCGGGCCCAACACAATAGAAAATATTTAATTGTATCGGAGATAATGAGATTGGTTGGGGGTGGTTCTTAATTAGTCATAAGGGTTAATTAATTCCAGTTAATCCTATTTGACCAGTAACTATGATTATATTTAACCAGGGTAGCATATATACTATTTCATGGTTTTGTATAGTTAACTAATACGGGAGTGGGTTAATTCTGCAAAGGATTTATATAATATAAGTCGAAAATTAATATGAAGCAATGTGATAAAAAACACTAAGTAAAAACATTAGAGTATACATTTAAACTTAGGCTTAGAGTGGAAAAGGGGTCTTTATATGATATTGCGCATTTTTCCTAAGTAAAATAAGATTTTTCTCAGGAAAAGACTTATGAGAGTGAATTAATGATTTATGGATGGTTTTAAGTACTTAGGCCATTTAAATTATTGGGCCGAGGGTCCGGTCCCTCCAGAAGTTAGAGAAATGCTCTGAACCCCTTTAACTTTCAAATACCTTAATACTTTAGGGGAAATTAGTGAAGTCTTTAGGGAAAAATATGAAGGGAAGTTTATTATTTAACCTTGTTTTGCTTGAACTGCATCAAGTGAAATGTCTGCCTTACATTTTTTATAAAAGTGAAAATTAACACATTCAGAGACATTATCCATCACAAGTAATTCCACAACACCATCTACCTACCCTACCTACTTTAGCCTGACATTTTTTCTTCTTTATTAGGGTGCACTTGGACTGGGAAACCCTTATCACACTTTTTCTTTTACATATAGATATCTATCTAAGTCTAACCTTATTACATCCAAGGGCTCAGATTAAACTGTTGAGCTCCTTTTATTCACTCTACCTATCTACTTATCTGCCAAGATTAAATTGGGTCAGATTTTATTCTCTATCTCTAAAACATAAAATTCAAATATGAACCAGCCAAGCTTAAGCTGTTTGATTGTTCATTAATTGTAGCATAAGTTACAAGCTTCACACAATTGTTTATTGCATAAGATTAAAAAGTAGTGGCATTTAGACTTGCACACTTTCCTTGGTCTTTATTTTTGTTGGGGTTCATTTTCTTTGATTTTTTTGACCATCTTTTATTCTTTTCACCATTTGATTTTTCTTTTAAGGTATACCCTCTTTACATTTTTCAATTTTTTTTTATTTTTTGACAACATGGAAAACCTTTGCAACAAGGAAAGGTATGAACACATTACAGTTCTTTAAGTCAATCATGACATATGACACCTATTGGTATAGGAGCATAACAGGTACAACTGATGCATCCAAACAGGTGTGAATAAATGAGTTGTTGTCGAACCCCCTGAAGGTTCCATTAGTCAAGGAGCCTTAATGAATCTCCATTGTTGCGGGCAAGATAGCCTGTCATTGATGTATACAAACTCAAGGGCATCACATATATTTGATCTTGTACCCAGAGAATGTGTTGATGTCGATGGGCCGTGATTGTTTAAAGGAGGGCCTTAAGGAATCCCACATTTGTCCAACATGAGAAAATCAAAGATTTATTGAGCTACGAAACAAACAAAAAATTAAGGAACCAGAGGGATCTACTGTCGTGTAATTTTAATGAGCCCAAGGAAGTTCATGCTCACCAAATTTCAATTTTAGAGATTCTGAAATACTGAAAAAAGAAAACTCCAATTGGGTTCCTTTTTCGTAAATAGTCTACTGGAGTCGGAAAAGGAATAAACCTAAATCCATTAGACACTCCTCTCATGGTTTACTGAGCATGAGAAGGAACAAATTAAGCTCAATTTATTATGGCAGAAAATCAAGAAGAGGTAGTGAAAGAGATAACCCCCTTTCCCACCATTTCTAGCTCCTTCTTCTTCACAATCTCCTCCAAAATTTCCTCCTTAGACTGGGGTTTCTGATACAACTTGAGTCTATTCCCATTCACCAAGAAGGTGACATTTTCATCATCTATTGTCTTGACTTGTGCAGATCCATTATCAAAATATTTCTTGATCTCATATGGACCAAGCCAATGTGTGTAAAATTTTCTTTTGAAATTCTTAAATTTTGAATCAAACAACAATGCCCAATCTCTGTTATGAAACCAGCTTACAAAAAGATAGAAAAGAGATATCCACGCCTTAGAATTCAACCTCTTCGAGGGGGCAACCTCCTTTACATTACATAAATGAGCAATTCTTGGATGATACAAATGAAAAGACCTCCTTTCTATATATAGGAGTCCAAGGGGTCATAACATAATCAGAGCCGACATAACAATAATAATGTAAGGGCACAATAATAACAATAGTGGGCTTCTATGTGGCACAATAGAAACAATATGGGCACTACATGGGTACATCAATATAATAAGTGGGTTGTACTAATAACAATAAAGGGTTACACTAGTAGTATAGGGGCCTAACATGCCCCTCTCCTTCAAAAAACGTTGTCCTCAATGCTCGAGTAGTTCTTGATGCTTCTATATAAAATTCTTGTCCTCCCATGTGGAATCTTCAGCAGGTAAGTTCTTCCACTTGATGAGATACTCTGAAATTGATCGATTTCGTAGCTATCGGGTTCTTGTTTCTGTGACTGCTCCAGGTTCCAATATGATTTTTCCTTCCTCTTCAATTTTTGGCAATATTGTTTGAATTTGGATGTTTTGCAACTTTTGAATAAGTGGCCATACTTCTTCATCCTTCTTCCATTCATCCCTTGCTTCATTTATCCAATCTGGTTGGATAATAGAAATAGCACAAAACAATGCTTCCACATCCTCATCCTTGAAGAGTCTTCCCATTCAGTAAGGTCGCCATTTTTTAAGTGCATGTATTATTGCCAACATTTCCTTCTCATAAATAGCTTGCTTGAGATGTAGCAGTAAAAATACCCAATCACCTACATCAAAACATTTTTCACTACAATGTTGATCTACTTGTTGTTTCATTTGATTTTGCATCGAAGTGGCATTATCCTTTAAAAGTTGGAGAACTTGTTGTTGATACTCAATGTGATCTTTCTCTACTTGAACCTTTTTCTTCTTGATATGTCCTTCTATCTCTAGAGTTTGAGGAGTGGTAATTTCTTCCAATCCTTTACAAGATATGGTTGGATTCATTTCTCGATGCTCGATGTGATCTTTCACTTCTTGAACATTTTTTTTCTTCATATGTCCTTCTATCTTGATAGTTTGAGGAGTGGTAATTTCGACCAATGAATTACAAGATATGGTTGGATTCATTTCTTCTTTCTCGATGTGATCTTTCACTTCTTGCACCTTTTTCTTCTTGATATGTCCTATCTTGAGAGTTTGAGGAGTGGTAATTATTGTCAATGTTTTACAAGATATGGTCTGATTCATTTCTTCTTTCTCTGGGGTGAGGTCTTGGCGTATATCCTCTTCTTTTGAAGTTTCTTGATCCTTTTCTTCCTCCTCTTCATATTCTATGTAAAATAACTTTTTCTCAGCACATTTATGACCTTTAGTGCATTTGCTATCACAATTGTAACAAAGCCCTTTTTCTCTTTTTTCTTCCAATTGTTGTGGTGTAACCCTTGTAGGTTGTGGAAGGCTGGGAGAAACAACACTTCCATCTTTATAGTTGTGAGGGGTATGCTTCCTAGTTTCCATAATTTTTCTTTCCACTATGTCACAAATCCCTTTTACTCTTTCCAATTGTTGTGGTGTTGCTCTAAAGAAGGTGTTGCTCTTTGTATCCTCGTAATGTGTTATCATTTCCTCCGTGAAAATTGACCACGTAACAAGTTGTTTACGAGAACAAAGCCCTTCATACCATAAATATTGATCTGGTTCTAAATATGAAGATGCAATACATACCTTTTGTAACAATGGTACCCCATGTACATCAAAATATTTCTCCATCTGAAGTATCCAATTTACTGGATCCTTGCCATCAAACTTCCTCATCTTGCTTTTTCTTGATTTCAGGAGCTCGATCTTGAAACGACTGTAACTCTGTACTTTCAAATCTTTAAGTTCTAAAGTTGTGACCTGTATTAGCCCTCTATGTCCTCTTTCCAATGCCACCAGTCTGATCCAAATTGGATTCTCCAAGGAAGAGTTATGCACAATCTCCCAAGATGACCTGATTATAGACTAGTTCAGTAGAGCGAAATTGTACGACATTCCACGAGTCACTGTTTCGACCTTTGGATCTGAAAAAGATATACAAGAAATTACAATCCATCCTCTTTCTGTACCTTCTTATGAAATTTCAATTCGATGCTCAGAGAGAAATTTATGACGATTTCCGCAGGTCACCTGTCTGGAATGTAATTCAGGAGTCTACAAAGACCAACTTCCTCAGATCATATCTCCGCAAATATAGTGCGAAAAGCTCTAAAATTTGGACCCAAGAGTCAGTGCAATTTCTTCTCAAATGGGTTTTGTTTTTAGCTTCTGAAACGTCGCAGAAACAAAGTTATAGTGAAAATTCCACGATGACATGTTTGGAGCAGCGAAACCCTAGAATCCAAAGCTTTGATACCAAATGTTATGAAACCAACTCACAAAAAGATAGAAAAGAGAGATCCACGCCTTAGAATTCAGCCTCTTCGAGGGGGCAACCTCCTTTACATTACATAAATGAGCAATTCTTGGATGATACAAATGAAAAGACCTCCTTTCTATATATAGGAGTCCAAGGGGTCATAACATAATCAGAGCCGACATAACAATAATAATGTAAGGGCACAATAATAATAATAGTGGGCTTCTATGTGGCACAATAGTAACAATATGGGCACTACATGGGTACATCAATATAATAAGTGGGTTGTACCAATAACAATAAGGGGTTACACTAGTAGTATAGGGGCCTAACAATCTCCTTCCTTGAACTGTTTCTTCTTAATGTACCTGTCATGCCATTTAGACCTTTGTTGTTGGATAAGGTCAGAATGATGAAAATCATCCTACCTAATTGATCTAGGTGGATATTGGTGGCCACACGCCAAGTCCACTTGGACCCCCACCATTGTTTCTTTCAGCTTTTCATTTTACTTAATTGTAGCACAGTTTACTATTTTTAGAAGTTTTTTGGGTCCTGAACTTCTAGATCCATTTTGAGGCCCTAAACAATGTTTTTTGGGAAAAATGGGAGCAACATGGGTCCATGAACTAATGTTGCGCTTCCCAATGTTGTATTTCTCGAATAGATCTTTCTAACGAAATATTACACGTGTCAAATGTAGATTGTATGCCAAAGTTATGACCCGGAAGTTGATGTACCAATTTACCCAAATGGGCCCACAGTTTGGCGTTCATCTTCTAGGGTTAGGTTTTTGGATGTTTAGGGTTTTACATTATTTCTAAACAATAAATAAGCCTTCAAGCCTCATTGTAACATAGTTCAGAGGCATGTAGCCACCACATCTCTTCTCAGAGATAAGCTACCATCACCCTAGCTGGTTTATTTGCATTTCTGTTTGTAACCATATTTCAATATATTACATTAATGAAATGAAGTATTATTTCCATTGCATCTCTATATTTATGGTTATCTCTATAATTTGTTGTGTTCCTATTTAAATCTAGATCAGTGGTATCATAGTGGTCTACTTTTTCTCTATCTTTCTTTGCATGTCCCCAACGAGGTCAAGATATAAGGAGTTAGGGCTTAAACTGGTCGAACGTTTGCAATAACAGCCTCGCAAATCGTGACAACCTCCCATGGCAGATGAAAAGAAAGATGAGGGGGTAGGAGATCCTATCAAAATCTTGCTCAAAGAAGCCCTCGAGCGACAAAGGAACACGATGATGGATAGCTTTGCCCAGATCCTTCAGCGACTACCCAGTGGTGTCACATTAGCTTCCAACAGCTACTTAGGAAACACCACACCGTTTAAGGTACAAATAATTTTGAAATCCCCATATTCGAGAGTCAGATAGACGCAGATGTCGTCAATAAATGGTTAAATCTGCTAGAGGGTTATTTTTTTGTTCATGATTTTTCCAGTCAGGAAAAGATTATTTTCACTCTTCTCAAAGCGGCCCCCCACGTCAAGGATTGGTGGGAAACCTACTGCAAACAGAAGGATGAAAGTATAGGCTCACTATTTTCAACTGCACCCACTTGGAATTCATTTCAAGATGCCATCAAGGAGAAGTACTACCCTATCGGAAGCTATGAGGATCAATACATGAAGTGGACTATGCTGCAGCAAGGAAGGGACCAAGACGTGCCGGAGCTTACCAATATTTTCCATACCCTTCACACAAAGTTGAGTATCAAGGATTCAAACTAGAATTTGGTACTCAAATATCATGGCTTCCTGCACAAATACATCTAGGAAGAAATAGAATTCTTGAACATCTCCTCGCTCGGCATGGCATACTAATATGTCGTCAAGGTCGAGCAAAAGTTTAAACAAAATAAGCGAGACTTTGGATCTACAAATCCGAAGCAAGGGAAAGGGTGCCCCTAAACTACAAAACAAAGGACAAATCCAAGGTGGGGCGGCCCAAGACAACCTGCCAAAGCTGCAAGCAAAGAACAATGTCATGAAGCCAAAAAAGGACACGGGAAAGTGGTGTGAGTTCCATAAGAGCTCCACTCACAACACAAGTGAGTGTCGGGCCAAGCAGTCACTAGTGGTCGAGCTAAAGGTTTCAGAATCAGATGCATGTTCCGACTCTGAGTCAGAACCCGACAAGGGGAATGACAAAGGGAAGCAGATTATCGATGCGAAGCCCAATGCCACCGTTGCCACCACAAATATCCAGAAGGAGGAACCCAAAGATCCAAAGGAGGAGGAGCGTCTCTTCCACCCCCAGATGTGGGTAAAGGGCTCCCCACTACAGTTCATTGCCAACAATGGGAGCCAAAAGAACCTCATTTTGGCAGAGGTCGTGAAGCGGCTGGGCTTAACGACCACAACACATCCACAACTGTACACCATCGGGTGGCTTCACCAAGGACAAGATCTTCGTGTGAGCCAGCAGTGTCACCTTCCATACAACATCAAGCCCTTCACAGATGAGGTATTATGTGACATTTCTCCCCTTGAAGTTTGTGATGTATTATTAGGACAACCATACTTATGGAAGCAACATGTTGTGTATGAATCAAGGCCTCGTGTTGTTATTGTTACTTTAGGAAATAAGTTGTACAGGATACCGGAGGTAGCACCACCTATCGCCATCTCTTTGGTTACTGCAAAACAATGTAGTAAGCTCATTTCCAAAACCGGGAAATTTGTTTTCCTGATCATATGCCCTCAAGGAAACAAGAAGACAGTGGCCACAACCTCCAGATAGGGCCCCTCCGCATGACAACTATAGATGGACAAGTTCGTGGAGGAGTAAAAGGACATATTCACCTCCCCCACAGGGGTTCCTCTGCACTGTTAGGTCAAGCACTCCATCGATCTAACCCCAAATGCGACACTGCCCAATGGACCAATATTTAGGAGCTCTGTTCTAGAGAACGATGAAATCAAGAGGAAGATTTAAGAGTTGTTGTAGAAAGATCACATTCATCCGAGTTAATCACCCTGTGGGATCCCAATTTTGTTGGTATAAAAGAAGGATAGGACTTGGAGACTATGTATTGACTATTGGGCACTGAACAAGATCACTATCCATAATAGGTACCCGATCCCACGGATTGATGACCTCCTTGACCAACTGAAGGGGGAAAAATATTTCAACAAGATCGATTTGAAGTCAAGATATCACCAGGTACCAATTGAACCCTCCGATGTGTGGAACACTACCTTCAAAGCCAAGGAGGGCCTTTTCAAATGGTTGGTTATGCCTTTCAGATTAACAAATGCTCCTACAACCTTCATGAGGCTAATGGATGATATCTTGCAGCCATTCACCAACTCATTTGTAGTGGTATACTTGGATGACATCCTGATCTTCAGCCAAAGTTGGGAAGAGCACCTCCACCACATCCGACACGTTATCCAAACACTGAGGCAGCACAAGTTATGTGCCAATTTGGAGAAATTCAATTTGGCATGACCCAATTTCAGTATCTGGGATACATTATTGATGAACGGGTGCATGTGGATCCAACCAAGATCCAAGTCATTCAGGATTTGCCATCTCTAACCACTCCAATAGAGCTCCGCAGCTTTCTAGGTCTTGCCAACTTCTACCGTAGGTTCGTGTTGGGATTTTCTCATATCACTTGGCCCTTGAGTCAAGTCACCAAGGGAGGAGTGAAAGAAAATTTCTTTTGGTTTCAATCTCAACAGAAGGCATTCATAGAGTTGAAAGATCGCCTCTTCTTAGCATTAGTGCTTGCATTACTAGACTTGCAACAACCATTTGAGGTCGAGACAGATGCCTCTAACTATGCTATTTGGGCAATCCATAATCAACACGGGCATCTAGTGGCATATCACAGGGAGAAAGTTTTAGACATAGTCCGGAAGTATCCCACTTATGACAAAGAGATGTATTCCATTGTGTAGGCCTGCCGATAATGGAAGCATTACATTTTGGGGAAGGAAACGGTCATCCACACAGACCACTAACCCCTGCAATTCATACATACCCAAGGGAAATTACAGAATGATTGCCATCAAAAGTGGTCCACATACCTAGAACTGTTCCATTTGAATATCAAGTATAAGAAGGGTAGCACCAATAATGTTTCAGATTTCCTCAGTCGACCACCGATCATGGTTTTAACCACCGTGCTCAACTCTTGTGGGCATGAGACTTCTAATTAGCCACTTCTCTACAAAAGTGACCCAGAATTCGACCACACATACTAGACACTCTTGGAGAGTCAACATGTTCCAGATTTTCACCTCGGGGATGCCCTATTACATCACCTAGGTCACCTTTGTGTTCCTTCAATCGAGCATGCCAAGATGATTTGGGAAGCACACTATAGTCAGGCTACCACGCATTTTGGGGTCGAGAAAATGGTGGCAGTAATAGAGAAGTATTTCTATTGGCCGAATCTTCGATTGGATGTCGGGAAGTACATCAAATCATGCACTGCCTGCGCCATTGCCAAACCAACCATTAAGGAGCAAGGCCTCTATACCCTGCTTTCTACCCCTAGTCGACCTTGGGAATCCATCTCCATGGATTACATGTCAGGCCTTCCTTCCACTAAGCATGGAAATGACTATGTTTTTGTGGTCGACAACAGGTTCTCGACAATGGCCATTATGGCAGCCTGCAAGAAGAATATCACAGCTAAAGCCACTGCTAAATGCTTCTTTGAATGAGTGTGAGTACACTTTTAGATCCCACAGTCTATCATCTCAGATCGGGATAGCAGGTTCCTTAGTACATTTTGGTCCAGTCTCTGGTTGATGTTGGACACCAAACTCACTAAGTCCACAGCCTTCCATCCTCAAAGTAATGGCCAGACAGAGGTTGTCAACAGGATGATCATACACGTTCTGTGCATGTACAACTCAAAGCATCCACGCACATGGGACAATAGTCTCCCCTATGTTTAGCACAGCTACAACCAGGCTCTCCATGGCTCGACTAGCCACAACCCTTTCTAGGTGGGCTTGGTATTCCAGCCACTATGTCCCATTGATGTGGCCATGCCATTTGCAACTACTCACGCAGATTTGGCTCATGTACAGTCTGAAATAGATAAGGCAAACAGCTTCATTGAGCACATCAAACATATTCACCAAAATTTCCATGACATTCTAGAGAAATTAAATGCCAAGTACAAGCAGCGACATGATCAACATCGGGTGCCACACAAGTTTCAGGTGGGCGACAAAGTCTAGTTGCATTTGCAAAAGGAACCCCTTATTGGAGCCTATCGAAAACTTAGACCACTTTGATATGGTCCTTACACCATTACCAAGACTGTGGGAGACAATGAATTTGAGCTCAACATTCCTCCATTCCTTGTCCTGCACCCATTGTTTAATGCGGACTACCTTCGGCCATATTTTCCACCATTACTAGACACATCCAACATTGCAGAACAGCTCACACCCACAGAGTTAAATCGAGATTGCATGGAACAAGCGACAACTGATTGGATCATGGACACACAGATCAAGCACACTGGCCAGCAGAATATCCAACTGTATCGAGTTGTAAAAGCAAGCCAACTCCTTCACCAGGGCAAGTGGCTCACCAGGGACCAAGTTCAGCAGAAGTTTCCTCATCTCATGGAGGAACTCAACGTAATGGAGACCATTGCTTCCTAAGGGGGAAGGAATGATCCAGGTGGATATTGATGGCCACCCACCAAGTCTACTTGGACCCCACACCATTGTATCTTTCAAATTTTTGGTTTCCTTAATTGTAGCACAGTTTACTATTTTTAGTCGTTTTTCGAGTCTTGAGCTTCCGGAGCCGTTTTGAGGCCCTAAATGACGTTTTCTGGGAAAACTGCGAGCAAGATGGGTTCATGGACTAATGCTGGAATGATGTTGCTCCTCCTAAAGTTGTATTTCTTGGATATATCTTTCTAACGAGATATTGTGCGCGTCAAATGGAGATCGTATGCCAAAGTTACGACCCTGGGAAGTTGATATACCAATTTACCCAAACAGGACCCACAGTTTGGTGTTTCATCTTCTAGGGTTATGTTTTTGGATGTTTAGGGTTTTCCATTGTTTCTCAACAATAAATAGGCCTTAGAGCCTCATTGTAACACAATTCAGAGGCATGTAGCTGCCACATCTCTTCTCAGAGATAAGCCACCATCGCCCTAGCCGGTTTATTTCCATTTCTGTTTGTAAGAATATTTCAATATTTTACATTAATGAAATGAAGTATTATTTCTGCTACATCTATGTGTTTATGGTTATCCATGTAATTTTTTGCATTCGTATTTAAATCCAGATCACTAATCTCATCTAGTTCATTAAGCTGTGGGATCCTCTGTTGTTGTGCCTCAATGAGATCTATACCCAAATTTGCTGCCATTTTAAAAGTTCTGATCTAAAATTCAATTGGAAATAAAACTTGTTGTCCATACACCAATTCATATGGAGAGAAGCCAGTAGTGTTTCTCCACATGATTCTGTAAGCCCATAAGGCCTTGGGAAGTCGATCGAACCAATCCTTTTTATGTAGTTGCACTTTCTTAGTTAGGGTTGTCTCCAACACCTTATTTGTTGATTCCATCTATCAATTGACCCATGGATGGTAGGGGGTGGACTTCCAATGAGTGATCTGATATTTTTGCACAATTCCCTACACAAAATTTGATATAAACTGGGTACCTTGGTCATTAAAAAATTCCCTTGGTACACCAAATCTTACAAAAATAACAGAAAAAAGAAAATCTACCACTAATTTCTCCGTAGCACTAGGAACTGTTCTCGCTTCCACCCACTTCGTAACATAATCATGACACACTAAAATATACTTCTTATCTTTGTACATGGTATTAATGGGGCCTACAAAGTCAAGGGCCCACCTCTCGAATGGTTCTATGAGAACTTGTGGCTGCAAAGGCATTTCATCTTCATGAACAAGTCACCCTATTCTTTGGCAACTATAACATTTACGAACATACTCCTTTTCATATTTAAAAATACTTGGCCAATAGTATCCTGAGCGGAGGATTTTATAAGTTTTTCTCTTATCTGCAAAGTTTCCTCCATAAGGTTCATCGTGGCAAGCTGTCAAGATGTCATATACCTCATCCTCTCTGACACACCTACGAATAATCAAATCAGGTCCAGTGAAAAAGAGGTCTCCTTTTATCCAAGAGTAATCAGCACTTTTTTAAATAATTTTCTTTTTCTGATTAGAAGAAAAGTAAGGTGTTAACTTCCCTATATCAAGATAATTAGCTATATCTAGAAACCAAGGCGCCTTAATAAAAATTTCAAACAAGTTCTCATCTGGGAAGCTATCATTAATAGGAACATCCTCACCCTCATAGTTGAGCTTGGAAAGGAAATCAGCTACCTAGTTTTCTCTTCTTGTCCTATCCAACACTGTGATGTCAAATTCCTGCAGCAACAAAAGCCACCTAGTAATTCTGCCATTAGTAATTAGTTTATTCATGAGATATCGAATAGCAGAATGATCGGTATGTACAAAAACTTCATAACCGGTGATGTAATGTCTAAATGTATTAATATCATAAACCATAACAAGGAATTATTTTTCCATTATAGTATAATTCAATTCACCAAGACTCAAATTTTTACTAACAAAATAAATAGCATGGGTTAAGAGGTTTTCCTTTTGCCCCAATACTGCCCCTATAGCTGAATCAAAGGTAACAATGGAAATATGAAATGGAAATTTCCAATATGGTCCTCTCAAGACAGGTGTTGAGGAAAGATTATCCTTGAGTGTGTCAAATGCAGTTTTGCATTCATCATCCCAACGAAATTCCAATTCTTTTGTTAATAATTTAAACAGTGACGAGGCTACCTTGGTAAAATTTTCAATAAACCTTCTATAGTAACCTGCATTTCCAAGGAAACTTCAGACTCCCTTTTCGTTGGTTGGTGGAGGAATCTTCACAATCACTTCAATATTTTCCGGATCAACTTTGATTCTACAAGATGGCCCAAAACAATTCCTTCAGTCATGATCATCAAACACTTTTCATTGCTTAATGAAATATTAGTCTCTCTACATATTTGCAAAATATTTTTATGATTAGGTAAATCCTCTTCAAAAGTATCACCCATTACCGTGAAATCATCCATGTAAACTTCTACACAATCATGTAAAAGATCAGAGAAAATACCAAGTATCGCCCTTTGAAATGTAGCTGGTGTGTTGCATAGACCAAATGGTAATACCTTATATGCATAAGTACCCTAGGGACATGTGAATGTTGTTTTATCCTGGTCTTGTGGAGCTATCCTAATTTGGTTGTATCCCTTGAACCCATCTAAGAAATGAAAGTACTTCTTTACTACTAAGGTGTCCAGTAATTGAGCTATAAAAGGCAAGGGAAAATAGTCTTTTAATGTGGCTTTATTTAGTTCTCGGTAATCTACACATACTCTCCATTTCCCATTCTTCTTAGGGACGATAACCAATGGAGATACCCACTGGTTATCTGAAATATGATAAATGAACCCTACGTTTAATAGTTTCTGAAGTTCATCTTTCACAATTTCTCTTAAAGTGGGATTCATTCTTCTCTATGGTTGCCTCACAAGCTTGGAATTTCCTTCGATATAAATATGATGAATGCAAGTGTCTGGGTGAATTCCCATCATATCCATATATTCCCAAGAAAATTTGATAGAAACGTCTTTCAATGTCTGTCTTTATTGATTTTCCTGTCCATGAGTTAAGGCAGAATTTATATTTAAAGTCTTTTCGAGAAAGATCTCACTTACTTTGATTCCACATTTAGTCATTGAATATGCAGGAAATGAAAATAGGAGGGCTTAATTTAATTCAATTGTTGTACCATGTTCTTGGAAGTTCTTCTCTAGCAAATCGGAAATAACATCTGTCTCATGACTTGACTGTCTCTCTGAAAGCTGAGAAAAATCAGGATTTGAAATATAGCAATTGATCAAATTTTCCTCAGTATTCTCTTTACGGCCGATGGATTTGGCTGTTGTCAAAACTAGGTGGATAATTTCTAAATTATGTTCTTCGTCAATCCAATGAATATCTTTTGATTTTAAGAGGGGTTTAGCAGGGGGGATATACATTGATGTTTTTAGTTTCAGCCCCATGGGTAATGGTCATGTTTCTTGACCTACACCCTATGAAGGCATCTTTTGTGGCCAACCAAGGTCTCCCCAAGATCAAAAGGCTCCCTCTCAAACTAGTCTTAGAGTGAAGAACATAAAAATTTGCGTGATATTCCCAGGAGCCCAATGAGATGACAATGTCTTCTAATACACCCTCTGGCTTAACCTTAGATCTGTCTACTAGTTCTAACATAGTAGGGGTAGGAAGCAAGTCAAAGGATCCTATATGGGATAGTGTCTCCATTGTCATTACATTAATGGCTACACCTAAATCAATTAAATTATTTCTTATTAGGTATCCATTGATGAAGGCGGTAAACAAAGGGATTCCATGGTTTGCATATTTTTCAGTGGCAAATCCAGTAGACATAAGGCTTGCAAGTTTTCCACCTACTTGGATTGTAGAGGGTTCTTTCTTTTGTCTCCCTGGATTTTTGGTGCATAGTTCCCTAACTATTTTAGCATAAATTTGGATTTCCCTAATTGCTTTCCGTAAAGGAATCGTGATGCATACATTTCTCAGTTTTAACACTAAATCAAACTCAGGTTGTTTCATTATTTATTTCATCTCCAACCTCTCTGGAAAAGGAGGTTGGACAGTTTGAGATGAGGAAGGTTCCTGTGAATTTAAAATGTTTTGTTATGTTATTTCCTATATGTTTTCTATTTCAAGTGTATCAGGGTTATCTTCCTCTATAATCTCTTCAATATTTCCTAGTTGGGTCACCACTTTTCCTGATCTTAGTTTGATTTCCTACAGGGACACAGGAAATACTTGTAGAAAAGGTACATAAATTTCATGTAGAGGCTAGGTGCGATGTAATAGGTAGGATAAGTGGGATAATTAGGATAAGTGGCCACTCCAATATTGTGAGTAGGTTGGATGGATTTATTGTTGGGATTGGATACTGGCTGGGCAGGATGTTGTGTGGGATGTGGTTGATTTGGTGGGGTAGGCAACTTAAGTTGTTTTTGTTGAGGTTGAACCATTTTTTGTGGCATGGGTTGTGGTGGATAAAAGTTTTGAGAGGAGTAATTCAGTGTAGTGGGGTAAGGAAAATTCCCTTGCCAAGGTTTTTGTGGAGGCTAGGACTGCAAGGGCATTGGAAAATTCCACATCTAATTCTGGGCATAAGGAAATGGAAAATATTGATGTGGCATACCTGCAGGACATGGTGGCCATGAAATTTGAGGTGCCATTGCATAAAGTTCACTAACAACTTCTTTATCTTCTAAGTATGTTGCTTTAACCTCTGGAAGAGAAGGAAATTTATCAGTAGAATGATCAAATTCACATATTTGACATAACTCTATGCTGGATGTAGGACACTCCCTCAAGGGATGTTTCTTCCTACACTTGGAGCATAACACAGCCAGGGATTTTTCCACTTCCTCCTGCTTCTTCTTAGCTTGCAAAACATCCAACTGTGAGGTCAAAGTACTAAGAATGTCTGTTTTAAATTTTTCAAATAAGTTACCCATTTTAGCTCTGGTTACTCCAACCCCTACAACTGGTTTGATGAACCTGAAAGAAGTATCTCTTGATCCTCTCCCAACCTTATAATTTCCCCTCGAATATCGTTGACACAACTTGCACACATCATCATAACTCAATTTTGATACATCACCTTCCCCCAATAGGTTTAAAACCTCCATATATTTTGGTCTTATGACCCTTAGCAAAATTGTTCTCAAGGTTTCTTTGTTCAGCTAGTTCATCTTGGATCTTTGCAAATTGTACTGGAATCTTTCCAGGAAGTCCTCTAGGCTTTCCTCCTCCTTTTGGGTCATGCCAAATATTTCTTCTCTGATGTCCCTGGTTTTACAATAATCCTGATACTTTCTCAAGAATACCTTCTTCATGTCATCCCATGTTGAAATGGAGTTTTCACTCAATCCCATAAACCACCTAAGGGCTGCATCTTTTAATGTGGCAGGAAACAACTTCAACTTTTGAGAATTTGAAGAATAATCATAGCTCCTGCACAATACATCAAACTCAAATAAGAATGCATCAGGATCTTCACTAGAGGTACCACGAAAATTAGGCAAAGCAGAGGGAGGAATGTTTTTCATCTGACTGCCTCCAACAAAATCTTTGATAGGAAATTTGAATGTAACTGGTTCCTCTTCCTTCTCATGATAGTCCCCATCTGTAGTAGTACCAGTACCCTCTATATGAGCCATATCAAACCAGAAGAGAGTGGGACCCTCGTGAGTTGTAGATCCTTTAGAGTCAACTATCTGGAGCTCTTGTTCTTAAATAGGATTGAAGAGGAATTCCTCTTTAGGATGACCACTAAGAAAAGATGTTGTCCCCCCAGTAAGAGGAGATTATTGATGAGCAAAACAAAATATTCTCTGACAGAAGGATCCTTCTCTGTTGTGGGGGTATTGATCTGCTTAGGATCAACTGTCGACACTTTTTTAGAACTATCAATCTTTGGTTCAAATTCCCCTTTCTTCTCCGCCTTTTTCCTTGTGGACTTCACTTTATCCAGTTTCGATACCATCTTATTAGTGGATGAGGTGGTGCTCACATCACCACTATAAACTCTTGGAAATCTAATCCTAGTATATTGGCCCTTATTCCTATTCATGCATTATATAGAAAAATTCAAAAATTCTGCTTACCAAATAATCACGACGTGGCTTTGGAGAATTTTGATATCTGCAGGTGCATAAACCTTATCCCACATCTTACCACTTCGACTCCCCCTGTCCTTAAAAACTTAAACAAAAATAGATCATACTAAAGCACTTTCAATATCATCCCTTAGTACCTCCCCGACAACGACACCAAAATGCTGGGGAAAATTATACACTTATAATTTGACCATAATTTGACACACATTAATTATCAACTAGGGGTAATCATAACCTTGTGAGTTGCAATACAAAATATATGCAGAATGATACTTCATTGCATAAAAACCACACACAATTCCAAATCTCTCTTCTCTCTTATCACTTAGCAGTAAAGGCTATGGAGTAGATAGCTCATCTCTCTATAGCACCTAAAATTGTTGATGCAGATCAAGAAAAGATATACAATCAAACATAATCAATTAAATCAAACCCAATTTCAATAATTCAAACCCAACAATGTAAATTAGAGCACAAATTTCATAGCTTAATTTATCCTTTAATCAAATTAGAAATAACTCATTCATTAATCATTGGAAATCATACGCTACTATGAATCAACATAGAGGAATGGAACTGTGCATACATCTATTGTTAACACATGAAAAGAAACTTGATTAAACACACACAGTTACAACGATGGGAGTTGTGAGTAAAGGGGGCCCTCCTTCACTCACAACCCCTCAACTACTGAAGAAACTTATAATACGAAATGTTGAAAATTGGCAACAAGAAATTGCTATAAATAGAAGTGCTAAAAATAGCAGTTTGGGCATAAGTGTTGGATTGGGCAATAGGGAATGAAAAATGGAAGTGCTAAAAATAGAAGTTCTATTTATAGCAGTTCAAGTTGGATTCCTATTTTTAGACAATCCCTGGTCTAAAATAGGAAGTAAAATTCGAATTTGGTCTTACCAACAGTTTGAATATTAATTAATTAATTCTCCATGAGTTAATTAGTTAAGGAAAATCAAATTTGAAGTCTTTGTGAGAACATGCAATAATTTCTCCACTGATTTGGGAATGTGTCCTTGATTTGCTCCACTGATTGAGGAATTAAGGATGAGTTCTATATTGAGAGGATTAGTTGACTTAGTTTAACTTAGTCAAGTTCAGTTAGATTAATTTAACAAGTTGTTAAATTAATGAGAGTTCAGTTAGTTAATGCTTGGATGCATGTAACTGTTGTATTTCAGATAACTGAGTATTCACTCATCGATAACTCATGCATATCAATTCAGACAGAGACCCAGTTGAGATCAGAGAAGGGACAGTTTACTATCAGTTGGATGAACATTTTTTCTATAAAGGAAGCTCATCCATGATGAGGATTTATCTCCTTCAGGTTTGTGCAGTTAGATCAGAGGTTAGTGAGTGTGTGAAGAGGCCAATTCACACATGTGACATCACTGGACCCCAAGGAAACTGCACAAGGAAATAGGAGGCTTGGAGGATAGAGGAGAAGGTTTGTAAGAAGCCTTTGACTATCTATGAGTAGCAGAGGGATTGTACTGAGAGCTGGATAGCTTCTGAGCTAAGGCTTTGTGTAATCCGGACTATATTTCCACTTTTATGATAATACAAAGATGGGGTTTTAGGCAGGTGCTTTCCCCAGGTAAATTATTTTGTGTTATGTGTGATTGATTCCTTCTTATCAGTTATATGTGTTCTTATTGATGTTGCTCATGGTTTATTAAGCTTCTACTAAATTGGTTGTAGAAGTAGATCAAGTGTTTTTCTTTAGTACATTGCATTACCAGGTGATCTACAGGTGGGAAATTTCTACATGGTATCGGAGCTAGCTGATTTGTACAAAAAGTTCTACATGGTATCAAAGCTAGCTTATTTGTAGAAAAAATCTACAAAATTCTACATAAATTCACAGAACATGAATCATGTATCAATTTGGAAAAGGATTATAGAAATTTGAGATGTAGGTTCCCCTGTACAAATCGAATCTACTGTTTTTATACCAGTGCACAGACCAACCTTTTTCCAAACACTGTAAAAGTAGAATATTACAACAATTTACTAAAATAAGCTGAAAATACAGTTCGTTGACATCCTGGGTTCAATCCATGACTGGAAGCATGGATTGAACCAAATACACTTGATTGTTTGGTCTATTTTCCCCAAATTGGTTGAAAATGAGAAGAACAAGGTCTGGGCAGTTACAAAGACTAATCTGGAGTAACTAGTAGGATAGCGTCCATGTGGATGGGTTTTCAAACAAAACCCATGTTCCCGTTTCTTTTGTGGGTGACCAGAACATGTCTAACCTTCATGATGTCTGCAGGTAAAACCGCCTATTACAGGAAATTGGCGCCGCTGTAGGAAATGACGTTGCTGCAGGAAATCCCTGATATTCTGTAGGAAATCCTGGAACCACCTAAAGCCTATTGATCTGCATGAGACTTAATTAGTATCTCTGAAAGTTGTCGATCAGTTGACTAGGTATCATTTAACATCAAATTACCCAAAAATAAAAGGAAATGATACCATTTGAGCAATTTTCATACTTTAGAGTCTAAGTCACAAAATTTTGGTCCAAATGAAGCATTGGATGACAAAAAGATAGTAATTGGAGGGGTAAAAAATGTTTTTAAGGGGAAGAAAATCCTTAGGAACACTGTCAAAAATGGCCAAAATCTAGTCCCAACACACATGATGATGTGGCATGAGACATGGACACACATTAACTATCATGATGACACTTGTACATGTTACAATTTGGCAATAATGGAAGGGTCTTCATGACGAGATGGCAATGCCAAGACATCTTCCTTGTTGTTCCATATTACACTTTTGATCGTAGATCTGATCTATTATTCATCTTGATGAAGATATTCTTTGTTATTTATCTTCACCCTCCAAAGGGCCTTGGATCAACATTGGAATCCTTTGAGTCATCATGCAATGTCATCTTTCTGTCTTGGTCCATGATCTACTTCACATCTCCATGATAGCTCTCTTTTATTATTCTTCTCCACATATGTTTCTTTATGCTTTCTCCTTGCTATCTACCTTTAGCATTACCTTGTCATGCTAGAAAGGTACTCCTTCCAATGAAAATCATTCATGACAAAGAAAAATATGTCTCAAAAATATTTATTCTATCACTACCCAGCTCATGGAATGATTAGCTCATGATAGGCCTGTGAGAGGGTCAAAACAAGGAGGCTTAATTAGGATAGCATAATCAAACTCATCAATGGCTTAGGAAGGCTCCATTGCTCATTTTTACTAACCCATGCACTATGAAGAGGATCTCTCCTTGGTCCAACGCAGTGGGGAAAGTTGAAGGGACAAGGTGGGAAGGCTTCACACTTCAAGACTGTTCCATGTGCCCTAAAGAAAAGAGAAGAATACTTGAAAGCGTAGTATGATCAGTCAACACTAGGACAAAATGGTTGATTAGTTACCAAAAAAATGACTAAGTTTTGCATATAAGCAACCATTTTTCAGTCGATGACAAGTAGTAGCTAATTCACAATATCTTATAATGCGACCAACTTTTATTCGTTTTTATCTTACTCATTAATTGGTTGTCTCGATTTTATCATATAGTAGTATATTTAGTCATAAATTTGGTCATTAATTTAGTCATTGATTTAGTCATTAATTGTCACAATTAATGACCAAATATTCAACAAAATATATTACTATATGATTTCTCAAGAAAACCAATTAATGACCAAAGAAATATGACCAACATGTTGGTTGTGTTATAAGATATTGTAAATTAGCTACTAATATTCACATATATGTAAATTTTAGTCATTGTTTGAAACCAATTAATGAACAAAAAAATATGACTAAATTTTGGTCGTGTTATAAGATATTGTAAATTAATTACTAATAGTTGTATATATGAAAAATTTGGTCATTATTTGTTATCACAAATTTATCTTTTGAAGTGGTCATCTATATTTTTTTGGTAGTTTCATATTCATTAGATAAACGAATAATGTAGTAGTTTATATTCATTTCATTTTCTTTCATTAATGATCATTATAAACGACTAATTTAGTCATATATTCATTTTATTTGTGTTCATCGTTAATCAATATAAACTAGTAATTTAATAGTTTTAGATTTATTTTATGTGTTCATTATTAATCAACATAAAATAATTGGTATGATTTTGCGACTAAATTTAAGAAATTCCATCCAATGTGCATGTTTATCTAATATGAAAACGTAAAGTTACATATGTTAATTACAATACTAAACAATATCAAGTGTGACTATAAATAATTTCAACCACATAAATTATATTATACGAAATGTCAAGTATTACAATACGAGTTTCCAACTTAATATTGGTTGGACTAAATTTAAACATGAAATATTGTTTCATCACTTCCAACATTATCATTGTGTTTCCAAGGCATTGCAGGTGACTTCACCAACTTTGAAGACTTGACCATTAGTCTCTACGTGTGTGTCTCATACAGGATATTAGCTCTAAGGGTATCACTAGACCATTCTCTCTCTCTCTCTCTCTCTCTCTCTCTCTCTCTCTCTCTCTTTGAATTTGTCGCTCGAGTGTTATTGTTATCTTCTTTATTCAATTCCTACTTCTTACCATCAATATTGAGTTCCTTTTCTAAAAACAAAAGAAGATACAATGCAGAGTATAAGACATTAAAGATGATTAAAACTATAATATAAACTAAAGTATACTATAAAAGATTTATACAACAAAATAAAAAATACATTAAACTCCAAACTTCACAATCAATGAATGCATTAAACTCCCTATATGGCATGAGAAAGAAATTAAATTAGATGAGGTGAAATTTTAAGGCACTACCTCTATTAAAATCATGACCGAAAGATGGTTATCATGGCTATGTGATCATTTTTCATGACTTGCAAATGCACAGATAAGATTAGTCCATTCTTAATTTCACAATAGTTGAAAAAACACAATCCTATATTTTTTTGGAGTCAAGAATGTGTTTCAAACCTAATATAAATTATCATGATTGATATGTTATAAGAAATTAAGAATAGACCCACAATTCATGGCTGTTGGGTGTGGAGCCTGATTATCTTCTATATTCAAAGGTATCGCCACATAGGACCCCAGTTCGAAATGGGGGCAGCAACGCCGCCCGTAAAATGTTCGCTGCAGGGGGGGCCCAGGGGGGGCGGCTGCGACCTTTGGGAGCCCCCCCCCCTGGCGGGGGGTTTCGGGGGCAGCGCCCCCGAAGCTAAAAACAACTGTAAAATTGCCTTGTAAAAGTATAGTAATTTCTAGTCAATCTGGGCCGTTCATTAGGCGGATGATCTAACGGTAGATCTTATGTTTAGTTTAGGGTTTTTTGCCCTAGAAGGAAACCCCTCTCTTTGTATGAGGGTATTGTATTTGAGGCTGTGTGATAGATGTGTATTCTGTGAGCGAGAAACAGAGAGGTGATACTGTGAGAGAAAACAGAGGATATTACAGCGGATTTGCTGTAGGTTGTGTCTCTTCATTTTGCTGGATAATAGAAAGGAAGGACTGGCTGTTCGGGGTGGACGTAGCCCAAACTGGGTGAACCACGTATATCTGTGTCTCTCTTGTTTTGCTCGTTTTCTGTGTTTATATTTCTGCAATATGTTATGTGTTCCATTGCTCCGTAATATATAATTTTCTAACAATGGCCACATTTTCATGACATTAAGAAAATAAATGTAAATGTTGTAAAATTGTAGATATTTAATATTATAACCTCACCTCAAAAGTTATGTTTTGATACAAAACAACAAATGTTATCCAAAATGATTAGTACATTGAACATTGTGTCTGAATTGAAACTTGACCACCGTATCCAAAGAGTTCCTACCAGCAAGTACAATAAACATTAAATATCCTATAGCAAAAAACCCTATTGTGAACTAGCCCATGGTTTCCTTTGGTCTGCAAAGACAAAAGCTATAATTTAAAAATTCTACATGCGACACTCTCAATATAAACCAATCTCTTACTTTCTTTATCCTAGAAACCAAGTTTACTTTAGTGGCAATCAACATGGATACTTGAATGGCACTTGTTATACTTGCAAAGATTTTTGCATGAAAGTGTTCATAACATTTTTCCACTAGGATTCGGGGCCTCCATTGGACCTTCATATCCAACACCACTACATATCCCCTACTTAAAAAATTTTACAAAGACCACAACTTCTCCAAATGGTGCTTGATAATTGCAAGGGTGAGAGGAGACCTCCTTAAGCCTTCCCTACTACGTCATGTGCTGAGGAGGAATGCCTAAAATAGCTTGATTGCAGAGTGCATTGGGGAAGAGGGAAGGGAAAAGATTCAGGGTTTAAGACTTTTCCATGTGCTCTAAGGAAGAGGAGGCCTTAAGGAAAGAACATTTTGACTAGTCAAAGGTTGAATGAAGGCTTCAATCAGCCTTCCCTATTGCGCTATGTGCTCTAAAGGAAGAGGCAAAGCAAGGCTTGGTCACATAGCATGTTGGGGAAGGGGGAAGGGTGAAGGATTTAACCTTCAAGATTGTGCCATGCACCCTAAGGGAGGGATGAAGGCTTTTTCCTTTAAGAGTGCGCCATGCACACTAAGGGAAGGATCAAGGTTTCGTGGACATGCGATTTTTAAGAGACAAATGATCCTTGATTTTCTGAAGTTCACTTTATTGTTCCAAAGTGAGCTTCATTTTTCCAAAGTTAACTTAGTTTTTTTTAAGTGTACTCAAGCTTGGGAGGGAGAATTTCTCTCCAACAATGGCTGCTTGTTCATATGGAATGCACTTTTCACTAAGGGAGGCAGCAAAAGGCTAGATTACTTATCCTAGGAAGTACTAATGCACTATGAGAGGGGGGATACCTTAGAAAATAATTAGTACACAAGTATGGGAGGAAAATAAACATCAATAAGGATCATGAATAAATTGCGCCCATCACCTAGTAAAAGGGATAATTCCTGTACAACTTGCACTGAGCAGGAGGACCAAGAAGGGATAAAAAATGGATAAGTGTGAGACTAACAAAGTAAAAGAGATAAATGCATCCGGACACTACTCAAACATGGATCACACACATAAAAACATCAATCCAAACCAGAAGGATATGCAAGATTCATGGATAACAATCACATCTTAAAACAATAACAAAGAGACACTTATTTCTAAGTGTGATAGTTGAAATGACACTTAGAACACAAGTTACAATAGAAGTGATGACTATGACCAAAAGGTGTGCTAAGTTGTAGTAATGTGTCTAGTGCATATTTTAATTATATGTAGGACCATGTCATGTAGAAGAGTGGGCTAGAACAAACTTCGGTGATGTGAAAAGGCGTGACACATGTAGGAGTGAAAACAACAAAAGAGACCACTGCAACAGGAGGAAAACATCAAGATGACACTTGCAAAATGTGAACAAAATTAAACGTGACATATGCCAGAGAAAATATAACATGAAAATAAAACTTTTTAAAGTGAAATCGAACAAAATAGGCATCTGTAAACATAAAATACACACTTGTGAAAGAAACGACACATAAAAGCAACAGTTAAGAAAACTCACTGAAATAAAAATACAATCACAACCAAAGTGAGGGGGGCTGTCAATGAAAGTTGTACACTGACTGCCGAAAATGATTTGAACATAACACAGGAATTATCTTAAGGATGGTTCTATGCTTTTTTAATCTTGAATAAAGGAAAGTGTGCTCATGAACTCAACAAAAATTGAGCATGTGTGTGCAAGTTACCTGACGGTTTAAAACTAGGAAGAAGAATTAAACCCTTTACAAAACATTAATAAACCATGGACTAACCATAGGGTAACATATTGTAATATCCTTAGTAGGCTCCAAAATTCAAGTGTAGGCTAAATTTTGTAGGGTGTTTGTTGCAATGACAACACTTGGCGACACACTGGTAGAACTCCAACTTTTATACCTTTGTCTAATTATGTAAGTGTTAGGTCTTAGTATTTCAATAAGTATTGATTCCTCTTATGGATTACCTTGGCTTCCCTAATTAGCCCAGTTACAGATATAGTCCCATCCATTCCCTTACTCAGTTGAACACATATCAAGGCTTTCCAAATCACAATTGTTTTGATCTAGGAAAGGGTAATATATAACTGTGAGTTTAATATAAACAAAGTATGATTTTTCATATCTGGTGTTGCTTCGCTACTAGCTGGCCTAGAATATACCCTAAGAGAGTCAATACAAGAACAAACACATCGCTTCACTTCTAGCTAGCTTGAATAGTACCATGGAAAACATACTTGTTTCACCTCTCTATGCAGGAATCCTTTCTCTTATTTCACCCTTTGTTTATTTTATTTATAGAACTGTGCTTATGCACTTATTTATTTACTAAGGCGGAAGAGGGGTCCCAACTTATTGAGAGTAGGAGAGGTTTTTCCTTCAGAGAAGGTAATATAGAACTCTGATATTAGTTTATTCATTGTTTCATTTTCTTCTTACCTTTCCCTCCTTGATTAGATCAACAATAAAAACATTATTTACTTACAATGTTGAGCTGAGGAATGAGGATCCTAGAATAGATACAAGATTTATAATTCAACTAAAGAATTTTAATTTGAGTGGATCATGTTTTCCATTCAGACATCATTGAATTTAAAGATATGTCAACCCAGATAGAGAAGTGGTAACAAATTATCTAAGCATTGTTCATCATGACAATTTCCCTTCTTAATTTTTGCCACATTGTCTTTTGAGCCAAACAAGAGCTTATTCATGCAAAGTCTTATTGAAAAAAAATGACAAAAGAAAACACATGACAAAACAATGAAAAAAATGAAAAAGAATAAAGCAAATGGAGGTGAGACGTAAAACAAATGTGTAGAATATACAATAAGAAAACAAATAAATGCAAAGACATGATTGAGAGCAAAACAGAGGTTGGATGTGATGCAAGGGAAAACAAATGAAAGTAGACTTACTCCTAACCTAATGAGTTACAAGGTACAGGCTAAGTGTAATGATATTTCCAATGAATCCACTATAATTGGTCCTGGCCTACAAACACAAAGATAAAAGCAATTACACCCAATATATAATAATGTCCAATAGAAAAGATATAAGCTTGAAAATCTTGCACAAAACATTGAAGGCCTTTTTAAAGGAAGAAATAAGTGTCATATCACCTAACTTTACCCAACCTCCAGCCTTACCTTTTCGACAAGAGTAATAGTGAAACAAACCTGGAAGGCTTCTTGTGAATGCACCTGCATGTGTATTGTCTTCCTTAGCAAACATCAAGAGAGTTCATAACTTGCTTTTATAAAATTGGCTTGTTGAGTAAGATTCTTCTAACTAATGATAAATTGGACATTAAATTCAACATCCTCTTGAAAAACATGAAATCCTTGAAAATATAATTTCTCAATTAATGGGATGGAATCAAGACAAGAACCTTGTGAGGGAAAATAAATCTTATCATGTTTTCAAGATAGTGAGATATTGACATAACCATCAACAAAATTTGAAGTGCCTCAACTTCTTGACAAGTATATAAATAATGAAATGCCAAATCATAAGGGTCAATCGATGTAAAATCATTTCCATGAGATATTTTGGTGGGAAAATGACAAATTGAATGACAATTGTTAGAACAAGAACCATGATTAGATGGACTGATTAAGGCATAAGATTCTGGGTCTAGAGACATCAAATATAGATCAATTTGGATAGATATGCATTTTCTTTGAATGAAATAATCACCTTCCTCATATGTTGAATGTTGAAAACCATCTACTTGTGACTAGAGACAACCTGGACTGACATTGTAATCATTAAAGAGGAATGACAATATGGAAACCACATGAAACTAGTTGAGATGTAGTGGATGAAAAGGAGGAAATAAATTTAGAAAATAACACAAGGATTTACTCACATTAAAGAGGACACTCAGTGCCATAAATAAAATTATTAGTATTAGGATATTCATAAGAAATGTTAGGAGTTGGTTATTTTCAAAAACATATGATAGACATGAATCCTTCATCCAATCATAGTCTTTTGAATGATCAGTTTCAAAACTTTTCTCATCCATGAATGGTATACATTCCAAACCTCAGTTTGATATAATATATTTATATGAAGAATGATCAACTAAAACTAGATGCTCAATTTGACCACAGAAAAAATATTGTTAGCCTGAAAATTTATATCTGAAATACCACACAACTTTTAAGATGGAATTCACATCCAGTAAAGTTGTGCAAAGGAAAGAATTATGTGAGAATACCCAAATTTGAGTTAGTTCAGGGAGCTTATCAGAGTAGCGAGATCTTAACATAGCCATCAATGGAAGTTGAAGTGCCTCGACTTCCTGGTGAGTCCTGGAACTTTCCAAAATTACAGAATTGCATTTTGAAAAATGAATCAGATCATGCATGGTGTGCAGACAACTATCACTAGTAATTTTGACTAGATCACTATTATCCAGATGGAAGCCATCTACATAACTTATTTTTTCAGAACTTACATCTTAAGAAAATAGATTACCCAAGTCATAAAGTTCTTCTGATTTCACATCTAAGGATGAATAGACTGAATGAATTTCATGAGTAACCTGAATAGAAAAAATTTCTTCATGCAAAATTGAAAATGACAAGGGATGGAAAGGATGCTCAATGATTTCATTACGTTCTTCTTGATCATTAATGATCTCACTACCCCATGTCAATTCAAAATCCAACTCATTAGATGATGAAAATGCATTAAAAATAGTAGATCACAAGCAATAGTGGGGTGAAGAGGAAGTTTCCATAAGAACATATTCTTAGACTGAATGAGATTTGAGGTCTAAATTTCCTAAAAAAATATTCTTGAGAAACTGAAAGATCAAACGGTGCACTTGGGCATACATCATCAAATACAATAATGGAGTCAGAATCACTAGGATGTTGGTTTTCCAAGACTTCGTATTGATTATGCAAATCAATTTCATTTGAGTCATCACCAAGATTGCTAGATTAAAAATCAACCAAGGATGAAAGAACATTATCTTGACATGGATGGTTTTGAAAAAGATAAGAAATATCAAAATAATCCTCACTCTCTTGCTCCTCTGCCTATGAAATGTGACTACCTTTATCTTGATTGATACTTATATTTGGAAGAGACTGATCAAGTAAATCTAGGGGAAAGGGATCATAAGAAATAGATGATAGAGGATGATAGGAATCCAAATCACGTTCAAGAATAAATCTATGATGTAAATATCATCTTGATGAATGGAAATATTAGTATTCACCATAGCCTTCGTGAACCATTCCAAGGTTTCCTCCATATGATTTGAATCATGGAAAGTGGAAGGAGATTGAGAAGATGGATTAGGAATTTGATTTGCAGATTTCCCAACTTGATCATTATCATAGGGAGGCACTCAAATTGGAACTAGAAAAGGAGGAGGACAAGGAACAAAAGGAACATTAGGTTCCTCCTCTAAAATTAGAGGTCTCTCATTATTTACGAAAGTTGGGAGAGTAGAAACATAAAGGGGTTGAGATTCAAACTGATTCAAAGAGATCCAAACTAAATGTTCAAACGTTTTCTTAAATAAATCCCAATCCATATCTATTTGGGAAAATCACAACATAAGTGAAGGAATCTATTAGAAAAATCATCACTTTATTCATGAGGTTCCATTCTAAGTTGATTGATTCTTTTATAAACATATCGGTAATCATACCTATCAAAAGCTTGATGAAGCTCCTTAAGAAATTGATGAAAAGAATGTATAGAGGTAGATGGTAAACCATCAATTAACATGACCTCCAAGAGTGAGGGTAAATAGAATACAAACAAAATCTTCATCATTTATTTCATGAGATTTACAAAACCCAAGAAAATAATTTATGAATTTGGAGAAAATGTACCACCCTCACCATTAAACTTGAATTGACACAAGACATGAATAATTTCCGCAAAGATTGAAATTTTCCAAGGAGATAGGTTAGAAAAACCCTCTGGGATTATGATTTGGGAAAGAGCCATTCAAAACAGACTCAATGGGCACAACTTATCATTTGGCCCTCCTTTTAGTCCCAAGATGTTGACAGCGCTAGATAGTGCTAACATACAGGGGTTCTCCCCAATTTGAAGTCCCAATTAGACCTCACACCATTTGGAGTAGGAGCCCCATCCAGAGTATCAGCCTCACCATAATAACTATAAGGTTTTCCTTGGTTTCAATGGATAACATAAGAGATTATATACATAAACCTTGAACAATAAAGTAAGTTGACATTGTGAAACACCAATTGTAATGTGTAAAAGGATACATTCACAAGAGAGAGATGAGAGTGACTCTCTGGAAGGAAGTAATAGTACTAAACTAAGAGAGACACATGAGAGCATAAAAATATTTTTTAGAAAAATAGTTCACATAGTGATTATTAAAGCTAATACAACAAACATTCAACAAGATGAGTACCAAAACCACATAAATAGTTCAATTTCTCCAATATATATGAACAAAAAATATATCATAAACATCCTAAGAATATACCTAAAACATTTGCAATACATGCATTGAAATGTGTTGGCTCATTGAATTTCAATTAGGTGAAATATCCAAGTATATAGTTACAATGATGAGGTCACTTTTTTCTTCTCAAAAGAATATTTTTCTCTCCTATGCCAAGTAGAGAAGCCAAGACTCTCTCTCCAAAAATTAAGCCTCCAAAATCCCTTTGCTTGAGTTATGAGGTTGCTTTTATAACAAGAGGAATGACCTTTCATCTCCCCTTGACTCTTGGTTTACCCTCATGACTCTTGGAATCCTTAATATGTCCTTTGGACTTTTAACAAAATATTGAACTTCTAAATGACCTTTAGATTTATCTATGTGACTTTTGGACTTCTATATAACTCTTTTTTCCATATATGTTTATCTAAATCTTCATATTCCACATGTGACTTTTGGACTTCCACACGTTACATTTTGTCCTTTACTTGAGAATACATCATTACATTCCACATGATGATGTGGCATGAGACATGGACACACATTGACTATCATGATGACACTTGTACATGTTACAACTTAGCAATAATGACAGGGTCTTCATTATGATATTGAAATGCCAAGTTGTCTTCCTTGTTGCTTCATCTTGCACTTTTGATGGTAGATATGATCTATGCTTCATATTCATGAAGATATACTTTATTATTCATCTTCAAACTCAAAGGGTATTTGATCAACATTGAATCCTCCGAGTCATCTTGCAATGTCTTCTTTTTGTCTTAGTCCATGAACTTATTCATGTCTCCATGATATCTCTCTTTTGTTATTCTTCTCCACAAGTGTTTATTTATACTTTCTCCTTGATATGTACTTTGATCATTACCTTGTCATGCTAGGAAGGTACTCCTACCAATGAAAATCATGCATGACAAAGTGAATTGGTTTCAAAAAAATCTATTCTATCACTACCTATCCCATGGAATGATTAGCTCATGATATGCCTTAGAGAGGTTCAAAAGAAGGAAGTTGGATTAGGATTAGCTCATGATAGGCCTGCGAGAGGGTAAAAATAAGAATGCTTGATTAGGAGGGTGTATTCAAACTCATCAGTGGCATAGGAAGGCTACATTGTTCAGTTTTACTATGCCATGCAATGTGAAGAGGAGATCTCATTGGTCCAGCGTAGTGGGGGAAGTTGAAGGGACAAGGGTGGAAGGCTTGAAGCTTCAATATTGTGCCATGCACCCTAAAGAAAAGAGAGGAAGACTTGAAAGCATAGTTTGACTAATCAAGGGTGAGAGGAGACCTCCTTCATCCTTCCCTACTGCGCCATGCATTGAGGAGGAAGGTCGAAACTAGCTTGATCATAGAGTGCATTGGGGAAGAGGGAAGGCGAAAGAGTCACACTTCAAGACTACACCATGCACTCTAAGGAAGAGGAGGCCTTAAGGAACGCTTAGTTTGACTAGTAAAAGGATGAATGAAGGCTTCCTTCGAACTACTCTATTGCACCATGCGGTCTAAAGGAAGAGGAAAATAAAGGCTTGGGTAGAGAGTGCATTAGGGAAGGGGGAATGGTGAAGGCTTCATACTTCAAGACTTTTTCATGTGCCCTAAAGGAAATATGATGACTTCGTGCTTCAAGAGCATTCCATGCACCCTAAGGGAAGGATGAAGGATTTTTTCTTCATAAGTGTGCCATGTGCTTTTTAAGAGACAAAGTATCCTTTATTTTCTGAAGTGAACTTCATTTTTCTGAATTGAACTTCATTTTTTTGAAGTGCGCTCAATCTTGGGAGGGTGTAGTTCTCTCCAACAATGGCTGCTTGTTCATCTGGAGTGCACTTTTCACTAAGGGAGGCAACAAAAGGCTAGATTACTTATCCTAGGAAGTACTAATGCACTATGAGAGGGAGGAGAACTTAGAAAATACTTAGTGCACAAGTATGGGAGGAAAATATATGTCAATGAGTCTCATGAATATGTTGTTCTCATAACCTAGTAAGAGGGATAATGCCTTTAGAACTTGCAGTGGGCAGCAGGACCAAGAAGGGCTCCAAAATGGCTAAGTGTGAGACCGACAGAGTAAAATAGAGAAATGCATCTAGAAACGACTCAAACATTTATCACACACATAAAAACATCAATAAAATCCATAAGGATATATAGGAACTGTTAGCGCTTGGAATTCACCTAGGCTGAGATAGACAAACTCTCAAGGCTACATCAAACCATTTCACCTCGTAGCTAGCCCTACGAGGTATGAGAAGGCTCTCTCGGGTCAGATTCGGTAGATCTTTCAATATGATAAGCTGACCAATTAGGAATAAAGATTTTAGGCTAGTAAATTGATAAGGGGGGGTTGATTTAAAGATTTTTGGGGTTTTTGGTGGCAATTGGAGGGAGTGCAATTCAGGGTGCGGGGATTGAGCACAGTTTTTGCAGGGGGATCTTTGGGGCAAGGTAGGAGTGAGCGTTGATGCCTTAATCTGAGATGGATGATCAGGGATGATAGAGGAGGAGCTAAAGAGGGCAAACAACCATTTTGAATCCTCTCTAGACAGTAGAAAACATAAATATTGAACAAACTAAAAAGCTGAGCATGTCAAAGCATGAATTCAAACTTTACCACTTCATCTGTCCAATTAGAAGCAAAAGAGAGATGTGGAATACATAAACAAACTTACAAGAACATGTAGAGAACACACCATCAACACAACAATCCACAAGAATCCACAAAGATGTCTGCAAAACCCTGGCCTTCCTTTTCCTTAAATTGCAGAGATAGATGTACAATATACAATAAAACTTTCTCCCACAAGAGTCCAACCATGAAAATGAGAAAGAGAGAGCATAATATAGACCATCTAACTCCTTTCCCCACCTCTAGGGGTCGAGCTCAGCTTCCTAGGAGCAGTTTGAACTAATTCTAAACTAAGCACTAGATAATAGGCAGTCCAACAACTTGCCTCTATTACTTAGCTAACTCATCCATGCATTAATTATTCACTTTTTACATCAAGGAAGCTTCTAGAAGGGTAAAGAGAGATAAAATCTATCAATGTGCCATGAAAATTATACATTCATCCATTATCTACAAGTAAAAATCATCAACCAAGGTGAAAACAGTGTTTTCTGGCCTGAAAAGTCAAAACTACCAAATTCAGCTCGAGTGGTCGCGCCCCCTACTCGAGTGGTCGCGCCCCTTTGCAGCAACTTTTGAGTGGGTTCCACTGGTCCAAATCAGGTGCAAGATGGCTCATTGGAAAGCTTGGTCTGTCTACTTTCCATCCCAAGTGGAATTTCTGGATTTGGAGTTGATTTGACCCCTCAAAAGTCAATTCTCCCAAGGTCACTTTCTGCAACTCAAAAAGTGGGCAGAAAGTCATTTTTTTGATGTATTTTGAGCTTTTGGAGGCCCAAATCTCAAAATCAAGCTTCTCCCAAGTATAGGTAATTTTAGTTTTTGCATGCCCTTTCCAAAAATGTCAACTTTTTGCAATTCCGAGCAATCCTCACGAGTGGTCGCGCGGGGGGTGAGACCACTCCACAGGCAAAAACCTGTAATTTTACAAAAAATTTCCAAAATGCTCCAAAATTCTCAAAATTTTCAGATTTTGATGCTGGATGAAGGCTAATGAGTACCATGGTGAGTGAGGGATGCCTCAGCCAAGATACGGAGTGGGTTTGTCCTTTTCTTCTTCTTCTGGGCCTCTGACAGCTTCCTTTGGAGAATTTTCATTTTTTGCCTTGCAAACATGTAACCTCTATGATGACCACCTTTGCCACCCTTACGAGGCCTCTGCTGTGTCTCAACCTCTGTAGAAGAAGACCGGTCATCACCTTGCTCATTAGTTTCAGTGGTTGACAAGATGTTATTGAGCAAGGTGGAACAAGATTAGGCAAAGATGACTGCTACCCTGCCTGCAAAATGCTGAGAAGTATGTTGTTTTCAAGGGGAAAAATCATGAGGGAAATGTTAGGGGGGGGAGTTTACATAAGGAAAGGGAAAATATATACAAAAAACAGGGAATTTTGAAGGAAATAATAACACAATGTCAAACATGTCATCCCATCTCTCATCATTTGCAAATTAATACTTTATTAGGGAGAATTTGTATTTTGAGCACCAAGTGAAAGGACAATAAAAATCTTCATCATGGAGGAAATAATGGCATGGGCATAGGGGAATAGGGTAGCATCAATGATGTACAAGTAACAGGCTGCTCCTTTGCTTATTTTGTCTTTTAATGCCTTTCATAAGCATACCCTGTTTTTTCACATGTAAAAATGGCCATTTGATGCTAATGGAAAACAGGGGTTTTGGGTATTTGATTACAAGGGGAAGGGAAGGGTTGCTGTGATTATTTTGCAATGGAAGGGAGAGGGATTGTATCAAGGGAATTAGGGGAATGAGGGGATATAGGGAATTAGGTTTAGGGAGTAATGAAACCTATTAACAAAGTCTGCCAACCAATTTTCACAACAGCAGTCTTTCAATAGTGCTGGCAGCTTCATAATTGCATTTTTCATGAGTGAATTAGGGTTTCATTGCATGTTTTGACAATAGGGAAGGAGATTCAATTGCATAGGGAGTTTGAAGAAGGGATAGGCAATTGAATTAGGTTTTTCATGAGGGGAAAGGTAAGGGAAAACAGAGTTTAGGGATTAGGGAGGAATACCATGTCATTGTGCAAACCCTAGCCACAGCAAACTGCTCCTTTTGAAAACATTGCAGCTGTACATTTGATAATCTTTGCATGAAAACCATATAGCTACTAACCTCTGATTTTTGTGCAGCAAGATGTCCTTTCTTTTGTTTTTGTACTAGGCTATGCAAGTTACATTTTTGCTCTGTTTTTTCATAATTTTTATGTGCATGCCTCTGTCATCAATTTCTTTTTCTTTTCACTATGTTTGTTTTCATTCATTGCTGTGCCTTTTGCATATGTTTGCTGTGTGCAATAGTTTTTAGGGTTTGAGCATGATATATGAGGGAAACTAGGGTTTGAGTAGGGTTTAGAAGGGATTTGGGTTTCATGGAATTGGGCTGGGGTTTTAGCATTTCTTTGCAAATGAGTTGATAATAACAACACTTTAACATTTGTGATTTTATAATGGGAAAAAAAATGGAGGGAAAAAAGGAATAAAGAACCTTGAAAAACAAACAAACCCTAGCATAAGCTTGCAAAACAACAAGTCACTTAACCTATCTTTTGATAATTTTTTGCATGGTGAACATGAGCAAAAACCAATCATTGAATCCATGGCACCATCACTTAAAATGTTTAGGAGGCCTACCTCACTCCAATTTGCAAATTTGGAGGAAATTTGAGTCAATTTGGCACTTACAGCCTGAGTGGTCGCGCCCCTGCTTGAGTGGTCGCGCCCCTTAGGAAAATACACTGCAGAGAGGCCTCTGAGTGGTCGCGCCCCTGCTCGAGTGGTCGCGCTTTTGCAGGAGGCTTTTGGAGGCCTTCCTGGTGTCGGAATTGGGTGTAGGATAGCTCATTGGAAAGGTATTTTAGTCTACTTTCCAACCCAACCAGAATTTTTCAATTTGGAGTTGATTTGACTTTCAAATCTCCCAAGACTGGTCAAAAAGTGCCCAATGAGGCTGCCTCAAGGAAGAGTGTTGTTGCAGTCAACTTTTGAATGCCTTCCTCAATCCCAAATTGAGCTCATGATAGCTCATTGGAAAGATCTTTGTGTCTAGTTATCATTTTACCCATCAAGAAAGTCATTTGGCCAACCAAGCTAGGAGAAAACTTGATTTTCCCAAGGTCACTTCAGAGGTGCCTTTGATTCTCCTGAGGCAACGGTATTATTGACATTTCTCTCAAACCATGACACCTGTGTAAAAAGTGAAGGAGGTTTTTCTTCCTTGGCATGTTTTGGACAAAAAACTCTCTCAGTTTTGCAAAATTCATCTTTGATTGCTCAGAACCATCATTTTAGTGAAACTTGCCCCGATGTGTGAAACAAGGAATTTTGTCGAAATGGAGTGAAATGAAGGGGATAAGGGGTTTCTAAATTCTTGAGGAAATTTTTGGGAGTAGGGAGGGATGTTAGGAAGCAGGGGAAAGTGGAATCTCAGAGATTGAGTGAGAGGAAGGGGTTCAAAAGAGTGAAACACAGGCCCAACCTAGAAAATTGCCAGGTTGTAGCTAGAAACTAGGGTTTGTGCAAAAAAGAGGAATTTGGAGGATCTGAGTGTTGGGAAGTGTTTGATAAGGTACATTAAGGATAGGGGAAGGTGTATGAACATCAGGAAACAATTTTTGCCAGTGATTTGACCATCCAAGAAAAATTGCCTTCAAAACCCTAGGAGAGGGAAATGACCTTGCCTGGGTGGCAACTGAAGCATGAACAAGGTGTAAAATGACTCATTTGACACTGACATGATAATGAAAACCCTATGAATGATGATAAACTCAGCTGAATGATGACATGGACTGACATTTGGGCAAACCCTAGACCTAATGCCTAGTGACCAAATTTTGCTTGAAGACTCACTGAAATGACAAAATTTGACCTTGACACTTCAAAATCACTATGTAAGAGCACATTTGATCACTGGAGGAAGGCTGTAAAGACTGACACTAACATTGGCTCCAATGGGGATGGTAGCTCCTTGGAGGTGCCAAGAACCTTAGACCTCTGGGAGAGCAGACCAGTGCTTTATTCATTGGGCAATGGAGTCAAAAACTCAAGCTGAAATGCATGACTGAAAACTGACACAAACTAACTTAACAACAAGACTAAAAATTGACTCATAAAGGACTCATGACTCAACTAGAAACTTACTCGATACTTGAACACAACCGACAAACTGAAAATGATGCTCAAAGTGAAGCTTATTCATCACAACCTACTCTAACAGTTTCATTCATCACCTGATCAAGTGAAATGAAACAACCAATGCAACCAAGTAAGTATCCCGTCTGCTGTTCGAATTCTCCACAAGTGTTCGCTTATGAACAACAAGAGAGAACTACTGAAAGGCAACTCTGATGGCAACTTAGAAATAGATCCGTTGAATGATATGAACTCTCTATCCGCCTCCAAAAACACTGCATAAGGATCTTGAAATTCAAGCACATTGGAACTTAGCTCATACAATGGAGTACTTCTCTTTTCCTCATACCATGCATGCAAACTTTGATCTGAGCCTTGTGACGAGACCCCTACTGAAAATGACAAAGAAACGGGCTGCCGGATCAAATTCATATCAGCACATGTTTCAAGCTCACATGTGGTCAATGGAGAAAGACTTTGACTGCAAACCTCATCCAAAACATCAGCTATTGGATCATGAAAAACTTGAAAAGACTGCTGCAATGTATCCATTGAAACTGAATGACATCCTTCTAGCTGTTCATCTTTTTCTTGAGAGATTTTATGAAGATTCTGCCTTATAAACTGAAATGTTTCGAAACAAAAGGGAATAGAATCTTCCTGCATCATCAAATCATGTATTTCATCTTCCACAACTTCATCTATAATCTGACCTTCATCCTCAACATTAAAACTGAGTGATTGTTGATTTGTTATAGGTTTTTCATTTGAAGATGTACTATGCAATCGACCCTTCAAAAACTGAAATGATTCAAAACAGAATGGTACGGAGTCACCTTGAATCATTAAATCAGCTGCAATTTGACAATCAATGGCTTTCGAGGGTTGCAAATCTGAATATGAGAAGTCTTGAACAAAATTTTCATTGCCCTCAAGATGATCTAAATCAAGACTTGTTGACATTTGATTTCTGATTGCATGGTAGTTATCTCTGATGAACTGACATGAATCAAAACAAAAAGGCAAAGATCCTTCACTTACTTCAAAATTTGCTGCACTTTCCTCGTCACTGTCATAGCTGATATATGATGGCTGAACATTGTATTCAAGCTGCTGAAAATGAACTTCTTCCTCCCACAAACGAGCTGCTGATTTGTCTGCAAGATTAGCTTCTGTTTGGAGAACATAATCATCATCATACTCATCAAACCGAGGCAAATCATCATCAAACATATACATCATATCAACAGCTCTCTCTTCTTCACAATGATCTATAAAACAATCACTACGACAACTAGGGTAAGAAACAAAATGTTTTGGATCAGCAACTTGTTCTTCTTCAATCAGCGAGCCATGAACATCATAATCATTCCTTGCGGTGATCTTGTCCATCATCTCTTCTACTGCACTTACCAAAACGTCAAGCTTTACCTCTAGAGATTCGGCCGGATCTATGTTTTTCATCTCTTCTTCCTTCATCCTTGCCCTTCGGATCAACAGATGTGCCTCTACATTCACGGCACTGTTTTGCATCTCGTGAAGTGTTGCAATATCCCTTTCTCTCAGCTGAAACTCCATCTCCGGATCAAAGGCACCCGGATAGTGTAAGAGAGCAGATCTAGGAGTAGGCCTTATATCAGCCGGCATCGAATAATAAACTTGGTTAAATCTGGCTGAAAACTGTTGTACTGTCTCCCCAGGCAATCTTTTCAGATGGTTATACTCTTCTACGATCAAGAAAAGATTTTGCCCGATCATCCACCTATCGAGAAAAACTTTGACGAACTGCTGGAAATCTGAGATGCTTGCATCAGGCAGGGTTTTGAACCAACTCTTAACTTCAGCTTGCAAAGAAAGAGCAAAAAGCCTAATACTAACATCTTCATCATCGACTTCAAAAAGGTCAAGAAATAACTCAAAATTCTGCACATGTTGCTCAGCGTTGACATCCTTACTTTCACCATCAAACCTCGGCAAGTATAGATCATAGTTTTTGGGGAAAGCATGAAGAACAGAAGGTAAGACAAGAGGTTTATACCGATCTGGAATTTTACAAGGTGTATGGGTATGTACAGCAGGTATATAATCGGACTTGGTCGCTTGGGGTTCATCACAAAATTCGGAAAAAGGATCTTGATCAAGCTCAAAGGCATGAAAATCTTTGGAATTCAAAATCTTCAAAGGGAATGAATCAACTGCAGGCCTGGGATCTCTTCTCAAATACAATATACTTTGCAAAGCAGTCTTGACATTCTTGGGAAAAGAGAAGAAATAATTTATGACAAAGAACAAAATGTCTTGGATGAAATTGCAACTTGAGTACCTGATCTTGCCATATTCTCCTTTCATGTTTCTGCTGGTCGGGATCATCCTCCAGTGGAGTCTTTGGATCTGATCTTGAAACTGATTTAGAGTCGCCAAGTGGATGATTTCAGCCTTTCAAGTGTCTGATCACTGTTCACCATCAACAATCAGATCTGAACTTGATACATGTACTGGGGTGAAATGAAAATGAAGTGTTGTATTCACAAGCTCACGGAGATTGACTGAAGCAGCGTTTATCTACTAATGCTGATGTAAAACAAGAGCGTTTTCGAAGGCTTCTGGCGTAACTTCAGGCTCCGTCTAAGACTTATGAAACAAACACATCAATCAACAGACAAGTTTTTTCTCCCCAGTATGGTCGCCAATATGTTAGCGCTTGGAATTCACCTAGGCTGAGATAGACAAACTCTCAAGGCTACATCAAACCATTTCACCTCGTAGCTAGCCCTACGAGGTATGAGAAGGCTCTCTCGGGTCAGATTCGGTAGATCTTTCAATATGATAAGCTGACCAATTAGGAATAAAGATTTTAGGCTAGTAAATTGATAAGGGGGGGTTGATTTAAAGATTTTTGGGGTTTTTGGTGGCAATTGGAGGGAGTGCAATTCAGGGTGCGGGGATTGAGCACAGTTTTTGCAGGGGGATCTTTGGGGCAAGGTAGGAGTGAGCGCTGATGCCTTAATCTGAGATGGATGATCAGGGATGATAGAGGAGGAGCTAAAGAGGGAAAACAACCATTTTGAATCCTCTCTAGACAGTAGAAAACATAAATATTGAACAAACTAAAAAGCTGAGCATGTCAAAGCATGAATTCAAACTTTACCACTTCATCTGTCCAATTAGAAGCAAAAGAGAGATGTGGAATACATAAACAAACTTACAAGAACATGTAGAGAACACACCATCAACACAACAATCCACAAGAATCCACAAAGATGTCTGCAAAACCCTGGCCTTCCTTTTCCTTAAATTGCAGAGATAGATGTACAATATACAATAAAGCTTTCTCCCACAAGAGTCCAACCATGAAAATGAGAAAGAGAGAGCATAATATAGACCATCTAACTCCTTTCCCCACCTCTAGGGGTCGAGCTCAGCTTCCTAGGAGCAGTTTGAACTAATTCTAAACTAAGCACTAGATAATAGGCAGTCCAACAACTTGCCTCTATTACTTAGCTAACTCATCCATGCATTAATTATTCACTTTTTACATCAAGGAAGCTTCTAGAAGGGTAAAGAGAGATAAAATCTATCAATGTGCCATGAAAATTATACATTCATCCATCATCTACAAGTAAAAATCATCAACCAAGGTTAAAACAGTGTTTTCTGGCCTGAAAAGTCAAAACTGCCAAATTCAACTCGAGTGGTCGCGCCCCCTGCTCGAGTGGTCGCGCCCCTTTGCAGCAACTTTTGAGTGGGTTCCACTGGTCCAAATCAGGTGCAAGATGGCTCATTGGAAAGCTTGGTCTGTCTACTTTCCATCCCAAGTGGAATTTCTGGATTTGGAGTTGATTTGACCCCTCAAAAGTCAATTCTCCCAAGGTCACTTTCTGCAACTCAAAAAGTGGGCAGAAAGTCATTTTTTTGATGTATTTTGAGCTTTTGGAGGCCCAAATCTCAAAATCAAGCTTCTCCCAAGTATAGGTAATTTTAGTTTTTGCATGCCCTTTCCAAAAATGTCAACTTTTTGCAATTCCAAGCAATCCTCACGAGTGGTCGCGCGGGGGGTGAGACCACTCCACAGGCAAAAACCTGTAATTTTACAAAAAATTTCCAAAATGCTCCAAAATTCTCAAAATTTTCAGATTTTGATGCTGGATGAAGGCTAATGAGTACCATGGTGAGTGAGGGATGCCTCAGCCAAGATACGAAGTGGGTTTGTCCTTTTCTTCTTCTTCTGGGCCTCTGACAGCTTCCTTTGGAGAATTTTCATTTTTTGCCTTGCAAACATGTAACCTCTATGATGACCACCTTTGCCACCCTTACGAGGCCTCTGCTGTGTCTCAACCTCTGTAGAAGAAGACCAGTCATCACCTTGCTCATTAGTTTCAGTGGTTGACAAGATGTTATTGAGCAAGGTGGAACAAGATTAGGCAAAGATGACTGCTGCCCTGCCTGCAAAATGCTGAGAAGTATGCTGTTTTCAAGGGGAAAAATCATGAGGGAAATGTTAGGGGGGGGAGTTTACATAAGGAAAGGGAAAATATATACAAAAAACAGGGAATTTTGAAGGAAATAATAACACAATGTCAAACATGTCATCCCATCTCTCATCATTTGCAAATTAATACTTTATTAGGGAGAATTTGTATTTTGAGCACCAAGTGAAAGGACAATAAAAATCTTCATCATGGAGGAAATAATGGCATGGGCATAGGGGAATAGGGTAGCATCAATGATGTACAAGTAACAGGCTGCTCCTTTGCTTATTTTGTCTTTTAATGCCTTTCATAAGCATACCCTGTTTTTTCACATGTAAAAATGGCCATTTGATGCTAATGGAAAACAGGGGTTTTGGGTATTTGATTACAAGGGGAAGGGAAGGGTTGCTGTGATTATTTTGCAATGGAAGGGAGAGGGATTGTATCAAGGGAATTAGGGGAATGAGGGGATATAGGGAATTAGGTTTAGGGAGTAATGAAACCTATTAACAAAGTCTGCCAACCAATTTTCACAACAGCAGTCTTTCAATAGTGCTGGCAGCTTCATAATTGCATTTGTCATGAGTGAATTAGGGTTTCATTGCATGTTTTGACAATAGGGAAGGAGATTCAATTGCATAGGGAGTTTGAAGAAGGGATAGGCAATTGAATTAGGTTTTTCATGAGGGGAAAGGTAAGGGAAAACGGAGTTTAGGGATTAGGGAGGAATACCATGTCATTGTGCAAACCCTAGCCACAGCAAACTGCTCCTTTTGAAAACATTGCAGCTGTACATTTGATAATCTTTGCATGAACACCATATAGCTACTAACCTCTGATTTTTGTGCAGCAAGATGTCCTTTCTTTTGTTTTTGTACTAGGCTATGCAAGTTACATTTTTGCTCTGTTTTTTCATAATTTTTATGTGCATGCCTCTGTCATCAATTTCTTTTTCTTTTCACTATGTTTTTTTTCATTCATTGCTGTGCCTTTTGCATATGTTTGCTGTGTGCAATAGTGTTTAGGGTTTGAGCATGATATATGAGGGAAACTAGGGTTTGAATAGGGTTTAGAAGGGATTTGGGTTTCATGGAATTGGGCTGGGGTTTTAGCATTTCTTTGCAAATGAGTTGATAATAACAACACTTTAACATTTGTGATTTTATAATGGGAAAACAAATGGAGGGAACAAAGGAATAAAGAACCTTGAAAAACAAACAAACCCTAGCATAAGCTTGCAAAACAACACGTCACTTAACCTATCTTTTGATAATTTTTTGCATGGTGAACATGAGCAAAAACCAATCATTGAATCCATGGCACCATCACTTAAAATGTTTAGGAGGCCTACCTCACTCCAATTTTCAAATTTGGAGGAAATTTGAGTCAATTTGGCACTTACAGCCTGAGTGGTCGCGCCCCTGCTTGAGTGGTCGCGCCCCTTAGGAAAATACACTGCAGAGAGGCCTCTGAGTGGTCGCGCCCCTGCTCGAGTGGTCGCGCTTTTACAGAAGAATTTTGGAGGCCTTCCCGGTGTCGGAATTGGGTGCAGGATAGCTCATTGGAAAGGTCCTTGAGTCTACCTTCCAACACAACCGGAATTTTTCAATTTGGAGTTGATTTGACCTATCAAAAATCAAATCTCCCAAGACTGGTCAAAAAGTGCCCAATGAAGCTGCCTCAAGGAAGAGTGCTGTTGCAGTCAACTTTTGAATGCCTTCCTCAATCCCAAATTGAGCTCATGATATCTCATTGGAAATATCTTTGTGTCTAGTTATCAGTTTACCCATCAAGAAAGTAATTTGGCCAACCAAGCTAGGAGAAAACTTGATTTTCCCAAGGTCACTTCAGAGGTGCCTTTGATTCTCCTGAGGCAACGGTATTCTTGACATTTCTCTCAAACCATGACACCTGTGTAAAACGTGAAGGAGGTTTTTCTTCCTTGGCATGTTTTGGACAAAAATCTCTCTCAGTGTTGCAAAATTCATCTTTGATTGCTCAGAACCATCATTTTAGTGAAACTTGCCCCGATGTGTGAAACAAGGAATTTTGTCGAAATGGAGTGAAATGAAGGGGATAAGGGGCTTCTAAATTCTTGAGGAAATTTTTGGGAGTAGGGAGGGATGTTAGGAAGGTGGGGAAAGTGGAATCTCAGAGATTGAGTGAGAGGAAGGGGTTCAAAAGAGTGAAACACAGGCCCAACCTAGAAAATTGCCAGGTTGTAGCTAGAAACTAGGGTTTGTGCAAAAATGAGGAATTTGGAGGATCTGAGTGTTGGGAAGTGTTTGATAAGGTACATTAAGGATAGGGGAAGGTGTATGAACATCAGGAAACAAGTTTTGCCGGTGATTTGACCATCCAAGAGAAATTGCCTTCAAAACCCTAGGAGAGGGAAATGACCTTGCCTGGGTGGCAACTGAAGCATGAACAAGGTGTAAAATGACTCATTTGACACTGACATGATAATGACAACCCTATGAATGATGATAAACTCAGCTGAATGATGACATGGACTGACATTTGGGCAAACCCTAGACCTAATGCCTAGTGACCAAATTTTGCTTGAAGACTCACTGAAATGACAAAATTTGACCTTGACACTTCAAAATCACTATGTAAGAGCACATTTGATCACTGGAGGAAGGCTGTAAAGACTGACACTAACAGGAACCATGGAAAACAATCACACCTCAAAATGACACCAAAGTGACACTTATTTCTAAGTACGATAGTTGAAACGACACATTACAACACTTAGAACACAAGCTACGACAGAAGTGACGACTATGAAATAAAGTTGTGCTAAGCTATAGGAATGTGTCTAATGCATATTGGAATGATATGTAAGACCATATCATGAATAAGAGTGCGCCATAACTAACTTTGGTGATGTGCAAAGGTGTGACACGTGTAGGAGTGAAACAACAAAAGAGACGGCTACAATAGGAGGAAAACATGAAGAAAACACTTCCAAAATGTAAATGACCTTGAAATTGACACATTCCAGAGAAAAGATAACATGAAAATGACACCTGTTAAAGTGAAAGCGAACAAAATATACAACCAATAACGTAAAAGTGACACTTGTGAAAGCAATGTCATGCAAAAGCGACAGTTAAGAAAAATCATTGAAATATAAATACAATCACAACCAAAGTGAGGGGGACTGTCAACGAAAGGTTTTCATTGAATTTCAACAATGCATTGAACATCGAACAAACATTGTCTTCATGGATAGTTCTATGCTTATTTAAGCTTTCATAATGGAAAGTGCGCTCATGAACTCATCAAAGACTAAGCATGTTTGTGCAAGTGACTTGATGGTTTAAAACTAGGAAGAAGAATTAAACCCTTTACAAAACATTAATCGACCATGGAGTGACCATGGGGTAACAAACTATAAGATCCTCAGTAGGCTACAAAATTCAAGTGTAGAAAAAATTTTAGAGGGTTTTTATCACAAGGACAACAAGTTCTCGGGCACCCTTTTGCACTATATTTCATGTGAATTACACTATAGAAATGAATAAGGTAAAGAGTTTTTTTAGTTTCCTATCTTGGCATAGAGGAGCAAGAATGAAAAACATAAAGTCAATGGTTCTTCCCCATTTTTGTGGAATGATAATTAAGTACCCAAACACTTTTCTCTTTTAATTTGAAGTCCTTTTTATGCTTATGACTACACTAAGTATGCACAAAACATAAGACTATTCCCATGGAATTTGAAGGAAGCAACCTTTAGATGTTTCATGGATCTAGACGGTCATAGAATTAAATCATGGGAAATAATGAATATTTCATTTATAGAGATATAGAGAATATTGAAAATCTAGATACTTAAGATATGCAATATTCTAAATGTGTTAGGAAGGATGAATAATTGGTGAACTATGTTGAGAGATTTATCTTTAGATACAAAAGATATATCAATTACATAATTGAAAAATAATCTCTTAAGACAATTATATTCATAGGAGTAAGAGATGATTGTATGGAATATTTAAATTAGATCACATGGGGTGATATTTCCAAATGAAATTGTTACGAGATAAGAAATGTTTGAAAATAATACATTAAAAGTTGCTACCAATACGGGTCAAGGAATCAAAGGAACTATTGCACAAACCTCTAGGACCATTGTTAGATTAAAGAAAGTAGAAATTGAAAATTTATTGGAGGATATGAAGATAGATATTTTGCAATCGTTGTCTATCCAATCTAATACACTCAAAGTGTAGAAGAATAAAGAGGAAACTGAAAAATATTTGGTAGTTTTTATCCCAAGCACATAAAAAACTTACCTTCAATTCCAACTAAATGGCATAGAATTTTACAAAATTTTCAAAGATTCATGGCATTAGTCAATGTCAACAACTACTAGGTTTGAAGGATTTATATGAAGGATAAAATCAAGACATGGAGTAGGTTTTCTTCATCACCTATTAAACGCAACGACTATTGTGCAAAAATCAAGGTATGAAACACAATCACCCTTAATATTCCAATTATTCCTGGAATAATTAACTTAATCCCCTATCAAATTGATGATTCTCAAGTTTTTATAAACCCATTTTCACCCTAACAGTAGTGGAAATATCAAAATTTCCCAAAGAAAATCCACCTTTATTTCCTTATCAAAAATCCCAATAAACTTATCGGTATACTCAAGAGAAACCTTGGAAATCTCACTAAAACTAGCAACCAAAATCTCAACAAGCATTGCTATAACCTCCTCAACCAACCAATACTCTCTGGGATCCTACACATCCTCATCTACTTGGTCAACTAGCACCAAATCCAAACAATAATAAACAAATATGCCATAGTGAGAGAGTAATGCATAATACCTACTCTATAGATTTTTTAGATCATGATGAAATCCAACTGCACTAAGGAAAATTAGTGAAAATATCGTTGCCACCAATTATTATTGAACCTATTGATGAGAAGAAACTATAAAATCTTGAAAATTGCATTCAACAATTGTTGAAAAGTGTGCAACAAGAAATGCTAAAAATAGAAGATGCTAAAAATAGCACTGCTATAAATAGCAGTTCAGCGATTGGTGATCTTAGCAACAATGGGTGAAAAGTGAAAGTGCTAAAAATATATTTTCTAAAAATAGCATTTTTGGATCCCTTCTTATTTTAGTTAGTCCCTGGACTAAACATAGGAAGTAAAATTCAAATTTGATATCAACAGTAGTTTGGAAATTAATTAATTAATTCATCTTGAGTTAATTAGTTAAGGAAAATCAAACTTGAAGTCTACATGAGGACATGCAACAGCTTCTCCATTAATTGAGGAATTTAACCTTCAGTTAAAGAGATAAGGATGAATTGTAATATTGAGCTGTAATCAGTTGACTTAGTTTAACTTAGTCAAGTCCAGTTAGATTAATTTAACAGTTTGTTAAATTAATGAGAGTTCAGTTAGTTAATGCTTGCATGCATGTAACTACTGTATTTCAGATAACTAAGTATTCACCCATGGATAACTCATGCATGTTAGTTCAATCAGAGACCCAGTTGAGATCAAATGGAGGGACAATGTACTATCAGTTGCTAGGATATTCCTTGGTGAATATTCCTTGCATGCAGAAGGAATATTATTCCTTATGGATTGCGCAGCTGGACCTCAGGTTACAGTGAGTGTGATGAGGCAAATTCACACATGTGATATCATTGGACCCCAATCAAAACCGCACAAGGAAATAGGAGGCTTGGAGGGCTTGAAGAAGATATATTCTATGTCTATTGAGTCTGTGAGCTGTATTGTTTGATTACAGAGAGAGCAGGATAGCTTGAGAGTTGATTCTTGTTGTAACTTGAATAAGATTTCCACTTGTATGATAATACAGAGTTGGGGTTTTAGGCTGGTGCTTTCCCCAGTGATATATCTTCTGTGTTATGGTTGATTACTTCTCATTCTCAGTTATATCTATTCATGCTTGATGTTGTTTATGTTCGATTAAGCTTCCGCTAAATTGTTTGTAGAAGTAGATCAAGTGTTTTGTTTTAGTACATTGCATTACCAGGTGATCTACAGTGGTAATTTCTACATGGTATCAGAGCAAAGGTGATCAAGGAAGAAAAGTATACAAGCAGAAGAAGTATGAAGTTTGGTTTCTGAATATTGAATTGAGTTCTTATCACATCTATTTCACCTATCGAGTTCAGTGGTTTAAGACTCAAATATGCCCTTGATGGCAGTTTGAATTATATAGCCTTGAAGGATCGCATGGAGGAAATATTCGAAGATAACAGTCTCAAGGACTTCATTGATCAAGAAGTCCAAAAGCCAACTGATGCTACTCAACTGGCGGAATGGAAAAAGTGTGTGGCTAGAGCAAAGAGAATCCTCCTGGAGGGAGTTCGAGATCACATTGTCTCGAGCCTCCATGGGAAGGAGATTCCATTTTCGATGTGGAAAACATTGAAAGATCTTTATCAGAATAGCAGCAATCAGAGGAAGATGGTGTTGAAAAACAAACTTCCAAAGATCAAGTGCGAAAAGGACAACACAATCTTTGCATTCCTGAACAAGCTCACCACCTGCAGGGATGAGCTTGCAAGTGTAGGGGTCATGACTGCTGATGATGACATGGTGAGTCTAGCACTCCTTGGTCTTCCAAAGAGCTGGCATAGCTACCAGGACTCGGTTAATGGAAGAGAGAAACTGCCAGATTGGGAACGACTTTGGTCGGACCTAATGCAGGAGGAGATAAGGCGGAGCACCAGGGATGGATCTTCATCAAAACAAGATGATGAAGAAAATCTAGCTTTAGCGAGTAAAGCTAAGAAAGGGAAAGGGAAGGCGTCCCAATCCAAATCTTCTCATGGTGGGAAGAAGGTTGACAAGTCGAAGGTGCGATGCTTTCACTGTCATGAAGTGGGCCATTATGCTATGAATTGTCCACAGAAGAAATCCAAGAAGGGTTCCTCCAAGGGATCTGATGGTGATGCAGTAGCTTCACAGTTTGAGCTGGATTTCTTTCTTATCGCATGCATGGTTTCATCCATGGTGAGATGTGTTTGGTACCTAGACAGTGGAGCTTATTTCCACATGTCGAGTGACAAGAATCTTTTCAGTACATTGGAGGAGAAGTATCTCCAGATGCGGATTGAGATGGGCGATGATGGAAAACACTATGTCTCAGGTGAAGGTATAATTGTTTTTCAGAGGGAGCATGGTTCTCCTCTCACCCTATCTGTTGTTAAGTATGTACCAGGTTTGAAAAAAAATCTTGTGTCTATTACTATGCTAGAAGATAAAGGTTATGATGTAGTCTCTAGTAAAGGAAAAGTTTTCTTGAGGCATTTCGGCACCGGAAAGACCAAGCGAATTGGGATTCAAGTAAAGAATCTCTACAAGCTATAGGTAGAAGACTGTGTTGCACCGAGTTCCAAAGCAGAGGTGGTGCAAAGCCAAGATGTTGGCGAGTTGTGACATAGAAGACTGGGCCACTTGCATCACGGGGCATTGAAGATCATGCAGCAAATTTCTACCGACTTACCCAAAGGAAAACTAGAGCAAACAGATACATGAAAAGTATGCACCTTGGGTAAGTATGCGAAAGCTTCCTTTCAGGATCGGGATAGTAGAGCTGGAGCAATCTTAGAGTGAGTTCACTGTGATTTATGTGGACCATTCTCTACAGCCTCCACCACTAAAGAAAGGTACTATGTTATTTTTATTGATGATTTTTCTCATAGATGTTGGATCTAATTTAGGCAAAAGAAGGATCAAACCTTCTTGAGGTTTTGTGAGTTTAAAGCCTCGGCAGAGAAAGAATCTAGAAAGAAAGTAAAGCCTTGCATAGCGACAATGGTAGAGAGTATGTTTCCCAACAGTTTAAAGACTTATGTGCTGCAGAAGGAATTAAATGGGAACTAACGGCACCTCATAACCCACAACAGAATGGGGTGGCTAAAAGGAAGAACAAATCTATTGTGGGAGAAGCTCGAGCGATGTTGCATGACCAAGGCCTACCACTTCATCTGTGGGCTGAGGCATGCAATATAGCAGTGTATCTTCAGAACAAAAGTCCTCATTGTATTTTGGGGATGAAGACACCTATGGAGGCTTTTTTGGGGAAGCAACCAGATGTGAGTCACATCCGCATATTTGGATCACCTGTTTTCTATCATGTAACCAAAGATGCTCAGAAGAAGCTAGACCCAACAGCTGATTTTGGGATACTTGTGGGGTACACATATACACCCCACAACTATTGTGTGTTTATGCCTTCCAGTCAAAGGACCATAGTTTACAAGGATCTGAAGTTCGATGAGCAGAGAGCCATGCGAGTGTCACTTGAGAGGAAGCTCAAGTTTCATGGTGATGAGGAACTTTTAGTTCCAAAGGAGGAGGAGCCACTTGATGATGTGGATCAGCCACATGTAGAGGATCCAGTAGTGGAGACCACCACTCTTGGACAGTCTCCTAGAGATGGGCAGAAACACTCGTGGGAAGCTAACAAATTGATGCTAGATGCGAGAGAAAATGTGGGGTAGCCATCCTCTTAGTGCAGACAGAGGAGATCTCCCAAGATATACATTAGCTACGTGGCCCTGGTTGGGGAGTGTGTAGTGACCAAACCTTCTTCTTCTGAGGAAGTAGTGCAGCAATCAATCTAGGTTGATGCAATGGTAGAAGAGTACGATTCTATCATACGGAACAGTGTGTGGGATGTTGTCCCTAAACTTGGGGACAAGTCAGTGGTTAGTTCCCGATGGATTTACAAGGTAAAGCAGGCAACTGATGGCAGTGTTGAGAAACACAAGGCAAGGTTTGTTGCCCGAGGTTTCTCACAGGTTGAGGGGATCGACTATGATGAGACCTTTGCTCCCGTAGCAAGGTACTCATCTATCATATTGATGCTGGCTCTATCAGCACAAATGAGTTGGAAGATCCATCATATGGATGTGATGATGACGTTCCTCAATGGGAAGATTAAGGAAGAGGTATACATTGAGCAACCTGAAGGATTTGAGACCTTCGATCACGAGTAGCATGTCTATAGACTCAAGTGAGCACTATATGGGCTGAAGCAAGCACCCCGTGCTTTGTATACCAGGATCGACATCTATTTCACCAGGTCAGGCTTTGTTGAAAATTTACAACAAGAAATTGCTAAAAATAGAAGTGCTAAAAATAACACTGCTAAAAATAATAGTTTGGGCATCAATGTTGGATTGGGCAACAGGGAATGAAAAATGGAAGTGCTAAAAATAGAAGTTCTATTTTTAGCAGTGCAGTGTGGATTCCTATTTTAGTCAGTCCCTAGACTAGAAATAGGAAGTAAAATTTCAATTTGGTCTTACCAATAGTTTAAATATTAATTAATTAATTCAGTTTGAGTTAACTAGTTAAGGAAAATCAAACTTGAAGTCTTTGTGAGAACATGCAATAATTTCTCCACTAATTGGGGAATGTGTCCTTGATTTGCTCCACTGATTGAGGAATTAAGGATGAGTTCTATATTGAGAGGATCATTTGACTTAGTTTAACTTAGTCAAGTCCAGTTAGATTAATTTAACAAGTTGTTAAATTAATGAGATTCGGTTTGTTGATGCTTGCATGCATGTGACAACTGGTATTTTCAGATAACTGAGTATTCACTTATGGATAACTAATGCATGGCAATTTAGATAGAGAACCAGTTGAGATCAGATGAGGGACAATGTACTATCAGTTGCTAGGATATTCCTAGTGAATATTCCTTGCATGAGGAAGGAATATTATTCCTTCTAGTACTACGTAGTTGGACCTGAGGTGACAGCAGGTATGATTTGGCCAATTCACACATGTTATGTAATTAGACCCCAATCAAAACTGCGCAAGGAAATAGAGGCTTGGAGGACTTATGGAGGAGATATATACAGGCCTAGATAGTGCATGAGCTACATCATTAGAGTACAGAGAGAGCAGGATAGCTTTTGAGTTGATTCTTTTTGTATGTTGTTGAGGATTTCCACTTGATTGATAACACAGAGATGGGGTTTTAGGTTGGTGCTTTTCCTGGATAAATTCTTCTGTGTTATGTGTGATTGATTCCTTCTTATCAGTTATATGTGTTCATAATTGATGTTGCTCATGTTCGATTAAGCTTCCGCTAAATTGGTTGTACAAGTAGATCAAGTATTTTGCTTTAGTGTATTGCATTATTAGGTAATATACAGGTGTGAATTTCTACATGGTATCAGAGCACAGGTGATCAAGGAAGAACAGTATACAAGAAGGAAGAAGTTTGTGGTTTCTAGATATAGATATCAAGTTCTTGTCACATTTCAGATTTCATCAATGGTGTTCTATGGTTTGAGGCTTTAGTATGCACTGGATGGCAGCTCAAACTATATAGCCTGGAAGGACCGCATGGAGGTAGTATTAGAGGATAACGGGGTGAAGGACTTCATTGATCAAGAAGTCCCCAAGCCCTGAGGATCTAATGCCAAAGAATTGGCGGAATGGAGGAAGTGTGTGGCTAGATCTAGGAGAATCATCCTAGAGGGAGTTCGAGATCACATAGTCTCGAGCCTCCATGGGAAGGAGACTCCGTTTTCGATGTGGAAAACATTGAAAGATATTTATCAGAACATCAGTGATCAAAGGAAGCTGGCACTGAAGGACAAACTTCGAAAGATCAAGTGTGAAAAGGATGACATGATATCTATGTATCTGAACAAGCTCACCTCATGTAGGGATGAGCTTGGAAGTGTAGGGATCGTGACAGCTAATGATGACATGGTGAGTCTTGCACTCCTCAATCTTCTTAAGAGATGGCATAGCTACCAGGACTCGGTTAATGGAAGAGATAAACTACCATATTGGGAACGACTTTGGTCAAATTTGATGCAGGAGGAGATAAGAAAAAGCACCAGATATGGTTCTTCATCCATGGATAATGAAGAAAATTGTGCCTTAGCGAGTAAGGAGAAGAAGGGGAAGGAGAAGGTTTCTCTTTATGAGTCTAGTTCTTCCCATGGTGGCAAGAAGTTTGACAAATCAAAAGTGTGATGCTTTCATTGTCATGAGGTAGGCCATTTTGTTACAAATTGTCCACTGAGGAAATCCAAGAAGGGATCCGGGGAAGGATCTGAAGGTGAGGCACTTGCTTCACAGTTCAAGTTGGATTTCACACTCTTTGCATGCATGGTTTCATCCATGGTGGGAAGTGGTTGGATTCTTGACAGTGGAGCTTCTTTCCACATGACCGGCGACAAGAGTTTGTTTAGTACTTTGGAGGAGAAAGATCTCCAAATACTCATAGCGATGGGTAATGATGAAAAGTATAGTGTCTCAGGTGTAGGCACGATTATTTTTTAGAGGGAGCATGGATCTCACCTTACCTTGATCGATGTCAAGTATGTACCAGGACTGAAGAGAAACTTGGTGTCAGTCGCGACGCTGGAAGACAGAGGCTATGATGTAGTCTTTAGTAAGGGAAAGGTTTTCCTTAGACACATCATCACTAGACAAGTGAAGTAGATCAGTTCATGGGTCAATAACCTGTATGCTCTTGATGTTCAATATGCATGCAAAGCCTTTAGTAGCAAGGCAACTGATGGAGACTTGGTGGGTGAGAGGGAGAGTATATTACCTCTCAATATGCAACGCCAGAATAAGTCTCAAATGATTGTGGAGGAGCCACGTTTGGTGCAGCAACTTCAGGAGGTTGTGGAGTAGCCACAAATAGGGGAAGATGAGAGGAGATTGAGTAGAGATAGCTACTCATGCACAGGCCTCTAGTAGGGGGAAACTTCGAGCCAGGTGGGCAGAGGGATCACATGCAACCATACCTCCAGGTAGGAGGTGGGGCAATGTGGAGTGATCATCCCAAGGAAGAGGGGCAGGATCCTTGAGGTACCCAAACTCTTTGATTCGACTTCGCTATAGGAGCCCCGATGTGGAGTAGCAAGAACTGACTGATTAGGTAGAGACATATGTGGATGGAGCGGCAGACAGAGCTACAATGTAGGGAATCCCAGGACAGCATAGAGCATGCAAGCTGCAGCAATGTGAGAGGCACAACTGTGTTGCACAGTGAAGGGTAGCACAGAGAAGGGTGCAGTTGTGCGAGATGCATGGAAATGTTGTAGTAGTGCAGAGGTCAGAGAAGGAGCACTTGTCAGTAGCAGGTAGAGCTTCAGCATCAAGGTATGTTTCTAGCCCAACAGAGGGGTTAGTTGGGAGTTTTTTTTGTTCCGAGAGTTGTTGGAGCAACCACACTTGGTAGATGTGTTGCATGCATAAAATTCCAAAGGTACAGGATCGAGTTCGAGAGGAAGCCTTTCTTGTTGAGAGGGAGTGTTGAAAATTGGCAACAAGAAATTGCTAAAAATAGAAGTTCTAATTTTAGAAGTGTAGTGTGGATTCCTATTTTAGTTAGTCCCTAGACTAGAAATAGGAAGTAAAATTCGAATTTGGTCTTACCAATAGTTTGAATATTAATTAATTAATTCAGTTTGAGTTAATTAGTTAAGGAAAATAAAACTCGAAGTCTTTGTGAGAACATGCAATAATTTCTCCACTGAATGGGGAATGTGTCCTTGATTTGCTCCACTGATTGAGGAATTAAGGATGATTTCTATATTGAGAGGATCAATTGACTTAGTTTAACTTAGTCAAGTCCAGTTAGATTAATTTAACAAGTTGTTAAATTAATGAGATTCAGTTTGTTGATGCTTGCATGCATGTGATAACTGGTATTTTTAGATAACTAAGTATTCACTCATGGATAACTGATGCATGGTAGTTCAGACAGAGACCCAGTTGAGATCAAATGAGGGACAATGTACTATCAGTTGCTAGGATATTCCTAGTGAATATTCCTTGCATGAGGAAGGAATATTATTCCTTCTAGTACTGCATATTTGGACCTGAGGTGATAGTAGGTATGATTTGGCCAATTCACACATGTTATGTAATCGGACCCCAATCAAAACTACGCAAGGAAATAGGGGCTTGGAGGACTTGTGGGGCCTATATATACAGGCCTAGATAGTCCATGAGCTACATCATTAGAGAACAGAGAGAGAAGGATAGCTTTTGAGCTGATTCTTTTTGTATGTTGTTAAGGAGTTCCACTTGATTGATAATACAGAGATGGGGTTTTAAGCTGGTGCTTTTCCCGGATAAATTCTTTTGTGTTATGTTTGATTGATTCCTTCTTAACAGTTATATGTGTTCATGCTTGATGTTTCTCATGGTTTATTAGCTTTCGCAAAGTTTATGGTAGATGTAGATCTAGTATTATGCTTTAGTACATTGCATATATTAGTTTGATCTGCAGGTGAAATTTCTACATGATATCAGTGAGCTAGCTAATTTGTAAAGAAAATTCTATAGGCTTCACCAAGAGTGAAGCAGATGCAAACCTTTACCACATCATGGTAGATGGTAAGCCATTGATTATTTCACTTTATGTCAATGATCTGATTTTGACAAGTGATGACCAGCTGATACAATCTTGCAAGGATGACCTTGCAAGAGAGTTCGAGATGAAGGACATGGGCCTCATGCACTACTTTCTAGGCATGGAAGCGTGGTAGAAAGATGGGAAAGTATTTGTGCCTCAAGGCAAGTATGCCAATGAGATACTCACACGCTTTCACATGAAGAAGTGCAAGCCCATGCAGACTCCTATAGTTGGGAACTGGAGGAAGGAGGATGCTACTTCATGTGAGGTAGTAGCTGCTACTGTTTGTCAGTAGCGGGTGGGTTCACTTATGTTTCTGGTGAACACATGACCCAACTTATGCTTTGCGGTGAACCAGCTGAGTCAAGCTATGGTTTAGCCTACCAAGTTGTTTTGGAAGGCAGCGAAGCATGTGCTGAGATATCTCAGAGGCACTACACAATACGGATTATGGTACAGGCGGACAGAGGGAGTGAAACTGCAAGGCTTCACGAATGCGGATTGGGCTGGTAGTCCATCAGACTGGAAGATTACTTCTGGAGGAATCTTCAACCTTGGCTCAGCTGCAATTTCTTGGTATAGCAGGAAACAGAGATCAATTGCACTTAGCTTAGCAGAGGCTAAATACAGGGCTGCCAGTCAGGTAGTATGCAAGGCCATTTGGATGCGGAAGATTCTAGTGGGATTGTTTGGTCAAATGATGGATCCTACAGTGATATGCTGTGATAATCAGAGTTGCATAAAACTCTTTGAGAATCCAGTGTTTCATGACACGTCCAAGCATATAGATATCCATTACCATCATCTACAGGACTGTGTGGTCAAATGGATCATGATGTTGCAGTATGTTTCGACCAAGGAGCAGGATGCAGATATTTTGACTAAGGCATTGTCAAAATGCAAGTTCAAGTTCTACAGAGACAGGATCGGGGTTACTGATGATCCATTTCTTGTTGAGAGGGAGTGTTGAAAAGTGTGCAACAAGAAATGCTAAAAATAGAAGATGTTAAAAATAGCACTGCTATAAATAGTCGGTCTATAAATAGCAATTCAGCCATTGGTGATCTTAGCAACAATGGGTGAAAAGTGAAAGTGCTAAAAATAGCTTTTCTAAAAATATCATTTCGGGATCCCTTCTTATTTTAGTCAGTCCCTGGACTAAACATAGGAAGTAAAATTCGAATTTGATATCAACAGCAGTTTGGAAATTAATTAATTAATTCACCTTGAGTTAATTAGTTAAGGAAAATCAAACTTGAAGTCTATGTGAGGACATGCAACAGTTTCTCCATTAATTGAGGAATTTAACCTTCAATTAAATAGATAAGGATGAGTTGTAATATTGAGTTGTAATCAATTGACTTAGTTTAACTTAGTCAAGTCCAGTTAGATTAATTTAACAGTTTGTTAAATTAATGAGAGTTCAGTTAGTTAATGCTTGCATGCATGTAACTATTGTATTTCAGATAACTGAGTATTCACTCATGGATAACTCATGCATGTCAGTTCAGTCAGAGACCCAGTTGAGATCAGATGGAGGGACAGCGTACTATCAGTTGCTAGGATATTCCTTGGTGAATATTCCTTGCATACAGAAGGGATATTATTCCTTATGGATTGCGCAGTTGGTCATGAGGTTATAGTGAGTGTGATGAGGCCAATTCACACATGTGATATCATTGGACCCAAATCAAAATTGTGCAAGGAAATAGGAGGCTTGGAGGGCTTAAGGAAGATATATTTTATGTCTATTGATTCTGTGAGTTGTATTGTTTGATTACAAAGAGAGCAAGATAGATTGAGAGCTGATTATTTTTGTAACTTGAACAAGATTTCCACTTGTATGATAATACAGAGTTGGGGTTTTAGGTTGGTGCTTTCCCCAGTGATATATCTTTTGTGTTATGGTTGATTACTTCTCATTCTCAGTTATATCTGTTCATGCTTGATGTTGCTCATGTTTGATTAAGATTCCGCTAAATTGTTTGTAGAAGTAGATCAAGTGTTTTGCTTTAGCATTACCAGGTGATCTACAGTGGGAATTTCTACAACAACCCACTTCTCAATAGTAAATACATCTAGAGGATAAACCACCATTTACAGAAATATTAAACCAATCTAAACCCATGATCCAAATAGAATTTAATTTTTTTGAATATCTTAAGAATTTGTTTCAAAATACCCTTAATCCAAGCCATTAAATATGTGTTAATTTATAACAAAGTTATCAAAGAGTTGTTCTTGAAGAGCCCTAAAAAAGTGGAAAGATACACAAACCATGCATGCCATAGGATACCTTGTCATATTATGCTTGGAGAGGTGTTCGTTCCTAAATATTTTGATCCAAATATCTCCATAATGAATATCCAAATTTCAACTAATAAATTTATAAGAAACACTTTGATTTAAGGGGGAGCAGCCATAAATGTAATAATAATGAACAACTTAGAAAAACTATAAATTCGAGGTATTTTAATACAAACCCCTACTATTCTTCGAATGATTGATAGATCCACTATCAATTCATAAGGAATACTAGAATATATTATTGTCTCTATACACGCTTGGGAGTATCTAGTAAATTTTGTGTTCTTGCAAACTAAATTAGGTTTAGGGGTTATAATTTAATTCTTGGAAGGCCTTTATAAATGGAAAATATTGACACTTTTATTGGATGTAGAGAAATTGTCGCAACCATTTGTAATGGGAATATTGTTAAAAAGTTAGCATTACATCCCCTAGACAAATCACTTTTATAATTCATAGAGCCAATATGGATTAACGATGAGGAAACATACACATATAATGAAGACCTAGTCAAATTTGTTGCTATTAATAGAACCTTGATTTTAAAAAACTTGGACGAAGGCATTATGATATTGAACTTCATATAGAACCCATACCAACCAAATTTTCAAATTCATTGAATAAATTATGATTAGGATGTTGAAATTAACAAAAAAATAACTTGATAGAAACTATATAACCCCACATTATATGCTCAATATTCCCATTACATCATTGTCCAATTCATTAGCCATGGCATTAAAATTTCGCCTATTAAATATTTGAATATTAAGAACTAGCTAATCCCTCTTCAACAAAACCTAATTTTATGAACCTCCTAGCAAAGCACTACACATCGTTTGCATGGTAATATAAAGATATGATAGGTATATTTCTGAAACCATTTTTCACACTAAAACTTACTTTACATTAGATTAATCACCCATATAAATACATCAATCATTAGTTAAAGATAGAAAACATATCTTAACCTTGCAATCAATTTGTTGAGAAAATATCTCAACCAAACACCAAAGTAGGAGCTACATTAGTTGGACTAAATCTCTCAGATCCAACTAATTAAAAATTAAATAGATCACAAACAAACATTTCAGATATAGAATTTAAGTATTAAATCCAAGTCCCCCCCTTAATACTTACATTACAAAAACCTATTAAACCACCCATAGACAACAAAATTCATAATAATTCTTTAAATGGTTTACAACTTCCATATCAGCATGGGCTCCATCCAATTGCCTCATAAACCTTGGAAAGTTGTAGTCGGAAAGATGGATTCTCGAGTTCCACTCTCAAACTCTTGAATCATGGATCTCTCAAAGTTAATTAAAAAATAACATCCGAAGTCGTCACATAACCGCATGAGGATACCACTCCCACGTCTTCAGCAAACAAGGGATCCTTCCATAGATCCACAACTTCCAAACTATCTAGACAACCATCCATATTGAGAATTTTCACTAAACTATAGTTTTTATAATATAGTTTGAGAGGTTCAATTTCTTCATCTTATGTATTTATTCTACAAAAAAAATGATAAGTAAATCTTTTTACTACAAAATATTTAACTATGTAGCCAAATAATCACACCATTTCATATGATTTCCTATGGTAGTGTTGGTCACCTACCTGGTCCACTTGAATTTGGCCCACTTCTTGGGAACTGTAAACATGTTCAAATGATCTCACATTGTTTCATTAGAAACAATCTAGATGGTTGAGCTCACGCTGACATGAAAAAAGATAAGGTTGTTTATTTGAGTATAAATCACTTATCAAGGTTTATAACTCTAGCCCTCCATATAATCTTCTATTAATTGTGTCATGAACCTCGCATATCAACACAAAAATTTCCACACGTTTATTTTCACTTCGGTAACAGGTCACACCACACAACTCTATAAAAAAAATCAACATCTTCCCTTTAAATCTGAGCACATAATTCTCCACGAAGTCATTCTGAGCTACCAACGCACTACTCCACTACTCACAACATCAGCAAATAAATCAGAAATAGTCAGATTTTTACGAGAGAATCAATAGAGAAGGATAGGTCCAAGGAATGTGCAGCTACTAGTAGTGAATCAATGATCATCAGGGCACCCTCCTTGATTATATAACTTAGACAACAAAGAAGTTATCCAATGAGTCTGCTCAGGTTTGGAGTGTTAGCACTCCTAAGTGTCCCAAGGCTCAGAAAGGAAGCCAAGGAGGTAACCTTAGACCAAATTTTGATTTGGCATCTAGCCCTACCAAATCAGAGAGGGATCTCTCTAAATCAACCTCACAATCACTGGGATGACTGGAGAAAATTAGGTTTTTAGGCTAGGTATTTAGCTCAAAAGGGTTTGCTTAGGGTTTTTCTAGAACAAGGTCATAGATCTCGGAACTAGGTTAGGGTGTCGAATGATCAATTGCAGGGATAAAAATGAGGCAAGGTGGCTATTTTTAGTGACATATTTGGGTTTTGATTGTGGTATATGGTTGAAAAATGAAGGATAAAAATGAGCATATGACTGAATTCCTTCATCAGAAGAACTGGAACACAAACATGAATATCTCATCAAAACATAGCATAAAACTTATGAATTTTGCTTAAAAACTAATGAGATGGTCACATGAAAGCATACATATGGTTTCAAGGAGAAATAAACATTCAAATTTATGATAAAAACTAATAAGAAACACTCTCAATAAGTAGATCACAAGAATCCCAAGATTATAGTTACAATTGTCTTTAATATCACTATAAAATAGTGTACACTAGCTCCACTCTATGATTACCAAGTATCCAACCCTTTCTCCAAGTTTAAAATCACTAGATATAGATGTAAAACAATATTTACTTACTTGGAGGTCGAATCCATCATCCTAGGAACTAATTACATCAATATGTCTAACCATACCAAAAAATAGGGAGGTTAGAAAACAACTCCCTTTCTGGACCAACTGAGTTAGTTTGACTTTAAAAGCAGTGACTACAAGTAAATAAACTCTAAAAATCTCTAAAATAATTAGTTACATCATAATCTTGTTCAGATCTGAATATGCTTTGCATCTACAGAATGTAATTTCTTTATCTTAATGAAATTACAATTTTTCCTTATGGGAAAAAAAATTAGTTACATCATTTAGAATCATCTCAAGACTAATCACATCGAGCAAATTCAAATCTTGATCATGAACCTGAGAGACGTGCTTTCTTCCACATAAGTGTAGCATGCATTGTAGAAGTGTGGCATGCAGGCACAGAAGTGCAGCGGAAGTTTGAAGGTTGATTGAATGAATTTGGTGCATCTTTAAGCTGAACTGAAGACTGGTATCGGTAGATGGGGATGTCCTCTATATCACTAAAGATTGAAATCATCAAAAACACTTCTCCAAGGCCACTTAAAACTCAATTTTCCATAGCTACTCCAGAAGCGCAACGTGTGACCAAAAATAGTGGCAGAAAGGTGAAGTTTTTTCTACCTTTTCCTGCAAATCCATGAGTTAACAAGATACCAAAAGTATATTTCTGAGATATAATAACCATAAGACACCTGTACATGTTTTATATTTGTCATTTGGAGGTCCTGCAAAAAAGCACAGCGTGGGCATGTTGCGTTTCTAAGAGTGGCCCTTTTGACTGTGTGCAAAAATACTCAAGAATTCAAATATTTGATGCCTTTTCTTGTTTCCTGAGCCATTTTTATGCCACTAAGGAGGCATCAGCTAGAAGGTATAAATTGTCCCTCTTCTTGAGCTTGCTTACAATCTTCTTGAGCTTCTTCTTCATATTTTTAACCTTAGTCCTAGAAATTAAATTCCTAGCATGGTAATGTCTAGCCATGTTTCTCTACATAGTGACATCCCTATTGGCCTCCTTTAACAACTTCTCTAAGAAATCATTGACCTTTTTAAGCCAATATTCTCTATTCTCATCAATACTTGCAGTTATAGGGTCAGTAGAGTCCTTGTGTGTTTGTGAAGGAGATGGCTCCTTGTCTTGCTCTTTTTTCTTTGCCAATGCTTTTGGAGGATGAAATGAAGTTGTTGAATGCTTGGATGGTCTTTTAATAGCTTAAAACTCAATTTTTTGCTTTGGTGATGGTGTGACATTATCATGTACTTTGAAAAGTGACTTGATGAGGTAGTGTATTGCAGCTTTATTACTTTATTTGGAAAGGTTACATCTCCATGTGGGGTAAATGTACCTTTGATACCTTTTTGACAAACTTATCCTTAATTAATAACTCCCATGTATATTTTGATGACATGAGAAAATTATGACACCTACTGCATATCTTAACCATGATTTAGAACGTCGAACCCTTTAAGTATGCATGTGAATGACTTAATGACCAAAATGATGACCAAGAAACTCATTGATGACCTATGACAAGGAATGATGACATGACCATAATGAAATTTTGTGACCTTGAAAATCGAGGGAGTAGTAATGACACCTAGGACATGACTCAAGACTCATTTGACAATAAAAATTCATGTCAAATTTTATTTGAAAATATAACAATTTGGCCCTAAGACTCTATCAATCACATGGCAAGAGTACATTTGATCACTATGACTATTAGACACTAACATGCAATCCAACTAGGGATGGAAGCTCCTTTAGGAGGTTTCAAGAACACCGAAGAATAGGTAGCCTTATTCATTGGACAATGGAGTCATACACAAAAGACTTAACACTCAAATGACTGATTAACTAAACTCAGAAAAACAAAAATTGACTTGACTTGACTTACATATGGCTGCAGACCATCAGGATCTTAGGGCCTTCACCTTGGGCATCAAATCCTGATGATCACCACCCATCTTCTAAAGATATATATACAATCATGTGAAATTATCCCTCCAGTGTAACCAATCCAGCAAATGGCTACTTACTTGAATCCTGCTCACACTTTCCTTGAGCAGGAAGAAAAAACAAAAGATAGGCAACTTCAAGTGTCCACTTAACATGTTCTCATGATCCATAAATACAAGAAAATTCATCTCCCCTATTGACTGTAGAAAATCAGTAAAAGGATCTTCAAATGAAGGATCTGACAGGTTACACTTCCTTTCTAAGCGGTCTTCATACCATGGGTTCAAATTTTTATCTACATCCTTGCTTTCCTGAAGCTTCAACTTAAAATTATGATGATAAGGCTGCAAGATTTCCTATGACCTTTGTGATGAATGTGATGAGATTGCTGATGGACAAGACAACAATGTTGTTTTTTGAACTAAATCTCCCTTACCCCTGTTTTCAGGCTCACGAACAACCAAAGGAGGACCACTCTGACTGCAAAACTCATCCAAATAATTAGCCATCAAATCATTTAAAGTCAACGAGGGTTGTTGCAACTCATTGTATATGGGTTTCAAGGTAACTATAGGATCTTGAATCAATGACTCCGTTTTTCAGATTGGGTGAGTCCTCCATACAACAAAAAATAGGAATATCACATACAATAGAAGGTTGCTGCCATTTTAAACTAGCTTCAGACTGCTTCTCTGCTTTGGTGAGCTTATAATTTTCCTTTATCAATTCAAATGCAGCATAACATAAAGGTAAAGAGTTATCATCAGCGAATTCATCACTCTCTTTGTGTTCACTGTCAAAGCTGCAAGACTTCTTACCTGATTCAGAACTTTCATCAAATTTCTCCTCGCTGTCATAAACCACATGTGCAAGCTAACTGCCTTCCTTAAATTGTTGAATTTTAGCATCCTCTTGTTGAGTGCATAGTGTTGATTTCTCTTTAAGACTATCTTCAAATGAAAAAATGAAACAATCAGTGTCCATATCATGATGAGACAAATAACCAACCTCTCCTCCTTTCACCAATTGTGCTTGGAAAGGAGGTTTTCTTTGTTGCCTTCTAATAGCAAGTTCATCTTGCAAGGAAAATGTTTTCATTAACCTTTCCATAGTTTCTATCACTGCATCTAGCCTATGGTCTGACAATGGAAAAATATTCTTAACCACTTCTCTCCTTTCAACTTCCATTCTAGTCCTTCTTATCATCAGATTGGCTTCCACATCAACCACGGCTTTCTGCATGTCCTCCAAAGTAGCAAGATTCCTCTCTCTAAGCTGATAAGCAATCTCAACTTCAAAACCATCCAGAAAATGCAGCATAGCTAAACCTGGGGGAGGTTTTATATCTGCAGGTATGGCATTGTAAACTCTGTTGAAACGCGTAGAAAAGTCTTGGACTGATTCGTCAAACTGTCTCTTTAGGTTTTTTTACTTGTCCATGATCTGAAAAGGGTTCACCTTGACCTCCCATCTGCTGAGGAAAACATGTTCAAATGGTTGGAAAGAGGAAATACTTCTAGCTGCCATAATTTTATACCATGTCCTGACTTATCCCATAAGGATTTGAGAAAACAACCTTAATTTCGCGTCCTCATAATCAACCTCCTCCAAATCCATAAAATCAACAACTCTACTGACATGCTTCCTGGCTATAATCTTACCTGTACTATCAAATTTGGGCAATCTCTGAGCATAACTCTGTGATAACTCATGAAAAGGGGCTAACAGTTTTAATGGAGCATACCGAGCAGCAAACATGACTATTGTTTGAGAGGAAACTGTCTCAGTTGGACTATGATTGTCATCTAAATCTTGTTTAGGGGTATTATTACAACCAAGAGATGCACTTTCAGTTTCAATACGATGACATACAATTGTCAAAGGGGGATTATGTATTGTTTTGCAGTTCAAATTGGAATTAAACAGATAGGAAAAAATCTCTTTAATGTACTCAGGAAAAAATAAGAGGCACTTGATACAACAGAAAATTATATCCTGCAAAGAATTCTAGTTGAAATACCAGACTCTTACACAATGTTTTCCCATCCTTCTTTGATGAAGTTTGTCCTTCTGCAAACCTATTTTGAAATATTGGAGTCACCAGGTGGATAATTCAACCTTTATTGTGCCTGATTGTTGTCCACCATCAACAATTAGATCTGCAACCTTGAACAATCTTTCCCAGAGAAGATTGAATTGCATCCTCCCCGACAACAACACCAAAAATGTTAGCACTTCTTATTGTCCCAAGGCAAAGAAAGGAACCTAAGGAGGTAACCTCAGACCAACTTTTGATTCGTCATCTAGCCCTACCAAATCAGAGAGGGCTCTCTAAATCAACCTCACAGCCACTGAGATGACTGGAGAAAATCAAGGTTTTAGGCTAGATATTTAGCTCAATAGGGTTTGATTAATGTTTTTCTAGATAAAGGTCATAGATCTAGGAACTAGGTCAGGGTTTTGAATGATCAATTGCAGGGATAAAAATAATGCAAGGTAGGTATGTTTAGTAACATATTTGGGTTGTCATTGTGGGCACTCCTGAGTGTCCAAAGGCTGATAAAGGAAGCCAAGGAGGTAACCTCAAACCAACTTTTGATTTGGAATCTAGCCCTGCCAAATCAGAGAGGGATCTCTCTAAATCAACCTCACAGTCACTCGGATGACTGGAGAAAATTAGGGTTTTAGGCTAAGTATTCAACTCAATAGGGTTTGAATAGGGTTTGAATAGGGTTTTGTTGGTTCAAGGTCATATATCTAGGAACTAGGTCATGGTTTCGAATGATCAATTGCAGGGATAAAAATGAGGCAAGGTAGCTATGTTTAGTGACATATTTGGGTTGTCATTTTGGTATAGGGTTGAAAAATTAAGGATCAAAATGAGCATATGACTATGAATTCATTCATTAGTATAAATGGAACACAAACATGAATATCTCATCAAACCAGAGCATAAAACTTATGAATTATGCTTAAAAACTAATGAGATAATCACATGAAAGCATACATATGGTTGCAAGGAGAAATAAACATTCAAATGATGATAAAACTAAGAAGAAACACTCTTAATAAGTAGACCACAAGAATCCCAAGATTATAGCTGCAATTATCTTTAATATCACTGTAAAATAGTGTACACTATATCCATGCTATGATTACCAAGTATCCAACCCTTTCTCTAAGTTGAAAATCACTAGATATATATGAAAAACAATATTTCCTTACTTTGAGCTCAAATCCATCGTCCTAGAAACTAATTACATCAATCTCCCTAACCATACCAAAAACTAGGGAGGTTAGAAACCAACTCCCTTTTTGCACTAACTGACTTAGTTTGACTTTAAAAGCATTGATTACAAGTAAATAAACTCTAACCATCTCTAAAATAATTAATTACATCATTTAGAATCATCTCAAGACTAATTACATCGATCAAAGTCAACTCTTGACCATGAAACTGAGAAACAATCCTTCTTCCACAGAAGCGCAGCGTTCATTACAGAAGTGCAATGTGCAGGCCCAAAAGCGCAATGTGCAGGCACAAAAGCACAATGAAAGTTTGAAGGCTGATTGAATGAATTTGGTGCATCTTTAAGCTGAACTGAAGACTGGTATTGGTAGCTGGGGATGTCCTCTATATCACTGAAGCTTGAAATCAGCAAAAACACTTCTCCAAGACCACTTAAAACTCAATTTTCCACAACTACTCCAGAAGCGCAATGTGTGACCAAAAATAGTGGCAGAAAGGTGAAATTTTAGTGGTTTTCGACCTTTTCCTACAAATCCATGAGCTGAAAAGATACCAAAAGTATATTTCTGAGATATACTAACCATAAGACACCTGTACATGTTTTCCATTTGTCATTTGGAGGTCCTAGGAAAAAATGCAGCGTGGGCACACTGTGTTTCTAAGAGTGACCCTTTTGACTGTGTGCAAAAATACTCAAAAATTCAAAAATTTGATGTCTTTTTCTTGTTTTCTGAGCCAGTTTTATGCCACTAAGGAGGCATCAGCTAGAAGGTCTAAATTTTCCCTCTTCTTAAGCTTTGTTAGGGTCTTCTTGAGCTTCTTCTTCATATTTTTAACCTTAGTCCTAGAAATCAAATTCCTAGCATGGTAATGTCTGGCCATGTTTCTTTGCATAGTGACATCCTTATTGGCCTTCTTTAACAACTTCTCTAAGCACTCATTGACCTTTTCAAGCCAATATTCTCTATTCTCGTTAATACTTTAAACTATAGGGTCAGTAGAGTCCTTGTGTGTTTGTGAAGGAGATGGCTCCTTTTCTTGCTCTTTTTTCTTTTCCAATGCTCTTGGACAATGAAATGAAGTTTTTGAATGCTTGGATGGTCTTTTAATAGCTTAAAACTCATTTTTTTTCTTTGGTGATGGTGTGACATTATCATGTACTTTGAAAAGTGACTTGATGAGGTAGTGTACTGCAACTTTATTACTTTGTTTGGAAAGGTTGCATCTCCATGTGGGGTAAATGTACCTTTTATACCTTTTTGACAAACTTATCCCTAATTACTAACTCCCATGTAGATTTTGATGACATGAGAAAATGATGACACCTAATGCCTATCTTAACCATGATTTGGAACTTCTAACCCTTTAAGTATACATGTGAATTACTTAATGACCAAAATGATTACCAAGAAACTCATTTGATGACATGTGACAAGGAATTATGACATGACCATGATGACATTTTATGACCTTGAAAATGGAGGGAGTAGTAATGACACCTAGGACATGACTCAAGACTCATTTGACAATAAAAAGTCATGTCAAATTTTATTTGAAAATGTAACAATTTGACCCTAAGAATCTATCAATCACATGGAAAGAGTACATTTTATCAGTGTGCCTATTAGACACTAACACAGAGTATGAAACAGATGTAAGTGTCAGTCCAACAGTTCTTCTCACATCCTCACTACATTGCAGACGACAAAGCGCAACAGACGACCACTAATTTTGTTCTTGGATGTGCCCCCATATACGAGAGCTAGAGCATACATCCCAACATAATCAAATATAGTGCATGTCTGAGGATGCCCACTGTGCTTATAATATAGCACACACAAAAAATTATAGTATAGCCTACATAACACATTGGCAGTCCATTTCCGTCCTTTTTCAATACACATAATCTCTGCTACAATCACTTCAATTATTTTTCATATGAATTCCGTACACCTATCTTAATCCACTCAAATAAAAAATAAATATTTGATTATCTTGGCTCCCCCCTTAAGTAGATCCACTAGCTCTCATACCAATTTGTGAAACTAGTTCGCACACTAAAACTTACTTTACATTAGATTAATCACACATATAAATGCATCAATCATTAGTTAAAGATAGAAATTCTATATTAACCTCACTATAAATTTGTTGAGAAAATATCTCAACCACACCAAAGTAGGAGCTATATTAGTTGGACTAAATCTCTCAGATCCAACTAATTAACAATTAAACAGCTCAGAAAAAAACATTTCAGATATAGAATGTAAGTATTAAGTCCAAGTGGTATAGACCAAACTATTTCTAAACATCATATCTATATTGATGATAATGTGCATCCTATTAGGCAACCTCAACATCAAATGAATCAATCCCTCAAGGAAATTTCAAAACAAAACTACATAAACTCTTAGATGTTGACTTCATCTACCCCATCTCAAATAGACAATGGGTTTCTCTACTATTTATAGTGCCTAAGAAAAGAGGGAAATGGTGAGTGTTTGTATATTATAAGTAACTTAATAAGGAAACTAAGGAATACCATTTTCCTCCATCTTTCATTGATCAAGTAATATATATCCTATAGGAAAAAGTATTTATCCTTCCTAGATGGTTTTAGTGGATATAACTAAACACAAATTTCTTTGTATGACCAATATAAAACTACCTTCACATGGCCATAGGATACATTTTCCTATAAAGGCTTACTTTTGGACTATTCAATACCCCAACCACATTAAAGAGTGTTTTCCTCAACATCCTTTCAAACTTAATCCATGGCAATGTAAAGGTGTATATGCATGAATTTATAGTCTATTAGAACACTTATGAACAATCCTTAAACAACCTAGAAAAAGTGTTGTAGAGATGCAAGGATATGAATCTCTCCCTTAGCCATGAAATACTTTTTATGATAATGAATTGATATATAGTATTAGGAAACCATGTTTCAGCTACAATCTTAAAAGAAACAATGTTAAATATTCATTATTCAAGAATTACCAACCCCTACAAACAACATTGTGTTTGAAGCTTCCATGAAAATGTTGGAAATTATAGAATATTCATTTGTTATCTTAGTAGGATTATGGCTCCATTATATGTACTCATTACAAAGGATGTTGAATTTCTATGCAATCCATAATGTGAACAAACTTTTACACTTTAAAATAGAAGCTACTCTCAACCCCCATACTAAAATTGCTAAACTGAAAATTCCCTTTTCATATCCATACAAATGCTTGAAATAAAGCCTTATGATGTAGGAGCATCTACCGATCAAAATCAGTGTTGACCTTCCTAGGTCAAAACCCATTTACCAAAGGAAGTTGGTTTCCTTAATTTTGTTTAAATTGTAATACTTTCCTAGTTGTAAATATATAAGATGTTTATGTCATTAGCAAGTTAGATGAGTGTCATTTACTTTCTATGTATAGTGATAGACTTATCCAAACTAGGAATTTGTTAGATAATCCAAAAAAATAGGTTGAGTTTTTTTAGTTGAGTATGAGAACCTTATTTAATATATTTTCAACATAATTGAATGAATTTTGAGAGTCTTAGAATTGAGAAGCTCAAATCCAACCTAAGGAAGATTGCACACAGACTCTAAATTGTAATCATTGCTTTCAACTTGAATTAATATATCACTTGTATATTTATCTATGTGGTGCATGTTTAATTTATGTTTTATTGAGAAATAGAGCCATATTGGTTTCTTATTTGTTGTAAGAAGAATTTAGTGTCGCAGGGGATCAGTCTCTGAGTCAATTTCAAATTTACAACTTTAAATCTAGGTCACAATGCAACTAGTTCTTCGAACTGGGTCGACTAAAAAAATTGTATAATGTTGAAATTCATAAATCCATATTATTCTAGACTCTTATCAATTAATAAGAGACAAGAATTTTTCCATCATGGATTTTTTCAATCTAAACCAAAGGGGCATCTGGGTCACAACCCAAAATTTTAATCACAATTTCAAGCGGATGTTGAATATCTATATTGAGGAAATATATCTAGGTTGAGACTAAAGGTGTCTAGATCGGGGGTATATATCTGAAATAAAGTAGGTATCTAGATCAGTGAATTGAAATATATATCTGAATCAAAGTTCACATTAATCCAATTCAATAGGTATCTAATAATCACCGAGTGTGGAACTTAACTGACATATGAATTAAGGATCAGATGAGGATTTTAATTTGGGGTTAACCATCAGTGAATTGGGAAGGTGCAAAAAAAATATTTATGTATTTTTGTGTACAAGTATCTATCCAACCATTGATCCTTTGACAAGTGTGGATTCTTATTATCTTGCGCCACAAATTCGTGGTTTTTTCTATCCAACCACTTCTCAATTTCTTTCTTGGTCAGATTCCAATGATGCGGCATCACACATCTCCTTAAGCAAATCCTGGTCCTAGAAATGGAGCAATTTGTTGGCTTAGTGGGCCCTAACCCAGGTTCAGAGTTAATTGCACCAAACAAAACCCTAAACTACTGGCCCTTTCAACATCAGCCCATGTAGCGTAGGCTGAAGTCTCACCCAAAGCAGTATGGGGAGATGATAGAACCAAGTTTCCACATCTAGAGATCGGCGTGATGTATTTGAGTGACCTAATTTGTCTTCACACAGGTTTACATGCCCATAGGGCTCGATACTGCAACTCCCTTTAAATGGCCTTGAGACCTTCGTGAAGGTCTACAATTAGTCTTTGTGGACCCTTAAGAGTTGAATCACCTACTTACGCGTATCAGAAAATAACCCTAGATCTGAGTTCACGCAGATCTACCTAAGTTTTCAATAAACATAACAGTACGCATTATAATATTAGCGAAAGTATTTAACATGCATTGCGTACAGTTATTACAACTTATCCCATATATTTGCGCATCAATAAATAATTATTTCATAAAGACATTATTCAATCATAGCATATATCACAAACATAAATAACAGAAGTAAATAGAAAAACACAGGAATTCTTCAACAGTCTTCTTTATTTATTTTCAATATGGTATCACAGACACAAACTGCCCTATGCACTCAGCTGCAAGGGTCCCCGTACACAGCTTCATACACTACTCTATGCCTCTGTGCACTCAGTTGCAGATCCTTTTCCTCCTTTATGACTCACTTCTGTGCGCTATCTTCTACTGACACAGTACATCCATTATCATTATATTACACCTTAGACTTTCTAAGACGCGCCTATTTATACAATCCCATGGTCTGTGGACCATGGGTGGATCTCAAAACTAACTTGAATTTACGTGAAAAAAGGGCTAAAAACCCGTTTACTCCTACCCATCTATGCGCTCTGTGCCCACAAATTTCGGAGACTATACAAAATTTACATCAAAACTTGGGTTTTTAACCCCAAAATTGACCTAAGGGACCCCATCCCAACAATAACTAAGTCAACATTTACTCAACTAAGTCAACCTTCCATAACTAAGTCAAACTGATAAGCATCAAGATTAGAGTTTCAATTTATTTCATCTTTCCTACAATTTTCAGTCTCCTATATTCTTTGACCCTATAATACTACAGAAAAATTTAAACAAAGTCAACCTTTACTCCACCAATTCAACCTTCCATAATTAAGTCAAAATGACAAGAATCAATATTAGAGTTTCAATTTATTTCTTCATCTTTCCTACAATTTTTAGTCTCCTATATTTTTCAAGCCTGTAATAATCTGGAAGAATTCACACCTTTTGATAGAGGATTATTAGCTTCACTCCTTCGCTTGGCTTGCTTCTCTTCCAGGAATAGGATAGAATTTTATTTTATTTTGCTACTTGATTTTGCACTATAGATCAAATGTCTTGTTACCCTTCAATGGGATGAATTCACTTGTGTATTTATAGCAGTTCGAATCATCAACATAAGGTTGAGTTTTCAATTTGTTTGAGGTAGACTTATTAAATTGTTTGAGGTTAAATTGAAGGATTAGGAAGTTGAGTTGGTGGAGGAGGAGAAAATAATTTTCTTTCTCGACACAAAGATCCCAAGAATGGTCTATCATATAATAATAATGATAATGACTCAATATATAATCCTAGAAACCTACAATGGAGGCTTTTACCTATCAACCAATAACCCAAGCATGAAACCCATGCATTAATAAGTCAAATTTCTTTGACAATAAAAAGTGTGTTTTCTTCTTTTCACAAATACAATTATGAAGACCAACACTAGTTACATTATTCAACACCATGAACCCCTTCCTCCCCATTACTTTATATATGTTGTATTCAATAAGTGGGTGGGTTCATGGACAATACTGCCAATTTCATTTAGACATCTTATTTTTCCAGAGAAATACCCACCTCCAACTGAGTTATAGACTTACATCGACTTCTTGTGTCTGCATTAATAAATCCTTCATACAAAGCACTATATCAACAGTTTAGACACTTCAATCCTATTCAAACTCATGTATTTCCAGTGATTTATAACTCAAATGATAATGTTTTAGTTGCAGCACCTAATGGTAGTGGTAAAAATATTTGTGATGATTTTTATTTACTACAATTGCATCAAAAAGGCCCAGATAGTGTGTTTCGATGTGTTTATATTTCTCCTATAGAATCTCTTTCCAAAGAGACATATCGAGATTCGAAGCAGAATTTTGGAATAAAGACAAAACAGACCCAAAATTACCTCCTATGCTTGACAAGACTCCTTTAGGCTGCGGATACTTTAGATACTCTCCACTTATGATGAATCACACTTGGGTTGGTAAGAATCGGGCTTCTCCTCACTTTAATTTATAGGCTTCTCAATGGATTCATCTAAACTATTGTTGTGGGCTTGAAAACTCATAAAATTACACAATTTGACTTGAACAAATCATGTGCAAACCCAGCAACCATATAGAAAAATGAAAATCTCATCCTAGACAACTCGTATTTCAATGATTTTCATTGCCTCTGGTTCCTCTCAAAGTCCTCTAACACCTCCATGTGTCAAATCATCAAAATGTCTCATGGTTTTGCACCCATCCTGTCAGGCCAGGGTAACTCCAGAATACCCCAGTTTCTTTGTCTCCATCGAAGTCTGAATCAGAGTATCCAATCAAGTTGAAGTCGTCCACCTGTGTATACTTGATTCCAAGGTCTTGAGTTCCCTTCAAGTACCTTAGAACTCTTTTTGCAGCAGACCAATGTCCCTCACAAGGCTTTTGCATAAACCTGGAGAGGATTCCAACAGCAAATGAAATGTCTGGTCTGGTAGTAGTGAGGTAGATGAGACTTCCTACAAGCTGTCTATACTTTGTTGCATCCTCAAATTCCTTTCCTTCAATAGATGTGAGCTTCAAGTTTTGTTCCATTGGAGTAGAAAGAGGATTACACTCTGTCATGCCAAATCTGTTTAACAAATCTCCAATGTATTTCTTTTGAGAAAGAAATATGGACTTTGGATGTTGGGTTACTTCAATGCTAAGATAGTAATGAACATAGCCCAAATCAGTCATTTCAAAAAAATTTCCTAATTCTTTCTTTATGGATGCAATATAGCTTTCATTGTTCCCTGTCATTAAAAGATCATCTACATATACCACAAGATATACAACTGTTTTTCCAACTTTCTTGACAAATAAAGTTGCATCATCAAGATCAAAATGATTGAAGTTGAGTTTCAGAAGATGCTCAGTTAGTTTTTCATACCAGGCTCGTGGTGCTTGTTTGAGGCCATACAAGGACTTCACAAGTTTGCATACTTTGTGTTCATGTCCTTTCACAGCAAATCCTTCAGGTTGGGACATAAAAACATTCTCTTTTAGATCTCCATTCAAGAATGCAGTTTTTACATCCATTTGATGGACTTTCCAACCGTTCTGAGCAGCTAGTGCAAAGAGTGTCCGGATGGTTGCCCATTTTGTTGTGGGGGCAAAAGTTTCCTCATAATCGACACCTTCCTTCTGTGCAAAACCTTTTGCCACAAGCCTAGCTTTGTGCTTGTCAAGTGAGCCATCAGCTTTGTACTTGTTCTTGTAGACCCACTTGCAGCCAATTGGTTTGGTTCCAAATGGAGGATCAACCAGCTTCCAAGTGCCATTATTTATGAGGGCATCATACTCCTTCTGCATCGCTTCTTTCCTTCATCATGAGAAGCAGATTCTTTGAAGGAAGTTGGTTCAAAATCTGTAGACAAGTTCAATTCACAATCATAAGTAACATCCATATCAACAGGTGAATTAGAGTTATCTACATCACCTCCATCTTGTCGGTTTGTATTTCTGGTTCCTGTTTTTCCAATTTCATCAGGATGAACACTTTCAAGTGTCTTTGTCAGCCACTTTGGGGGACCTTTCTGAGATGGTCCAGGCTGCTCTGTTGATTGAGTTGGGTCTGAATCAAGATTGAGTCTCCCAATTCTATCAATTACATCACTTAAAGCATCATCCGTTGTTGGAGTGTCATGCAGGGGAGATTGTTCTTCAGAAGAAGATTCCACATGTTGATCTAGTATAGGAATCCCCCCTTCAAGATGTGGAATCTGATTATCAAACTCTTGAAATGATTTCGGTTTTTTGAATCTATCCAAGCGATCAAGTTGCCGCTCAACAACACTGTCAGATTTGGATGATTCAAGAAAAATGACATCTCTAGATAAAACAAACTTTTTATTTACTTCATCATAGAGGCGGTATGCTTTATATGTGTTTGAATACCCCAGGAAGATACACTTACGACTTCTAGCACCAAGTTTGTTTCTATGTACCTTTGGTATTAAAGCATAACAGGTGGAACCAAAGATCCTGAGATGTTTTACCGAAGGAACATGTCCATACCACAATTCATAAGGAGTCTTGTTTCTTATAGCACTAGATGGACATCTATTCTTTATATATGCAGCACATAGAACAGCATCAGCCCAAAACATTGTCTTTACATTTTTGAAGAAAAGCATGGATCATACCATATTCAAGATTGTTCTATTCATTCTTTCTGCTACACCATTCTGTTGAGGATTATAAGGCACAGTTGTTTGATGTTTAATCCCATGTTGGCGAAGATAGTGTTCAAATTCATTTGATGTATATTCTTTTCCATTATCAGTGCGAATAGACCCAATATGAGATTGTGCATCATTTTCAATCCATTTATGAAAATTCTTGAATGTTTGAAAAGCATCAGATTTGTTCTTCAATAAATAAACCTAACACATTCTTGTGTAATCATCAATAAATGTCATGATATATTTATTTCCATTTGCAGAAGGAACAGGCATTGGACCACATAAATCTGAATGAATAAGTTCAAGCTTCCTATGTGCTCTTGAATGTGAATCATGAAAAGACTGTTTGCTATGCTTTCCTAGAATGCAAGCATCACATTGCTTATGTTTTCTAGGAATTGTAGGAAAACCAGCAACACCATTTTTCTTCAACAAGCGGAGACTATCATAGTTTAAATGTCCAAATCTAGCATGCCATAATAAACTTGATGGAAGTGTACCTTCTTCATGATGAGAAATATATGAGAAATATTGTGCATGAGCAGAGGTTCCTTGCAGTTTAAGAAGTCTTTCTTCTTCTATACCCCTCATGACAAGTGAGTGGTCAGATGCCTTTCTTACCTCAAGCTTGCCATCAAACATATGAATGGAGTGACCTTGCTGGCAGATGTGGACCAGGGACAGCAAGTTTCTCTTGAGCTGTGGGAGATATAGAACATGGTCCAGAAGAAAGTCTGGAAGACCAGGCAGTTTAAGCCTGATTGTGCCAAGCCCTGATGGCTTGATTTTTTACTGATCTGCAAAGTATACTGCTCCATCAACATTGTCAGTGAAATCTTCAAAAAAATCTTTCCTGTGAGTCATATGACAGGTTGCTCCTGAATCAAGCAACCAGTCATTTTTCGAAGAAGCAAGTGAAGCATTAAACAAATCTTCATTTACTCCAATGTTACATTGTGCCTCAATATAGTGAGCGGATTCAGGTGCTTTACCTTTGTCTGTGTCATCAGTTTTACCTTTCTGCTGATTTCTTCTCTGCTCAACTTTGTCCCATGGTAGCTTGCATGTAGAAGCATCATGTGATCCATTTCGTTTGCAGCGAATGCAATGCAGATCTGCCTTTTCTGCTTGAGAATGTCTCCCCCCCTGCCTCTGAAGTATCTTCCTCTTCCTCTTCGTCCACCTCTTCCTCTTGTAGAATCTTGAGCAGGATGCTTTTCTTTATGAGCAAGGCAAACAGTTTCTTCAGAAGATTCAGGGACTGTTTTCTTTCCAAAGGCTTTCTCTCTTTCAGCAAACTTTTTCACAAGAGAGTCAAAGGTTATATCTTTAAGATTTCCATTTGCTTGTAATGACTCAAGATAATTGGAGTAGGTAGGATAGAGTGCTTTGAGAAAGGCAATAAGAGAGATATCCAGCTCAACCTTAGTGGATTTAATATCATGCATTATAGACTTTATTTCAAATGCAAGAGCAAGAGGATCATTATTTTTCAGTTCAAGAGTGAAGAGTTTAATCATGAGCTGAACAACTTCAAGTGCAGAATGTGTATCATAGAGTTATTTCAGCTTTTGTAAAGCTTCAAAGGCAGTGGAATAGGATGAAATATGACGACTTACTTCTTCATTTACAGATGCTGTGATCAATGCATAGGCTTTGCTGTTCTTGTTTTCCCAAATGGCGAGTTCTTTGTTTGATGTAGGCTGCACAGGGTCTTTGTCTTCTTCTCCGACACACACTCCTTTCCACAACTCATTGTAGATGAGGGTGTGTTTTACCATCCGAGACCATTCTGAATAGTTCTCCTTGCCAGTGAGAACTATTCCTACCATAGAAATGATTGAATGCATTCTGTAAAAAAATATCTCTGCTAAAAAAACTTCTGTTGATAAAAGACTTCTGCTGAAAAAAAAAAATCTTATGCCACAGCCTTATGCACTTTATTTTCTTCTAACGTTTGCATCAGCATTTCTTATATCACTGCAATATTACTATGTTTTGAATGTATTCACTTCAAAACGTATAAAGGATATATTACTTCAGTATATATTACTTCAATATATATGAAGCAATACTACAGATGCTTTGATATATAAAACACTCTGACTGATTCAAACTATTTAACAATATAGTCAACCAAGAAGCTGCACATGTGCATGCTTACAGAGTCAATAAGTGAACATTCGTAGAGAAAATTGAACCTCGAAAGATAGCTCAATAACTAAATCAATCGACTCGAGTGTGGCCCCTTCGCTTTTAATACAAAGACAAAATAAAAGTCTGATTCCACACTGTGGGCTGAAACCCAAAGCATACAATGGATGGAAAGAAGCAAAACATATATCTCGTGGTGGTGAAAAGGATAGTTACATGGCCACAAAGGTCAAAACAAGATTGCCCAGCTATTTCAGCTACGGGAAAGCATGTAAGAAATTCTTCTCTTCTTCATGAAGTTACTAGAAGACATGAAAGTTTTTTTTTTTGGAAGTGAAAATTGGAGCAGGTTGTACCAGGAATAACATAATACAAAGGTTTTGCAAAAATCTCCTCTCATTTCCAGAGCTCCTCCATTGGAATACCACGGTACGCTGCGACTTCACTGAACTGCCTTATTTGCGAAACAGAATCAATAACAGATACTTGGTCATGGGCACAGTAACAACATGTCTCCTGGCATCAATAGCAGACTTCTGCACAGCAGTAATGACCTCCTTGGCCCTGCGGCTGCTGCTACTGCAGCATCCTCTCATGCACAGCCCTTATACTCGACACACACATCGAGTAATTAGACCCTCGGCTCCCGTTTTAGGCACATACACGTCGAGTATCGATTCATCTGCTCGGTCTGCTATTCGATTATTTGTTTCAGATTCGGAAGGATGGCCACGGAAGAAAATCTGCCTAATGGAGTTTTTGTGGAGGGGAAACGCTACTATTCGATGTGGCGCAACAAACCTATTGGGAAGGCCGCCTATGGAATTGTTTACGCAGTGGGACACCAGATCCGTGGGCAGAGGTCTATAGGAATTGTTTGCTCGGCCAGAAACGCAGAGACCAACGAGAAAATTGCCATTGAGAAGATCATCAATGCATTCGAGAACGAGACCGATGCAGAAGGAGAACGCTCAGGGAAATCAAAACGGATGCGCAGATAATGTCAGGGCAGAGAATGTCAGGACAGAGGCAGGAGTTACAGCTATTTTAGGGACTGGGACTTGTGCTCTGATACCATGTCAGGCCAGGGTAACTCCAGAATGAGCGGAAGAAAGAACTGATATATTATTCATTAGATAACTATTATTTATATACATACATATGACGGATCAGTTCATCTTCTTGATGACTGTCCAGTTCACCCATCCGTTTCGGATTAGGTGTCAACACATCCGCTTGGGTGAAAATCCCAAGGGCTTGGGTTTTTAGCCCACATGTCACTTTTGTGTGCCAATTCCTCCAAAAACTTATAGCCTAGGGTTTAAATATTACTTGAATATTTTAAACGAAAATAAATTCCTTATAATTCACTTGCACTAATATAATGTTCGTGTGGTTTCATCAAGACATTTCTCAACATCCCTTATGAAAATTGCTAACAGTTTCTGTCATTTGATGGAGAGTTATCTGACATTCGACTAAATAGGTATTTTTCATATCTATCTTTGTCGAGTGATGAAAATTTGGTAGGATAGAAGAAATTGACCAAACATCTATTATGTAATCGAGCAGGTGAAGATCAACTAGAGGTGAAAATATTAGAAGAAAATTCCATAGACACATTGGAATTTTTCTCGTTAAAGGGGGTCATGTTCTTATGATAATGAGAGAATAGATGACATCAAGTTTCCCTTGAGGTATAAACATCTAGTGAAACAATGGGCAGCCAAGGATATTCTTGAAGTCAATGAAAGGATATATTGCATTGCCCCATCGTAATTACATGGTTTGGGGATATTTTCCATCGATGGAATAAAGATATGTTGCAAAGAATTAATTGAATTGATGGAGTATGTCAGAACCTGTTAAAACTACAATGATTGGGTATGACTAGTCTAATATGCAAAAAGTATGTGAAGATATGAAGTGGCCGCAAATTATATACAACTAAAAGACAATGATGAAATAAAGGCGCAACTCTGTATATTGATGGAAGGCCAAAAGTAGCGGGGAATATTACAGGGTTTTTAAATAGTAGACAACCTATCACCACAAATAAGCAATCCAATTCCATATTGGAGGGACGTGAAGGAAACCGTGTATTCCTATGTGTCATTAAATCAATAGCTACAGGGGAATAATTTCTCATTGATTACAATTTGAATAGAATAAATACAAATATTGCTATTATGGGGGTGGTATGTATTCAATTTTACCCAACTTGTAAGCAATGTATTTTGTATGCTATGATTGTCATTTATTACGTGAAGTTCCTATATAAATTTATACACATGTCAATAGTGGTCTTCCTATGAATATAATGATGATTAATTGTGGATGAATTGCAAATTACACTTATTTGATAAATAGGGTGATAAGGGAAAGCTGTCATCCTTAGATCATTCCACAGATGCTCGTGAGGAAGAGGTTATTGATGATTCAATTTTTATGTTAGATGATATAATACAAGCAATAAGGAAGCTTAAATTCAAAGCAACCAAGAAACTCAATTCTTTAGTTCTGATTAAGCCTCAGACAAATGAGTTAAAAGGTGAAATCAAAACCTTTCTGCAACTGATCCAAAATGGATCCTAGAAAACCCTCTAAGTCTTCAAAGTATTCTAAATATCAAAACTATCGCAAAATAAGAACTCTTAAAATGGCATATTACACTATTAGGAGTGAAAAACATGAAGAAACAGTGGAAAACAAGACTATCAGAGGTCAAAGGAACGACACACGGGAGTCGTCGAATCTGCCCGATCAACGGTCCAGCTCCAATTGGCATATCACAATCAGCTGAGGCTATCGGAGGCTACTATCTAGTCAATTTATTGTCATAAATTTCTCTACATAAATTATCAATCCGGGTATCGTAAACTGATGAAGTGTGGTGCACTATATGTGCTTAGTTAACATTTTTCTTACTTCATTGTTTTATAGTTTATGTTATTTTTGGGGGTTTTGTTTCTTATGCTTAGGAAAATTAATCTAAGAAAGAAAAGTTCTGTTTCTAGATGAAAATATCTAAATGTTAATGGTCAACTAAATCTAATGACTTTTAATGTTAAAATCTAATTTCTAAATAAGAGAGAAAAGGAAATGAACATTAGATAAAAACAAATCAAAACTTTGAATAGTTAGATTAATCTAAGCCGGAAAAATGTCTATGAAATGAAAGCAAAAATGATAACAGCTAAATGAAGTGTTTTATCACTCTGCTATACAATTTTGGGAGAACTACCTCCTTGTGATAGCATTTGGAGGGATCCAATACTTCATTGTTCTAAAACTGAAAATGAAATTGCAACAAACTTAAATGAAAGACTAATGTTGAAAGTGAAATTGCAACTAATCTACTATAATAGTTAAATGAAGTGTTTTATCACTTTGCTATACAATTTTTGGAGAACTACCTCCTTGTGATAGCATTTGGAGGGATCCAATACTTAATTGTTCTAAGAAAAAGTAAACATAAAAATGCATAGAAAGACTCATTCATAAATGAAATACTTGACCACTTAATTTTAAGATGAACCATCAATTGAAAGGGCTTTCAAAAATATTCACTTACAACATGAGTTATTAAACTAACATCAAATCTACTGTGTGCTCTAATGCCCCAAACACCAATTGGAAAATAGGAGGACTACTTTCTTGGACTATTTTTCTAAGCATAGATTACACAGTTAGATAAATCTACAATCAACCGGTTGAACACACTTGCATGAATTAAACTTGCATCAATGGAAAATCTAAACTATTAAACTTGAAAACAACAAATTGACATACTTGAATGAAATCAAAGCAAAACTACAAAATAAAATCTACTCTACCTTACATTCTAATATGCTCCATGACATCTACTTCACATCTCCTTCCATGTTGGGAACTTCAAAGCTTTATTCATATTCTTCAAAATTACAAAGTTCAACAAGTTGAGCTAACAAAGTTTACAAAGCTTTCAAATAAAGGAGAGAGATCTCCTATTTATACAAAAAGATTAAAATTCATCTCATTAATAAGAGTCCGTGAATCTCTCCCTATACCTCTAGAGTTATAATCAACATAGGAAATGATAAGACACATGTCTTCTTAGAGTTTCAATACAAATAGTAAATGTGACACATATCCTCATGATCTCATGATCCTCTCCACTCAAATTCGAATTTAACCTTAGGATGCCACACAAAAGTCTTCTAGAAGTTTCCTTTTGACCTACACATGTCAACAATCTCATCCCACTTGTTAAGTATAAGCATATGCACATTATTTTCTAATTTGTAACCACAAATTCACTTAAAAATGCTAAGAATTAATAAAGTTTGGAAAAACATAAATGTGACCCATTAATGAAAAAAGTGAGATGAATGTAGTGACATGGTAGTGAAAAGAAGGTGAAATGGAGGTGATATAATGGACATAATAGTGAAAGTGTAATGGAAGTGAATGAGAATTTCAAGACCCAACATACCCCCCAACTGAAGCTATTGCATGTCCTCATGTAATATATATTACATTAATTCTTTTGATCATTGAGTTTTGGCTTAACTTTGCATGATATCATTTGATAACTTCATACTTTTGCAAAGTGTTTTACTTGAATTGCAACATGGTTGGTACTTGTGTTACAACCATATTTTGTTATTGAATTCTATTTGATCTTTAAACTTTTCATAATGATAATTTGATTATTGTTGCAAAGTATATCTTTATTGGATTGCATCATGGTTGGTTCTTGTGTGACAATCATGATTGTATTTGTATCCAATTATCCTTGAAGCACTTTTGAAAAGCCATTGTATGCTCATAATAATAATGTAATAGTTAATATATTCTAGAAGTATGTGGGCTTATGAATATGATATGAACATGGAAAGATATGAATATGAATGTATTCCCCCCCAACTGATGGTATTGGCAATTTTATGAAATGAGGAAGAGAAATGTTTTTCCAACAATTATCATTCTAGCTTTTTATGGAATTCTATGGTAAAAAGTTAGAAAATGACGTACCTTAACTTACCCTTTGGAAATGGATGAGTTGTATGTGTGGTGGCTACAAAATTCTAATCATAATCTTCTTCAAGTGGCTAGACAAAAAGAGTCATGGATAAAAGAGTCAAGATGACTTTTTATTGCTTCTACTAAAACTTGTTGAATCTGCTCCAAAATGTTGAAAATAATAGTCTTCATGTCTTCAAAACTCATTGGCACAATTCTTGCTATGTGAATAGATTTTCTGATGTCGAACATAACAGGAAATTTTTTACTTAGTGGCCATTAATGGATGCCACTAGTCAACACGAGAACTCTCACCATTGATGACAATGAGAGTCAAGATGCCCAAACACATCTTGCTAGGTACGAATAAATTTTTCGATGTCGAGTCACCTAGAAGATCCGATGAACTAGGGACATTAATGTATTCCCATTGTTCGTCAGCATGAAAACTTGCCCTCAAGGAATGCAAGCCTCAAGGTGTTTTTGAAAGGAATTTAGACTCAAAGGACCATGGACTCAATAATTTGCATTAAAGCAGGGTTTATTTGTGAAATGAAAATGATAGGAAAGGGAAAATGAAAATGGAAGATAGCAATGGAAAGTAGTAATGGCAATGGGTAATAAGCATGTAATTGAGCCTCTTACTTTTACTTGTGGGTTAGGAATGGACAAAAATTAATGGAAAGTGTATGTGAATGTGAATGGAAAAATATGAAGGGAAATGAGGTGAATGGTTTATTATGAAGTATGGATGTAATGGAGACAATAGTATCAGAAAGTTTTGCAAGTGCTTGGATCTTATTTTGCATTAGCATGTGCTCATGCATTGATGTTTCTTCTTTGTTGCTAATCATCCTCTTATGAAACAAATTGGTCTCTTAAGAGAGACACTATTCACTTGTAGTCATCTGTCTTTCCTCCTAGAACCTGCAAAAATCAATACTTCTTCTGCAATGGAATGTAATATTATCAAAAAAGAGAGGTGATCAATCTCTATAGTTATGATATTTACACACAAAACTAATAATTCATATTAATGAAACAAGTTCACGAAGGAAAACCAAAAGAATTTATACCTACTTCGGAATTAGTGCCTCAAGTTAACTGTTATATATATTTTGAGAAATTTCTTCATTCTTGACTGTTTCAAACTCTGATGATATATTTCTCATTGTGTAGATCTCATCGATATCTTTCCAACAATACTTGAATCGTCAAAATCCGATTTCATATGAGAAAGTTAGATTGATTTGAACAGTGAGGTTTTTCAGCTACATAATTGATGTTTAGTTGCGGAATGGCTTTAGTTGCGGAATAGCTTTCTAGCTGCAGAACGTGCATGGTTTCTATAGCTAAAAATCTTGAATTGAAATTTAGTTATTCATTTTTCATCATTAGTCCAAAATTAATCAATACCTTCCAGAAAAGTAAGCAAATAATCTACTTATTTCATTGATTCGGTTTTTTTTTTTGAACCTTTTGTTCTGTTTTTCATTTTTCTCCCAAAAGTTAGGAAAAACATGTAGCAACATAATGATAACACACACCTACAAGAGTACCAAAATTCCTGACCTGATGTTTTTCAAGCTACCCATGTAGTCATTTTCTCCTCTTGACACCTAGAACCTGCAAAAGCGGGAAAGTAGCTACGGAACAGCAGATTAGATGCAGAATGTGACTATGTTCCATAACTAAAAGATAGCCAAGACATCAGCTTTCTAATTTAAGTTATTGGAAAAGAAATTCTATGCAGCGAAGTACCAAGAAGAAAGTCCAAGACCGCCCTAACCAGAATCAGCATCAGAACTTTTCCCCAAAGAAGATGAAATAGATATTTTCTCGCTTTTCTTCAGTTCTTCAAACATGTAACATGGTGAAAGACAACCCAAGAATACAAAAATAAAGTGACTGTGTTCAACACCGAGGGTATCCTATTACGTTGACCATCATGACCCATAAGGTGTTAACTACAGTGACCTATAGTCCCACCTCTAAGGAAGGCATGTGTATATGATCAAAGGGTAGATTAAAAGGCTAACTAAACAGAATGAACTGATGTTGGGAGCAGCCTTATTGAGTAGGGCCAAACTCCTCAAGAAACTTACCAGACTGCACTTATTTTTCCAAATGGACATAGAAAACATCGACCCTCACTAAATAGTGAAACAATCCATACCCGGCTATACAAGGTAACAGAGTGTTTGTATGCATGAAAAAGCATTTGACAGGTGTGCTGGAGAAGTCCGGTTGAGTCAAAAATGGAGATTGCATCATTAGACCGTTTGGCATTGAAGATGGAAGGCATGGTGTAATCAGTCTGAATCGAATTGGACTCTTTAGATTTAACAAAATATCGCACCATATGGATTGAATGCCATAGCATGATTAGTTTTCAAATTGAATTTTTCTTCCTCGAGCATGCCGTGTTCAAACAGTGCTCTGTTCATTTAATAAAATTCGTTTTTTCCTCACGCAGCATGCCAAATGGGGCTTCAAAGAACTAGAAAATTCTCCCAAACCATTGCGAAATTCTCAAAACCATTTCTAGGTTATCTAATTGACCCTGTTCCTGAAAAAACCCATGTTTTTATTTTTCCGAATTTGTTTTTATTTGGGTGGAATTTGCGTTTAAAATTTGAATTTTTTTAGTTCTGCTTTTTTTTGTCAATTAAGTCTTCTGTAAAATCAATTTTGAATTTTCTCTAGGTGCAATCACAACATAGACAATAGCACCAGCAGATGAACTAGCCAATGGTGTGTTCTCGGTGATATAGCCTCTACAAGTAAGGCTCTTGGTGATCTGAACACTTGCATTTTCTGGAAATGGTGATGACGAGCGAATTTGGCAAGCACATGGTCTAATGATACACTACCCAACGGATTGCTAAAAAATTGTTACGGTGGTTGTTTTTAATCCAAACTTGTATCTTGGATATTTAAAACAACAATTTAATAATTTTGCTGAAGCTTGTGTTAGCACCTAAATCTGCCTTAGGCTGAAGGAAGGAAAAAATTAGGGTAACCACAAACCACGCTCAGTCTGGTAGCTAGCCCTACCAGAACAGGAGAGGGCTCTCTCCGAGTCACACTCAGTGAATATATAAGCAAAAATGGTCTGAGATAACTTACAGTGAAATATTGATCTTAGGAAAGTAAGTGAATAGGGATACAAGAAACCATTTTCATGAATGACCGAGCTTCTGGGATGGTATGGGACCAACGGTCAGCAAGGAACAGAGAATTTAATACAAAGGCACAGATTATTCCGTGAGGCAAGGCAGGTGGAAAATGTAGCAATTTAGTTTGAGGTAACGCGGAATGAATAGATTTCTGAAGAAAGTGAAAAGGGCATAGTTACATGAATCCTTTTCAACAGAAGAAAAACACTGAACATGAAATTTTCCCACAGGCAGAGCAATAAAATTGAATTCTACCTAATCTCACTTAGAAAATTTCACTGGAAACGAACATGAATTGAATTATGAAACATAACGAAATACATATGAAAACATAAGAGACACATTTGCTACACTCACAACTTTCATTAATTCTCTGTCAAAAATACACAGTGAAGAAACAAAGTTTCTTTCCCACAGTCTCCCAGAAGTTACAAGCCAACAAACCTTTTGCAAATAGCTTGCATACAATATATAGAATGTGTAAGGAAGAGATAGAACGCCCAAGGGTTGGGGAGTTACTCGAATCATTACAAAATGGAGATGAAGAGCCAACCATCAGCTACAGGTGCAGCGCTACAAACATGACATTTGGCTTGGGTGACCGTTTGCCTTCCTTCGCCACTTGGATAGAAGCCCATCTGGAGAAAAAATACTTTAAATGCTGCCTTTGGTGCCAAAAAACCGAAGTGTAGATGAGCGGGCCCACTTGGAGAAGTCATGAACCGAAATTTCGCGAAACGGAAGCAAATTTGGCAATTTTTCCTCTGTGCGCCGTGCTAATTTGGGGCCTATTTTGGGGCACTTGCAGGTGTCCAAAATGTGCCCAAGTGGGCTTGTTGGAAATCCTGTCCTGTCTACTTTCTAACCCCACTGGAATTTTTGAATTTGGTTCTCATTTTCCCCTCCAAATCTCCATTCTCCCAAGACTGCTTCCTGTGTGTCAAAAAAGGGGCAGAGAGACCATTTTTGGGTGTTTTTTGACCTTTTGGAGACTTGTATCTTGCCAAAATTTCTTGTTCGGGCACCAGTAGTCGTGATTTTCCATGCTAAATCCAAGAATACAAACCATTCCTCATTTGGAGCTCTAGAATTTTAACACCACGCCACTGGGAGAAAAACCCTGTGTTTTGCCCAAAAATTTGTCATGTGACCGAAAATTCCCAAAATTTCTTGAAATTTGGGGTGGAGGCTCTCTATGGGGTGTTATGATGGGCCAAGGAAGCCTCAGCCATGATTCGAAGGCGATATTTCTCTTTTGCCTCTTTTGCCTTTCTTGTTACTTTCCTCAATTTCGCCTTCAAGCTCCTTATCTGGGCCCTTACACTCATGTTTCGTGTCCTGTAACGATAAGCCATGTGTCTCAGCAAGGCAAGGTCCTAATCAGCCTTGTCCAGCAGCCTCTCCAAGTGCATGTTCACGCTCTCGAGATGGGCCTCTTGATCCTCATTGATTTCTTGCTCCAATGATGTGAGCTCAACTCTTCTCCTTTGAGCAGCTTGGCGATGCTCACGAATGTTTTGCAGCTCCATAATCGCCTGCTGATCCTCAAGCTGCTTATTTCTCTGCTCCAGGTACTTCATGTTCCACTTGGACCTCTCCAAGTCAAGGGATAAAGCCTCAATCACTGATTGCTGCTCCTGGATGATCTCTGTAAGTTCTGCATTTGTTGGTTCTGTATCTGTCTCATCATCATGGAGGAGAACGAATTCGGTCTCTCGTTCACCTGATGGTCCTTCCTCCTGCACTGGCTCCTTACCTCTGCCCTGCTCATGTGATGCTAATGTCGGAAGCGAGGCCCCTTCCATCCCGGGTGGAGATAACACTCGCTTTGTTGCAGCAAATAAGGATCTACTTCCTCTCTGATAGGTGATGACTACTGGCATAGTAGCAGTCTCATGGTGCTCATACTGATGTGATGGACCACCTATCTCATGATCTGCCTCTGATACTACCTGTGGAGCGCTGAAGAAGTCACGGGAGATGAAGTCCTCCCAAGCAATACCCTGCAATCTCGACTGATGGTCCACCAAAATTCAGATAAGAGCAAAGTGATAAACACTGTTGAGTTGCTGTCGAGGGGTCTTGTGCTACATGAAATTTTTCATCCTCTCTATGTTCCCACAAATGAAAAATGGGAGGTTCATCATTCGCACCCTGGTAAAGTGCATGAGCAACCTGATGTGATAGGCATAAAGGCAAGAAAACCTCCCCTCACAACTGAAGTATTTCATGATCAATTTCATGAGCGGAGCATACTCATCTCTCAAAAATCTGAACGGGAAGACTCTTGTAAGATGACTCAAACAACTGGCCTTAATGTAAGGCTCATAATGATGCCTCTCCACCTTCTTCTTCTTATGCCACTGTTCTCCAACATTTGGTATGCCTGTTGCCACTGATATGGCTTCGGGTGTCAATGTGAAAGTGACCCCAGCTAAGATATATTGACCTCCATGTAGGTGAAGTGCAAAAAGACGGGCCAACTCATGATGAACTCTGACATTTGCCACCCTTTGACAAAATTCAAGACATGCTAAATCCTGGAAACATGACATAGCAAGAGGGCATGCCTACAACTCGGTGAGGGTGTTTGGCTCATCTCTAACATGTTTTCCACTCCGGTGATGTCTCCTGGGGGCCTATTCTCCTAAAGCTGTATAACTGTGGGTTTCCTCCTCATACTCCAATGAAACCTCGGATGCCATGATTATTGTTTTATGAACTGAATTTAGGCTTCCCCTTTGTTGATGATGAAAGCTATGTTGTTTTGATAATCTGCCACCAAGGGGACAATGAAACAAGGGAGTATTAGGAGGGGGATAATATAATGGGCATAGGGGTTATAGGAGAATTTTGATAGGGTAGGGTTTGGTTTTTTGGCAAGGTAGGGTTTTAGGGTTTGTATTGAGTGATAGGAGGAGGGGTAAGGGAATAAGGAATTTGGTAGTGTTAGGGTAGTGATAGTAGGAAAAGTGAGAAAAAGGGGGGGGGGGGGGGGGGGGGGGGGGGGGGGGGATGGTAGGTGAGGGGAAAATGAGGGGTGAAATGGAACCTTGGCACTAACACCACACCTTAGCAACCCTAGCCATCATGGTTTTTGGTGATTTCTTGTGGTTGATTTTATGAATTTGGTTGCATTCAAACATCGCTATAAACCCCCATATCATTTATAAAATTTGATGAACAAGTGATGTCATAGAGCCTACCTTTCAATTTGATGGGCTTCACAAAAATTTGAAGTGATTTGGCACTGTTTTCGGCCCTTGGTCTATGTGTGTTGCGCACAAAACCCAATGCACCGTGCGTTGGGTATGCGCCGCGCCTATGGAAAATTTGAACTATGGGTAGGCTCTGTGTGCGCCGCGCCCCTATATGTGTGCGTCGCGCGCCTTCAAACTGCCTCCAACTCCCTCAAACACTCACGATGCACACTCACACCCTTTGCAACGTTTCTCCAAGGCTTGGATTAGCACAATGCCTTTGATTTTGATGAAAACTTGTATATATAGCCTTGGAAGTGATGGGTTAAATTTTTGCTTCCTTGAAAACCCCTTTTTCTAATGTTATGTTTTGACACTTTTTCACTGACTTTAGAACACACTGATTTTCACTTTCCCTTTGAAATTTTAGCTCAAACGATGAAATTTTCGGCACTCTTTGCAGGGATTGCACGACAGAGCATCTGGTCACAGGAACCTAACTGCACCTGAAGAAATCAACTGTCAACTCTTTTGAAAATTTTGTCATAAATGACACTATTTGACTTTTCGAAGTCTATCAATATGATGGTGAAACTCTGCGGATCATTAATTTGCAAGAGCATCCCTCTGGCCTGCATGGCTTTACTGGACATATTAAAGACAAAATTGATCAATCCCTAGACCTAATGACCAAAAATAACTTTTGTCCATTAAAGGACCAAACCTTGATTGTTATGGACTTTTTGATTATTTGACACAAAGACATAAGCCGGCAGGAGCCAGACATGAGGGGAAATGACTAGCATGACTTTCTCCATCAGATCATGGCATGCCCCTAGCAGAATGTAGCTAAGTGAATGGAGCGGGACACCTAAAAATGAAATGCATAAAGAGTTTTGATCTCTGACAGAGGACTGACCAGACCGACTCTAACAGCTTGCAGCTCAGATTGTTTACATTGCAGGTTTTATTTTTTTGCAGGCGGCGGAAATCTGAGTGGCAATAATAACTGCATTGAACTCGTAACTTGTCGAGTTCATTTTCAGGTTGAAAAAAAATCTGAGGCCCACCCTATGGAGTCAACGTGGACCTACAAATTTTCATTCACCTCCTCGTTGTGACCTAGTCGTTTAACATTTGAACCCTTGGTTTTTTCGCATATACAGTGCATTTTTTTTAACATAGGTTATATGTTATTTGTTGGTTATGTAGGTTATGTTTTATTTGCGTTCTCTCGGCTCTTTATGGGTTATGTATTATTCGTTGGTTTTTTTTATGTATTTTTTTTAATTGATTTGTTAATAAAATTATATGTTATACTTTCAAAAAAATTAAAAATATACATATATATTTCTTTAAACAAAACAATAATTTTTTTAATTTTTTTTAATGATTTGTTATTAAAATTATATATATATATATATTCAAAGATTTAAAAATATACATATGTATTTTATTAAACAAAACAATTTATTGAAATTAAAGTTTTCATTGAATCAAATGAAATGATGAATTTTTTTTTTTAACATAAAAATTCTTTTTTTGATCCTCTAGATCACACAAAGTGTAAGAGGAGAGCATATTCGATAAATTATTAATTCTTTTTAGATGTAAGAAATAAGGTCTCCAAATTACACTTCCCCAGTAATGGCGCCAAAATGTCTAGTCAATTTAGTGTCCTAAATTACTCTACATAAATTATCAATCCGGGTATCGTAAACTGATGAAGTGTGGTGCACTATATGAGCTTAGTTAACATTTTTCTTACTTTTTTGTTTTATAGTTTATGTTGTTTTTAGGGGTTTTGTTTCTTATGCTTAAGGAAATTAATCTAAGAATGAAAATTTATGCTTCTAGATGAAAATATATAAATGTTAATGGTTAACTAAATCTATGACTTTTAATGTTAAAATCTAATTTCTAAAGAAGGGAGAAAAGGAAATGAATATTAGATAAAAACAAATAAAAACTTTGAATAGTTAGATTAATATAAGCCGGCAAAATGTCTATGAAATGAAAGCAAAAATGATAACAGCTAAATGAAGTATTTTATACTCTGTTATAAAATTTTGGGAGAACTACCTCCTTGTGATAGCATTTGGAGGGATCCAATACTTCATTGTTCTAAAACTGAAAATGAAATTGCAACAAACTTAAATGAAAGACTAAGATTGAAAGTGAAATTGCAACTAATCTACTATAACAGCTAAATGAAGTGTTTTATCACTCTGCTATACAATTTTGGGAGAACTACCTCCTTGTGATAGCATTTGGAGGGATCCAATACTTCATTGTTCTAAGAAAAAGTAAACATAAAAATGTAGAGAAAGACTCGTTCATAAATAAAATACTTCACCACTTAGTTTTAAGATGAACCATCAATTGAAAGGGCTTTCAGAAATATTCACTTACAACATGAGTTATTAAACTAACATCAAATCTACCGTGTGCTCTAATGCTCCAAGCATAATTGGAAAATAGGAGAACTACTTTCTTGGACTATTTTGCTAAGCATAGATTACACAGTTAGCTAAATCTACAATCAACCGTTGAACACACTTGCATGAATTAAACTTGCATCAATGGAAAATCTAAACTATTAAACTTGAAAATAATAAAATGACATACTTGAATGAAGTCAAAGCAAAACTACAAAATAAAATCTACTCTACCTTACATTCTAATATTCTCCATGACATCTACTTCACATCTCCTTCCATGTTGGGAACTTCAAAGCTTTATTCAAATTCTTCAAAATTACAAAGTACAACAAGTTGAGCTAACAAAGTTTGCAAAGCTTTCAAATAAAGGAGAGAGATCTCCTATTTATACAAAAATATGAGAAGTCATCTCATTAATGAGAGCCTATGAATCTCTCCCTATACCTCTATAGTTATAATCAAAATAGGAAATTATAAGACACATGTCTTCTTAGAGTTTCAATACAAATAGGAAATGTAACACATATCATCATGATTCCATGATCCTCTCCACTCAAATTCGAATTTGGTCTTAGGATGCCACATAAAGTTCTTCTAGAAGCTTCCTTTTGATCTACACATGTCAACAATCTCATCCCATTTGTTAGGTATAGGCATATGCACATTATTTTCTAATTTTTAACCACAAAGTCACTTAAAAAGGCTAAGAATTAATAAAGTTTGGAAAAACATAAATTTGACCGAATAATGATGAAAGTGAAATGAATGTAGTGACATGGTAGTGAAATGAAGTTGAAATGGAGGTGATATAATGGACATAATAGTGAAAGTGTAATGGAAGTGAATGACAATTTCAAGACCCAACAGCTGCCACATAAATATTGCGACAGCGATCAGCGTGGTCAATGAGGACCGTCGATCAAGCGCGCAGATCGAAGGCCCGAGTTAACTCGTGATATCGCATCAGAGAAACACTCGGGAGCGCTTACCAACGGCCCAGGGCTTATGCGATATGCGATTGCGACAAGTCGCATCGCAATATCGCGTCAGAGTAGTACAACAAAGCAAGGTCGATATACATATGACTTGTGATAGTCGGACCTGATGGAGTTATAGATGATATTTTATATATTTTGAGATCCAGAAAATGGCATTTTCCTTTGTATTTCGCATTTTCGTTAAATAAACGAAATGTAAAGGAAATGCACTCGATGCGATGAAGTGGACCTAATGGAACTTATAGATGAAAATATATAGCATTTCAAGTCTGCCATAAAGCCATTTTGCGATATTTTCAGTGTTTTAATGTATTTTTCAAATACATAGGGAAACCACGAAATGAGTGGGATCTCGGACAGGCTATAGGCAGTAAGTGGTTTTGGCCGGGCTCCACCCGAGCCCATACACTGGCTACCACCTAGCTAGGCGCCGGAGAGAGAAAACCACCCTTTTCAGGTAGGTAATCTCTATGCACATTAGCCACCCGAAATCAATAACAATGGTTGATCAACAATCACTTGCGATCGCACCCAAAGACGAATCCGAAGGGAATATAGGGCGAAACTAATGATTCTTTAAGTCTGATAGACTGCGTTTGGGTAGATTTTCCTATGTATTTGTGTATTTCTCTGTGTAAACAGAGAACGACCATTTTTGGGATTTCAAAGGCACCGATGGTCCATTTTGTTATAGAATAGGTGGCCACCATCCCTTAAGGCGTTTAGCAATGATTGCTAACGATCAGAAGGGGATTCGAGGGGACAGAGGCTGGGATCCAGAGAGCCCAAGAAGGGGAAACAAACAGACAGTGTTGATTGGCTTTAAAACCATATACTAACAGAGACAGAGTCAAGCAGTGCTGAGACAGAGAGAAAACAGAGACAAAGAGCGAGTCTGTGTACTCAGAGAGACTTGAGGGAATCAAGTAAACTCCTATTGCTTTATATCGTGTGTTGAGACTCAAATTGAGCTCACTTTTGTAAAAATCTGCTCTTGAATACATAATAGAGAGGTCAGCACTGAAGGCTGGACCAGGAGATGTAGTCCAGGAGTTTTGGGTGCACTCCATATTAAACTTGTTGTGTTTATGTGTGTTTGTCTATTATGTTTCTTTAACTGCTTCCTTGTCTATGTTATTCGCAATCTTATTGATCCATTGCACTAAGTAATATAGGAAAATTGATGCACATAAGTCTATAATACCTTAATATTAGTCTAAGATATTCATTTCAAATCAAGTGGTATCAGAGATTTAGGTTTGCTAAGGTTAGACAAGCTTGTGCTGGATTGTTTAATGCTAACTAGGTCAAAGCTCAAATTAGGAGAAGGAGAACTGGTTGAAGCTAACCCAGAAATTGGAAGAGTCTATCCTAGGAGGAAAATGGCAGAACAAGTCCCATTGGAATCAGAATCTCAATTCATGGAAAGTTTCATGACCATGAGAGCCATGGTAGAAGAGATGTATCGAGAATTCAGGAAAGGTCAAGGTGAAAGTACTTCAACCTCCAAACAAGATAAAGGAGTAGAAGAAACTCTTCTGGTTGTCCATTCAGAAGGCAAAGGGAAAGGGGAAGATGCTCCTCCATCAACACCTCCTTCTAGCCCTGAAAATAAAAAGAAGAAAACATCTTTGATTAAATTAGATGTAAAGTTTGATTGCCAATCTATGATGGAGAATTAAATGCAAAAAAACTAGATAACTGGATTAGACAGATTGATGTATATTGCAGTGTGCAGAACATCGATTCGGAAAGGAGAAAGATTCAGTTGGCTAGCCTTCACCTTGGAGGAACTGCCCTAGTGTGGTGGGAAGGCAAGACAGAAGTTGATTTGAAGAAGCATGGTAAAATTCTTTTTACCTGGAATGAATTTGTTTCTTATATTAAAAACAATTCTATCCACTAGCTTATATGCAGCAAGCAATGATGAGTTAGCAAACTCTTCGCCAATTAAAGGGGAAAAGTGTACAAAGCTATACCCAGGAATTTAGAAAAAAGAGATTTAATTCTAGGCATTTCTCTAGACTCACATGAAACTGTGTTGAAGTATATAGGTGGTCTGTATAGCTATTTGAGGCACACCATTCTCATGTTTAACCCTACTAGCATAGATGAGGTATCAGTTCAGACTACACATCTAGAGGCTAGAGGCAAGAATGTGAACCCAAAGATTAGGGGATCATCAAAACCCACTGCAAGCAAGAACAAGGAAAAGAAGAAGTAGAAATGGAAAGAGAGGAAGGCAAATGCTGTAAATAAAGACAAACCTTCATGCACTCACTGCAAGAAGGATGGACATGATGATGCACATTGCTGGTCTTTGCATCCGGAGCTGAAACCCAAGAAGTTTGGTGGTAAGAAGAAGAATACTATTGATGTTATTCAGAAAGACTTGGGGTCAGACTTAGGTGATGAAACAACAGTCACAGCTACAGGTATAAAAGGTAAAAATTCTAAAGCATCTACTAGTAATTCTGCACAATCTATTGATAATGAAGAAAATGAGAGGAAAAGACATGAGCTTTTTCATATTAGAGTTATTTCCGAGCATCAAAATATTGATACTTTATTTGATATTGGATCACAAGTAAACTTGATTTCTTAAGCAATTGTGAAGAAGTTGGGATTACTAACCACACCTCACAAGAAGCCATATCCATTAGGTTGGGTATGTGATAAAGCAAAGCTACAAGTGACTAGACAATGTAAACTTAGATTTGCTATTGGGCAACATTTGTAGATGAGGTTGAGTTAGATATAGTCCCCTTGGATATATGTGGAATTGTTTAGGAAGTCCTTACTTATATGATAGAAAAGCCATTTTCTATAGAGCTGAAAATAAGTATCAACTTACTAAGGATGGAATAGAATATATTGTAAGAGCTCATAAACTCAAAAATAATTACTCTCTCATAAATTAAGGGCATATGCAAAGAATTGTAAATTCATGCAAGCAAATTTTACTAATGGTTGTAAAGGAAAAGAACCCTGATAAAACCAATATATTTGAGGGTTGTAATGCTAAACAGAAAGTTGATTTAGAAAAAGTTGTTTCAGAATATGATATCCTATTTCAAGAACCTAAAGGTCTGCCACCCAAAAGGGAAATAGTACATGATATTCTTTTGCAGCAATATGCTCCATTGCCTAACATCGAAATATACAGGTTATCCGCTTTGGAGAATGTAGAGATCAAGAAGCAGGTACAGGAGCTACTCAATAAAGGGTTCATAAGACCAAGCACATCACCATTTGGATCTCCAATCGTCTTGGTGAGGAAGAAAGATGGTTTTTGGAGGATGTGCATTGATTACAGAGCACTAAATAAAATAACGATCAAGAATCGTTATCCCCTTCCTCGCATTGATGATCTATTAGATCAACTGAAAGAAGCAGTTTACTTTTCCAAGTTGGACTTGCATAGTGGCTATCATCAGGTCATAGTTGCAGAACAAGATGCATGGAATACTGCTTTCAAAACAAAGCAAGGGTTGTATGAATGGCTAGTTATTCCTTTTGGCTTAACTAATGCTCCTGCCACTTTCATGAGAGTTATGAATGATGTACTCCGACCTTTTATTGATGATTTTGTAATTGTATATTTAAATGACATTTTTGTTTTCAATAAAACATGAGAAGAACATTTTAAGCATGTAAAGCAGACTTTAGATGTTTTGAAAAGAGAAAATATCTATGTGAAGTTATCAAAATGTGAATTTGGCAAAACATCTTTAAATTATTTGGTGTTGGGTGTGGAGCCTGATTATCTTCTATATTCAAAGGTATCGCCACATAGGACCCCAGTTCGAAATGGGGTCAGCAACGACGCCCGTAAAATATTCGCTGTAGGGGGGGTCCAGGGGGGGCGGCTACGACCTTTGGGAGCCCCCCCTAGCGGGGGGTTTCGAGGGCAGCGCCCTTGAAGCTAAAAACTACTGTAAAATTGCCTTGTAAAAGTATAGTAATTTCTAGTCAATCAGGGTCGTTCATTAGGCGGATGATCTGACGGTAGAACTTATGTTTAGTTTAGGGTTTTTTGCCCTAGAAGGCAACCGCTCTCTTTGTATGAGGGTATTGTATTTGAGGCTATGTGATAGATGTGTATTCTGTGAGCGAGAAACAGAGAGGTGAGACTGTGAGAGAAAACAGAGGATATTACAGCGGATTTGTTGTAGGTCATGTCTCTTCATTTTGCTGGATAATAGAAAGGAGGGACTGGCTGTTTGGGGTGGATGTAGCCCAAACTGGGTGAACCACGTATATCTGTGTCTCTCTTGTTTTGTGCGTTTTCTTTGTTTATATTTCTGCAATATTTTATGTGTCCCATTGCTCCGTAATATATAATTTTCTAACAACTGGTATCAGAGCCGAAGGTCTATTTGGCTGATAAACTCGCAGGAAAGAAGGGTTACTGGTTCGAGTGGGAGCAATGGCAGAATATGGTAAGTTTAGGGTCGAGAAATTTAATGGCAAAAACTTCTCGTTGTGGAAGATGTAGATGGAAGATTATCTGTATTAGAAAGATCTATACCTACCATTGGGTGGAAAATCAAAGATGCCGACGGGTATGACAGACGAAGAATGGAACCTTCTCGATAGAAAGGCACTCGGAACAATATGGTTGTGCCTTGCTGCGTCAGTCGCCTTCAACATTTCGAAGGAAACCACGACAGAGGGTTTGATTCAGACGCTGTCGAAACTATATGAAAAACCCTCGGCCTCAAACAAGGTATTTCTTATGAAACGGTTATTTAATATGAAGATGTCGGAAGGTGGAGCTGTTGTAGACCATTTAAATGATTTTAATACAGTTACAAGTCAGTTAAGTTCTGTAGGGGTAAACTTTGATGATGAAGTTAGAGCTCTGTTATTCTTGTGCTCATTACCAGAAAGTTGGAATGGTTTGGTAATGGCCATTAGTAACTCCGTTTCTGGATCTAGTACTTTAAAGTTTGATGATGTTGTCGGTGCTATCCTTAGCGAGGAAATGCGACGGAAAAGCTCCGGTGAGACATCGGGAAATGCTTTGAGTGCAGAGTCTAGAGGAAGAAAAATGGAAAGAGAAAAGAGCTCAGGATATCGTAGTAAATCAAGGAAAGGCAGATCCAAGTCCAGATCGGGGATAGTGTGCTGGAAATGTGGAAAGAAAGGACACCTAAAAAAAGACTGTAGATCTCGGAAGGGAAAAGAAGGAGATGCACAGCAAGAAAACAATCATGAATCAAATTTGACAGGTGAGGTGTTACAAGATGCTTTGATTCTTTCTTTCGAAAATATTACTGATTCCTGGGTGGTAGATTCAGGGGCTTCATTCCATGCCACACCTCATAAGAAATACTTTCATGACTATGTTCAAGGAGATTTTGGACAAGTTCGTCTGAGTGATGATAAACCCTGTAAAATCATTGGAATGGGTAAGGTTCTTATAAAACAGCAGAATGGAAGCCAATGGCTATTAAAGGAGGTAAGGCATGTTCCAGATCTAAAGAAAAATCTGATTTCAATAGGGCAGTTAGGTGGTGAAGGTTGTGTGACAACTTTCACAGATAAAGCTTGGAAGGTCACCAAAGGAGCCCTGGTAATAGCAAAAGGCGAAAAGGTTGGTACATTGTATTTATGCAATGGTATTTCTAACTCTGTTAATGCTTTAACTTACAAAGGAGCAGATGCAGCATTATGGCATCATAGGCTCGGACACATGAGTGAAAAGGGGATGAAGATTCTTCACTCAAGGAATTTGTTGCCAGGTTTGAAGAATGTTGATTTGGACTTCTGTGAGAATTGCATTTATGGAAAACAGAAGAGAGTCAGATTTCTCAGAGTTGGGAAAGAAAAGAAGAATGAAAAATTAGAGCTTGTGCATACAGATGTATGGGGACCTGCTCAGGTATCATATCTTGGTGGCTCTCATTATTATGTTACTTTTATTGATGATGCAACTAGAAAAACTTGGATTTATTGTATTAAGAATAAATCTGATGTATTTGATACTTTCAAGAAATGGAAAGCTTTGGTTGAGATTGAGACAGGAAAGAAATTGAAGTGTCTTAGATCAGACAATGGAGGTGAATATTGCAGCAAAGAGTTTGATAGGTATTGTTCAGAGCATGGAATTCGCAGAGAGAAGACAATTCCAAGAACACCACAAGAAAATGGTGTGTCAGAAAGGATGAACAGAACAATCATGGAGCGTGCAAGGTGCATGAGATTGCATGCAGGATTGCCTTTACAGTTTTGGGCAGATGCTGTAGATACTGTTGTTTATCTAATAAATAGAGGGCCTTCAAGTTCCTTGGATGGTGGTGTTCCAGAGGAAGCATGGACAGGTAAAAAGGTAAACTACTCTATTTTAAATCCTTTTGGTTGTGAGGCCTTTGTCCATATTGATAAAGAAAATAGAACAAAGCTTGAGGCAAAGTCAAAGAAATGTACCTTTATTGGATATGGTGTTAATGATTTTGGTTATCGCTTATATGATTACGAAAATCACAAAATCATTAGGAGCAGAGATGTAATATTCAATGAAAAGGTCTTGTATAAGAATCAGTTGCAGGAAAAGAAACGGGAAAAGGAAAACAAGGAATACGCAGTTCTTGATGAAATCACTGAAAAAGTAAAGGTGCCTGAAAATAATAATAATCAACAACCACAACAACAGCAACCACCACAACAACAACAGGCACCCCAAACACCTGAAAGTGGTGTTAGAATATCTACCAGGATAAGTAGACCCCCTAAACGATACTCTCCTTCATTATATTATTTATTGTTGACTGATTCCGGTGAACCCGAATGTTATGAAGAAGCAATGTAGGTTGAAAGCAGGAAGAAGTGGGAGGTAGCCATGGAAGAAGAGATGGACTCCTTAATGCATAACCAGACTTGGGATTTAGTCAGGTTGCCTGTAGGAAAAACTACATTGAAGAATAAATTGGTTTACAGGCTGAAGGAAGAAGATGGGGGAAAACAGAGGTATAAAGCTAGACTTGTGATGAAGGGGTTTGCACAGAAGAAAGGTATTGATTTTGATGAAATATTTTCTCCTGTTGTTAAAATGACTTCAATTAGAACTATTTTAAGTCTTGTAGCAGCTGAAGATTTGCATCTTGAGCAGTTAGATGTAAAGACAGCCTTTCTCCATGGGGATTTGGAGGAAGAGATATATATGTAGCAGCCACAAGGATATGAGGTGAAAGGGAAGGAGAAACTAGTGTGTAGGTTGAAGAAGAGCTTGTATGGCTTAAAACAGGCTCCAAGGCAGTGGTATCTAAAATTTGACAAGTTTATGTCTGAACAAGGTTATACTAGATGTCACTCTGATCATTGTGTTTATTTGAAAAAGCAAAATGATGGCAGCTATATTATATTGTTATTGTATGTAGATGACATGCTTGTTGCAGGATCTAACATGCAGGAAATAAATGTGCTCATAAGAAAATTGGCAAATTCATTTCCAATGAAGGATTTGGGAGCTGCAAAACAAATCCTTGGTATGAGAATAACTAGAAATAGAAAAAATAGTAAATTAACATTGTCTCAAAATGAGTACATACAAAAGGTGTTGAAAAGATTTAACATGCACAATGAAAAACCAGTTAGTACACCTTTTGCTAGCCATTTCAAACTTGGCAAGGAAATGTGCCCAAAGACCCAAGAAGACATGGATTATATGTCTAAAGTTCCATATGCATCAGCAGTTGGAATCTTAATGTATGCAATGCTCTGCACAAGGCCTGATATTGCACATGCAGTGGGAGTTGTAAGCAGGTACATGAACAATCCAGGAAAGGAACATTGGATGGCAGTGAAATGGATTCTCAGATATTTGAAAGGTACCACAAATCAAGCATTATGCTTTGGTGGTTCAAACATCTCCCTACAAGGATATGTTGATGCAGATATGGCAGGTGACAAAGATAACAGGAGGAGCACTACAGGATATGTATTTACTGTTGGAGGAATAGTTGTCAGTTGGGTTTCAAAAATCCAAAGTGTTGTTGCACTTTCAACAACAGAAGCAGAGTATGTTGCTGCTACAGAGGCTAGTAAAGAAATGATTTGGTTACAAAGGTTTATGGGTGAATTGGGTAAGGAGCATGATATGGGCACGTTATACAGTGATAGCCAAAGTGCCATTCATCTTGCAAAGAACTCAGCATTTCATTCCAGGACTAAACACATACAGCTCAAGTACCATTTCATACGATCAGTGTTGGAAGATGGAGAGTTGAAGCTAGAAAAGATACACACTAGCCAGAATCCTGCAGATATGATAACAAAAGTTGTAACCAGGGAGAAACTGAGAATATGCTCAGTTTCAGTTGGTCTTCAAGGATGACGACGAAGATGAGAAACAGCCAGGTCCAAAGAGGAGTCATTGTCCAGCAAATGGAGCAGTGGTGGAGTTGCTACAATCAGTCTCCTGGGAGATTGTTGGGTGTGGAGCCTAATTATCTTCTATATTCAAAGGTATCGCCACATAGGACCCTAGTTCGAAATGGGGGCGGCAACGTCGCCCGTAAAATATTCGCTGCAGGGGGGGTCCAGGGGGGAGTGGCTGCGACCTTTGGGAGCCCCCCCCTGGTGGGGGATTTCGAGGGTAGCACCCCCGAAGCTAAAAATAGCTGTAGAATTGCCTTGTAAAAGTATAATAATTTCTAGTCAATCTGGGCCGTTCATTAGGCGGATGATCTGACAGTAGAACTTATGTTTAGTTTAGGGTTTTTTGCCCTAGAAGGCAACCCCTCTCTTTATATGAGGGTATTGTATTTAAGGCTGTGTGATAGATGTGTATTCTGTGAGCGAGAAACAGAGAGGTGAGACTGTGAGAGAAAACAGAGGATATTACAGCGGATTTGCTGTAGGTTGTGTCTCTTCATTTTGTTGGATAATAGAAAGGAAGGATTGGTTGTTCGGGGTGGATGTAGCCCAAACTGGGTGAACCACGTATATCTGTGTCTCTCTTGTTTTGTGCATTTTCTGTGTTTATATTTCTGCAATATTTTATGTGTCCCATTGCTCCGTAATATATAATTTTCTAGCAATTGGGTCATATTGTAGGGGGTGGTGAATTGAAGATAGATCCCTCTAAGGTTGAAGTCATTGTGAACCGGCCTAAACCCAAATTTGCTACAAAACTTAGAAGCTTCCTAGGAGCAGCACATTATTGGAGAAAGTTTATTTCTAACTTTTCCTTGATTGCAGCTCCCTTACATGCTTTAACATGATTTAATAAGGTGTTTCAGTGGGGAGGCAAATAGAAGAAAGCCTTTGACACCTTGAAAGAAAAAATTAGTATAGCACCAGTACTAGCACTGCCAGATCTTCAACAACCATTTGAGATTGAAACATATGCCAGTGACTATGCCATGGGAGCAATGTTGATGCAACATGGTAAACCCATATGTTATCATTCTAAGACATTTACTTCTGTAGTAGTTAATTATCCTATGATAAATAATTGTATGCATTAGTACAAAGTGTGAAAAAGTGAAACATTACCTAATGGGAAAAGAAATAGTTATACATACAGATAATCAACCACTTCAATACTTGCACTCACAAACTAAATTGCAGCAATCAAGACACTATAGGTGGATGGGTTTTCTACAACATTTTTATCTTGTCATCAGATATAAGAAGGGCATACATAAGAAATTTGAAGATATTCTATCAAGACCAATCATAAATGCATCTACTATACTTAAGCATAACTCAATATTGCATGAAAGCTACATTGAACAATATGCTCAAGATGTAGATTTTCAAGATGTATATGCAACTTTAAGTCATGGAAAACAAGTAGAAGAATTGGATTATCATGTTAAGGACCAACTCTTATATCATTTGGGAAAGTTATGTATTCCTCAAACTGAAAGAGTTAACATAATCCGAGAAGCACATACTTCTCTTATATCAGGTCATTTTGGTGTAAGTAAAACAATTGCACAGCTGCAAAGGTTCTGTTATTGGCCAAGAATGTATGAAACAGTTTCTAGATATATTAAAGGGTGTACCATGTGTGCTAAAAGCAAGCCCAGCAATAGAAAATCAGGCTTGTACACTCCACTTCCAGTTCCTTCTCGTCCTTGGGAAAGTGTTTCCATGGACTTTGTTGGGGGATTGCCAAAATCTAGAAAAGGTCATGATTATTTATATGTTATTGTGGACAAGTTCAGCAAAATGTGTATTTTAATACCTTGTGACAACAATAGTACAGCTGAACAAACAACAAAGTTATTCTTTCAGCATGTATGGGTTCATTTTGGGTTACCCACTTCCATTGTATCTGATTGATATTCCCGATTTTTTGGGAAGTTTTGGTCAAGTCTGTGGGAATTTATGGACACCGGACTGAAGAGGAGCACAGTTTTTTATTCAAAAATAGATGGCCAAATAGAGGTGGTCAACAGGAAAATAATCCAATTGCTCAGAGGCTATTGAAACAAGCATCCCAAGCTTTGGGATGAAAATTTGTGCTATGTGCAACATGCTTACAGTCGTGTTAAACACTCTTCTACACAAAGATCTCCTTTTGAGACTCGTTTTTGTTTTACACCAAGGTATCCCTTGGATTTTGTCTTTAGTAAAGACATAGCAGTTGATGGACACAGTGATGTGGACAAAGCAACCAAGTTCATTGAACAGATCCAAGAAATTCACCAGGCAGTGTAGGAACAGCTGGAGAGAAGTCAAGCCAAGTATAAGGCAAGGCATGATAAGCATCGAATTGAGCATAGCTTCCAAGTTGGTGATCAAGTCTGGTTGTACATCAACAAAGACAGAATGCAAGGTGAAGGCAAGAAGTTGAAGCCAATAAGGTATGGGCCTTTCAAGATACCTGAGAAAATTCGTAAAAACGCTTTTCGCCTTGATCTGCCAGCTTACATGCATATCTATTCAGTAGTTAATACAGAGAACTTGAAACTGTTTGAACCTTCATTGATTGAAGATCCCGAAGAGAAAAGTCAGTTGCCTTCTATTGATGATCTGTTGCCTGAATATCTCAATGAGTTGCAGGAAGATACAATTCTGGACATGAAGGTGAGAACTATGTGCAAAGGGGATGTTGAGTACTTCAAAATCGGACTCAAAGGTTCAAAACCAAGCAGTGCAAGATGGATAGAGATTAGACAAGTGAGGAAGCTGTATCCTCACTTGATTGATGCTTAAAAACCAACTTTTTGTGGTCCAAAAGCTTTTTCAGTGGTAAAGCGTGATCCAAAATGGATCGTAGAAAACCCTCTAAGTCTTTAAAGTCTTCTAAATATAAAAACTATCACAAAAGAAGAACTCTTAAAAATGGCAAATTACACTATCGGGAGTGAAAAACATGAAGAAACAGTGGAAAACAGGCCTATCGGAGGTCAAAGGAATGACGCACAGGAGCCGTCAGATCTGACCGATCAGTGGTCCAGATTCTATCAGCATATCACAATCGGCGGAGGCTATCGAAGGTTATTAGAGGTTGCCACATAAATATTGTGACAACGATCAACACGGTGAATTAGGACCATTGATCAAAAGAGCAGATCGACGGCCCGGGTTAATTCGCGATATCGCATCGGAGAAACAGATAGGAGCGCTTACCAACGGCCCAGGGCTTATGCGATATGCAATTGTGACAAGTCGCATCACAATATCAAGTCGAAGCAGTACAATGGAGCGGGGATGATATACATATGACTTGCGATAGCCAAACCTGATGGAGTTATAGATGATATTTTATATATTTTGAGATCCAAAAAACGGCATTTTCCTTTGTGTTTCGCATTTTCATTAAATAAACAAAATGCAAAGGAAATGCACCCAATGCAATGAAGCGGACCCGATGGAACTTATAGATGAAAATATATAGCATTTCAAGTCTACCATAAAGCCATTTTGCGATATTTTCAGTGTTTTAATGTATTTTTCAAATACATAGGGAAACAACGAAACGAGCGGGATTTCGAGTGGTCTGTAGGTGATAAGTGGTTTTGGCAGGGCTCCGCCTGAGCCCATACACTAGTTGCCACGTGGCTAGGCGCCGAAGAGAGAAAACTGCCATTTTTGGGCAGGTAATCTCCATGTGCGTTAGCCACCCGAAATCAATAACAGTCGTTGATCAACAATCACTTGTGATCACGCCCAAAGACGAATCCGAAGGGAATATAGGGCGAACTAATGATTTTTTAAGTCCGATAGACCGTGTTTGGGTGGATTTTCCTGTGTATTTGTGTATTTCTCTATGTAAACATAGAACGACCATTTTTGGGATTTCAAAGGCACCGATGGTCCATTCCATTACAGAACAGGTGTCCACCATCCCTAAAGGCATTTAGCAATGATTGCTAACGCTCAGAAGGGGATTCGAGTGGAAAAAGGCCAAAAGCTATAGAGCTCGAGAAGGGGAAACAAACAGACAGCGCCAATTAGCTTTAAAGACACAAACTAACAGAGACAGAGACAAGCAGTTCTGAGATAGAGAGAAAATAGAGACAGAGAGTGAGTCTATGTACTCAGAGAGACTTGAGGGATTCAAGTAAACTCCTATTGTTTTGTATCTTTGTGTTGAGACTCAAATTGAGCTCACTTTTGTAAAACTCTGCTCTTGAAGACATAATAGAGAGGTCACCACTGAAGGCTAGACCATGGGACGTAGCCCAGGAGTTTTGGGTGAACTCCATATTAAACTTGATGTGTTTATGTATGTTTGTCTATTATGTTTCTTTAACTGCTTCCTTGTCTATGTTATTCACAATCTTATCAATCCATTGCACTAAGTAATTTAGGCAAATCCATGCACATAAGTCTATAATACCCTAATATTAGTCTAAGATCTTCATTTCAAATCAGCAACAAGTTCGTCGTTATGGGGTGAGAAGCCTTCTTAATTATCCCAATTATTTGTTTATGATTTATTTATCTCATCCTTTATAAAAAAAAATCTTTATTTTTCAGGATTTTTTGGCAGAGTTCGATCCTCATGCTAAAACTATGGGTTCGGTCAGCATTGGTAGTAGCATCAATGCTTCACCTATGAGTGAGTCACCTATCATTGAGATGGCTACAACCGCTCAACCACCCATAGTAGGATTTGCACCCAGTGAACAATGTACATCAGGATCTACACATGATGTTGTGGATGTAGAGCATGATACAATTGCACAATTTGAAATGAGATTTCCTGGATCTTCCCGTGTTACTAGCACGGGATCACTACTGATCACGTTTTTAGTATATGATGACAATGTACCTATGAAAATAGAGAAACTTCTAGGTATTTAATAAAATTTTTTTAATATTAAGTACAACCTAAATGAAATTAATGTATAGGGTGTGATTATTAAAAACTAATGATAATATCGTTTTACAGGAAATGATGTATTTTATAAGCATTTGTATGACATAACCTTGGAAATATTTGGGCCTACCATTTTCACAAACTAGAAATCTTAAAGTTCCAAGTTAAAAGAGGAACTTATTAACAGGATGGTCCTCTTTTTCGATGATGGTGCCTTCAACAAATTTGGAATTACCTCAAAGGCAGGCAAAGGCAGGCCTACATTTAATTTTTTTGCGGGACTAGTATATGTCTCAATTGGAAAGGGTCAGGTCACATGAGCACCCTCCATTGATTCTAGAGATGGAGTGGAGAGCGCTCATGGCATATGCACATGACAAGGCACTTCGAAAAGTAGGGAAGACTCCACCCAGACAAAGAAATTATGAGGCACATTTAATAATGTAATTATGATGCTTTATCATTGCGACATCTAATTAAGTTTTTAAAATTTTTCAATATAGGTTCTCAGATACTTCCAAATCTACAAAGACTAGAATGCCCAAACATGGGCAACATCATCTTGGCCTAGATGGTTACTCGAAACTAGCCACAAAAAATTGTAAGTTTATAAAAAATAATTTACATCCAAATTTTAAATTGTTAGTAATTTTAATTTAATATCATAGAAGAAGAAAAATCCATGTTCTGATGAAAAATCACAGGGTAGATAATTCAAAGAGGCTCCCACGAAGGAAGACCTAAAGCTCACTTTCAAGCATGGCTATCAAGTCGTGGTTGAATGAAGGACAAGCTTGGTGTATTCAAAGTCTTCCAGCTTCGAACATAACACTCGTGAAAATAAAATCAACGAATATCATTTATAAATAATTACTTGTACAACTATTTGTTAATATTTTTTTCCATAAAGTAATGTGCTTGATTTTAAAAAGCAGGTAAGTAATGTACATACAACACATGAGCCTACTGATGATGGAGTTCCTAATCTTGAGACTGATGTTCATCTCAATACTAGAGGTATTTCATGTGTTATAAAAAAGTTGTAGCATGGAATACAATTAAAAATATTTAAGTGCAAATGGTGTATTAATTATAACCTCTCTTGTTTCTACACCAGGGCATGTACAAGATGTGGCCATAGAAGAGGAGGAACATATGGCCACATCCGAAAGTATTCCACTACCAAATAAGTTAAAGAACAATATACTACTTTTTTATTAATAAACCATTTGTAATAATAATAACTATAAATATCAATTTAACATTTCTTTCTTATTGCAGTTGATGCTCAGCCCCACTTTCAGCAGTATAGTCGTATGACTAGGTTAGAAGCAATACATATTACACCAGAGACCACAACAACTAAAGGGGGCCAAGATCAATACATCCTGGCTAATTACATGTTAAAAACGAGAAAGAAAGATGATAAAAATTGACTAAACTTGTTTATTTAGAGACTGTTGTTTTTAGTACCACATTTTTTATTGAGAGGTTGAATGCCTCATGGCATGTGCACATGAAAATTAGAACGGTTTTGTTTCATGTTGTGTAAAAATATTTTGTGTGATATAACGAGGGTGTAGAATACCATATATTTGATAAATTTATGGTATAAGTCAATTAACTCTATAACGAACACCAAGAGCCTATAATCATATTCCCTTGTTAAACTAAGCCTTTACACAATTCGTGCCCATGATAAGTCAACCATCTACTAATTTGAATGCCTATCCCACTCCATCAAACATTACCACACTCCTAATTTATGTGCCAGATACTCCTACTTCAATGCCTAATCACAACAATTTGTGATTATGATGAAAATTTAAGTACACATGTGTGTAATTTCCATGGTGGGATGTATGAATCATCATCCCCAAATTTCTATCAAAGATTATAATAACCTTGAATGGGCTAGCACTGGTCTGTCATCATCATCTAAAAATGACCCGGCAGATGAAATTTTTTTGTGTCTATCATCATCACTTCACACTATCTCATGGATGACCCTTTCTATAGATTATATGCATGAATTTATGGAAGATCATCCCCTCTACCTATCCTATGATTGATTGTGATAGCAAGTGAATAAAGGACAATTAACAGATATTTGTTAAAAAGATCCCCTACTTATAAATTGTACTTTGTTCACTTATTCTCACAATCAATCATAGGCTAGGTAGATGTGATGGTTTGCCAAATATTCATGTGTATAATTTGTAGAAGGGGTCATCTATGAGACAGTGTGAAGTGATGATTACAAACATGGTAAATTTTCATTTTCCAGGTCATTTTGAGATGGTGATGTCATACCAGTGCTAAACCATTTAAGGTTATAATAATTGATGGGCAATGTGTTGATGACTATTCATACATCCCATAATGGACATTACATCGTGTACTTAAATTGCCATCATAATCGCAAAATTTTATGAACTGACAACTGATATATGTTAGAATTTTGTTAGACTAATATAGATTAGAAAGTACAACCAATATATAGATCCACCCCTCTTGCGACAGCCTCGACAGCGTAATGAGTATATTACCAGGTCATCAAAAATAAAGAAATTTTTTTACTCAATCTTATATGAGGTTGTTGCGTGTGCAAGAGGAGCAGCGACGTCGACATAGCGAGAGACTGCGCACAGCACCATTGCCATGGCACTAGGAGGGGGCCTCGAGCTTGACCCTCCCCTTCCACCTCAACTATCTGGGTTTCGAAAACTGGTAGCAGCTTGCAATAAACGGCCAACAAATGAAAACCAGCAAAAGTTTGTCAAAAGAATGGAAACCATCCCCACAGTTGCTCTATCGACTAAAGAACCCTACAAATCGGCTCTAAACCTAGTAGAATGACGGATTATTGGGCAGTTCACTGGGCTATTGCCCTTGCCGAAAGCTGTGGATGCCTGGGTGCAAAGGAAATGGCGATCTCTTATCAAGGAAGGAATCAAAAGCCACTTCATCAGAAAAGGCTTCTTTGTATTCATATTTGAATCAATAGAAGAAAGGAACTTCATATTTAGAAATGGCCCGTATTTCATGGGTCCTCAGGGTTTGTATCTAAACCAATGGACTCCAAACTCCGATCCAACTCAGGATGCGCCCTCGGTTGTCCCCGTCTGGGTGCGCTTGCCTCATTTACCTTTGCACTGTTGGAACCACAAATCCTTGGAAACCATACACAATAAACATGGCAAATACATCGATCGAGCAGAAAGGAGGGACCAGTACTCCTGCACAAGAATTTGTCTAGAAGTTGACCTAGAGGAAGGCCTCCCTGAAGCTATAAAAATCACGGTGGCCGACTAGTCTCACATCCAAGTGCTAGATTACGAGCAACTCGCATTAAAATGTAGGCATTTCCATGGCTATGGGCACTTTGTGAGGCACAGTAAAAAGAAATCAGAGGATGGGGCCGAGAATGCGAAAGGAGATCAATGGACTCAGGTCCAGAAATCAGCATCAGCTAAGTAGAACAACAGAATCAAAGGGAAAGGAGTGTCCACGAGGAGTGGTGCTCCACCCATATTACAAGGGGAGGGGAGCATAGTCCCTCCAAGAGCAGACATACCCACCAATCCCTTTGAAATACTCAGTACATCAAAAAAACTCCCAGATCCAGTAGAAGAAGAGGCTAAACAGCAGGCCATTACTATGGAAGAAGATAAAAGACAAGAGGAAACAGGCCCTCTCCAAACCGGAACTCCAAGAGGTGTCTCTAGCTCCCCAACCTATGCAGAAATGACAAGGAAGAAGACTCCAGAGATTTCTGGATCCTCGGAAGATGAGACAATCGAGAGGCCTTCGAAAAGAGTTGGGAGGAAATCTCACAGAGAGGCAAGAGAAGAAGAGGTGGAGAGACAAAAAATGCAAGGCAGCCAACCCATGATTGTTATAGCTCCAAATCTCACTCTTATGGTTTGTGATGCTGCACTCATGGCCTAGGGCAACCCCTCCTTCCAGACCTGGTCCTAAAATTTAAAAAACAGTGTTTTATTCCCTATACGCGACATTGCCCTGAGTTAAACGCGTGTACACACGGGTCTGTGTATACCCAACCCACGTGTATGTATTAAAACACTTAAAAAAATAAATAATTCCTCATTTTTGGGCAGAGATCGTGGGTTTTACCTGCTGATCACCTGTTAGTGCCCGTGGCCCAATTGTTCCCAACCAACTCCTAACTAAAAAACTACTTTGGAGATGGTATAAAAAGACATCAAAGGGAAGGCCAAGGAGAGAGAAAAGAGAGCAAGATTATTATGCTGAGATTTTTCCCTTAGACCAGGTCTGAAGTCCTTGGTGCTTTCTGCACTTCCCCCATTTTGCATAGGAAACCCTTGTTTCCATGTGTATTGGTGATCATTCATCCTTTATATCACCATTGAGTAAGACTTGGAAGGAGCTCTTGTTGGAGGCTTGAGGCTGGAACGAATCCGGGAGGAAGATTTGCTTGGAGCCTGCTGAAGGTGTTTCAGGTGAAATCTTTCCGTTATACGTACTTTACTTGCCCTTATATAAAGAAACACGTCTTGGTTCGCGAAACAATCTTTCTTTATGCTTATGAGATTCTTGTCTTGAATTCTTATGCAAGTAGTTACTTAAAGATTTTTATAACTAACTTTATAGCATGAAGATGGTTTCTATATAAGTATTTGTCCATGTATTGTTGTGTTCTTTGATTTGTTTGTTTTACAGGTCAAAAGACAAGAAGGGAACTCCAAGAAGGGTTTGGATCCTAAAGGCCTTCTCGAACGTAGGACCTTAGGTACGTACCCTAAACATTAGAATTTGCTTACAATAAAGACAATGGCTGTGTGTGTGTTTCTTTGAATAAGCAATCTTCGGTCTGGTAGAGTCTTAACCCAAAGGACCCTAGGGGTACTTTCCCCTCAACCAGAATTGGCGACTCCACTGGGGAACAACACTCTTGTTGTTCCTAGTTTGGGTAGTCCTCAAGCCAATCAAGGCTCAGCCCCTCTGTTTGTTGGCTCTGACTGTCTGATCTATTCTTGAACTCTAAGATTTTCCAATTTTTTCAGTCTGTATTTTTTATTTTTCTTGAAAATCTTCAGATACGCTGTTTTCCTAGATCACAGAAGCGTATATACGCAAGTTGTACTAAGTGAACCCGCATATACGCGAGTTTCCTCAGTTACAGTCGTGTGTACACGCATTCTGCACATCACTACAGGCGCGTATATTATATAATTTTCAAGATTTATAAATTTTCTTTTTGCTGAATGTTTGTCTGGTGGTTTGGGTCAGTTCGAAGCAGTCATTTTCCAGTAACAGTCCTCTGTTAACAGGGGGCATCTTGTTTTGAACTCTCTCTAGTTATAAGGAGTATCAGTCTTGTTTTCGTTGATTGCAAGCGTCATTGTTTTTTGACATACAAGATTTCTGGTTAAGAGTCTTGACTGCTCTGTTTTGGCAGAGTAGGAAGGTTGGATTCAATCTTTGTGTCCATTTTGTTTCGATGACCCTTTTTGTTTGCTTAACGAAATCATTTTTGTGACCATTTGCTCCTTCGTTTCAGGAAAGTTGTTAATTAACATCTTCTTGAAACTTGTCTTTTGATCTTTGGACTTTCATTGCTGCTTTTAAGAGCGATTTCAAACACATTTATTTTTGTTGGATTTTCATCATTTGAAAGGTGTGAATTCACAAAAGTGTTTGGTTGCTTATTCACCAATCATTGGTGTCAGTATTTTTGAGAGCCTTCTTTGAAAAAGACTTTTTGGTTTGATTGAAAGAAAATATTTTGAAAGTTTTGAGTTTCACTTTCTTGAGCTTGCTTTTCATTTGATTTCCTTTTTTGCGAAGTGAAAGTGCTTTGTGTTTATCTTAGAACTTGTTTTTATTGTTTGGACGAAATGATTGGTAACACATCATCTTCTATCTAAGCATTTTAGTGGCAAGACAAATTTGATAAGTGAGCAACTTTCCTTCTTTGTTTTTAGAGTAGTCTTTGAATCTTGCATCCACATATAGTTCTTGCATTAGGATAGATTTGCATCTCTTTTTAGGCATACATAGTTTTGTTAGTTTTTGTGAGTGTGGAGTCTGAAAAGAAAAGTAGAATTTGTTTATATTAGAAGTACCTTCTGAACCTCATAGAAATTGCTCTTCATCGAAAACAAAAAGTGCATGTGCATGTAGCTAAGTTTTATTAATTTCTTTTGCGTCCATAAAAACACCACAAGTTTCATCTCCATTACCTTGTGACTTAAAGAACAGCCTAATAAAATCAAGCACTAATTAAAATCCATTAGAACTTTTTGTTTTAGTCAGTTACACCAACAAGTTTAGGATTTTAGGGCCTTGGATTAGGCGAGTGGAGAGTTAACTCTCCAAGGCCACATAAAACGTCAAACATAAGAGTCTGATTAAAGAGAGCAAATCCAATAGCGTTAGGAAGACCAGGAAATCTCCGGATCTGGGAGTTAAGCACGAGGGTCTGTGAAGATAGGGAAGAGAGATACCCCCTCTCCTACTTGTCCGAACTTACCTCACAACTGTTCCGCCTGGCTTCTGCGACGAGTTAGTACCCATAGTTGCCTCTCCTAGGGATCTGCACAGGCGGCTGCGGAGGGGAATCCCGTGGCACCTGAGGTTGACGTTGTATCACTCTCAACAGTACTACTGGAGGGCACCCTTGCGAAGCTTGGGGGCTTGCACCAGCGCAGGCTGTTGTTAGGAGGTCAGCGTAACTTCCTCTGATACCTTCGCTGATAGGACTGGGCCCTCGTCATCCCAGACTATCTTCGGAAGGCCCCTTTGATTCACTTTCTCGTATTTTGGTGTCCGGTCCTAATCACCCGGAGCGGAAATACTTGGAAGATTGTTTGACTGGCTGTATCTTTAGGGACTTTATAGTGTGTGCTCTGTGCTCCTAGTTGGCCTAGCTTTTAATTTTTTGAGTCTTTAGTTAGATCATAACAAAAAATTCAAAGTGGCTGACCGATCTCCAAGATGGTCTCGAAGACTTCGTGGTCTCTCGCCACCAAGTTTAGAGCCTTCTCCTAGAAGGCGCAGAGGCAATACTACCGGTGGGGTTCATCCCACGCCAGTTGACGCATCGGGGATTGATCCTCCTTTCGGGGACATTAGCGGCCAAGCAAGGCCTGGCATTTCTGAGCAAGAGAGGGACACTCCAGTCCTTTCTCAAGTTCGCTTTCAAGCGGAGAATAACGTAGAGGTAGAAGAACTTTCAGAGTCATTAGTGGCTCCAAATTCTCCACTACCATCTAGTCATCCAGACGTATTGCAATACGTTGGGACTCCATCACATAGACCATCAAGTCCAGGTTACGCTACGCGCTTACCATTCATGACCACTACTGGAAGCATGGCTTCTACGAGTGCTACGACTATGCAAACCCCTACATCGGTGCAAGGGGGAGGAACCATTTCCATTCCCTCCGCTTCCTTGTTCGGATCTTTTGTTAGCACATCATTAGTGGGATCTACCTCCATTCCGTCCACGAGTGGAAATGCCCAAACCAATGCTTTTGGTACTGGACTCTTCCCTTTTGGCACCCAATCATAGGGTATTCCATCGGTTCCGTTAAGTGCCGCTACGTCCATGTTGGGCGGATCGGCTTCATTCCAAGGTTTTCCTTTTGGAAGTGGTCATATACCACATTCCAACCCAACGGTAGGATCTATGCCTTTTTCTTCTATAGGACAAAGCAGCAATCCTTTCCAAGGTTGGAGTAACCCTGGGGTTAGTAGCGCAGGAGCTGGGAATCCGTTTAACGGCCAACAAGGGAATAGGCCGTACTCCACAGTTAGCATGTTTCAAAGTATTCCTCCCCTTGCTTCGGCTTGGAATCCATATCAGGGGTTATCAACTCCTTACCATTCTTTAGGAGGAAACTTTGCAAGTTATGGAGGTTATACGGCAGGAGTTGGTCAAACTCCGAATTTTGCTGGACCACAAGGCTTGCCTTTTGGTTCAGCCGGTTCTACTGGTCACTTCGGGCAGCCTGGTGCCTCCCAAATTCCAGGACAATCTTTTCAGAGCTTAGGGAGTTCTGCCCAGTCTGGGTGGAATCCCCTAGGTCCTCCTAGGCTTCCGTTTCTGGCAACGTTAAACTTGCCAGATCTCACTAAGTTAACGAATGACCCAATCAGGTATAATCCGGCCTGGCCTCCGGTCCCAACCAAACTCCCTTCGGACATTCCAAAATTCGAAGGGAAAAGTGGTGAGGACCCAGGCGACCACGTAACCACATTCCATCTGTGGTGCTCATCCAACTCCCTCATCGACGATTCGATTAGGTTGAGACTCTTTCAGCGCACCTTGACTAGTAATGCGGCCAAGTGGTATATTGAGTTGCCAGGGGGCAGCTTTACATCGTTCGCCGACTTAGCCAACATCTTCTTAAATCACTTTCAATTCCCTGTCCGCTATGACGCCGGAACTGAACTTCTGGCCACCTTTCGTCAGGATAAGGCTACTCACATTTCCGATCACATTCAGGAATGGAGACGGATAAAGAGGCTCATTAAAGCCGAAATTCCTCCGGAATACCGTCTCGAGTGGTTTTTGAAGTCTTTACAACCCGAGATCTCTAAGGATGTCTCCATGTCTGGGGTCTATTCTAAGGAGCAAGCCATTTTTAGGGCCCAGCAATTAGAATTGATCTACTCTCAGTCTGGGATCCTACAAAAGTACTTGCCAGATGCTCCTGGATCTAAGGTTGATTTAGCTAAGCCGAAGCCAGGTCCGCACGCGGACGGTATCGTTGGGTCAGTAGACACATCTACAGTGAACTTGTTGAATCAATTGCAGCAGTTGTCTTTGCAAACTGCTTCTAACAACCAAGTCACATTGTCTAATCCGCCCGCTTCCCAAACTTCTTCAATTAACGCTGTCCAATCCGATAACCCCAAAGGAAATCAAAGTTCCGATGGGAAAAAGAAAGGACGTGGTAAGAAGAAGAATTCAGATGGGAAGCCCGATGCAAATAAATCCGGCAACAACGCTGGTGGTGGTAAGGGTGAGTCGAGAAAGAAAGTTAAGTTTCCTTGCAAGTTATGCAAAGGAGACCATCTAACTCATCTCTGCCCTAGGATTGAAGACGCTCAGCGCTTGTTAGGACAGCAAGGGACTTCTAGTTCACAAGCTGTGTTAACTAACCCGTTTCCCCAAGGGCAGCAACTTCTTACTGGCGCGAGTTCGAATCCTGGGACCTCCTCAGGGGGCAACCAGGAAGGGGAAAAAGCATCAAATTTTTTTATGATGGGTTCAAATGTCCATGTGACTACTCGGTCACGTGATTATGGTGAAGCCGAAAAATCTAAGGACAGAACTGTTCTAGGAGGTACTGACCTTCATATCGAGCGACCCCCTGTTGAGACTATACCTCGGACACCGAAAGGGTCCACCAAACGCGCGACGATCAACCCTAATGCTAGGGCCGCTCAGAATTACTCCATTGTGGAGGATCTGGCTCAAAGCCCGTGTGCTATGTCCGCTTTAGAGGTTCTCCAGTCGTGTCCGGCTCAGAGAAGTGCTTTACTCTCCGCAATTGGAGCAGTTGATCCGGCTAACTCTTTAGTGCTCACTTTTGACATGTTAAATGTCAAAAAGCGACTCCCTCATCATATGGCTTTTCAGATAAATTCTACATACCGGAAAATCAATATTTTCCGCACCATTATAGATGAAGGAGCTTCCACATGTGTCATGTCAATATCATGTTGGAAGGCTATTAGGTCACCTTCGGCTGTTCCTTCACCAACCGTCTTAACTGCATTTGATGGTCATTCTCACAAGCCGCATGGGATTATCCCGGCCTTTCCTATATGTGTTGGAGGGAAGGTCGTTAATATCGAAGTTGAAGTCGTAGATGCTAACCTCGACTATAATCTCCTATTAGGAAGGAACTGGGTATACGAAATGGAAGTCGTTGTATCGACTCTGTTTCGTGTCATTTGCTTTCCTCATGAGGGGAAAATCGTTAAGGTAGATCAATTGGACTATTCTCCAATCGATCCTCAAGCAAGCTCCGACTCTACTGTTCCTTTGGTGGATAACCCTCGCCCGCCGATTGAGAATTTAGGAGTGGGGATGTATTCCTCGTTGATGGGTACGTTTGATCTTCCCTCTCCTTTTGCAAAAATCAATGCTATTTCATCATCCAAGGAGTCTCCTCGAGAAGAGTTCTTCCGAACTCATCATTTTTCTGACCCTTGGACCTTGCCTTCACCTACGACCACATTAGTTGAAGGACAAGTAAATGGAATGGCATTTCCTATATCTGCAGCTGAGCTTAGATATCAGTCTATCGTAGACTCTGCAGATAACCATTCCACTCCTTTTTCTGAAGAAGAGTTGGATGGTCATGTGGCCCCAGCCTGGAGCCTAGATTCTATCTCTACCTTGGATTGCTTAGATTCAATTTTACCTTCTGAAGAAGCAATCCTTGAAGCAATGATGGGTATAGATCAACCTTGGGAAGACTTACACCATCGTTCCTACTTTCTTCCTCCTTTGCAGGAAGTAGAATCTAGATTTTCCGAGCTCTGTACTAGTGATGTTGATATGGTGTCGAACCCTTTGGCTCCAGCACACATCCGCGCCGAAGGTAATATGTCGGTAATTTCAAAAACGATACCCATCAACATCTCTAGGGACCCTAACATCATTGAGAATATCTTCATCGGAATTGAGTGTTCCCTTGAAGAAATTCAAATCTACACCGACCTCTTTAAGGAATATCGTGACGTATTTGCTTGGTCTTATGAAGAAATGCCTGGCATTGATCCTTCTATAGTTCAACATGAGATCAAGACATATGAAAACGCGAAACCTGTTCGTTAAAGACTTCGTCCGGTTAACCCTAGGAAAGCAGCAGCTATCAAAGCTGAAGTCCAGAAGCTGCTAAAGGCGGGTTTTATATACCCTGTTCCTCTTACCGATTGGGTTTCTAATCCAGTCCCCATAGATAAAAAGCAAGGAACAATCCGTGTATGCATCGATTTTAGGGATTTAAATAAGGCTTGTCCAAAAGACAATTACCCCATGCCATTTATTGATCAAATTATCGACGAATGTGCGGGTAACAAGGTTTTTTCCTTCATGGATGGCTTTTCAGGTTATAATCAAATCTCTATCCATCCTAAGGATCAGCATAAGACAGCCTTCATATGTCCCTGGGGTACCTTTGCATATCGAAAGATTCCTTTTGGTCTTAAAAATGTTGGAGCTACGTTTCAGCGGGCCATGTCATACGCTTTCCACGACATCAAACATGTCATTGAGGCATACTTAGATGATCTCGCTGCTCGTTCTCGAAAGAGAACAGATCACCCTAGTCATCTTCGATTAGTCTTTGAGAGAGGTCATTTTTAAAAAATCCGGTTGAATCCCAACAAGTGCGTTTTCGCGGTTACGTCCGGTCGGCTGTTAGGGTTCACTATATCCAATGAAGGGATTCAGGTTGATCCCTTCAAGGTTGAGGCAATAATTCAGTTGCCTCCCCCGTCTTCAATTCGGCAACTTCAAAGTCTTCAAGGGAAGGCTAACTTCTTAAGGCGGTTTATAGCGAATTACGCCGAGATCACTAAAGGGTTCATGCATCTACTACGGAAGGGAGTTCCATTTATATGGGATGACTTTGCGCAGCGGTCGTTTGATGCTTTGAAAAAAGCATTAGTCTCTGCCCCGCTTTTGAGTCCACCGGATTATGGTCGAGACTTCCTTTTATATCTCGCTGCAGCAGAATCAACCATTGGTATGGTTCTAGTTCAGGAGGACGATGCTCTTGCCGAGCACGTCATTTATTATTTGATCCGAGGCTTGATAGGCCCTGAGCTTCGCTATTCTTCGTTTGAGAAGTTGGCCTTGGCAGCTGTCCATGCTGTCCAACGGCTCCGTCATTATATTTTGCTACGTAAAACTTTTGTCTTAGCGGCAGTCAATCCATTTCAATTTGTCCTCAGTAGGCGAGTGATTGGGGGCAAATATAATAGATGGATAGTCATTTTGCAAGAATTCGATCTCGAGTTCTTGTCTGCCAAATCTAAGAAATCCATGGTTTTCGCGGAACTTATCTCGGAGCTACCTTGTGCAGATGATATTGTTTATGAGGAAAGTTTACCCGACGAACATATATTCCTCATCTCTGCACAAGACCCTTGGTATGGAGATATCATTGTTTATCTCCAGACTTCGAAGTGCCCCTCTACTTTCTCCAAGGATGAACATCGCAAATTACGTCACCTGGCAAAGAACTATGTTATTGTTGGTGACACATTATATCGTCGAGGGGTTGACTCAATCCTCCAGCGTTGTTTAACCTTAGAGGAAGCAGAGTCCGTGCTCAATGATTGCCACAGTGGAGCTTGTGGTGGTCATCTATCAGGGCTTGCTACAGCCCAACGCATCTTACGTGCCGGCTATTTTTGGCCTTCACTCTTTAAGGACTGTGTGGAAGCAGTCAAACACTGCCACCCATGTCAAATCTTTACTCGCAAGATGCGTGCGCATCCAGCTCCTCTTTTCCCCGTTGTCACTGTCGGTCCCTTTACTAAGTGGGGCATTGACTTTACGACTTGTAATCCACCTTTAGCGGCGAATCACAAGTACATTATCATGGCTGTAGACTACTTCACGAAGTGGGCTGAGGCCATGCCTACTTATAAGAACGATAGTGACACGGCAGCTTTGTTTCTTTTCAATCAGATCATCTCAAGATTCGGTATCCCAAGGGAGATTGTCACTGACCATGGCAGTCATTTCCAAAATCAACTAATGTCCGAATTGGCTCGTAAATTAGGTTTCCGTCAGGAGCATTCGTCCCCTTATTATCCTCAGGCCAATGGGCAGGTCGAGGCAGTTAATAAAACTCTTAAGACGATACTCCAACGGACAATCGATAAAAATAGGTCCAATTGGCACATTATGTTGTATTTGGCTCTTTGGGCATATCGAACCTCCGTCAAAACGGCTACCGGTTTTACTCCTTTTCAGTTGGTTTATGGGATGGAATCTATCTTTCCAGTCGTATGTGAAATTCCATCTCTCAAGTTGGCTATTGAGCTTCTTCCTGAGACTTCGAGTCTCGAAGAGCGCCTAGTTCACTTGGAACATCTCGATGAGCAGCGTCGAGATGCTGCCACGATGAATGAGGCCCATAAGAAAAGGGTTAAAACTCAGTATGATAAGTCTGTCCGTCCTCGAGTCTTTTCTGAAGGTGACCTTGTCCTGGTCTACGACCAAGATAAGGACGCCTTGGGGGCAGGAAAATTCAAGCCTATGTGGTACGGTCCTTTCATCATTAAACGAGTTTTAGAAAAAGGGGCGTATGAGTTAATTGACTTTGAAGGGAACAAGCTGGCAGAGCCCCGAAATGGGCTCTACCTAAAGAAGTACTTTGCTTAGTTTAGGCTGGGTAATGACTTCTTTGTACTTTATGTATATATTTATACATATATCGTAGAGCGTTTTCTGATATCAGTACTTTTTGGTCTGCTGTGTCAGGTGCTGATGGATGATTTGGTCTATTTTGGGTTCGCCGATGGTGCTAGTCGGCACACTCGGAATCTTGCTTTCGTAGCTTGGGTACTTTATTATTCAACTGGTCAATTGATGGTATCAAGAGGCGTATGTATCGGTCCTGCTTCAAACAATATGGCCGAGTATACAGCTGTGATCAATTTATTATCCGAGGCAATCTCTTATGGGATCGACTCGTTGGTAGTATATCTTGATTCTCAATTGATAGTGTCTCAATTAAATAACATTTATCGCGTTAGGGATCCATTATTGTATCGCCAATATTTAAGGGTGAGGTTGTTGCAAAGATCATTCATTTACATTAATTATTTGTACATTCCAAGATCTCAAAATTGGTTAGCTGATTCTATCGCTAATCAAGCATTAGACTGGCATATCAATCATTCATCATCATAAAATCATGCATCAAAAAGTCAAACTGTATATATATATATATATATATATATATATATATATATATATATATATATATATATATATATATATATATCATAAAACGCCTCGAGTGTACATATGTGTGTCCAAAAATATACAAAATTGGGACTCAAATTGTTATAGACATTTTTGTGCCTTACAGCATTGAGCATGAAATGTCCATAATCTAAGGGATCCAAAGTCCCTAAACATGTTGTTCCTACCCCTAGAGGAACAAGGCCAACAAACCACAGCAATTCACAGAAGTTCTCCACCTGAAACTGCTCAAAAAACAAGTCAATTCAGGATCATGTCAACTGCTCCACTGACCATCTGCGCTGAATGTCAATGGCTCCACTGGCTACCTGCGCTGAATGTCAACTCCAACACTGGCTACCTGCGCTGAGCGAGATTGGACATGTGGCAGACTCATTCCTCAAGGTGTCAGAGCCCAGGAAGCTTCCAAAATGACACTTGCCTCAGGGAATTCGACTGGTGATGAGTAAGAGGTTCCAAATCTCCAAGTGGAAGCAAGAACCTCCAAGTGGACTCAAGAACTAACAGAGGGAGAGGACACTAGTCAGATATCAAGCTGACTCATCCTCTCTCCAAACATCTATATATGGATCTCTCCTCCATGAGATCTAGAGGCTGGAATTTTGTTATTGCAAAGAATTGCTGTTGGTTTGAGACTGGAATCATTGGGTGCTTAATGCTTTGAAGGGAGATGAAGATAGGAATACCATTCTGCTAGGAAGGAGATGCTGGATTGGAGCCCTATGGGTTGTATCTCTTCCTGAACCTTGTTATTTATCAATAAAGCTATCTTGGTTTTCTCCTATATACTGATGTATCTTTGATGTATGATTGCAGTAGTGTATTTGATTTATTTCTAATCCTGAATCATTTATGAATATGAATATCTCCCTTTGTGTTGTGTTCTTCTCTTGTCGCAAGTAGCTGTTCTCTTGTCGCAAGTAGTTGTTCTCTTGTGATCTCACAGGAATCAAGTAGTTGTTCTCTTGGGCAAGCGGGGAGGCAAGTAGTTGTGAACACCCAAAGAGAAGAGGATCTGGATCGAGGGACAAACGGAAGACACCGGTAAGTCCATTGATCTCTCCTCTTTCACATTTCATAAAGGAAGAAACCAGAATAGCTGTCTCTGTTTGTTGCTAAGGCACTGTCACACCTTAGGTGGATAGGATCGTCCTGCATAGGCATTTTTCCCCACAACAAATTGGCGACTCCACTGGGGAGATTTGTTTTAGTCATTTTATTTGTGTTTCTATCATTGTTTACCTCATAGACTCAACAACAACAATCGAACTGCTTCTGCAAAGTAGACAGTTGTTGCCTTGATCCTTCATTGGATTTTGTCTATGATCTGAACAATGGACTCACAAATGATTTGATTATCCTTTGTGATAGATCTTATTACCCCCTCAAAGCATCCCTTTGATTGTACCTTGCTTGTGTTTCTGATTTGGCCTGAAACCGTTGATTTTTGAGCAATTTGTGACCCAGAACCCAGTGAGAAACGAGAGTTTCTCCTTCAGCGCAACTGCTGTGAAGGCAGTCTGCATTTCAACGCAGGTCCCGTGAAGGCTACCTGCGCTGAATGTCAAACCCACAGTGTTGGAGTTGCGCTGAACCAGTTTAGCCTTGTGCAGCTGGGGTTCTCTGCTCTCTGTTGCCCTGTTTTGATCTCTGTTTTTGCAGCCTGTAACCAGCATAGGTACCAGTCTGATAACTCCTTTTCTTTGCTTAGATTCCGCCTCCTTTTGTACAAAAATACTGTGAGTGTTTTTATGTGTTTGTGGCGTCATTTACAGTTTTCTTTTGCATGAGTGAAATAATCATCCTGTAGCCCTTGATTCAGATCAGATTGACTGTGATCTTAGGAGAGAGTTCATTGGCTGTTTACAGTTGATTATACATTTGCTTTTGCTTATTGGTTTGAGTTTGTCTCTTTTAAGTGTCGAAACAAGTATTCATTTCGAAAGTCGCAAAGTGATTGTAATCTCTTCTACCCTTGTTGATTTCGAAAAAGTAAACTTGTTTGCATTTGTCATTTAAAAGCAAATTCAAAGTTGTACAAAAAGCTTTCTTTGTAGGCATCAATACTAAGAAAGCAGAAAACAAACACCTGCATTGTGCATTTGCATTTTGATAGTTTGCATGCTTGATTTAGGAAAAAGTGCATTAGAGTGTGTTGATTGCTCTTTGAGAAAAGATGGTGTCTTTCTTTTCCCTTAGTAGCTAGGATTTTCAAAGTTGAAAAGATAATAAAGCTTGCTTATCATCTTAGACTGCATTTAGGAATTGTACCATACATCTCGTGGTGATGCTGAAAGGAAAACTTCTAAAAAAGATCAACTTAAAATAAACTGAATGAACCTAACAATGCTTTGCAACATAACGCACAACATAGAGGTCTAGGCTAGAGACGTGTTCCGGCGTCGTTAAGCCTAGTGACTGTCGATCTCGTGGAAGGTGGGTGATTCCTCCTGAGGGACGATAGCGCTAGTACGGATTGTGCTCCCACGTACCATCGCGTATATATTGGGAGACCCCTATAGGCATATATCCTTTATCCTTAGGAAGCCGTGTCGGCCGCCCTACTGATCGCAATGCAGTGAACACAGCATTCACGAAGATCGACCACCCGTACCTTAAAAAGTATTCTGCGGTTTTGCGAAAAGTTTGGCACACCCTCTGCCTAGAACTCCAGAGCAGTTTCTTTTGGCCTTTTTCAGACTCTATAACAGAAAAATTCCATCCGAGCATTTGTCACTTCGGGCTCATTAAAACATCGAAGGAGACTAGAGTCATCTTTAGCTTTTTCTCGACTCTTTAAAAGTGAAAAAGCAAGTTGTGTCTAAAGCGTCGTTAACAATTTATTTTAAACGGAACAATCACCCTTTATTCCCGTGTTGATCTTTAGGTTGAAAAGATGGAGCCCACCAACCAAGGAATTCCCCTAAGTGGAAATATTAGTCCTTTCTCCTGTTGGGGAGAAGTTGGTGTGCCCCACATGGCCACATTGTCGCTTCCAGGACTGACAATTGGCCTACCAGTCTGGCTCTTTTCAACCAGTGTCGTTCAGAACACCACCATTCCTAAACAGTCGAGTCAACAGTTAGACCAGACCAGAGTTTCCCACCAGCCTTCGACTTCATCTTCCTCTCCTCCTTCCTCTTCACTTGATGGAACTGGTAAAACAAAAAACCGAGTTCCTAAGGGGAAGAAGGAGAAGAAGAAGAAAGAGAAGAAGAAGAAAGAGCCAAAGGCGACTGGGGGCAAACAAGTGTCGTCTGACAAAAATCCACACACAGCACTGGCAAGGCCTAAATCGCCATGCGTCATATGCAAGGGAGACCACTTCCACAGAGATTGTCCCTGCATCCCTCGGATACTAAGGGACTGGTCTCCTCGTTTGCACAATTCGGTAGCGTCGACCTCTGATAGCCATGTTGACTGCTCACCGTCAACTAGTGGAAGTGAAGCCACAGGACAAAGAGGGAAAGCTAGATTTCCCTGCAAGCTGTGTGAAGGCGATCACGCCATCCACCATTGTCCCTTCTTAGACGAGGCAAAAAGAGTTCTGGAAGATCGCTCGATTTTACGAGCGCAACTTCCTCCTGGATATCAAAAACTCCTGCCAAGTCCTTCGCTAGTTGAGAATCCGGCTGGCCTGCTCAGATGGTCAGCCGAAGCGCCTGTCATTGAAGATGAACCGTCTGAATCCATACCTGACGAAAGTCTAAAGGTTGAAACGGCAGTTGACCCGGTTTTGCCTTCAGAGGCTCTATCTTCGAATGACACCATCACAGAGGAGAATAAAGACGACACCGTCCAAATTCTCTTCATCAGCACTGACTCTGATGATCAAGGGGGCAATGCCACCATTCCTTTATCGCAGGAAGGAAGTTCATCAGAGCGATATCCGGCCGTCTATTCGGTCCCACCACCAAGCAACCTGGTTGTGTCCTTCGACTGGAACCAACTAGGCAGACCCCGCTTGCCAGCTAGCATACCATTCAGAATTATTGTCCAAATATACAGAATGGTAATGGCTGGCACAGTTATTGATGAAGGGGCATCTGTGAGTATCCTTTCCTCTATTGCTTGGAAAGCGCTTGGTTCGCCAGCGCTTTTGCCTGAAATGAGAAATCTATCGGGCTTTGATAAAGGAACCAGTCGACCTTTAGGGATCCTCCCCAATGTACCCATAACATTGAAAGGGAAGACCATTCAAATGAACGTGATGGTCGTTCAAGGACCCTTGGATTATAACCTACTCCTTGGACGAGACTATATATATTGCATGGGAGCCGTCGTCTCCTCACTCTTTAGAGTAATGTGTTTTCCGCATGAAGGAAGAATGGTCAAGCTCGTGGACCAACTTTCATTTCCTGGATCACACATCGCAAATAGTCATGTACCATCCCTAAATGGTCTATTCACGCAAGAAGTGTCTCAACCCACGGTCCATCCTCCTGATAAGCGCGAGTAATCCAGGAGGATATGACTGGAACCCAGGGGGCATGCGTCCTGGTCTGCTTCGGCAGGGAAACTTTGGGTATAGAGTAGGTTTCCGCGGGAGAATATGACTAGTCCGTACCCCGTCCGTCTAGGAAGAGGGGTTGTTCTAGAATAAGATTCTTTTGTCAAAGTTATGTGAGTCGGCGGGCGTCGTCGCTCACCGTTGGTAGACATCGCCGAAGAAGTGTTTTATTCGTAGCCGCGAACGAGACAATCTTTGGGTAACCTGAAAGAGGTAAGCCTCTCTCTTTAAAACAATTGTTTTGAAGGAAAAGAAGTAGAGGTAACCTTGAAATCGTACTTTATGCCTGGGGGCATGCAAACCTTTTGGAGTGCAAGCAAGGGGCGGCTATTTATTTTTTTAAATTTTTAGGTCCTTCCCTTTAAACCTGTAAGTCTAACCCTTTAAACTCGTAGGATTAGTCGTTTCCGAACTTGCATAACGAAAGGATCCGGGGCAAAGCTTACGTGAGATGAAGCTCCATAAAAAATAGCATCTCCAATGAGACACTCTTATCATATGACTGGTATAAACGAGCAGTTTTAGCATAAAGTTCATGCTCGTTAAAAAATAAATGCAAGATCCGAGCAGTTTTAACGCGGAATTCATGCTCGTTAAAAAATAAACATAAGCGCCACCCGGTAAATAACCACTGTGAATGTAACCTTATCAGCCATTAAAGCCTTGGTCGTGTTTGCACCGTCACCTCCACTTTTCATTTGGCCGATCGTTCACCTCCATATGATTGTTTACCCATTTTGAGGAACAGCTGCGAAGAGTGATTTCACCTAGCCATCCTTGTGACACTGCCATAATTGGAAAATTCCAACCTATACCTGGAATCAGCTGCTAACCCTGTTTATCACTCGTTCCTCAAAAGACGAGTCTTCTTTAAGCTCTTTTCAACTGACTCGTAAAATATGAAAAGATTGCCGAGTTTTGGCCTTCCAGCTCGTTAAAGCGACCAGAAGTGCTATCCCTCCTCTAGATTTTAATCTTTTTGGACTTGAGGGATTATTGCACAAAAAGATCGAGCGCTTGTTTTATTCGGCTCGTTAAAACTATCGAAAACTCATCCCTTCTATATTGTTTTATACTTTTTCGGACTTAAGGGATTAGATGACGAAAAAGGACTTTTGGAGTTAACTTTATGTACCTTTTCAGACTCTCTAAAAATGAAAAGGACCGAGTTATCCTTGTCGTTAGACTCGTTAAAATCACTAAATAGCGACAAACTTGTCTTTAGACGAGAACGAGTTTCACTATCGCTAGGCTCGTTAAAACATAGCGATGGGCTTGCCCGAAGGGCAAGTTATAGAACAAGCATATGTTATCCTCCTCAAGCTTGACAAAAATAAAGAGGTACTGGTCAGCAATGACTGGGGAAAAATTGGGAGAAACTAAATAAAACTTTGATGGTAGCAAGTCGCTCTTGAACATGACACTTTTCTTCTGTACCACAATCGGGTTGGGTTGTTTCATTCACCAGTCACATCACCATGGTCTCGCCATACCATCCATAATTGGGGTAATGCTACTGATCCATCGCATCAGTGTCGCCATATGTTCAAGAGAAGTCGTTCAGAAAGAGTCGTTATAGAACAAGCATATGTTATCCTCCTCAAGCTTGACAAAAATAAAGAGGTACTGGTCAGCAATGACTAGGGAAAAATTGGGAGAAACTAAATAAAACTTTGATGGTAGCAAGTCGCTCTTGAACATGACACTTTTCTTCCGTACCACAATCGGGTTGGGTTGTTTCATTCACCAGTCACATCACCATGGTCTCGCCATACCATCCATAATTGGGGTAATGCTACTGATCCATCGCATCAGTGTCGCCATATGTTCAAGAGAAGTCGTTCAGAAAGAGTCAACCGGGTCCCATCCACTGCCATACATTATCCTTCATCCATTCATGACCGCCACCCTGAATCATATGTCATAGATCGTTTTCACCTCCATCAAAATCATTAGCTCCGTTCCATGTCACTGATGTGGGATTCATTAAGGCCCTCCTTTGATGAATCGCTTCTTGTCGACATCAGCTCATTATCCAAGAAGTTGATCTAGGAACAACCCCTTCAGTACTTTGAAGCTTGCATGCCTCAATGGCAAGTTTCTCACTTCCGGCGATAGGTATACATCAATGACCTTCGACCAGAAGATTTTGCGTGGTGTTCGACGCCAAGTCCTTTATTCACACCACGTGAATTGTACTGCAGTACCTTGAGGGTCATTATCATTATCGGTGATTCCTCTCGCGCTTGTTAACAGTTTACCTCATTGACCGGTAATCAAGCGATGTCTTTCCATGTTCAACTTCAGAACAATTCTCACATGGATCGACTTGTACTTAGAGTGAAGATCGAATGAGTTTGAAGACCCCGGATCTAGTTTCACCCATCCGGGCTGCGATATATATTCAGGAAAGATAAAGACATTTGACATGTACATCATTGCAGTAGATGATCATCCTACTCAAAGGATGATAATTCACCAAAATTATCAGTCTACCATCAGACGATCGTCTGTTCTATGTACGGAAAATGAATTTATAAAGTTGAGTATGGGAATGCCCGCCTCAACTAGATCATGAAAGCAGTATGAAAAATAATGTATTGTATTGTATCTTATTACAGGTCTCCTCCCGGCAGTTGGATGAACTTCGGACCCTCCTGGATAAAGCATTTCACCCGATAAACGGCCTCATACTTTAGGGGGCAACTGTTATAGACATTTTTGTGCCTTACAGCATTGAGCATGAAATGTCCATAATCTAAGGGATCCAAAGTCCCTAAACATGTTGTTCCTACCCCTAGAGGAACAAGGCCAACAAACCACAGCAATTCACAGAAGTTCTCCACCTGAAACTGCTCAAAAAACAAGTCAATTCAGGATCATGTCAACTGCTCCACTGACCATCTGCGCTGAATATCAATGGCTCGACTGGCTACCTGCGCTGAATGTCAACTCCAACACTGGCTACCTGTGCTGAGCGAGATTGGACATGTGGCAGACTCATTCCTCAAGGTGTCAGAGCCCAGGAAGCTTCCAAAATGACACTTGCCTCAGGGAATTCGACTGGTGATGAGTAAGAGGTTCCAAATCTCCAAGTGGAAGCAAGAACCTCCAAGTGGACTCAAGAACTAACAGAGGGAGAGGACACTAGTCAGATCTCAAGCTGACTCATCCTCTCTCCAAACATCTATATATGGATCTCTCCTCCATGAGATCTAGAGGCTGGAATTTTGTTATTGCAAAGAATTGTTGTTGGTTTGAGACTGGAATCATTGGGTGCTTAATGCTTTGAAGGGAGGTGAAGATAGGAATTCCATTCTGCTGGGAAGGAGATGCTGGATTGGAGCCCTCTGGGTTGTATCTCTTCCTGAACCTTGTTATTTATCAATAAAGCTATCTTGGTTTTCTCCTATATACTGATGTATCTTTGATGTATGATTGCATTAGTGTATTTGATTTATTTCTAATCCTAAATCATTTATGAATATGAATATCTGCCTTTGTGTTGTGTTCTTCTCTTGTCGCAGGTAGCTGTTCTCTTGTCGCAAGTAGCTGTTCTCTTGTGATCTCGCAGGAATCAAGTAGCTGTTCTCTTGGGCGAGCGGGGAGGCAAGTAGCTGTGAACACCCAAAGAGAAGAGGATCTCGATCGAGGGAAAAACGGAAGACACTGGTAAGTCCATTGATCTCTCCTCTTTCACATTTCATAAAGGAAGAAACCAGAATAGCTATCTCTATTTGTTGCTAAGGCACTGTCACACCTTAGGTGGATAGGATCGTCCTGCATAGGCATTTTTCCCCACAACACAAATGCCCATAATCATGTCAGGCATATCTAACGCCTCGGCTCAGGATGAGCATCTAAATATGTAACTATAGCATTGGCCACGTGCCGAAAGACGCGAACCCAGTCACGTGGCATGCCAACCACATGACGCTGCATATCCGGAGGAAGATCCTCTATCTCGGCCATCGGTACTCGGCAGCTCAGTCTTGCCAAGTGTCGCTGGACGTTGTTGAGGGTCCGTTCCGTATCGGCAGCCGCCTCTTCGGCTCCTCGGCCACGCCGTCCATGCCGCGGGAATCCATCTGGTCGTACGGGCCCGATGTCTGGAACATGATCATCATATTAGTCATTTGAGTCTCACCAAAAATATTTTTCAAAATTTATCATTATATTTGAAAAATCCAAAAAAATCATAAAATCATAAAAAATTCTTACCAATCTCGCCCCATGCTGCGTCCGGTGGTAACACTAGATCAGGATCTCCTCGGAAATCCAGCCCAGCATAGGGGTAGTCATCTACGGCGATGATCTGCTGCTCCCACCAGGCAAAGAAGTCATCGTCGAATGCATTCCTTGGGACTTCCCCACCCCCCAGACGTTTCATCAAGTCAGCCCACCGGCCCATGCGTGGATCACGTGGACTACTGATGGGAACTGCTACCCTGGGGCGGAGTGCGGGAACCTTCTCGAAGAAGAAAGTGCACAAGATGGTTCCGAACCCAAAGTTCTTGGTTTGTCCCCTCCTGATAGAAGTGAGTTGTTCTTTCATGTTGGCAAGAAGAGGAGTACACCAGTCAAACACTGTTGTGAGACAGTCCACTGCCATGCTCATGGTTACCCGTGACGCCTGATGTAGTGAGGATGATCCGTTCACTCGAGCTATGGTGAACAAGATTATCCTGAGTGACAAACTCGCCACATGTGGGATAGAGATCTGGCTCCCAACCTTCCGATGACCCGGGCAGTAAATCTGTACATAGTCATCTACACTGAGACTATTCCGGGTTCTGCCCCGGGAATGTACTACCTCTCCCCTTCGGGAAAGGCCCGTGATAAAATATATATCTTCCACTTCTATCCTGAGTGGCATCTGATCAATGATGAATGCTTCCTCATCGACATCCCAATAGTCAATGAGCCTCTCGAGCAGACGCGTGTTCCCTTTCATATTTGGCAATTTGAAGAATTTTAGTAACCCGCATCCCCGTAAGGCCTCTAATGCCTCATCATTGCCCATAACTTCATTATCCACAGCTGAGTGCTCTCTTTCACGCCATGTGAGAGTCATCCTGGAAGAAAAAATCATTTCCATCCGTTAGTTTTGTGTATAAAATTAGTTTGTTGCGCACACGCGGGTTCACCTGTACACAGTCGCGTGTAGGGCCGTCGTATACGCGAGTTCTGTAATGCCAACCCGCGTGTACGCCGCAAAACAATTTTTTGCAAAAATCTAACGGTGAAACATCAACTAAATTTCCTAAAAACTATCACAATTAATTGCAAGACAAGTTTGAGGCTTACCTGGAAGTTTTCGGCAAGTTTGAACGGTTGAATTGGTCACAGGGAAGTTTGCTCCTTTTGCTCCACAATTTTTGCTCTCCAAGTCAAATGGTGATAATGGTAAGTCAAAAATGCCTTTTATAAGTTGTGAAAATGCAAAAAATTTTCAAAATTTTATTTTGTTTGACCTCACGTGACTTTTAACTTGGGAGCTTAGAATGCCGAGTTTGGTTTGTTTTTCAGGACATTTTGGACATTTTTCGACAGTTCAAGACGGTTCCATGACCGCTGACCCGTCATGGCAGGTATCGTGTTTTCACTGGCATATAGGTTAGGGACACCATTTTTTCTGTTGCATTATGCATACTAGCCTTCACCTGACCGACACATCTGCCGTAGGGTCCCCCCCCATCGTGTTATGGTTCGTAAGCCATTTTCACTCGCCGATTTTTTAAATCATGACACGATGGTAGAGCCATTCCTTTACATGGGCATCGTAGTTAGCACCTCACTGACATTTGTTGCCCATGCTGCTTCGTTTTGAGTAGGCTAGGGAGTCCTCTGTAGTCCCGCCATGACTTATGCGTTGAAGACTCATTCCTCTTTACTTCTTCGCTTCGTTCTGGCCTTATACCCTAGAGGCTCCTATGTGTGTCGAGTTGTACTTTTGCATTGCATGTTGACCATTTGCACCTTTTGGCCTAGAGCCGGCTTCACTTGGACTCGTGTTTAAGCCAACTTTTGACCATGACGTCTGCAAAATCAACCTCGCATACCTTTGACTTCTACAGCTTGACATACCCTGACCCGTGGAAGGAACATACCTCTGAGTATCACTGACCAGTTTTCACCTCCCTGCATTGAGCATAGGAACGTTCCTTTCCCAGGAACTATATCATCTGTCTCACCGACACTCGTTCTTTCCACTGTACCATAGCATTCTTTTATTCTTTTTCCGGCTTAACAGAAAAAGACAAAAAAATTAAATATTCTAAAAAAGAGCGGGAACAGGGACATTATTTCCATTTATTGTTGGCAGCTAGAGTCAGTTGTGTCGCCCTTGAACAAAGCACTCAAAACAAAGTCTCCTCCGCATGGGTGGGATTTAGTTTGACTTAGGTATGCCATAACCTTGTTATTGAGTCAGTTCTCCCCCGATTGGTTACCTCTTCCAATCATATGGAGGGTTCGTTCGTGCCTCCTGCATGGCGAACTTATACAGAGTCATCATATGCTGCCACATAGTCACATTGAGTCGTGCTTTTGTTCAAGGGAAGTTAGCCTGAGTCGGCCTCTCTGCGGTGTCTCTTGACTCATTTTTCAGTCGGCCATCCGTGGTTGTCAGTATCATGTCTATCATCACATCAGTTATATTGGTCCTTTACTCATGCCGGTTTGAGAAGGTCCCCATTGACTTCTTGCTGGCGGGTCTTGTCCTTATCGACGACGACACCTTGCTCTGAGGACAGGCCTAGAGCCGCACCCTGGCCCTATTTTCATTATTGATAGGTCACCTTGTGCTCAGCATCGATCAGTATCATGGGTCTTTGACTGAGTGGTTTCCCTTGTGTTTGACATCAGCATACATTATCACACATTGGGATTCGTGTAGTACCTTGGTTTCCATTTGACCCTATTGGTGGTTACCTCGCCTCTGTGTCGGCTTTCATTATTGGTTGGTTCAGAGGGTTTCTGCCGTGCGCTAGCCACATCTTGTGTACGTCGGAAACGTACTTCGGTTGGGTTACTACATCTTTTTCGTCCAATTCCTTCCACATTATTGGCCTACGGGTTACACTCGTGCTGGATTGATGGAGGATGCCTTAATGCCTTCCTTCTAGTGGATCTTTCCCTATCGACTTCGACTCATTGCTCTGGGGCAAAGATCTAGAGTCCATTTGGCAGTACCTTGGGGTTTGCAGTCATTAGTGGCAGATTCCTCGCTATCGACAGTGGGAAACCATCATTGTCTCCTGATCGATAGATTCTTACAGGTGTTCGACTTCAGCTCATCTATTCACACTTGTTAGATTGTACTGGGTACCTTGATGCTCATTATCATTATCGGTGAGTAGTCTCGCGTTTGTTAACGGTATACATCAATGACCGGTAATCAAACGATTTCTCACATGGTCGACTTCAGATCATTTATTCCCATGATGTAGAAATGTACCACGGCGATCGGTGAAGACCTTAGGTTGTATCAGCATTCATTGGTTCACTTGACAGTTGCTTCTGTTGCTGCTAGTTGATACCACTCCACCTTATATGTTGCAGTCAGTCATGGCGACATTCTATATGTTGGCACCTGAGTTTGCAGTGTAGTACCATCCTATTCCATCATGTCCAGTTGGTACCTTTTGGGATCAGTCTTTGATATCAGTGATCCGTTGCATCTTTCAGCATCATTGACAGTTTTATATGTGATATTCAGACATGTACTTACTCATTATGATCAGATGATCCATTATGTATCTCCTAGTCCTTTATACTTGTGTACTTAGTGGATCCGCTTGTACTTGATATGCGGACATGCTTTACTTTTTCTGAGCATGGGTATGCCCACCTCAGACAGTGTTTCTTTCTGATCTCCTTTTGGTGGCTTGGCAGGCTGAATTCTGGTGAAGTCCTCCTCGGTTTTTCGACAGAGTTCCTTTCCATGTACTTACATAATATATTTCGGCCATCATGTTCCCCTTCTGACCTCATACATTAGGGGGCATCTGTTATAGCTCCAAATCTCACTCTTATGGTTTGTGATGCTGCACTCATGGCCTAGGGCAACCCCTCCTTCCAGACCTGGTCCTAAAATTTAAAAAACAGTGTTTTATTCCCTATACGCGACATTGCCCTGAGTTAAACGCGTGTACACGCGGGTCTGTGTATACCCAACCCGCGTGTATGTATTAAAACACTTAAAAAAAAAATAATTCCTCATTTTCGGGCGGAGATCGCGGGTTTTACCTGCTGATCACCTGTTAGTGCCCGTGGCCCAACTGTTCCCAACCAACTCCTAACTAAAAAACTACTTTGGAAATGGTATAAAAAGACATCAAAGGGAAGGCCAAGGAGAGAGAAAAGAGAGCAAGATTATTATGCTGAGATTTTTCCCTTAGACCAGGTCTGAAATCCTTGGTGCTTTCTGCACTTCCCCCATTTTTCATAGGAAACCCTTGTTTCCATGTGTATTGGTGATCATTCATCCTTTATATCACCATTGAGTAAGACTTGGAAGGAGCTCTTGTTGGAGGCTTGAGGCTGGAACGAATCCGGGAGGAAGCTTTGCTTGGAGCCTGCTGAAGGTGTTTCAGGTGAAATCTTTCCGTTATATGTACTTTACTTGCCTTTATATAAAGAAACACGTCTTGGTTCCCGAAACAATCTTTCTTTATGCTTATGAGATTCTTGTCTTGAATTCTTATGCAAGTAGTTACTTAAAGATTTTTATAACTAACTTTATAGCATGAAGATGGTTTATATATAAGTATTTGTCCATGTATTATTGTGTTCCTTGATTTGTTTGTTTTACAGGTCAAAAGACAAGAAGGGAACTCCAAGAGGGGTTTGGACCCTAAAGGCCTTCTCGAACGTAGGACCTTAGGTACATACCCTAAACATTAGAATTTGCTTACAATAAAGACAATGGCTGTGTGTGTGTTTCTTTGAATAAGCAATCTTCGGTCTGGTAGAGTCTTAACCCAAAGGACCCTAGGGGTACTTTCCCCTCAACCAATGATTGAGATGTCCATCAACATAAATACTAGAACCAAGCCTCCCAAGGGAGATATTGCCCCCCCTGCTAGTAAATAATGTGATTAGTCTCTTGGAATTGCAGAGAACTAGTGAATCCCTTAAAAGCTGAAGCAGTCAAGAACCTGTTGAAATCAGAATTTCCAGATAACCTCATGCTCCAAGAGACTAAAATAGAAGGGGATGCCCTTCTTGATCTCAGTAGAGTAAAATGGAAAACAAAAGTTGGAAGAACACTAAGTGCAAGGGGTATATGCAGTGGGCTTGCCACCCTTTGGGAGGAAGATAAGTTTCAACTTGAGAGCTCCTTCCAAATGCAACATTGGATATACACTGAACTCTAACACCTTGCCAGTAAGATTACCTTTTCTCTCTTTAATCTTTACGTCCCTATCCTCTATGCAGAAAAGAAAGACTGCTAGCAGACCCTATCCGATTTCCTTGAAGCTTACTCCATCAAGAATATAATTCTAGCATGAGACTTCAATCTAATCTTTGACCCAAAGGAAAAAAGAGGAGGAATCAGCAGCATGGATCACTTCCTCCCCTTCGTGGAAGACCTGATTCAACAATGGGATTTATTAGACTTTAAGCCAAAAACAAGGCTTTACACATGGACAAACAACAGAGTTGGGGCAGAGCACATTTCAGCCCCGTTGGACAGATTCTTACTTCAGAGCACCTTCCTCTCAGAAAAGAAGATCATCTCCATGAAAATTCTGCCAAAGTTGACTTCAAATCATAAATCGATTCTTCTGTTGCTTGAAGAAGAGGAAATTTTGGGCCAATCCCCTTCCGATTTATCGCTCTCTGGTCATACAAGGAAGGGTTTATGGATATAGTCATGAAGGTCTGATCCATCCCTATTCTTTGATCACCCAGCTATGTGTGGGAACAAATGCCAAAGGCCACCAAAACAGCCTTGAAATAATGGATAAAAAATCCCACAGACTCCCCCACTAGGCATAGAAAGTAGAACATAAAGCAGCTGCTAGATTTGCAAAGGGACATGGAGCTGCAAGACATTACCTGCTCATAAATTCAAAATGAGCAAGAACTCCAACTCAGCACTCTTCGATCATTCAGAGAGGAGGAAGAATCCTTGAGGCTCAAATCGCATAATCTCTAGCTTGTGTCTGGAGACAAAAATTCAGCCTTCTTCCACAAGAAAATTTGAACTCGACTTTCTAGAAACCACATTGCTGAAATCACCTCACCGGATGGGGCTGTCCTCAAAGGCACAACTCTGTTAAAAGAGGTTGCAACCTCTCATTTCTAGCAGTTGTACAAAGAAGAAGGTGTGGATGATGATGAGGAATCACAAGACTTCCTCACTCACGTTCCAAGACTGGTTAACGAGGAGGATAACTCAAGAATCCTGAAGCCCTTCACTGAAGACGAAATCAGCAATGTCATATGGAAGATGGAACCAGACAAAGCTCCAGGACCCAATGGGTTCTCCATTCATTTCTATAGAATCTGTTTGGACATAATCAAGGTTGATTTGTTTTGAATGATCAAAGGCTTCCTCCAAAATTCCAAAGTGGGAGGGAGCACAAACTCCACTTTCCTTGCGCTAATCCCAAAAGAGGCGAACACGGTGGCATTCGATCACTTTAGACCAATCTCGCTATGTAATGTGTCCTACGAAATTCTCACTAAGTTACTCACAAATAGAATCAAGCCGCTGCTGGAAAAAATCATATCTCCCAACCAAGGTGGGTTTGTCAAAGGCAAGCATACCCTGGACAATGTGATTCTTGTGCAGGAAATCATACATTCCAGCCACCAACGCCAAGAGCAAGGCATGCTCATTAAGCTGGACATGGCAAATGCCTTTGACCGAGTAAGGCATTCTTTCCTCCTCCAAGTTCTTTCCGCTTTTGCTTTCAATTCTGATTTTATAAAATCGATTAAAGCATGTATAAGAGAACCCAGGATAGCCCCTTTAGTAAATGGCAGGCCGACTGACTACTTCAAATCTTAGAGGGGTATTAGGTAAGTATGCCCACTGTCCCCCTTCCTGTACATTCTGATGGAAGATTCCCTAAGCTGAAAGCTTACAGCAGAGAAGCTAAATGGGACACTTCTAGGCATCAGGGCGATAAAAGGAACAACACCAACCAATCACGCCTTGTTCGCTAATGACTCTATCCTTATGGGAGGAGCCTCCATTAAAATTGCAAGGGCTTTCAATGAAGTTATCCAAAGCTTCTACAGAGTTTCCAGAGCTATGGTCAATAAGAGGAAAAGCATTGTGTATGGCTGGGCAGTAGACCAGCAAACTATTATGAGGATTGCTCAAGCCCTGGGCTTCACAGGCTACGCCTCTTGGGATAAATTCAAGTACCTAGGCCTGCCTTTAACGTTGGGAACCAGCAAGGCCCCTCATTGGATGGAAATTATCAGCAAAATCAAGGTAAAAATGACTGTATGTGGCGGACAGTGGCTTACCACAACAAGGAAGCTCATTCTTGTAAAATATGTTCTCTCCTCCCTTCCAATCTATTAGGCTTCGTTTCTCTTAGCTCCAAAAATGATCACCGAACAACTATCTAAGTTGATTCGAAATTTCCTATGGCAAGGAGGAAAGGGGAATCAAAAAAAAATCACTTAGTAAGTTGGGACATAGTGAAAAGGCCACTATCTGAAGGCGGACTTCAGGTAAGAGACCCTGGGTTGGCCAATCTGGCTTTGGGAGGAAAGATTCTCTGGAAAATCTTCTCAAATCAACGACATCCTGTAAGTCAAGTTCTAATTAAAAAGTATCTGCATGGGCTCTCAATAAATAATATGGATGAAGGAGCTTCCTGCAAAGGAACCACTCTATGGAAGCTATGCAGTTGGGGCTAGGATTTCTATAAATACCATCTCTACAGAATCCCTGGAAATGGAAAAATAATCGAGTTGTGGGAAGACAAGATCATGGGCCTCCAACCCCTAAAATTTTCCCCTGAGATTGCAGATTTGCATGACTAGCTCATTCAGAATGGCATCCACAAGCTGGTTGATATATGCTCTTAGGACTCCTGAGGGAATTGGAGCGGATGGGCTTTCCATCGCCTCCCTGACTGGTTGCTTCCTCAACTTCACCTCTTCCTAGCTGAGCTCTCAAATTTGGTTCCTATGCATCTCCATTCCAAGGACAAGTGGGGTTGGGAGAAGACCGAAGCTTACTCAGCATCGCGGGGTTTTGAAGCTCTTCAAGAACATCAACCTCAGATCCACTCCACTTCACTTTGGCAACATGTTTGGGACCCCTTCAGCCTCCCAAATATTAATTTCTTTTGTGGATTCTCATGCACAGAAGGGTCCTCACTGGAGATAATTTAGTGAAATGGGGAATTATTGGACCGTGTAGATGCCCTTTTTGCTACTCAGATCAGGAAATGATTGAACATATGTTCATTGACTACCCCTTCACTCAAGAAGTATGGTCCCAAGAAATGCTCGGGCTCAATGCTCAAATTCCAGTGCAACTTTCAGTAGTTAGTCTCTTTGTCTCCTGGAAAGAGCGCTCCCCTCATGCTTTGAAGAGCAAATCAACATGGGCCAAAATCTGGAATGCAATTCCAAAATACATCTGCTAGGAAGTGTGGTTAGCTAGGAATGAATCCATCTTCAATAACAGATTACAATATACCAATGTAGTGGCTGCCAAATCCAAAGCTCTATTGTTGGAAACTTACAAAAATCGGCCTCATAAGCTAGACAACGTGCTCCTCCCTAAAAAGATCAATTGTCTAGGTGAGTCCCTGAGGCGGACCAACAATAAAAAGAACCCCTCTCAGCCTTACCTCAATCCAGAGTGGCGGCATTGGATCTCTGAGTTGGACTTTCAAAATTGGTGGAAGAAACAAGGCAAAGTTACGATATTCTTTAACGAAGCCTCCAAAGGAAACCCTGGGATATCAAGAGCAGGGGGAGTAATCTACTCCTCAGATGGGAAAAAAAAGGACATCTTCAGTTGGGGCCTAGGACAGAGCACTAACAACCAGGCAGAGATTCTAGTTTTGCTCAAAGCATGCCAGTTTGCTCAGGGGAACAAAGGGAAAAACCTTCAAGTCTTCGAGGATTCGGAAATCCTGATAAAAATCCTAAACACAGGTGATCATCTCAATAGCTCAGCACTCAACAAGACCCTTGAGAGACTAAGGAAACTGCTACAGAACTTCACTACCATTTCATTCTACCATATCCTCTGAAGTCTAAACAAGGAAGCCGACACAAGGGAAAACAAGGGATGTCTCTTAGCCCAAGGTGTTCTGTCAAAGAATGATGAAGCAACATAATGGAATCCTATTCCTTAATAGAGAAGACTGAGCAGTGAAAGAATAGGGAAACCTTGTTACACCCTCCTTACGCAAAGATTTAGTCTCCATGAATGTCCAAAATTCGATGTAGACATCATACAATTGAACTACCGTTGTTGATGCACGGCCTTGATACTCCCTAATGAACATCGATGATGCACGGCCTATATACATTGTTGCTCCAACATCACAGATTGATCCTCAGATCGGGTTTGTCACTATTAATGTGATCAACACTTAAGCATCCAACATTCAAGCAACGAGATAAAGAAGCAGCTCAACAAATTTTCCATAATCAAAGGATCCAGTCAGATGAGTTGCAGGATTCATTTTTGGGCACTGTCAGGCTTGCCTCATCCTACCAGAGAAAATAGGAATAGGAATCTAAGTTGCCCTTGTTTTTAGGCTCCTATGGGTCAAGGTGGATTCTGATGATGTTGAGCTCCTGAAATCATATAGTTGAAGCACAATGTAATAGTGCTTGTATGGCTTAGGCCCAACCTTTCTTCTCCCAGTAAAATTCAACTATTCTTGTTACAAAAAAAAATAAAGAAAAATAAATGATTGTAATAGTTATATCATTAGAAACATCGTGTACCATATTATGAAAACATATTTTTGATGATAAAAAAATTTGAGATGAAATATTTTGTGTCTATGATTAATGAATGGATGTTATGCATTAATAAATAATTTGATATACGTCTCTTTATTTACATGACATTGTTTCATATTATGCAAACATATTTTTTATGATAAAATTTATTGAGATGATATATTTGGTGGATTTACGAATGAATGAATAAATGTTTGCTATTTGTTTTTTTATGTATTTTAATGTCTTTCTTTTAGCTATTTCCTATATAGTAGATAGATTGGGTACTGGGGAATTGAGAGTGATGTGAGGGGGGTGCCCATGAGAACTTCCACTTTCATGTGGTTGGCCCTATTCAGTAAATAATAAATTAGGATTTGGATAATCTTGGAGCAAAACACCCTCAATCCAATAGGATTGTTGGAAATAATACTAAGAGGGGGTGAATCAATATTATCTTATCAATAAATTTTCTTTTCTCAAACAGATTTATATATGCTACTTCTGTAAAGTGAACTAGCATGTACACGCAACTATGATTAGAGAAACCAGCGTACACCCAGAAAACTTGTGATTTAGACAATTTATCATGTGTTGATATTTAACCAGTGCATCAGTAACTTATTAAACAGAGCAGTAAAAACATAATAAACCATCACACATAAGCAACACACATGAACACCAAGATTTAAGGTGGAAACCTAATGTGGGTGAAAACCACCTGCTGTTGTTGTCTCTGTCTTCCTTTAATAATAAGAAAATATGTTTACAATCTTGTACTGGTGCAGACTCATACTAGTACGCAGGCACCCACCTACAAAAGGCTAAAACCTTCTCTCATTTTCCACCTTCTACTGGAAGGGAGCTGCAACCCCCTAGCTCTTCTACTGGCCAATGTGATTACTAGTATGTAGGCGACAGCCTATAGAAGGCTATGACCTTCTTTCTTCCTCTAGGGACCACGTTTCATAAATTTTTAGACTGGATGCTTGTAGTATACAACAATACACATGAAATCCTCATTTCATCAAATTTTCATACTGGACCCTCCAGGAACTTTGAAACTCAAACTGCATCAACCAACAATCAGATCACTATCATCATAACATTGTGTTGAACTGAGAATCCTGCATCATCATTCATAACTAGTTGCAACCTCAAAAATCATGCATCATAATGTATACGCTACTTTACTAAACCCAACCTGCATGTATACACTACTTCCTATAATCAAACCTACATATACCTTCAAGACTATTGAAACATAATATTTTTGAATCAAGTCTGTACCAACTAGCAGTATGCTGACCATATTCTATCTATTTACAGAGCTTTACACAAATAGTAGCAGAGATCACCCTTCTCACTCATTCAATCAATCAAACAGATACCAAACTCCTTATGCATTCAGTTTTACATTCAGATCTAAGAAGACTTCATTGACAGATAGTAGTAAAACAACAAAATTGATCAGATAGACCAGTCAAATCTGAAGAAGAGGATTTTCTTTTGTATACGCTATTTTGAAGAGTAGAACCTGCATGTACACGCACTTTTGTAGAGACGAACCAGCGTATAGATCTGCAAATATTAACTCATAACTTCATTACACTTATGGACTTCAAAAAAACCCAGATCATGACATTTAAAGAATAAAGCAAGTGCACATAATCAGATCTAGCCCAACCAATATCATATCATTCAATAATAAGTCATTTCAAGTTTCATGATCCTAATCCAACATTGAATTCAAGGTGCACAAAGTATTTTAGATCAAATCACAAACGTAGCCCCTGCAACATAAAATATACTTCAGATAGAAGGATTCCTTAGAAACCCATACACTTGCACACATGGTCTTATGATCTTCTCCTCCTTATATAGCTTTAGGCCCTTTGTCAATGCCTTGGACCAAAACCACTTGGGACCAAATACCTAGGGTCAATACCTCAGACTAAATACCTTGGACCAAATACCTAGGGTCAATACCTCAGACTAAATACCTTGGACAAAATACCTTAGACCAAAACCTTGGCATTCCAGCATGTATGCTCTTTTCCTCCTGTGGGATTGTGTGTATACGTGTACGCTCTTTTTGTTCTGTGGACCAGCGTGTATACATTGTTTTGACTAAGTGGACCTGCGTATACTTCTTAAACATTTTTCATCATCCTTTTTCTTTACCTTCTTTATTTTGATCAGTAGGCCTTAGTTCCATCTTCATGTTCTTCTGTACCACTACTCTGTTACCTCTTAATATACCTGTTGTACTGTGAGTTGCCTTTTACCAAAACTGCATTGACCTATGAGTGAGTTGCCATCAAGAATAACACTTGTATCATAATGCCAACAATCTCCCCCTTTGGACTTGATGGCAACCATGAAGGTGTTGATTACTGCAAGCTGAAGAAATTGTTAGAGATAACATGCAACACCAAAATACTCTCCTCCTTTGACATCAAGGGAAAAGGGCGGACCAAGCAACTTTCCTCCTTTGATATACATTATGTTTTCCATGCTCCCCCTGAGTACATGCTGAGTCTGTAGAGATATGATTCAAAGGAATAACATGACTCTATAACTCAACTAAGTGAGTATGACCTCCTTATGACCAATGACTCATACATACATCAATCACCCAACCAAGTGGGGATATACCAAATGTTTATACATGACAGAAATACAACAAATATTACATCATCCATCCCATGCAAAGTGGGGGTACAAATTACATCATTTGTCCAATAGGACTCATTCAAATATATAAGAAGTCATATCACACCCTAGACCTTTACATGATTTAAACAAAAAATGATATAAATATCTGAAGCCATAGCTGGACTCAACAACCATAATGCCAACAATGCAGAATGTGTGTGAAGGCTAATGCTCCCGCTAAACCTGTGCTACTGTTTTTCTATCAAAAAAAACATATATGCTCTTTCAGCCATAGAAACCTGCGTGTATACACGACTAAAATTTATGAAACCCACATATAATAACTTTCCTTTGAAAAACTGGATTTAACAGCGGGATGATGCAACAACTACTCCCAGCTTTTGTTTGAGATATTCAAATGTTTCTTTGAGCAGTGGTTTAGTGAATATATCAGCAACCTATTCTTTGGAGGGAACATACTCCAATTTGACCTTTTGTTCAAGCACTTGTTCTCGTATAAAATGGTACTTGATGGGTATGTGCTTGGTCTTGGAATGCATGACTAGATTTTTTGAAATACTAATGGCACTTGTATTATCACATAGAATGGAGATGGGTGGAGTACATGTGATCTGAACGTCTTTCAATGTTCACGTCAGCCAAATTAGTTGTGTGCAGCAAGATGCAGTGGCCACATATTCTGCTTCAACTATAGATAAGGCAATCGAACTTTGTTTCTTGCTGAACCATGACACTAACCGAGAACCCATATAAAATGCACCTCCACTAGTGCTCTTTCGATCATCAACACTTCCTACCCAATCTGCATCTATATATGCATGAAGAGTAAGGTCTGTATCTTTAGGATACCATAGTCCAAAGTCCTGAGTTCCTTGAAGATATTTGAAAATTCTTTTGACTGCATGGAGATGTGATTCCTTTGGATTTGCTTGGAACCTTCCAACAATTCCTACTACATGCATGATATCAGGTCTATTACCTGTTAGATAAAGCAGACTTCCAATCATAGATCTGTAAGTTGGTTGGTTTACTGCTGGCAATTCATCGTTAGAGCTGAGACTGCATCCTGTTACCATTGGAGTACATACTGGTTTAAAATCTTCCATTCCATACTTCTTCAAGATCTACTTGAGATATTTGGTTTGTGAAAGAAAGATACCATCTTTTGTTTGTTGAACTTGTAGACCAAGAAAATAAGTAAGTTCACCAAGGAAATTTCAAATTCTTGCTGCATTACTGAAGAAAAATTCTAGCTCATGGTTTATTCATTGCTACCAAAAATGATATCATCAACATAAACAAAAATAATTAGCAATTTATCATTTTCAATCTTTGTGTATAAATTGCTATCTGCAGAACTTTCTGTAAAACCTTATTTTTGTAGATATTTGTCAAGACAGTAATACAGAGCCCTTGGAGCCTATTTTAGACCGTAAAGAGATTTTTTGAGCTTGCATACAAGCCTTTCATCATTTCCAAAAATGAATCCTTCTGGTTGTTCAATATAAACTTTTTCTTCTAAATCTCCATTAAGGAAGGTTGATTTTACATCCATTTGATATACTTTGAATTTTCGAAAACTAAAAAGAGCAAGAAACATTCTTATGGCTTCAAGTCTGGAAACAGGTGCAAAATTTTCTTCAAAATCTATACCTTCTTGTTGAGCATACCATTTACAAACAAGTTTGGCCTTGCTTCTAATAACTTCTCATTTTCATTCAGCTTGTTCTTAAATATCCATTTTGTTCCTATACTATTTTTATCATGAGGTCTAGGAACTAATTCCCAAGTATCCTTCTTTTCAATTTGGTCAAGTTCTTATCCATGGCATTGACCCAACATTTATCTTTGCAGACTTCATTTACATTTTGAGGTTCGGTGGAGGATAGTAATGCTAGATAGCTTGAGGTCCCTATAAGAGTTCTTCTTGTCTATATACCAACCCCCTTTTCTCCTATAATTTGAGATTCGGGATGATTCTTCTAAACATACCTAGACGGAGTCTTTTCCCTGTCTATTGTATCTTCTTCTTCTGGTGCTTCATTGGTTTCTTCTTCTATATCATTTTGATTTGATGCAAGAAATCATTCCCCAACTTTCTCACTGTCATAATTCTCTGTTGATTTCATCTGTTCTATATTTCTCCATGCTTCATCAACTATAACACCAATGCTTTCAACAATTTTAAGTCTTTTATTATAAGATTTGTACCCCTTACTTCTGGAAGAATAACCAAGAAGAATACCTTCGTCTGCTCTAGGTTCAAACTTACCAAGTTTTTCATCAATCCTTTTGATAAAACATTTGCTTCCAAAAACTCTAAAGTGTTTTACAGTAAGAGGCTTACCATACCAAAGTTCATGTGGAGTTTGATTGCTATTTACCCAAACATTCTCTTTGTTGAGAATAGTCCAGAAGCAAATGCAGCTTCACCCCAGAAGGTTGCAAGAGTTTCATATTCATCTAGCATAGCTCAAGTCATTTTTTGAATTGTTCTATTAATCCTTTCTACCACACCATTTTGCTGAGGAGTTCTTGTAGTGGAGAATTTCCCTTTTATTCCATGTTGTCAACAAAATTCAAAGAATTCATCTGATATGAATTCTCCCCCTCGATCAAATCTGGGACATTTGATTTTTCGATCTGATCCATTTTCAACTAAAGCTTTGAAGGCTTTAAACTTTTCAAATTCTTCATCTTTATGTTTTAGAATACCTATCCAACACATCCTCGAAAAATCATCAATAAACAAAATAAAGTATTCTTCTCCACAACGTGAATTTTTCCTTGTCGGTCCACATAAATCAATATGGATGAGTTCAAGAGGCTTACTTGCTGACCCTTCCTTTTCAATGAAGTTAACTCTGGTTTTCTTACCAATTTGACATGGTTTGCATATGGTATTTTATGAGATGTTGATATCTGGAAGATCATGAACTGCCTTGAACCTGCATGCTTTTCTTATATAAGAAAAAGGTTAGATGTCCCAATCTTCTATGCCACAGCCAGTTTTCATATGTTTTTCTTAGATAGCATTGTTGTTGTCCTCCATTGAGTATGTATAAGTTGTTTGGAGTTCTTGTACCTTTGATCACGGTCTTTCATGTATTAAGTTCACAAACGACGCATCTGTTTGATTGAAACACCACTTCATTTTCTTGATCACACATTTGACTAACACTCAACAGGTTATGCTTTAAACCATCTACATACATGACATTTCTAGCTTTAACATTTTCTTTGAAGAAAACAGAACCTTTACCTTTAATGACAGTTGGAGTGTCATTTCCAAATGAAACATTCTTTTCCTTTTCTAAAGCATTATATGAATGAAGTTTCTCTTTATCACCTGTCATGTGTTTGGATCATCCATTGTCGATGTACCACTAATTTTCTTGTCCTTCTGCATACAAATATATACCACATCTTTCTAATTGAGATTCCTTCCTTTTCCATATCTTAGGATTTAATGGCATTTTCTCCTTTTGAAATTTTGGCCGAAATTTGCTCCTGCATTCAAATTCTTCATGACCAAAGTTGTTATAAATAGAGAATTTTATTTCATTTTCAAGAGGAGAAAAGTTATTATAGAAACTTTTCTTGATTCCTGTTGCACTTTTTTTATTTCGTGATTCTCTAGTCATGATGGTTTTGTAAACAATACATTGAGCAGCCTTGTGCCCAAAGTTATGACATGAAAAACATTGCCCATTAAAGAAGTTCCTGCTATTATAGAATATTTTGACATTGTTTACCTGTTGGTTACGGGTTCTACTAATATTCATCCTTGGAGTAAATTGAGTATGATTTACCTAATGGTTAGTTTTAGGCATTTTTTGATGATTGACATACTATTCACTCGTCTTTGCTGCATCAAGATAGCTTCTGGTGGAGGTTGACGGCTTCTGTGATTGAGATGATTCTTCAGTATATCCAAGACTTGTCTTTATCAGAGGAGAACATTGAACTTTGATAATTTCATTTAAAGTTTTTGATCCTTTATAAAATCTAAGATTGAGAGATTTTTTCTTCTCAAGATCTTTTCTTAGACCCACAATTTCACATTCTAGATTTTCATTGTGCTTTTCTCTTTCAACAAGTTGGTGTGTCAAAGTATCTATGATCATATTCTTTTCTTCTAAACAGATTTTGAGTTTAGTGATTTCTTCAAGAAAGTCTTCCTCTTCTAATGCATCCAAAAAATCATCATTTTCATAGGCCATGAGAAGTCTATAATCTTGTTTAGTTTCATCTTCATCACTATTAGATAAACCATCACTATCTTCATGCGTATAGTAACTCCTTCTATTCACAACCTATTTTCTATTGCCTTTTGCATATTCCTTCCCTTTTTCATATTTATCTTTATGAGGACATTTGGCAGCATAGTGACCAACTCTACCACAAGCAAAGCATTTGAAAGGTAGCTTACCTCTGAATCTTTCGGAACCTCGTTGAAGCTTCTTGACAAAATTTACCTCATCTTCTTCTTCTGAAATGTGTCCTGATTCATGGTGCTCTTCCTTTTCTTTTCCTTTTGCTGATGCTTTAAATGCGGCTTCTCTCATATCTGATGGACCTCCTTTTCTCATTTCAAAGGCAGTTAGGATTCCATGGAGTTGAGTCACTGTAATAGTTTGAAGATCCTGTTTTTCTTCTATGGCAGACACTTTTGACTCAAATTTAGAAGACAAAGATCTCAAAATTTTCTCCACTAATGTAACTTCCTTTATCTCTTCACCCAGATTCTTCATACAATTAAAAATCTCATCTATATGTAAGAAGTAACTAGCAACACTCTCATCACTATGCATCTTAAGAGTTTCATATTGAATTTTGAGAGTTTGAAGCTTAGCACGTTTTACCTAAGAGTCTCCTTCGTAGCTTTGAATGATTTTGTCCCATATTTCTTTGGCTGTCTTGAGTTGCATGACTTTGACAAATTCTGATTCTGACAGACTTCCCAATAATGTATTGACAACTTTGGCATTGGTTTTGTATAACTTCTTACCTACAGAGTCTGTAGGAATTGCTGCTGGAAATTGATATCCTCCTTCTACAATTTCCCAAACATCTGCTCCAAGCAATTGTAGATAAGCTATGGTTCTTATTTTCCAATATACTAAGTTGCTCCCATTGAATATTGGTGGTTTGATGGATCCCATGCCTTCGTGATTATTCATCTTGAAAGATCTTCCTTCAAGCGATCAAGATTCTTTAGAAGGACCTGCTTTGATACCAATTGTTGGAAATAATACTGAGAGGGGGGTGAATCAGTATTATTTGATCAATAATTTTTATTTTCTCAAACATATTTATATACGCTACTTCTATAAAGTTAACTAGTGTGTACACACAACTATGATTAGAGAAACCAGCGTACACCCAGAAAACTTGTGATCTAAACAATTTATCATGTGTTGATATTTAACCAATGCATCAATAAATTATTAAACAGAGCAGTAAAAACATAATAAACCATCACACATAAGCAACACACATGAACACCAAGATTTAAGGTGGAAACCCAATGTGGGTGAAAACCACCTTCTGTTATCATCTCTGTCTTCCTTTAATAGTAAGAAAATATATTTACAATCTTGTACTGGTGCAGACTCATACCAATACACAAGCACCCACCTGCAGAAGGCTACAACCTTCTCTTGTCTTCCAGCTTCTACTGGAAGGGAGCTACAACCCCCTATCTCTTCTACTAGCCAATGTGATTACTAGTACATAGGCACCGGCTTACAGAAGACTACGACCTTCTCTCTTCCTCCAGGGACCACGTTTCATAAATTTTCAGACTGGATGCTCCTGGTACACAACAATACACATGAAGGCCTCGTTTCATCAAATTTTCATATTGGACCCTTCAGGAACTTTGAAACTCAAACTGCATCAACCAACAATCAGTTAATTTGAACAATCAGATCACTATCATCATAACATTATGTTGAACCCAGAATCCTGCATCATCATTCATAACTAGTTGCAACCTTAAAAATCATGCATCAGAATGTATACGCTACTTTACTGAACCCAACCTACGTGTATACGCTACTTCTTGTAATCAAACCTGTGTATACCTTCAAGACTACTGAAACATAAAATTTCTGAATCAAGTCTGTACCAACTAGCAGTATGTTGACCATCTACTGTCTATTTACAGAGCTTTACACAGGCAGTAGCAGAGATCACCCTTCTCACTTATTCAATCAATCAATCAGATACCAAACTCCTTATGCATTCATTTTTACATTCAAATCTAAGAGTACTTCATTGACAGACCGCAGTAAAACAATAAAATTGATCAGATAAATCAGTCAAATGTGAAGAAGAGGCTTTTCTTTTGTATACGCTATTTTGAAGAGTATTACCTGCGTGTAGACGCACTTTTGTAGAGATGAACCAATGTACAGATCTACAAATATTAACTCATAACTTTGTTGCACTTCCAGACTTTAGACAAACCCAAATCACGACATTTAAAGAATAAAATAGGTGTACATAATCAGATCTAGCCCAACCAATATCATATCATTAAATAATAAGTCATTTCAGGTCCCATGATCCTGATCCAACATTGAATTCAGGGTGCACAAAGTATTTCAGATCAAATCAGAAACATACCCCTTGCAACATAAAATATACTTCAGATAGAAGTATTCCTTAGAAACCAATACACTTGCACACATGGCCTTATGATCTTCTCCTCCTTATAAAGCTTTAGGCCCTTTGTCAATTCCTTGGACCAAAACCACTTAGGACCAATACCTTAGACCAAATATCTAGGGTCAATACCTTGGACTAAATACCTTGGACCAATACCTTGGACAAAATACCTCGGACCAAAACCTTGGTTTTCCAGCATGTACACTCTTTTCCTCCTATGGGAGTGCGTGTATACGTATAAACTCTTTTTGTTCTATGGACCAGCGTGTATACGTTGTTTTGACTAAGTGAACCTGCGTATACTTCTTAAACTGCTTATCATCAGCCTTTTCCTTTACCTTCTTTATTCTGATCAGTAAACCTTAGTTCCATCTTCCTGTTCTTCTGTACCACTATCGTGTTACCTCTAAATATACTTTTTGTACTGTGAGTTGCCTTTTACCAAAACTGAATTGAACTGTGAGTGAGTTTCCATGAAGAACAACACTTATATCATAATGCTAACAAGAGCAACAACAAAGTCAATGTTGACTTTGTTGTTGCTTTGTTGAGTGGAGGGAGGTTTGCTCCAAGATTAAAATACTCCAAACAAATATTCTCCAAACCAAGAGGAGCTCATTCAAGTATTCATGCATGCAAGTCTTTTTAATTATTATTTATTCATGCAATTAAATTTAATATTTTGTCAAATTTAATCTAAGTTTTCCTCATTGGTCTCATGAATATGTGTAGGACAACTAGTTTCAATTCGAATGTTGAAGTGGAATAACTATCTGAAGCAAATAACTCAAAATGGTAAGGGTTTAGGTGAGACAACAAAATTTGTTTGATATTTGTCTTGTATTTCTTGGTCGAGTGGGAGTTACATAAAGTTTCATAAGAAATTTTAGGTGAGACAACAAAATTTGTTTGATATTTGTCTTGTATTTCTTGGTCGAGTGGGAGTTACATAAAGTTTTATAAGAAATAACAAACTTTTCCATGAAAACAATTCATGTAGTATTTGTCTTTCTTTGAAAATTGTGTTTTTATTTAAGTGAAAGACCATAAACTGTCATTTTTCATGCAGGGCAATAGGAGAAACTCTTACTTTATTAATTAGGCATATGGCACTCACATGATTTTTCTTCTATTTTATAAATTATTTATCACATCTAACTTCTCCTCCTTCCTTTGTTTTGCAGGTACTTTCATTTGCATGTCTAGATTTCAAAGCTTAACTATAGTTGCAATCATATACGTGAAAAAACTCATCGAAGTGTTTTTCAACTTTAGCCCATCAATCACTAGGCTACTATGTGTGTGATTTAGTTTTATGTTGCATTAGATTTCAAACAATTTTTTTCTACATTGCAATTCTTCCAAGACCATAGATGTTGAGAAAAACTAAGGAAAATAGAATTAGGGTTTCTTTTATAATGTTCTCTCTTGTTATATTGACAATTCTTGTGATATAACGTTAGTTCATCATCATCATCATTATTATTTTTTGTTCATCACCAAGACAATGCCAATAAATAATATCACAACCCAAATAAGGACACTAGAATAGGCTTTAGGCTAGGGCAAAACCCCTCCACATGGGAAAACCCCAAAAACTTATCTTCTTATAGAAATTAAAGGATGAATTCCAAGACCTTTGATCAAGACAACTCACCAAGTGATAAGCCAGCCACCCATACAACAATTTTTCTCTCTATAACTCGGTTTGTTGCTCTTATCTATCTCGAAACATGAACAGAGATAGATTTATTTCCATACGTGTGAGCTTGCCAAACAAAGAATTGAAGCACAAGAAAAAAAAAATATTGCTTTCTTCGCTATCCTTCACCTCTTTCTCACTCTAAATTTTCCTCGGGCTTCTTGAAGAGACCAAATTACTTGTGTGACTCAAATGAGGTCCAATACCTCTCCTTTGTTGATAAATCTAGGGCATAGTGTGTGTTAGATTCTTCAATTTGATTTCTCTTATCTTGACATTTACTTGTGAAATTATATGTTGATTATGTTATGTTCCCTTCATCAAATAAATTCCAACATGAAAATCACAAAGAAAAGAACACAAGATGTAAGTGCACAACTAGGGAAAAACCCTATGAATGAGAAAACCCATTCAACTCTTTCTCTAGTAGCTCAAATCAGGTTGAGACACACTTGACCCTTTGACTAAAGAAATAGACTTACTCCAACCACCAGACAAGTTCCTCCTGCAATTGTCTCTGCAATCATGGTTCTTTTCTCCTTTTGTTTAGACTTCAAAATTTTGACCTTCCTTCTACAATACTCTCGGCCCTCCTACTTCAGAAATATCAGTGTTCCTGCTTCATAAATCTTGGCCTTCCTTCTGAAATAGTCACAAACCTTTCTGTAATTATCTCTGCAACAAGGAACTTCAGCCTCACTGTAATTGTTTCTGCAATTCACATTTTCAGCTTCCTCTCTATAATAGCCTTCTAATATTCTCTGCTTTCTCTCCATTTCTTGGTCTTGTAATAGTTTATCTTACTTCCTAAATGAATGATTCACTTCTATCCTTCAAATGATTGAATAGTAGGCTATTTATACTTATTGGTCACTGTACATTTGAGTCGACATGAACAATTTGACTTGAACTTGACTTGTAGGCTTGTAATGAAGGCCAACTTTATTATCTTTTGTTTGGAGGCTAGCTTTCAAGGATGTATGGTAATCCTTTTGGGAGAAGGAACCACTTTAGTGGAGGAAATATTTAGAAACTAAAACATTTTTCCTTTCTTGACCTTAAGGAGCCCAAGAAGGGTATCTTACAAAAATGACCTTCACTTTGACTCAACAAAAATTTGGCTTCACAATGCCCAAAAAACATATTTGAAGGAAAAAGTTTAAGCAATTAGATTTCAGAGGCCTGCCCCTTGCTCACTCAGTGTTGTCTTTTCTATAATGGTTATGTAGTCAAAGGAACATTTCTTGTTAGCAAAATATTTCCATGTAAATTGATTCATTTTCAATATTCGATGACAAAAGTTGAAAGAGATGAAAATTATGTTCATTGCCCAAGTATCAGCTCCTTGAAAATATATGAAACGAGCTATAATTTGAGAACAACATCCATTTCAAGATGTTTGATCGCATTTCTTACTTATGGAGAGGTTCCAAAAGATTTATTTATTAAGCTTATAATCAATGCTATAGAAAAAATTTAGAATGAACTTAAAGATGAAACAAAAGCTTAGAAAGTTGTAAAGAAATACAGAGATTTAGATGACGACCACATATGTCTTAGAATGTTATCATGTTGGATTATTTTGCATGAATTAATGCTTATTGTTTTGACTAGAACCACCCTTGGGGTACCATGAATGAAATGTGAAGCAACAATCTCAAAATAGGTATATGGAATAAGCACATGCTCCTAGGGGCAATGCAGGGGAAAATCTATGGATAGCTATAAACATAGATCCTATTAGATTTTACACAAAACGAGGCCGTTATTTAGTCCCTTGATGTCAATAGGAAAGAGAGAGGAAAAATGTATAAGCCAAAAATCAATCCAAAAAAAGATGTGATCCAACTTATCCAAAGTATGGCAAACCAGTAGTTGAATGAGTCGTGATTGGATAACAGCTCATGTTTACCCCCATTTTTTCTTTAGAAATCATTCCATTTATGGATTGTAGGAGGAAGTATGGCACATGTATGGTCTCTGCAAGTTAAAAGTGTGGTTGGTGTCTAGTTGGTATAGTAGTTTGAATTGATAAACATAAAATATACTTATCCTTCCTTCATAGGAGATGTATTCTAAAAATATGATATGCTACCCCATTTGTACTATTGTATGTTCATCCAAGCCCTCATTTTATGAGCACCCAACTTTACCATTATGGAGTCAACAAAGCCTTAGGTTGATGCAAATTCTTGAAACATCCTCAAGCATACATAGCCTCTCACATCACTAGACAGAATCCAAATGTAGAATTCTTCATTTTTGTAACCTTTTGTAAATCCTTTATTATATTACTAAATAGATCCAAAAAAAATTAATATGGGGTTTCCCTTTTAAGACAAGATCTAGATACTTGATCCAGATATCCTGTATAAAAAAAATGTATTTGGGAATTTAAATATCTGAAATTTCTTGTATCCAAAACTATTGATGAAGATTAGATCTAGATGATGGAAGTTTGAGACGTTTGGATCTCATGTCACCTCCACATCTATGCTTATTTATTTACAATTGGATTATTGAATGGGATGTGGGGACCACATTTCAGACCTTTTAAGTGTTTAGTTGTGGATAGAATCATGAAGTGGAATGTTCGGTGTGGAAATTTGGATAATTTGGGTTTTCACTTTCAATTACTTTTTTTATGAAGTCCATATCTCAAAGGGAAGCATCAGTTTCGTCTAGATATTCAAATAAGCCAAGGGAACTTAATAAAGAGCAAGTGATGTGCTTCAATTCACTCATTCTCCATTCTACTAGTGTTAATTCTATGGATATTTGCAAGAATAGCATGTTGAACAATAAAAAAATGATGTCCATCATGCAGGGTTTCTGAAAAACTTGGTTGAAGGAGTCTCATAATTTTCCCAACCAATCTTTAGATCTTTTCCATATCACCTTTACTGAATATCATTTCCTTGTGTTGTTACAAATAATTATAAGCTTCATGCCTTCAGCACATACTAACATCCCACATAATGTCTCACCAAATATTACTAGTAAATACCTCTTACATTACTATATTGTTGCACCCTTGTTCTTTGTACAATAAATTCTACTCACAACATAAACAATTCTACATGGCCTGCCATTACCAGTAATCCCCACAGGAACACAGTCCATCCTTAAAATGATGAAAATGACTTGCATCCCTCACAACAATTTCTCACTTAACAATCATATAGATGAACTTGGTGGCATTGTGGTAGTCTCCACAAACACGAAGGTTCTTTGTGATTCAGATAGTTGTCCCAGGGCATGTGTTGATAAGGCCAAAATAAATTTCCAACTTTTAGCTATGACTAAAAATCATGTGTTCCTTTGCCTCCTTCTTAACATCATGAAGCACAAAATTTGTGTTAGGTATATACCCTAAATCCTCCATCTTCTCGATTAAGGTTTGCAATGTTGCATAAATTTTCTCAGATTACGGATGAGATGTGTCCCCTATAAGGAATGAATATACCCTATTGTTTAGTTCAATCAGACTACATCCTAGTGTATTTTTTAGACCCCTGTCTTTATCAATAACCTTAATTTTTCCATGTTATTCCACCTTCCCACCACTACATATATGTTTGGAAGTAGTACATAATATCCAACATCTTTAGGTTGTCAGTTCAAAAGATGCTTAACGACATTTTCTCCAAGCTCTATGTGGTAGTGTTTTTGTGGCAACGATGTACCAAAAGGCACTTCCTTAGCAGTTGATTGTTCCTTGCAAAGGATCATAGGTAGAATTGGTGTTGTTATTAGATAGACTTAAATAAACATAACACTGTAAGTAGTGGAACGAATGCATACATAAACATTAACTAAACAAAGAGGTAAATACACAAACAATGATCAAATGGAGAAAACAAATCAATAAGATAATGGAAAAATCTCCCTTTATTAACTGTTGGTAGTAGAGGTTGAATGAAATAGATGAATTATGATGGATTTCTTAGAATAAATATGGCCAACATGCTAGTGCTCTTCCCTTCTTTGGCTTCAACAATGAAACGGTGGTTAGCTCAAATAGCAATTTGGCCAACATAACAATGTCTCATATTTTGGCTCTCCCATGGCCTATTTATATAGAATTTTTGAATCCATCTTTCCCCTCTTGGTCCATGCATTATAATGACACATGAGTAGGACAAGATGATTCCATTTAGGGTTGCATATCTTCAAGGTGACTCAAATTTGGTTGTACTGGACTGAACTCATGTCAGAGAATCGGCCCCAAGTGTGTAGAGTGGTCCCAGATCGTTGAGTCATCCTTTTATGCAACGCACAGATTTCGAAGGATATTCTACGTACACATGTTTATCGAAGAAATAGAAGTGTCGCCTTAATTTATTTTTCTTTATAAACTTTGAACCTTAAGAGAACTTTGATTTTTTTAAACTTCATGATGTATTTAGCTGGAAAATGTTCACTTGTACATTTTGTTGGACACATTTTAGTGTCTTATAGATTGTACTAATAGGTGTACGATTTTCCAGTGTTAACAGTTTCCCCCTGATGTATGAGGTTAGGAGGAACCGTATAACCGAAATAAATCACGTTTTATTTTCTGATCGAGAGTCTGATCAACTTTTCGAGAGAGAGGATAATTTGTTGTGGAGAAGAGTAGATAAAAACCCCTTAACTAAGTATAAATGGTAACCATGCTCTAGTGAAAACCTACGATAAAAATGTGTCTATATGAGGTGGGCATGTCCCATGCTCGTTATGATGACTAATCGTAACTAATTACAATTGGACAAAGACTAGTTTTTTGTCGAGTCAACATTTTGGTAGTTGACATGTGGATAGTTGATTATGATAACCGCTGACACCCTCAAGGGCGCTTCCTAGTCAAATAGATTTAATATGGTTCCCCTATGCATAACAGATGTGAAACACTGTTGACTTGGGTGCTGCGGTATGCATAGGTCTTCGAATTTGGGTACCTACCCGTATCATGGTGTAAGCACTATTGGATGAGGTGCTTAGTGATGTGGGGGTCTTTGACTAAATGAAAGAACTAAAATAGTAACTAAGTATGACACCACCTTGACATGAAATTTTGTGTTGGTGTCGAATTTCAAGGGGATCAATGACATTAGTGGGAAATAATGATTCCCATTGTGCCACCCGAGGATATCCCTTCAAGGGGGGAGTATCCAAGGTACTACCCCTATCCTAGAACACAAATGTTGAAGTCGAAAATGGATGAGTCTTAACCGCACAAGGTCGAAGTTGTTTGTACAAATGGCGGCAGACAAAACATGTTTACTGATGGTGATGGACCTGGAGTCGGTAATAATTCCAGGGTGGGTGTAAGTATGTTCTGACGGGTGCAAAAATGGAAAGTGATTGCTGGTGAGGTGCAAGATCCAACCAAGGGTGACTAGAGAGTCTTTTTCCTAAAAAATATTTATACACTTGCCAAAAGAATATGAGGGTCGTTTGGATGTACAGCTACGAAGATGGGTGCCCCATAATGACAGTAACTTGTATGAAAGGTGTGGCGTTTTTTGTTGAGGGCGACGGCCCCATTGGTTAGTCTCCTTGTTGGGTTGGTGAGCCGAATGAAGTGACATAGATGGGCTATGCAATATGAGTGAATTAGATGCCAAATGTAGGACGTGGAGGTGCATCCATCTAGATCCGTCGTAAAGTACAAGAGATGGCCCAAGAAATGGGGTGCATTTGTAATGAGTGTAGCATAATGAGGCTAAACTTCAAGGCATGTAAGTGGGATGGTTCCCGGGCCAGAGTGAGTGGTCATGGCTCTTGTTAGTGAAGAGGGTTCTAGAAAGATGAAGTGAACCATGAGTGAGGGGGGGCTCTATCGACCGAAATAGCTATTTATCATATACAAAGACGAGGTGGTGATAAACATGGTCGAGATGAGGGACCTTATGGTGAATTTTGGAGAAATGATGTCAGGATATGCAAATCTTAAGAGGAAGCCTATCATGCTAAGTGGAGAATGATACCTGCTCTGTTATTTGCTTGTCAGGGTGTTGGTCGAAGTGGATCGTGTGTGATGTTCCTGCAATGAACACAACCAATACCCCAAGTCAAATAATTGTGTAAAAAATACATAGGATTTGTGAGTAATAGAACGTTATGAATTAAAGAACTAGAGGAGTACCTGAAATGATTTTTTGAGTGTGCGATAGGCCCAAAAATGATTTTTCAATTACCGGAATGGAGAGTTCCATGATGAAGATGGAATGGTATTGATCCTTCTGTTTTTGTCAATGGATATCCCTGCTTATGTAGTGGACCCTAAAATATGGTGAAAAGGGCCATAGATATGGCTAAGGGGGCCAAATATCACTCATTTGCATTATTGAGTTGTAGAGGTTAGAGGGAGTTCCTAGAGCTTTTCTTGTTGTTGCGGTCAGCCAAAGCACCTAGGATGCACATGGGGAGAGCCAGGTAAGAGCTTATACCTTAATCTTCATCAATTTTGTAGTTTTTAGGGTAGGTAGGTCATACAGGGATCCCCTGTACGGTCTCTTAGGGGTAATTTATCTTGGTCGCGTGGGTGACTCGATTGGAGTCACCCGATCACTGCGCAAACCTTAGGGTTTTGTGTGGCGACTCCATGTAAAACCCTACTCACATGCACACACCGTGGTTTTGAGGGGATAAATGTCGTGAAAAACCCTGCAGGGTTTGTCATGGCCTGGCCATCTTATTGCGCAATGGTGACACGTCTGTGTGAGACACAGACGTGCGAACCGTGTGCATGTTTGAGAAACAGGCGCGTAGTCATGGGCATGTTGGACGTCACAGCTTAAGGGCCTGACAGACGTGTGTCTGCGCAACTTTTGGGAAAATAAATGCACGATATCATGTCTCTCAAGCTCATAGGTGCGTGGTTGTGATAAAAAATGGTTTCTCATATTTTTTCCCCTTTTTAATAGCCTGGAGGGTTATTTTTGACACATGGTATCCTAACTCGCAGGATGATTTGGAGGGAGAGGGATTGGGAGCGACTGCGTACAACTATGGCTCAGAATCTAGTAGCTAGCTAGTTGTTGGTGTAGTGGAGGGTTCTAAAGTTCCTTGAGAGCCCCCTGATGAGGTCGCAGGACAGGTTCCTATGTTTCTTGATCAGATGCTGGGATGTGGACTGCCAGGTGATGGTCATTCGGCTAACGGATTTTCCAATATTGGTTCATACTAATATTTACTTTTTTATTGGTTTGTTGCCTCATGGGGAGGCACTACCTTATCCACTACCAGCTGGGCATGTGGATATTCGGCATTGGGTAGAGGCAAAGGGTGAGGCTCATTGTGGGCCTACTATGTGGATGGTTGTATTAGGATTATAGTTATGTTGGACCTAGCCGAGCAAGAAACACTGACTATGATTATGAGACTGGTGGGGTCAGCATCCCCTAATAGAGCATCGGGGCCCCACATAGCAGTATTACAGCAGCTACAGGTGGGGCACTTCTTTGATTGGAGTCGATTACTGCATTGGGGGATGTTGTCACAGCTTAAGAAAATGCAACATGGTACACTCGGGAGTTCCTACTATGGGAGTTTCCTCTGCAACAATCTATACAAGCAGGTATTTATGCTTCGTTCGATCTTAGCAGTACCAACGGGGCCTACCAGGGACCCATGTATGTGCCACTAGGGAGGTGTGATGCCAAGATATGGGGGTGGTGAGGTGGGGTGTTACTGGAATTCTAATGTAGAGGATTGGTCTAACTCCAATCCTCAGTTGATTCTAGATTTTCCTTATCATGGAGTGGATCTAGATATGGAAATTTCTCAAGGTGATGCTTGGGGACCAGCAGGTATATTTCGATTTTTGCATTTGTATACATATGTGTGCTTTCATGTATCATTATGATATTTTATTTATGATGATGTTGACACCATGCTTTTTTATTTGCATATGTGGGGTCATGGGACGACCACTAAACTGTTTAGTAGGCCATGATATGAGGCATGTGGGTGTTGAAGGGGATGCCCCTATTCCACAGTTACTGAGGGTGGTGAGGCCACTTGTTGTTCCTTAGGTTGGTCTTGAGTGACCGGTGCAATGGTGTCGTTTGAGATTGGTGGGCCCTCCAAAGAGGGTGCCATTGTAGCAACGGGCGAGGATGCAGAGTGATGGCGCATTCATGCTGAGGATGTAGAGGCACACTTGGAAGTTCTCGAGGCCTAGTTACAGAGCTATCTTGATGCTTGGAGTTGGGTGGAGACCCTTACTAGAGGGTTTCCTATCGAAGGATATGTTGGCTTGGCGTAGGTCGTTGTTGAGATGACAATGTCACTAGAGAGGGAACACCAACCAGTTTTGTGCCACATAGCCATGGCAATGGCTACGGTTGGTCCAATTTTGGCTCCAAATGTAGAGATTGGCCACCGGGGCCCTAGATAGACTTGATGGTTATGATTTTTTTATGAGATTGTGTATGTACCAAGGTAAGCACCCATTTATGAGGATGCTCCACTATATTTTGTTGACTTATTTTTCCTTGTCGTGGGCTAGTGGATTTTGTGATATTTTTTGTTCTCATATATTTTTTATGTATATACGAGATCATTTTTTGGCAGCTCTCATGATGTGTTATATGCGTCTATACTTCTTGTGTATTTCTGCATTTTGTTTGAGATGTATCTATTGATGTTTTATGTATCTTGATGGTTATATATATGTGATGCATGCCAGTCTAGGAATTGATTAGTGATGTGATTATTTGTATGATTTTGATCCCTTGGTATATGTGTAAATGTGATATGATCAAAATATCTAGCTAACCTTTGTTCATGCAGATATTCCCAAAAAGGCATGAATCATGGATGTGAAAGGTCTTGTTTGACTATGATACAACTAGCTAGGAGTCAAGGAATACATGTAGGTGATGGATACCTAGGTGGTGGGCATATGCCAAGAGGCCTATGATGGCGATGTACTATGCTTGATTGTTTGTGGCTGACCCGATACAAAGTCCATTAAAGAGACGACGTGTCTAGTCAGGAGAGTATATGGCCCAGGCTGCATCAGCGAGGTTTTGCGACCATCAAGATGCGCCGTCATCGAACCCATGATGATAAGCTGGCAGAAGATCCATCTGTTGACACGTGATGAGAAAATGATTTTAGAGAAAATCCATGATGAGGTGATCATCATCAAAAAATAAGTCATGGTGAATACATGTCTACTCTATCATTTTATTGATGAAATTTTTTGAGGTAGAGACCATTGAAGGGATTTTTTAGGTAGGTCCATCGAGCACTGACAGTATGTATGTGCCCTTGAGGAGGAAATGTTTGATGATGTATGAGCCCTTCCAAAGGGTTTCAAACTTTCTGAGTCCTACTTCTTCCTAGGTGACATCGTAGCAGAGGACTAACTCTCCCTCGGTAAATGTCTGAGGGTTGATGTTGCAATCGAATGAGGCTTTGAACTTCTTTTTGTGGGCTTCATTACTCTAGAGGGATTCTCATTGATGTTCATTGATGAGGTCTATCTATATCAACTTTTTTTCATATTGGGTTGTGTTATATTATTTCCATGACTAGCCCCCTTAGTTAACCAGGGGGTTAGAGGGAGGGCATAGCCCCCGCTTCATTGCACTGATTGTGCAGTGGGGGTGTCACATGGGGGGTAGTAGCCCCCTCTATCCATGGGGTTTGAGGGGGGTGAGTAGCCCCCCTCTACGGGGTCTGAGGCAGCACCCCAGGGCAAAAAAATTGGACCCTATATTAGGTTAGGCGGACCTACCTATGGTTTTGTGCATGGTTTTCGCACATGGTTTTGGGCGCGATGGTTTTCGGTCTATGGTATTGGATGCTTAGGCATGTATATATGTGTATTATAACATTGAAAGGAATATAATGAAAAATCAATCTAGTAATCCCAGTTTTGGGATCCAGGGGAAATCTTTGTGTATATGTGTTTTATGTCTTATGCTCTCGTATTGTTTATTTTCTGTGTTTTAGAATTTGTATGCAGGTAATTTTTGTACGAGGTTAAAACCTACAGTTCCAAAGATTTGGCGTTTGCTAAAAGATTGATGGCCAAGTGTAAGGTGGGAATCTCGCACTTAATAGGAAGTACTTCTTCTTTGCCATATACAAGTTGGAAGGGTGTAAATCCTGTGGATGCCTTGACTATTGTGTGGTATGCCCATAGGGCGGAGAACACCATATGTTGCCAATTGGTTTTGTGAGTATTCACCATAAACTATAACATGGTTTTCAGGACCTTATTATCGGCTTCTACTTGTCCGTTGGATTGGGGGTAGTATTTTTGGGCATGGAATCCCCCCACAGCATGTTTTGGGGCTCAAAGCCCAAGTTTTGGTCAAATATGTTGTAATACTCCGCGAATTGTAGGCACGGAGTGTGAAATGTACATTGAGTCATAGATTTGTTCGCCCTAAGTTTTGTAATGTAATGTAATGTCATGTCGGCCTACCCATGGTCCGCGAACCATGGGATTCTATAAATAGAGCGAGGCTCTAAGTTGTAAAGAGAATTAGAGATAGATAGGGATGGATTAATTAATGTAATTGTGAGGACCACTCCTTCCAGGCTATATACATTTTTTTATTTTTTTTTTACAGCAAATAAAACCAAAAAGAAACGCATTGAGATTCAAATTTATTTTTCACATACATTTCTGCCACTCCTTCCAGGAAACATATCATAACATTTCATACCTTTAACTAAGATCAACAGTAATGAAATACATATGTACCGTTCACCAGAAGGCGAGACTCTGCTTGCTTTGCTGTTGCTGGTATTCCTTTGTAGCTGGTCACCTCCACGAGTGAATGATGACGCAATTGATCCGAATGTGAAGACTCACCGGTTAACCTCCCAGCCTACTCCTTGGGTACTCTTCTTCCCCGCGGACCCCCGAGCTGCAATGGGGTTGTACAATGGAGACAAGCACTAGCTAGTAGAGGAGAGCACACCTTGGCTCAAGAGTCCCCTCTCTAAATCCTCTACCTCACCAAACTCACTATAGCTTCGTAATCACTGCTCTCACAACATCTCCTCCATCCAACAATAGGGTTCCCAAAAGTCCCTTCTTCCATGGCTTTCCCCTTCTTTTATAGGAGTCCTCATAGGTGACACTTGTCATGTCATGCATAATTAATTTTTTTTAATAATTCAATAGCTTGATTATTCACCCACCCATGTGTCATTCTCACATCAAGGGTCTCCCAAAATTATTTACTTAAATTTTTATTTAAAACTAATATTTTCCTCACCTCAACAAGATTCCTATTTCTTCTCCTAGTTGTCTCTTTATTCCCCCTTTTATTCCTTAATTTGTGTTTATTACTTGAAGTCAATTAATGAGTCAAGATTTTATCCCCAATCTACTCCCTAATTTAACTCAGGTTATCTCCTAGATGGATATTCTTATGTTGGTTGTTGACACATGGAGCTTCTCTACATTTCTCTAAATTTAATTTATTATTCTCATTTTAATTCACCTTCCTCTTTTCTTAATTAGGTTTAAATTAGTTTAGGATTAATCTTTATTCTTACCATTATGTTTGTCTTTCCCCTTTTTCCTAATTAAACCACATAATCTTCCTAGTATTTTCCAAATGGGAAGGGTAGAGTTTTTAAAGTACTCTATTTTAAATTCTTCCTATGATCCTCCTTATTCCAAGTTTTATTTTTGATTTAATTACATTGGTTTCTAATCATCATTTACCCTTGATGTAAATTTACCTAGTTTTCATTCCTTGCTTATATTTATTTATTATTATTTATTTTTAATGATTCCAAGGATGCCAAGTTTGGTTGTGCCCTTCAAGAACTTCCCTAGAAGTTCCAAGGGTGCCACACCTAATAGTTTATTTGTGATGTCAAGGGTGCCAGTTTGGTTGTGCCCTTCAAGAACTTCCCTAGAAGCTCCAAGGGTGCCACACCTAATAGTTTATCTGTGATGTCAAGGGTGCCAGTTTGGTTGTGCCCTTCAAGAACTTCCCTAGAAGTTCCAAGGGTGCCACACCTAATAGTTTATTTGTGATGCCAAGGGTGCCAAGTTGGTCGTGCCCTTCAAGAAATTCCCCTGAAGTTCCAAGGGTGCCACACCACTTGCCCTTCAAGCATCCAGTGATTACGAGGGGAAAGTATAATGCAACGTCATAGACCACTATCATCTCTTATGTTGCCTGCTATAGTGAGACTAATGGTGTCGGGGATCAAGGAATCCGCCTTGATGCGCGCCCCCCGGTAAAGTCCTCATGAGCGACCCATCTTTGGAACCTGCCCTCATGGCATCGTGATCTTCAAGGCGAAGGTGCTTCAACCCTTCCAGCCCAAGTCACGGCGGGAGTGCTAGTGGGTGGGATCAGGGACTCTGTCCCACCCCTCCCATGTAGTTCCATCCACTTGTACAACCCCATCACCCATATGTGAGTCATTCGGTCAAGCAACTAATCTGTGCCTGCAACCATTAATATATCATCAGAATATAGTTAAACATATATGGCAGATTATAAGATCGACTTAGACTTTCAAAGATAAAATAATATGAATTTTCGTCAAACCAGGTGTCATCAACTCGTCACATGCGAGTGCCTCTGATGGTTCCCTGCCATACTCAATAATCATCAGTAACACGGTTTCTCAATGTTAGTCAATTATCATAATAGCATCATTAACAATTCCTGGTCATTCACATCATTGTCCATTGTAAGTCTGAACTAAAGGAAGTAGGTAACATAGGGGACACATCCCTCATGGCCATCATCAATAATCATCAATGGAGACATACATATTCATTAAGCTATCAACATCGTAACATCGTAGAAATATACCTATCCATAAGATTTAGCCTCATTATGCTTTTAGTAGAGCGCATACATATTCTTTACTACCCTCGTCATAATTTCAAATAGAGACCAACTTAACTATTTAATATTGCAATCATCATAATACTGATAGATAAGATACATAACCATTCATGCTACCATAATATCAATGGAAAGCATTCATAACATCACAACCATGAATATCTCAATCACTAATAATAGTGTCATGGGTCCAGATCCTCAATCTGAGGTCTTCAAAGAATAGAGTGTCTAAGATAATGTTGTATTAGGGTCAGGAAACTAGAGTGGGCACTACAGTAATGATCTAATAGTGGATAGAGAAGAAGTCTAAGTGTCTTGGGTCGTAGTAGTAGGAAGAGGCTCTGCAGCTGAGTGCATAGAGGCCTAGTAGAGTCTGCAGCTGAGTGCGTGGACCCCTGCAGCTAAGTGCGCAGGGAAAAGTTGAGTCTGTAACCCAAGAAGAAGAATAATAAAGAGAAGTTTGATTCTAAATACTGTGTATCTATTTTTGTATGATTTTCTATGCATTTATATTGTTTTGTTTATCGCGCGCACTTATATGAATATTGAACACTATTAAGTATAATTGGGCTCATACAAATAAGTTAAGTAATAATAATAGGTTAATATTAAGGAAATTGGGTAATAACACGGATCACGCCTCGAACATGGTTGCGCGAAGGCAACATTGCAGGCTGCGAGGTATTGATAGGTGTGTGTATCAACGTGCGCGCAGGTTCAAACCGCAGACCACCCAAAAACCATCAGACATCTCTAGGGTGCGGAAACCTAGTTCTAGCACCCTCCCATACTACTTCGGGTGAGACTTTAGTCTGGGCTCCATGGATTGTTGTCGAAAGGGCCATTAGTATCGAGATTTGTTTGGCTAAATCACCTCTGCACCTGGGTCAGGCCCCTATAAGCCAACAAATGGTTCTGTTTTCGGGACCGGGATCTTCATAAGGGATGTCTGATGTTGTGTCACTAGAATCCAACAAAGAAAGAAATTGAAGGGTGGTTGGACAAGAAGATTCACGAGTTCGCAGCGCGGGAAAACAAGAATCTGCAGGTATCTAAGGAATAGTGGTTGGAATGCTAATTATATACGTAAATCCACGAAATTTTATTTGCATCCTTTCCTTCTGAGCTGTATGAGTGGATCGCAAAATTAGCAGACAGTCAGGGAAGGTGCAGGCTTGACAAACCAATCGTGTGGACTCCGGAATTAGTGTGAAAAATAGAAGCATCAGGAGATAAGATCACGTGATCTGTGGACCATTGGCTCAATCAAATTATAGGAGGATTTATCATTGAGTTCGTGGTAGATATGACCGTCAGCTACAGTGAGGCGGAGCGACGCTTTCTCGAAGGACCGCGAGGTAAGTATATTAAATCTCTGAACACTTGGATTAAGATGCTATTGTGTGAAAAGCGGGTTATGCAAATAAATTAATGTTTGGGACTACGGGAAGTGGGAAGATCTACAGAAGCGGAGGTAGTGAATAATTAGAAACTAGTCCCTTAATTTCACCCTCGCGAGAAAGCGAGGAAGAGCTTGTGAGAGTTTCTCTGAGAAGCGCAATTAGTCTGAAAAGGCAGCGAATTCTGTGCTTACCACCTCCACCTACACCACCACTTGTCTCACCCTCCTCACCTCCATCTCCGCCCACCCCACCTCCACCACCACCATAGTCTAGTATGGTGAGTGCGATCAAACTACCGGTATTCAAAGGAGTATGGAATGAAGATGCGGACCAATTCTGGCTCATGGTAAGGGCGGTGTTATCATTGAAAATTCTGTTGCCAAAATTGCTCAGACTAGCTTAAGGACAAAGTGTTTTCGCAGCGCATAAATCCTTTAGCAGTTTCGCAGCGCAACCTGTTTTCATGATTTCGTAGCGGAAAACACCGACTTTGTACTAACTGCGCTACGAAATGGGGAATTCGTGCTGATCCATAGCACATCTCATCCCAGCTGTCATATTTTCTGCAAGAATTTTACGGGGACAACATGTGCAAGGTCTTACATGTCGGTCTTGACACGTGTTCTGTAGCCTTATTAAGACCGAAACTTCTGATTCTGGTTTTGATTTGTGATCAATCTAAAGGAGCTGCTAGATACCACTCAAGCTCTGGTTCTAAGCTGTGATGCTATGGTTAGTCTTAAAGATAGGAATTCCAGATTTGAGCATATAGGCGCATTGAACTCCAGGCCATTTCCTTCTGCACAACCTGATAACAATTTTAGCTGGCCTGAACCAGATTGGAATAAAGAGGGCATAAATGTTAGTAGAATTTCCCCTGTAACTCTTGAAAAGAAGGTCGATGGTGTAGGATTGCCTCTATCGCTTCGAATGTTGAAGCGGAAGCAAAATAAGGAAAGGGGTGTTAGTCCCAAACAAGAAGGGTTCAGAAATAGCTTGGCGGAAGTGGTGGGTGAATCTGCATGTTGTTCCGTCAGGAAGGCTTTTTCTTCGATGGTTTTCATTATCCGCGAGCTCCAGAGTTATACGCTCCAGATGAGACAGATCCTCTGTTATGGTGATTTACAGGAAGTGGCTTTTAAAGGTTCCTGTAGTATCCTTGAACAAGCAGTTGAACCGGGGTAATTTCAGTTGGTGCAGAACAGTCGAATGGCGGATTTATAACTTCTAGACAGTTACGACCTGTGAAGGAGGAAGGGAATGTAACACCTATTCACGATTCTGTCATTACTAATAACAAGGGTGAGAGTGAAACTTCCACCGACACTGAAGTTGAGACGAATTTACCAGTTATACAGCCTCCTTTAAAAAGGCTGAGGCGAGGTCCACCACGTGCTAGTGCCCAAGAAAAGAGTTGGCAAACAATATGAAAGACACACAACATATATGTCTCGGTTGACTGGTGAGTCAATCCACTACAGGGCGGTTTCTTGTCGCGTTTACGCACTGTGAAATCACGATACCACAGCCTTAGATTCTGTGTCCCCAAATTTAACCTTTGAATTTACACCTACAAGAAGTTGTTTGCGTCCTCGGGTAAGAGCAGCGGCTTTTCTAGCCTCTCTGTTGTCTGAATTTCCCACACAAACTTCAGAAAATGGAAATTCCTGCGTAATTTCAAACGAGAAGGGTTTCGTGCGCCTGCTGCGTCCCCAGCCATCGGCGGATTATTTCCGAAGCATCACTGTGAAGCATTGATTGCACTCAAAATGGCACTGAATGATTCCAAGAGCTTGCTGTCTTCCTGGAATCCAGCTTCAGTGAATCCATGTTTTAGTTGGTCTAATATCATCTGTAATAGTGATTACAGTGTTACATCCATGAATTTGGCGTCTATGGGATTTACAGGTGTCCTATCACATCGTATTGAGCACTACAAGATAATCACATATCTGGCACACTGCCAAGTGAACTAGGTAACATGGTAAGTCTACAGAGCCTGAATCTGAAAAACAACAATATCACTGGAGATATTCCGAGCTCTTTGGGTCAGCTTCCTGATCTTCAATATCTGGACATATCCTCAAATGATCTCACTGGAAAGATTCCGGAAGCCATATTTAAAGTAGTTAAATACAATTTCACTGGTAATTATCTTAACTGCGGTTCAAGTTTTTACCACCCATGTGCCTCTACTCTTTATTCAAACTCAGGTTACCCCAAGTCAAAAATTGGAGTTCTGACTGGTGGCCTTGGAGCAGCTGTTGTCATCTTGATTTTCTTCGTAAAGGACATTGCATATGTGATGAAGATAACAAAGCAGCTGCGGTACTATCATCAAGAATATGTGCAAGAGTTTTTGGCTGAGACTGTGTCATTTGTGCTCCGAAATGCATCTGTTAAGCAGCTCATAAAAGGTATACGAAAAATAATGGGAGAAATTGTCATAGAGCCTTCAGAGGAGAAAACAACAGGCTATAGGGCTTTACTGTGGCACATTCTGAAGGGTCCAGCATCAAAATTTCATTCGAGAGAAGAGCACTACCTTCGCCTAGCCACAAATTATGATCTTTCAGTAAAATCTTATTTGCAAGAGTGGGAAGACAACCCTGGGCGTTAACAGGGAAGTAGGATCTTATGAGCATCATAGATTACATGCACATTCCATTCAAATAAGTCCAGTCAAACAAATCAAGGTTTTTCATTTGGTTTATCTCGTTGTAAGTTGTCATGTTTGCAGATGTAAGAAGCGTGATTTTCTGTTCCAAGCCATCATTATGTATGTGTATTTGTGGGTTAATGCTACAAGAGCTGGAACTACATCACGGTACTGATGAGTCCCTTAGTGTCATTTCCGCCTGTCAGAATTTGCAGATCCTTCGCTTAGTTGGGTCCATTGAAGAATTTTACCATTTTAGTTTCAGTGATATTGGCCTTACCAAGTTGGCTCTTAACTCTAAACTTCTACTGAAGCTCAAGCTAAGTAGCTATGATGGTGGCTATGACTCGTTGCAATTTACAAAACAAGGCATTGAAATTGGTCAAAAAGAAAGACTATGTTTTGAAATTACACAGCAGTTTTGTAGCGCGCTACGAAACTGCTGTAGGTTGTGTTTTCAACGCAGAAAAAACAGTTTGATAATATGAGCGGGAATTTTGAAAGAGAGACACCTGTTCATCAATACAGCCTACAGCACATCAGAAACATGGCAGCGTGCCATACCTTGGATGATTAAAGAGCTAAAGACATGATGCTGCATATTCGAAGTGATGGACGGCCAAAATGGAACAGCAGATCAAGGACCGATAAACAGGGGCTTATGTTTCAGGGTAACAGAAAAGATGTGTCATTGAAGACAAACATGGAGCATTAAAATTTAATCACAGCTATCTCAGCCAAACGAAAAGGAAACCATGTGTCAAAGCTGCAAGGAGGAATCTTCTACGAAAAAGATAGAGTTAGAGTTATAATTAAATTAGAACTTTTTAGAACTTCAGTTAGTGCTGATTGCATTTAATAGGTTAGTTCAATAGAGGATAAGGGTAATTAGTGGCAATCATCGAGCTCCCCTCATGCTGGAGGTGGAAGCTCTAAGTAGTTAGAAGTATGTGTCTATATAGAGGGGAATGATCTATGTAATTGGGGGTTGGATGTTTTTGAGAAACAGAGTTTATTTTGGCTTATGTAAGAACTTGTTTTCAGTAATACAAATGACTGCTTTTTCTTCTCAGGATTCATACATTGTTTCAGATGCTCAAGATATATGTGGTTTTGTTTTATCCTTTATGTTTTACTGCTTTATAGATACACAATCACTCAGAATTCACTCTGCTGCTCTGATTTCCTGTGTGTATTTGTAAGTTGAGGTTTATTTGAGAGGTGTCTTGAGTGTTTAAACATTACATGCCCTGACTTCTATGAATGAGTGGTTTATAGTTTGCTGAAATGATGATTAACTCCATGAGCCCAATGGAAATCTTTGTAAGGTCTGTCCAGCCAATTTATATGTTAAATTTACTTTGCAAGAGTTAGCCATCTCATCAATATTTAAAATCAATAACCCTTTGAGAGAGCCCTCTCAGGCTAAGGAGGCTAAGCCTTAGTCAAAAGTCTGGTTTGAAATAGTTACACAGAGTCTGACTGATTAGCAGCCTTCAGTGCTTGATTTTGTGATAACAGGCGGTATGAGAAGCATAAGGAGTCATGGATGACAATATCAAGAAGGCTACGTTGGTGAGTGCATTGCAGGATCGCACCTTAACATGGTACATCAAGCAGTCTAATGATCATCCAAACGTAGGAATCGTAGAAATCTAGACCGCACTAAACAGAGAATTTAGCAGGCCAAAGTCGAAGACATAATCAATTATCAGGTTTAAGTAGATCGCGATGCTCCTGGGCAAGACCCCCTGGGATTTGGACTAAAGACTGAAGAGTATGATTCGTGAGGCCAACATGACTTTGACGGATGGACAGCGCCGTGCATGGTTTGTAGCGTAACACCACATTTAAGGATGGTGTTGTCACAACAAAATCTTTCCACTCAGGCCAAATCTTTAGAGATGGCAATGAGATTGCATGAGACCCCTATACAAGACCCTGGTCTGGGAGTCCAACAAATCCACATGCAACTGCAAAATATGTGTCTGGAGATGCAGAGTTTGAAACAGGACAGGACATCTTGGCCAAAGGCGCGCAAGGAGGTATGGTGCATAAAATGCAAAGGCCAGAGGAATGATAATGACCACTGTCCAGTGTTCGCGAATTACTTGGCGGGAAGAGGGTCGATGCCACTAAGACCTTAGGCATAAGTAGGACCAATCACGGTGCCTGCACTATGGTGCACGATCTATTAGATAGGAGGAAAACACACTACGGATAATTGTCATCTATTGCAGAAGTATATGCAGACGTCTCAGCAATTGTTTTGTAATTTCTGCAGGTAAGTAGGCCATGATGAACACACCTTTAGAAGCTACGAAATAATGATGGATCAGACTCCTACCTATAAGGTGCAGACTGAAACGCGAGCCCTCAACCCAAATGCAGGGAAGGTGTGCACTAGATTTCAGGGGCGCAGATGAGGTCGAGGTGGAATGGGACCAGGAAGAGTTTGCGGACAACTAATTTGTTACAATTCTGGAGGGCCAGGGCACTATGCCCGCGATTTTACAAACCCAACAAGGAAAACATGTTTGTACTATACTCAGTTTGATCATGAGGCAAAAGAATGCCCTACATTGATAGCGAGGCTGAATGAAAAAGGCGTACTCAAGCCTCCTCCAACTCGGAATTTGCAGATGATAAGGTCTGAGCCGCGAAAAGAAGACCCAAATGTAAACATAGTGCTCAGGAGCGGTATGACCCCTGGCGATGATAAAGGTAAGCAGTCAAAAGAAAGTGTGTGGATTCGCAAGGATCCTACAAAGGAACCTGAATTTGATTTAGAACGCGTGAAGGAGACATTCATGGAACCTAAGAAGAGCTTCATGGAGGCCTCCACTTCAGGTAGTAAGGATCAACTAGAAACAGGGATGGATCCTTCAATGCTCACTACCTTTTTTGAGACATGCATGAAACTACTACGCGACAGAAACACAGTAAAAGGACTACAGGAACTTATCACTAGGTGCGTGGGGTCAAGAGAATCATGCATGGTCCAAAAACTTGGAAAGGATGCATTGCGCACAGGAATGGAAATGAAATTGACTATGCAAATTGGAAAGTATGAAATGGATCAAGTAATCCAGGATCTCGGCTTGGACGCAAATGTACTACCAAAACAAACATGGGAATGCATGGGAAGACCCACGCTACAATGGTCTCCTATTCAGTTGCAGATGACGAACCAATAGAATATCTTTCCCATGGGAAGATTGCAAGGGGTAACGATGGATATTGAAGGAGCGAGCGCGCAGGCAGATTTTGAAGTAATAGAGATTGTCGACGACAACAATCCCTATCCCACACTACTAGGAATAAACTGGGCCACCAAAATGAACAAAGTCATAAATCTGAAAAAGCCCAAAATGATCTTTGAGAAAAAGTCACCATGCATAGGAGTACCCCTAGATCCAGCAGAAGGAGCGTGATACACTGAACCAGTGCGCGGCGACGATAGTGATGATGATCTCGATTGCATCTACAAGATAACCACGCAAGAACAGGATTAGGTGAACCCGACTGCAAATGGTAGGATTTCATGGGAGCGCGAAAGCTCCTGCGCTTAGGATTCGGATGAAGAAATAGAACGATGGAAAAATCAGCTACACGAAGTAACAATGCTTGATTGCAAAATGATGGTTAGATCACTACACTGCTTGACAACAGAGGCAAGGTATCTGCCTATGTATGACGGGTTGACAGTGGTGGATGAATTCCTGAACAAATTTGAAAGTGCAGTACTAGAAAAACAGCGATTTGATGCTCTGAAATGGGCACTACGCACGACGCCCACAAGATGGTTGGGTACGCATTAGGGAGGTTTTGGGGACTGGCGCGAATGCAAGAGGATGATGCACCTCCAATTTGGAAAACCCCAGCTAAGGATGAGAGACGGTTACCAGGGGCAGAACAAATTGCACTCCCACCTTTCCCGATGGGTACGGACATATGACATGTAGCCCGCACAAGCACACACCACTCCCATAATAGAGAATCAGAACAAAATGTAGCAGTGGGAAAGGCGAAGTGCGTCAAGGACTATCCACAGAGAAGCATTCGACAAGGTGTGCGAAGTGCTGAACAGGGTTCACTAGGTGAGACGCACTGACTGGGACCTGCGCGTACCAGCAGTTCGATGGGCCTATAGGACAATGTGCAAAACCCTGACCGTGGAAACAATTCCAAGGTTACGGAATAGAGTAAGGATTGTAGTTTCTTAAGAGAAGGAAAAGAGGAATCCACATGTAATAGCACCTGTAGGTGTGACAGTGCTTGAAGCCCAAGATGAAGAAATCACACAGTTACGCGAAGTAGCATGCACAAGACTTTGGGAAGCCATTTGGCAAGGGAACCTTAGACTTCACGAACTCGAAAAAAGACCAAGTACGACTAAGGAAGAAAAGCATTTTGATGGACGTAGAGGTCAAAATGCTGGAAAACGAGATCAAGCAAGCATGTCTCGTCAATAAATCAAGGATGGGAAGGCAAGGTGTAGATGATCATACCAATGAATTAGAAAACTATCGCCAAGAATTGATTAGTCTATTGCCATGGCTCTGGCCACATATCACCAAATGCAATAACCAGGGGAACGCGCTGCATACAGTAGAGTGCGCGACGCCGACTATAGCGAGGGAAACTAAGGGTTTTCCACTGACTATCCTGAGGGGCAAAATGGAGCCCCACACAAGTGGTGCGACCACTTGAATAGTCGTTGGAAGAACAGTCTCAGCACTCCAGGCAGTTGAAACAGAGCGCGGGACTATAAAAGAGTCTACTTGGGAGCTACGCGATAAAGGAGGTGTGCGCAAAGTCAGCATGCCACAAGGTTCACGCCCACGCACAAAGATCTGTGCTATTGTGTGGGTCCGCTGGGAAGTGACCATTGGTGTCACTGTTCATGACGGGATGTCCGGTTTGAGGCCAAATGGATCGGGCGACAGATATTTAAGACAGCAGTTATGGGCAATATTTCGGAAAATCTACTGCCAAGAAAGCATTCATGGCCCGGAATTGGAGGGAACAGTTCAATTTGAATTCAAGAGGCACTATAAAACTTCAGGGACTAGCCACGAGACAACACTTGTTCACTTGAGACTTGAGCAGTTGAACAGAGCACAGAGTGTTGAGCGCCGAGTGATATTCGAACCCCTAAGTTCACGAAAGACTGCATATAGTACAGACAAGATGACGGATACCAGGTCAGGTTTGGGCTTTGAAGAAGGAACCGTTGGTGACGTCGTGCCGACCCATATGGTACACGATGTTCCTGAAGGTACTGGGGTTGTGCCAGAAATCCTGAAATCACCTTAGACGCTGAGACAGAAAAAAGATAAGTAGGCAATGAGACAAGTCCACATGTCCTCGAGGAATCTGCGGTTCGATAAGCTATCAATGGAGGAAAAGGGAAAGGTTCTCACCATTGAGACAGATGAAGAGCAGGAGGACTTACAGGCTCTGATTATCGAGGTCAAGGATAATTTTAGGGGCGAATGTTCGCCCTTTGGCGAAATTAAGGGGTTTTAAATTTTTAGTGGGCGAATATTTTGTATCATAGTACATTTTTACAAATCACCTCAAATAGCCCACCTTATTTTAAGGGAGAGGGTAAAAAAGGTAAATTTAGCCCTTGAAATTAGGACTTACAACCTTCCATTCGCCCATTTTCAAGAATAGGTTTTATTTAAGTGAATCCATTCGCCCATTTTCAAGAATAGGTTTTATTTAAGTGAATCCTATGGGCCAAATACCATATTTATAAAAGAGGTATGGTAAATTAATAAAAATATAAATAAATGAGAGGTATGGTAAATAAATAAAACATTTTTTATATTTACTCCATAAGTCACCTTATATACATGTAAGGGTGTAAACAAATAAAAATATAAGTAAAGTGGAGGTATGGTAAATAAATAAAACGTCTTTTTATACTTACTCAAAAGGTATGGTAAATAAATATAAATATAAATAAACTAGACGTATCGTAAATAAATAAAACCTCTTTTTATATTTAGTCCATAACCCTCGTTCTATTTATCTTTTTATATTTAGTCCATAACCCTCGTTCTATTTATGAAGGCTCAAGAAAGAGGTTTTATTTAAGTGAATCCTATGGGCCAAATACCATATTTGTAAAAGAGGTATGGTAAATTAATAAAAATATAAATAAATGAGAGGTATGGTAAACAAATAAAACATTTTTTTATATTTACTCCATAAGTCACCTTATATTTACGAACACTCAAACAATGGGTTATATTTAGGTGAAACCTATGGCCAAAATACTGTTGGACAAATACCATGGACTAGATTGTTATTAATACCATGCAAAAAACCATTATTAACCCTAATATTATAATTAATAAAAATAAAAATAGCACATGGTATTGACCCATGGTATTCACCGAATGTAGCCTATTTAAATGGGGGAATTAAACCAGCATGTAGCCTATGCTAAGATTCACTAGGACTTTACAAAGTTTTATTATTTAGTGAAAGACTCGCCAAGATCTTACAAGATTTTATGATTGAGTAAAATATTCGCCATGCCTGGTGAGAGATTCGCCAAAAAATTATATATACATATTATATTATTGATAAAATCGCCTTTCATTTTTCCTATATACCAGGGAGATTCGCCCATTTATTATATTTATAAATTTAGGGGGGGTTCTTAAAATTTTCCCTGATCGAGGTAGAGGAATAAGAAGACGTGGAGGCGGACATCCAACCGATGCACTATGTAAAAAAAATTGCCCGAGTATGTCCCTCCGTGAAAATGGAAAGCTAAGGTACCAAAGGATCTGGATGCAACGAAGAGTGCACTCCAGACCCCGCTCCTCCTCGATGGAATTACCTTTGAGGGTCTGCTCCTAAGACGTGTGCCTACCCTGAAATTTAAAGATTGGGACCTCATGGACAATGATATGTTTCCACACTTAGAGACGGAGAGCCTAATGAAACAAAATACAGAGGGGTCGGTGATCACATTACAACCGCGAAAATGGTTGCGCAGTTTGGAGAAGGTCAGGTTGCTTCATCTACTATTGATACCACACGCCCATCGCCATTTTCATCATCAGGTAGCTACTTTGCCTAGTGTGTGATAGGTACTTATGGTTGGAGGATCCTATTCCCATCACGGCAGATCTCATCCACAGAATTTCTCGGCTTCCATGTAAGGGAAATGACCCTGCAACGATAGTAGGAAAAAGCGACAATTTGGCTCTTGTGGAAGCCATGAAGAAAAAATATAATCTTGAGAAGAAAAAGAGGGGTTACGCCATTAGCAGTATCAAGGATAAAGGGGTGTGCATAGCCACCCAACTCTTGGCTAGTAAAGTAATGAGAAAATGTCGCGACGATGAAGTACCAGCACCGGTAGTTGCGTTGGTCGAACAGTGTGCGGAATCGGTCCTGTTCAACTGGGCTCAATTCCTATGCGAAGAATTTTTGCTCAAATACAAGGAGGACCAGGAGTAGGGTAAGACCTTCCACTACGCGTAGTTGCTTTTGTCCATCTTGCTGGTAGCGGAAAAATTGTGGTAGGACAGTCAGTTCCCGAGCATGGAGCATGACTTACCAAAGGCCGCGAAGTATGCTTCGCTCTGGGCTACCAAGGACGCAAAGCGAATTTGTGATACAAAGATTTTATGGGTGCTCATGGAGGCGAGCATCTGGATGTGGATTAATAGGAGGCCATGCATGTCCCCCACAGTGCACAACAGTCTGCAGAGTTTTTCAAACTTCAAGGCGAACATGCACAATATTTACATCAGGGCGCGAAAGGATCCGATGCAGCAGTGGACAAAGCTCCCATTCATAGCCACTGACGATGCGATCTTTACAGTGTTAGAGACATGGCCTCCTTAGTGGCACGACCCGGATTCAGCGGAATTGGAGAAGACAGCAGCACAAAAAAGCAAGGAGGATGCCAAGTTGTGCATCACCCAACTGGCTGAGAAAAGGCATAAGGAAAAATCAGCAGCTGAGGTCAGGGTAGCCCGCGAAGCGGCACAGGCAGTCGTGGAGAAAAATAAGGTCGCCGAAGCAACAACAGCAGCACAAACAGCAGAGGCCGCAACAGTGCAGGCATAGGAGGGCCAAGAAGTGTCTTCAAGATAGGAAGTAGAGGACATAGACATTGCAGAAGAGGGTGTCAATGTAAGAACCACTTCGACCCAACTCAAATTGTCACGTGTCCCAGAGAGATCAGGTCCATGCAAAAAGGTCAAGGCCTCGAAGGTGGCCATTGACCCGATCACATTAACTGAAGGATACCTCTACGACATTGGCAAGATGGTTCGCAATGTCACCAAGGAAGCACTCCAAGAAGTTATGATGGAGCAGCAGACTGTGTTGGGGGCCCTAAGGGTGCATCTGTAGGAACTATAGGTGCAGCCCCCGTAGGAAGGTACCTTGTCCACCTACATCACAGCAAGTACATCAACAGCAGAAAAAATGCTACACGTAAGGATGGCCAATACCATAGTCTTACCAGAAGGAGCTCTAGCAGCAGCAAATGAGATCGACAGAGCTGCAGTTGGTAGAATCAAAGGACATGGCCTCAATTTGGTTTCCCTTCTGCGAGAAACATTGTACCAACTCTAGGATGGAATAACAACAAAACTCCATGCAAAGGAGGGCCGCCCGATACAGGTTTTGAGTGAGCAAAAGATAAACATCGAACATCTCAGCCTGCAGCATGATGAACTGGTATCACAGAATCATCAGTTGGAATAAGTGGTAGATGATGCTTGCAAATGCATCTCGGAGCTAGCCATCCCAACAGATCTACTAGCAGCAGAGCAGATCCACAAGTTGGTGACCGGCATTCGCGAAGCCAAAGTAGAAACGACAAAGGTTTAGTTGGAGCTGAATCTTCAAATCGCCAAGCTGTGATTGAAGGCACAGCCTTCCACTCCCCTGAAAGTCAGAGAACAGTGCGCTAGCACTATCCAAATGAAGAAATTGGACGTGTAGTACAAGATTATACCAGTATGTTGGAACAAGCATTTTCGATCCTCACATCTTTGCAGGAGGACCCCAACATACAGTGCCTGGAAACAAAGGCGCACAAACTTCAAGAGCAGTACAATAGTGTCCGAGGAACTGCGTAGATAGTAGTCCTCACTCAACGGCTTACGAAGATGTAGCAAGCTAAGGCACTGAAGGAGCAGGTGGATGCGGCACAACAGAAAGAGGCAGTTCTCAAAGTATGCATACAACCATGGATTGACGAGGCCTTCACCATCACGGTAGATATCGAAGGCAAGCTCGCACATATGCAGGGGATGTATGTGCTAAGGCAAGGATTTGCTCCTGATACAGAGGCTTAAGAAGAGCACATGAAGCAAGTCTAGCAAATTACAGAGCAGTGCGCTGCAGACCTCCGAGTAGTGCAGGACCAGTTGGAGGGACTCTACACCAAAATCGCCACGCCTATGGAGTGACTCAAGGGTGAGTCACGATGTTTGTGTTCGGGGAATGTTGGGCATGGAATTCCCCCACAGCATGTTTTGGGGCTCAAAGCCCAAGTTTTGGTCAAATATGTTGTAATACTCTGTGAATTGTAGGCGCGGAGTTTGAAATGTACTTTGAGTCATAGGGTTGTTTGCCCTAAGTTTTTTAATGTAATGTAATGTCATGTCAAGTTGTAAAGAGAAGTAGAGATAGATAGGGATTTAATTATTAATGTAATGATCTAAGTGGATAGAGAAGAGGTCTAAGTGTCTTTGGTCATAGTAGTAGGAAGAGGCTTTGCAGCTGAGTGCGCAGCGGCCTAGTAGAGTCCGCAGCTGAGTGTGCGGACCCCTGCAGTTGAGTGCGCAGGGCGAAGTTAAGTCTGTAACCCAAGAAGAAGAAGAATAATAAAGAGAAGTTTCATTCTAAATACTATGTATCTGTTTTTGTATGATTTTCTATGCATTTATATTGTTTTTTTTTTATCGCGCGCACTTATATGAATATTGAACACTGTTAAGTATAATTTGGCTCATACAGATAAGTTAAGTAATTGGATAATCTCAGGTTAATAGTAAGAAACTTGGGTAATAACATGGAACATGCCTTGAACAGGGTTGCATGAAGGCAGCATTGCAGGCTGCAAGGTATTGATAGGTGTGCGTAGCAATGTGTGCACAGGGTCAAACCACGGACCACCCAAAAACCATCATACATCTCTAAGGTGCGGAAACCTGGTTTTAGCACCCTCCCATACTACTTTGGGTGAGACTTCAGTCCGTGCTCCACGGACTGTTACTGAAAGGGCCAGTAGTACCGGGATTTGTTTGGCTAAATCATCTCTAAACTTGGTGTTATCACTCAGGTTGTTCCCTTTGACTCCCAAGGGAATACGGCCGAGGTAACCACTAACCAATCTTTTGGTCACAGCTTCTAGCCTACCTATGACTAGAGAGGGCTCTCTCTTTATGATCTAACATTGTTGGTGTAAGATTTTAGGCTAGTTTTACTGCTTAAAGTTTGTTTCAGAATTTGCTGGATGGTGATTTCAGTCACGAAATATATGTGCTCACTAGAGTGTTCTAGGCCATTGGGCATGGAGTCAGTGGTCCTTTAGTTGTTTGATATGCTATGTTGATATAGTAGTGATGCTGCAGAGCCAGATAAGTGTCTGAGAAACAATGTTTCGAAATTGTGATTAAGTGTGATGTAACCAGGCTATGAAAGGCAATTAAGAATCTTCCAACAAACTGATATGGAGGAACAGTGAGAATATTATTTAGAAGCAGTGAAGAATTTCTATATAACATTCAGATTTATAGAATTAATGTAAACATGAGAAATTAAGAATTCATGTCCATGATTAATTCTGAAGAAAAAATTTACAGCAGCAAAGATTGAGCACAAGGTGTAAGCAAACATATCATGTACTATTCCTTTTCTTCACTGCTAGATTAGTGAGACATGCGTATGATCTAATAAACATAAGGAGACAAAACAGAGATTGAGAAAAACTTATTATTCCATCAGACAGCACAGGAATTCTGCAACAGCATGCATGGCATCAGCAAGACATCAAACATTCAGGAAGATCACTAAGCTTGTCCAGCCCTTTGCATTAGATAATCTGAAAGTATACCATACATTTGTTTCAGAGTGAAAATCACCAACCCGTCGTACATTGCTAGGGGAGGTATATATACAAAATTTACATAAGAAAATATCTATCTGAAGAGTAAATGCTTCATTAATGTCATGCCAACTCCTGGAGCGTTGTAGCTGAGGGAGTAAATGCTGTAGTAACTCTTCAGTGCCTTAGCTGTCCAAAATGGTCAGAATATGTTGACTTTGGGGCTTGTTGGAGTCGGTTGAGGATATGCTGTCCAAAAAGTGCGTAGATCTTATCTTTTGCTTGCTGCCTCATCTGTTGAGTCACCTTTCAGCTGCCTTTAATGTTGCCTTTAATCTGCTGTTTAGCTTTTGCTGAGTTGTAGCTGACTGGGATAGAGCAACTGAGGCTATTGTGGCAAAATTTGAAGCATTGCTTGCCACCAATCCTCCTTGGGCATTTGGTGTCTTCAGATTTTCACCAAAGTCTCATCTGCTTCAGTATATCTGTAAAAATTTGGAGGAGTTTCAAAAAGGTGCTTTACTTCATTTTCAATAAAAAATAGACCTTCAAGTTTATTATATAGGCTTTGTCCTGTTGGAGGCCCTGTTTCTTCAGAAGTGCTGCCAGATGCAGTGATTTGATTTTCAATGTAATTTGACATTCTGGTGGCATACTGTTCTCAGGAGATTAGTCTTCCTGCACCGTTCAGTAGGCTGGGCAGTCCCTTTTGTTGCAATGCTGCCATTTTGAGTTGGTACTCATCCACCTCAGCCTGTATCTCATAGCATCTCCTCTCCACGGTCTGTACAAAATTCCTCAGAGTTAGCACCTTTCTAGTTGTGAGGACAGCCTCTGTTCTGTTGACAATGCTGAAGGTTGCCAGTTCTTCCTTAGTTTGGTTATTCAAAAAGTCAATCATTCTATTGGCCTGCTCAGGCCTGTTTCCCAGCATTGTTTTGGCCTTCTGAACTTCTATTTGTGCTTGGCCAATTAAATCCATTTGTTCATATACAGTTTTAATTGACTTCCATTGTTTAGTGATGGATTGGTCAATTTTGGCCCAAAGAATTCTTTTTATTTCAGCCATGGTGCTTTCTAGATTCAGCTCTTTCTCTAAGGCCTTTATCTTTTCTTTGAGAGCCTTTATCTCTCTTCCTTGCTCTGCCACAGTCATTTTTGATTTATCATATTTGGTATCCAGCTCTGCCAACTTTTCCTTGGCCTGCCTTATTTCAGTGGCCTGGAGCTCCATTTCTTTAATAGCCTTGGTCAAGTCTTCCATGCTTGTACTGGAGTCTGGAACTGTTGTTTTCGCTGCTTCTGTTGTTGCTGCTGTTGTTACAAGGGCCACTGCTGCCTCTGTAGTTGTTGTTGTGGTTGAAGTGGTTGGAGGAGCTTGGGACGTAGATTCTCCCTGCTTGTCTTGTAATGCCCCTTCCAGCTCCTTCTCCAAATCAAGGACCTTTTGGTTGAGCTGCATGATAAGATCTAGCTGCTCATCGGCTTGCTTTTCCCTTTGTAACTCTGCTGTTTGAGGGTGCTCTGTGGGCAGCAGCTTTAACCTCTTTTTCAGTGCATTGAGGTCATCTTCTTTTTTCTTGAGGAGGGCCCTTACGCCCTTTGGATCCTTAGGATCATGTCCTAAGTCAATGATGATGTCCTCCAGCGATTTTATTCTGTTGTCCTTGGCCATGGAGGACATTCTCTCAAAATCCAACTGAATGTTGGTATTTTTCAGTGACTCTTTTAGTTCATGAGCCATGGATGCCCTGTCCACCAAGGTGGCATAGACCATTTCTCCAGTTTTCTTGTGGAGTTCTATTTGGTCCATGGGATGGATGTCCTTGGCCATGACCTCCACCCTAGTCCTCACAAAATCTGCAGCTGATTTTGGATGCGGCACCTTGGGTTTGAAATGACTGAGGATCATTTTTTCCTCTTGGATGTCATATACAGACATCAATCTTTCTTGTTGGGCAGGTGTTGCATTCAGAAACTGTTTATATACTTCCACCCTCAGCAAGTCATTTTGTGCCTTTATTTGCTTGAAAGAAGCCTTAGTGCTTTTGGGCTTCTTGCTCTGCTGAGTGGAGGATGACACCTCCAAGCCAAGTTGTACTCCCTGCTCCTGCTGAAAGGAGCTTGTACCTGTATGTTGGCTGCCTTCTCCATCTTTCCTTGAACTGTCAAGGACTTCTTCACTGATTTCTTCTATCTCCGGAGAATCAACCCTTTGCCTCTTGGCCTGGGGTTTTTGGGAGGATCCACTAGCAGGAGTGGACTCTTCTCTATCTCTTTTCATCCCCCTCTCCTCATGTGCTGGGGTCTGCAAAATTGGTGCTGCTGGTGGCTCATTTTGTGGAGGGGGGGTCTGCTCTTGTTGCTGCTCACTAGAAGGGGCAGGCTGTTCTTTGACTGTTTCTTCTTCAGCACCCATTATTCTTTTACCCTTGTCTGTACCTGGTGCTGCTGTGGAAGATGTTTGTGTGGTTGGTGCAGCTGCTGAGGCCGAGGTACCTTCTCCTACTGGCTGCGGTCATTTGAAGGGTACCTGCTGCACAGAATCCAAGTCAAGAGTCTTTTCCAAATTCTTGACATTCTTTTGCATTATCTCTTCTTCAGTTAATTTTTCAATTAAAGTGTCTTGCAGACATTCTTGCTGATTGGCATACTTTTCAATATGTGGGTACTTGCAATGCTCATAGCCTAACAGCCTGTACTTAACTCTCCTAGCAGTGATGAAGCCTTCAGGGTCATAGGGGACCCACCGGAAGCTTTTTGAGAGCATGTACTTATCTTTAAGGATTAGCTCAGCATCTTGCCATCCCTCTTTTTTGTTCATGATGAAGGGGCCCAGCTGGTGCTTGAACTTGAGGTGGGATTTCTTCTTGGAACTGTGAAAGTGAGTGAGGTCATAGTGAATTAGCTGCCTATAATATTCCAAGGCAAATAGCCTCATGGGCACATATTTTGGGAGCCTGTATGGACAGAGCTCACAGCCATAGAATCTGATGACTGTATGATCCTCATATAGGTACCAATCACCTATTTTGTAATTCTTGGAGAGCTGCAGGACCTTTTGTATTTCAAATGATATTCTGGGAGGAGGGGACCTCATTAATAAACAAGAGACTGGATAAACAAACTGATCAACGAATTCACAATATGAATATGGTGACCTTTGCACTTGATGATAGACAGATGTCCAGAAGATAACCGATCTTCTTTCCCCTTTAGAGTCCAGCTTTCTGATGTAGCATGGAAAAGCCTCGGACTGATAGTACATGAAAAGGTGATAGATATAGGATGAATACTTGAAAATGCCCTCTCTGTCTACTTTGCACAGCTGGTCATGAATCTTGTTAGCTATGAATTTGGCAAAGTTATATTTGCGGGCAGGGGGTTGGCCTGGGCTATAAGCAGCTAAAAATACCAGCATTGTTTCATCCACATGCTCACTGGTTCTGTATCCCAGCACATAAGCAATCATGTCCAACAGAAGTCTGCCTACATCAGTAAAATAGACATCCAAGTAGGGAGGTGGCCCTGTGGGCTGGTGTTCAGGTCTCATAAATGTCTTGGTGACTTTCTGAATGTCCTCACTGGACATCTTGGCACCAGTGTCCAGAAGATAGTTCATGGAAAAAGGGAACAGCAGCTCAGTTTGATTGAAGTTGAGCATTTGATTGATGGACTCAGCATTAATGTGAAAGAGGACGCTCCCAGATGGAGACTTAACAGCTCTGTGATGCACATCATAATTTTCAGCACATAGACGAATAATCTCTGGGAAAATATTAACAGAGGGGAGACAATAGTATGGCAAATTCGACTCCCATATGCCATATGTATCCTTGCCATTCAGGTAGTCATCTCTCAATTCCCTGAAGGTCTGCAAAAAGTTCCTGCTACCAGCAAAGTCTTGGATGAGATAGTCCCTGTCAGCAAGAGGCAAGGACTCCAGGTCTTTATTTGGTGCATTGATGGGAGCAACACTGAGGGCTGTGGGTGCAGGAGCAGCCATTATGTGGTCCGAGTTGAACAAGGCAAGTGTAATAACTTGCAAGGTTCCTGAAAGCTCAAATGACAGATTGAATGCAGGTAGTGCTAGAAGTTTTCCTCAAGTAAAATTGGCAGGCTATGAAGGACTGTCTCTACTTTGCTTGGTTAAATTCACAGGGATTGTGAATTGATGAAGGTGAATTGCAGAGGGTACGAAGGATTCAAATTGGTGAAATGCAGCTTTGGGCATGCACCCGGAAAAAGGGAACAATGCCGGGCAGCTCAAGGATAAATTTGCAACTTTAGCCCGTGAATTTATTGTTTTAATATCAAATTTATAATGGTGGGGCAATGCCGGTTACTTTAGTTCAAATTTAAGAAGTAGACAGCTTCAATTTTGGGATTTGATAGGTACTTCATGGAGAATTTGCAGAGAATGCCATGCATAGGGGCAAAACAAGATAATTATGGTGAATACCTAGATAAACAGCACGGAAAGCCTTCGGGTTGAACAGTGGGTGCTTAATACAGCTGAAATGACGATTTGTGACAGCTGCAACTGCGAATTTGGCGGTTGGGAAGCAATTTCGCGATGAGGAGGCAACAACAGCTCGGTCACTTTCGCTCGAAAATGACATAAAACGGTCAAAACCGCGTTTTTTAATAACAAATTTGGACAAAAAGGGTCATTGGCGCTTTTCCGCCGATGACGTCAGCATGACGTCATGGCGGGCCCGGGGTACGGAGGGTGACGTGGACGCTGAGCTGGAGGCCAGCGTGGCTGGACACGGTGGCGAGCGGAGAGCGGTGGCAGGGCTGCGTGGAGAGCCACGAGGCGCGAGGGCAGGCGGAGATGTCATGACGTCATGATGACGTGGGGGTGACATAACAGGGAGGTGGTATCGGGGAGGTGGTAAGCGGTCTCCCCGCACCACCTTTGGGCAAAGGCGGTATCGGGGAGGGGGGCTCCGAACAACCCTGCCGCTTGCCACGCGTCCTGTGTACGGGGAGGAAAACTGCCCTCTCCCCAGACGTTAAACATCGGCGGGTTGGAAATCAAAAAAGACCGCCCACAGTTGGATGAAGGGGGGCGGTAGATGGACAGCTGGCGGCCGCCCCGACCCGTCGTGCATGTTGGGGGGGACCCGCCGGCGCATTAAAATATTAATTTTAATATATCGGGTTTCAAACTTTGGTTTTGGGGTTTTTGTGGGTTTTTTGGTTTTTCTGTCGGGTTTTGGGAAGATATAGGAGTATTGGGTTTTGAGAGAGGGAAAGGGCTTGCAGGGGCATTTTTGGGAAAATAGGGTATATGAGGGCTAAGGGTGGGTTATTAGTCTAACCAGGGGTTAGAGTAATTCCCAACACAGGGGTTGACTACAGTCCCTGGTGGACTAAAGTCTCCCATAGACATACTATTTAGCTATAATGCTAAAGGGGGGATATTTATAGATTTCTTGGGGTTTTATACACCATGGTGTTATAATAGTAGGGGAAAGGGGATCATAGGGGATTTAATGTAAATACAGTTAGTAGTTAGTACTAGGGGGGAATGAGAATGGGAAGTGGTAGTTACTAAGCTTTTCAGGAATCAAACTTAGTTAGGAAGTAGATCAAAATGAAAAGAATCTTACACAAGAAATGTGGCTTCTTTTCAAAATAAACAAGTCATTTATGACATGAAATTTGTATAAGTGAAGAGTGTAGGGAGGATTGATCAGGCAGATCCTGCAGTCCTCATGGGGGAATTAGTAAAAGACTTTTGAAGGAGATGAGGGAAGTCAGTGATGATTTGGAACTTTGCCATATAGGCCATTGTTATTGCCTTTCCTGCTGATGGCCACTTTGATTTGCTCCAAGTGATGTGCTTGGATTTTGCTTTCTGCAACCTTCAACTGCCTACCCTGCTTATTATGCCTAACATTTTTTCTTCATTTTGTATGGGTGCACTTAGCCTTGCAAACCCTGATAATTCTCTTTTTCTTTCTGCTGCCCTCCTATCTAAGTCTACCCTTATGACTTCCAAGGGCCCAGATTAAGCAGTTGGGCTCCTTTCTTTCTCTATTCACCTAGTCATCTATCAAGCTTGAACTGTTTGAACAGGTACTTCCTCTCTAATCTACAACATGCAATTTAAAACATGGTGAGGCCCAGTTTGAGCTGTTGGACCACCCATCAAACTAGTAGTGGCAATTTGGACTAGCCACTTTCATGGTCTTTGTTTGGGGTTCATTTCTTTTACTTTTTCTCTGACCAATTCATTTTCTTGCCCTTTGATTTTTCTTTTAAGGCATACCCTCTTTACATTTTTTAATCTGTCTGCTTCTTTCACAAAAATGGAACCTTAGCAGCATGGAAGGTGAACACTTTTGGCACTTCCATTGTCAATCATGAGATATGAAAACCTATTGGTATAGGAGGCTAACAGTGGCTCCACTTGGGGATGGCTTTTCTAGATGAAAAGTCAAGAACAGCAGGTCAGATTGCCTGAGTTCTGCTCCCTTGCTGCTGGCTGAATTTTTCTGTTGTTGGAGCCCAATGGTTAGGACCCCAAATGGTTGCAAGCAGCACCCAGTAAGCTGATTTGTTGTGGATTTGCAGATCTGTTTTTCCTCTATTTCTCAAGCTTTGTCTTCATGATTTGGTAGTTACCCTTTGATTTCCTTGCTGCCCAAATGCCAGGATCCATATTTCCCAAAAATATCATAGCATATCATCCTGGTCTTCTCAAAAATGTGATGCACTTGCTGCTTTATTTATCTGCTGTAATTGAAAATACTGGAAAATACAAATATTTATGTACAATACATGCCTGTTTAGTGTTTGATCAAGGGGAGTCAAAATAATGCTTGAGCATTCTCCCATTAACTGGGCCTTCCTCAGTGTTTGAGCCATCCAAACTTCTTAGAAAATAGGTGTTGTTTCCTTGTATAGCATAGATGACATAGGGTCCTTTCCATAAAAAATCAAACTTACCATGTTTGCCTTTGTCCTCCCTTCTGGAATCCCATCTCAACACTTTATTTCCTATATAGAAATCTTCAGCTTTGGTTCTTTTGTCAAATATTCTTTTAAGCTTTTCTTGTAGAATCTGAGTTCTTTGATAGACTTCTTCTCTTGTTTGCTGTAAATGAATTGTTTGATTAATTCTTCTTTGGATATCATTGGGCTCAGCTTGTGTTTCTTGCAGCAGTTTAATCACAGGGATTCCTAGAGATGTAGGAAACTTTGCTTCTAGCCCATAGACCAGTTCATATGGACTCATGCCAATTGATCTCTTGGTGGTCAGTCTGTCAGCCCATAGTGCATTTACCAACTTTTTATGCCAATTCTTTTTATTTTCTTCCAGAACTTTTTTGATGATGTTGATGAGACTTTTATTGGAAGATTCAGCTAGGCCATTACCTTGAGGGTAATAGGCAGTGGAATGACCTAGGGTGATGTGATACTTGTGACAAAAATTGATCATTTTCTTGGATTTAAAAGCTGCAGCATTGTCTGTGATAATTTTATCTGGACAGCCAAACCTGGACAAGATGTTGGTTTCTAGAAATTGTATAATAATGGAGTCATTGGCCTGCCTGCAAGGGATGGCTTCTATCCATTTGGTAAAATAGTCTGTGGCAGTGAGAATCCACCTATGCTGGCCAGAGGATGAAGGGTGAATTTCACCAATGAAGTCTAAACCCCATTGCTGAAATGGTCTCTCAGTTGAAATTGGTTTGAGTGGTAAAGGCAGCAGCTTCCTCTTGCCCTCAAAAATTTGGCATTTGTGGCAAGACATTACAAATTTCTTCACATCAGAAAACAAGGAAGGCCATTAAAACCCAGCCCTTAGGATTTTGTCAGCTGTCGATTTCCAGTATAAGTGTCCTCCACAGTCACCTGCATGAAATTCTTTGAGGACATTGTCAGTTTCTTCTATTGTTAAACAACTGAGTAGGATTCCTTCGTGATTTCTCCAAAACAAAACATTGTCAAAAATACAAAACTTTGATGCCTTCATTTTCAAGAATCTTTTCTTAGTTCTGGACAACCCTGGAGGAGCCTGCAGGTTTAGTAATACAAAACATATATCAGCATACCATGGGGATTGCATAAAGGCTTGGTTGATCTGTGGAGTCGCCATCTCCTGTTCATTGTCCAGTTCATTAATGTCAAGGGCTTGAAAATTGGTTTCAGTCATTAGTTTAGCTAGGCCTTGTCCCTTTATCAGTTTGGTAGGCTTAATCTCAATGTCATATTCTAAGATATTGGCAATCCATTTGCCCCTCTTGCCTTCAATCCCATCTTGGGTTAAGATATCTTTGACCACTGCATTAGGAACATAAGCAATTATGTGAGAGTAGAGGATATAAATTCTGAATTCCTTGATGGCTTTTACCAATGCATAGGCTTGTTTTTCCATGATCTGATATTTTAAAGGAGCATCCCTAAGGGCTCTACTAAAAAATGCAATGGGTTTTTCACATCCTTGGTCATCCTTTTGCAGCAAAACAGCAGCAATTGTATGCTCAGAAGCAAAAGAAAAAATAATGAAATCTTGATCAAATCTAGGGCTTGTGAGGACTGGTGTGTTTGTCAATGCTCTCTTGATATCCTCAAAGGCTTGTTTAGCTTCCATAGTCCACTTGACCTTGGAATCCTTTCTCAGCATGTTGTTTAGCAGTCTAATAAGTTCAGCCAAGTTGGGAATGAATCTCCTCAAGAAGTTGATCTTTCCTAGAAAGCTTTGCAGTTCTTTGATGTTTCTTGGATGGGGTACTTGTAGAATAGCTTGAATTCTGTCCGGGTCAATCCTGATACCATCTTTTGAGATTATATGTCCCAGGAGTTTGCCTTCTTCCAGCCCAAATAGTGACTTCTTTGGGTTCAGTGATATGCCATACTTTCTACAAATTGTGAAAACTTGTCTCAAGTGTTCTAAGTGTTCTTGATCTGATTTTGAAAAGGCAGTTAAATCATCAAGATAGACAACTAGGAAGTCATGAATTTCCTTGGCAAAGGCAATGTCCATTGCTCTTTGGAATGTGGCCCCTGCATTTTTAAGTCCAAAAGGCATTTTGACATATTTAAATGTTCCCCAAGGTGTTGTGAAGGCAGTTTTGTCTTGATCATCCGGATGTACTAAAATCTGATTGAATCCTGAGAAACCATCTAGCAAAGAGATCCTAGCAGCTCCTACTACCCTTTGCAAGATATGATCCATTTTTGGTAAGGGGTAATGGTCTTTGAGGGATACTTTGTTCAGATTTCTCAGGTCAACACATAGTCGGATTTCCCCTGTCTTTTTCCTGGTAGGCACTAGGTTTGAAATCCACTCTGAGAATCTGATTGGGGCAATGATCCCAGCTTCATACATGCGCTTGACTTCCTTTTCAATGAGAGGAAGTAGGACTGGATTGATTCTTCTAAGCTTCTGTTTGAAAGGCTTTTGATTTTCTTTTAGAGGGATAGTGTGTTGGATAACTGATGTATCATAGGATTTAAGGTCCTCATAGCTCCAGGCAAAGACATCTTGAAACTCTTTAAATAACTCAATGTATTTCAGTTTCTGCTCAGGTGGTAATGCTTTGGATAATTTGACCATTTTGGGATTTTCAGGGGTCCCAATATTACAATCTTCTATTTCAGCATTTAGTGGTTGCATTTTTGGTTTTCTTGAGATATCATTTGAATCAAATAGATCCTCCAAAGGGGTAAGACCTATGGGCAGAAAATTATCCTTTAGGTCAATTACCTCATCTTCTACTTCAACCATTTCTTCTTCATCTGATTGTCTCAGCTCATGAATAGTTTGTTTGTCAAAGGTGGTAGGATGCAAAACTTGATCAGCTCTTTCAGCTGATATTTTCTGTGTAATTGTGCAGAACTGTGGTTGGTCATCTTTAGTGCTTGTGTCAATATTCATACCAGAAAATTCTTCTTTTAAAGTGAGAAAGTTTTTTATCTGTTTGTTGCTCTCAAAGACTTGCCAATTCTTGATGTTATCTGGAACTGAAGGTCTGTGTTTGATTTCAGCAGTAAATGTATGATTGGTTTTGAAAGGCAACTTACAAGTGCTGGCAAAAGTTGCCAAACTGTGAGCATGTAGATTGAGTTCTCTGGAAATTTTGGTTAATTGAGAATGTGAGAAGCTCTCAAGTACTTGGATAGCTGCTCCCTTGTATGCTTTCAACCTCAGATCATTCGTGGTGAAATTCCCTTTCATCTGTTGTATGACCAAGTCAGAATCTCCTAAGATTGAAACTTTAGTTGCGCCTAGATTTTTTATGAGTTTCAGACCTAACAGAAGGGCCTCATATTCAGCCATGTTGTTGGTGCATCGAAAGTTTAGTCTGTATGCATGGCCCTCAGCCTGGTCATTGTGCATATTATGGATCCAGACTCCTGCTCCAGCTCCTAGCTTGTTTACAGAGCCATCAAATTCTAGGTACCATAAGGTTTCATGATCAAGGTTTAGATTGGGATCACTAGGAAGTTGGATCATGGGTAGGTTGGTTTCCTGCAAGTTACTTGGCACATCATGTTCTTCATTCTTTTTATCAGCTATGGCCATGGTCCCCTGGTCTTTGCCAATACATTGCTCATCTAACTCCTCGGTTTGTACTGTCATTAATAGTTCCGAATAGGCTTTGTGACAGATGTCAGCATTGTAGAGAATAAATGAGTCCATGTCAGAATGTATTGAGTAGATTGGGAAGTTTTGAGGCTTGTCTTGACTGCTTACCACATATTTCATCAAAGTCTCTCGGTATAATCTCTTTGGCTGCCCAAAGACTGAGATGGTTGCATAGGACATATCTAATTGCAGAGATCCTTGGAGTTTGGCCCCCCAAGATCTGGACAAGAGCATGCCATACTTAGGTGGTATGTCAGCTACCACTACATCCATCAAGATAGTTTTGGTTGGGTATTGAACTAGGGAGACACATAAGTCTTTAATTAGGCCTAGACACCTGACTTGGCTTGAATCAAATGAGAATAGATCTTTGTATGGTCTGGTGATATCCAAGTCAAGTTTTTCCATCACAGATTTGGGCATCAAGTTGTGTGAGGCCCCAGAATCAAACATTGCATTATGTAGGACCTTATCATGAATGTTTAGACTGACATAAAAGGGTGGCACCCCTCCATTCTCTGTTTTTCCATTAACCTCAGGTCCGAACAGCAACTCTGGTTGATCATCTAGGACATTCACAGCATCTTTATTGTCTGATATTTGGAGTGATTTGTTGATCTGTTGCCTGTATATGTCATGTTTGGCTAGTTCTAAGAGAGGTATTGATATTTTTAGCTTACTAATTTCTGTTTCCAAGTTGAAAGGTTTTTCCATTTGAATTTTGGCATTTAGTGCTGCAGCTTTTTCCTTTTCGGCTGAATTGTCAGGGGTCTTCTGCTCATAGTTAGGATCCTTTTGAGTGACACTGGTGCCATGTTTATTTGCTATGGGAGTATCTGCCTTTGACTTTGATTGAGGGGGTAAACCTGGCTGATTTTGAGAGGACTGTTGTTCTGAAATGTCCTCCACAATTACTTCTGTGGCCGGTAATTTTGAGCTGTCAGCTGATTTGGGGAGAGTAGTATTTTCATTGATCTTTTTTGGTTGTTTATTATCCTTTGGTTTGAGGGGTGTAGGTACCTCTATTGTTCTACTCCTTAGTTTGTACTGTTTGTGCACCTCATACACAGCTGCATCATATCCTTCTTTAAAGTCGAAAGATTCTCCTGACTTAGTATGGAATTGATTTTCATTGTAAACCTCTTGGTCTTCTTGTGTCAAAAAGACTTGATTTTCACTGTCCAAACCCATTAGATTGATGTGAGGATCCTCACTAGGTTCGCTAGATGTTGAAGCCTCAGCATAATTCTCTTGAAAAGGAGGCCTGACATGTTGGTCAGGATCAGTCCTACCTACATTAGGATTTTGATTCTTTCTGAAGTTTGGGTTTCTAATATTGTTTGTCTGGCCTTCCCATGATGATTTTCTTTCTATGGTTTCTACCCTATCTCCAAGTCTATCCATCCCTTTGATGATTGCATCTAGCTTTTGCTCAAATGAAGAAGGTTCTTCTTTGAAAGTAGTCCTCCTTTCAGTTCTGGCCCGGTTTCTTTTGGCAATTAGATTTGCCTCTACGCTAACAGCTATGTTTTGCATGTCTGCTAGAGTTGCAGGGGCTCTTTCTCTTAGTTGATATGCCATGTCAGCATCAAAGCCATCAGGGAATTTAATCAATGCTAAATCAGGGGGAGGTCTAAGGTTTTGAGGAATAGCATTATAAATAGTGTTGAATCTAGTGCAATAGTCCAGGACAGTTTCTTGTGGGCCTCTTCTTATGGTGTCATATTCAGATAGAATGTGCAGAGGGTCTTTTTTCTTTTCCCATCGGTTTAAGAAGGACTGATAAAGGGCGCCCGAATCAGCTATTGAATTTGGGGTCAGGGACCTGAACCATGTTCTTACTTCACCTGTCAGACTTTGGACAAAGATTTTCATCCTTACATCATCATCATCTATCTCATAGTTCTCAAAGTAGTCTTGCATTTTCTTAGTATGCTGTAAAGCAGTGTATGTACTGGTTCCATCAAAATAAGTGATTTTGCCTTGGTAATCCTGAGGCATGGCCCCAGGATTGCCAGGCAACTGAAGAGGTGCATAACGATTAGCCATATTTGGTGGGACAAGTGGGACAACTGGAACAACGGGAACAACAGGGACAACAATAGCAGTTTGTGTGTTAGGTGTTGACAATATGTTTTGTGAAGTGGATGATGAAGAGGGGGAAGAATGAGTTATGTGAAGGTGAACGGTTGGCTTAGAAGGGGTGGGAATAAAACTATGTTGAACTGCCTCAGGGCTAGATTCAGGAGATTGCTCTTGTTCCTTTTGGCTCTTATGAGTTTTATGGATCAAATTGGGGTTATCGAAAACAGGAAGAGGATTTGGGTCAGGATTTGACCTGGTGTGCCTAGTTTTCTTCTTAGGAGCCAGTTTCAGAACTTCTTTTTGGTATTTTTGAGGATATTTTTAGAACTGTTTTCAAGGGACTGTTAAGGCTTTTGGAACCACTGCCTAAGAACAGACAGTAGCTGAAGATATGCTCTGGTCCCTAGCGGAGTCGCCAATAATGTTAAGGCTTTTGGAACCACTGCCTAAGAACAGACAGTAGCTGAAGATATGCTCTGGTCCCTAGCGGAGTCGCCAATAATGTTATCACTCAGGTTGTTCCCTTTGACTCCCAAGGGAATACGGCCGAGGTAACCACTAACCAATCTTTTGGTCACATGTTCTAGCCTACCTGTGACTAGAGAGGGCTCTCTCTTTATGATCTAACATTGTTCGTGTAAGATTTTAGGCTAGTTATACTGCTTAAAGTTTGTTTCGGAATTTGCTGGATGGTGATTTCAGTCACGATATATATGAGCTCACTAGAGTGTTCTAGGCCATTGGGCATGGAGTCAGTGGTCCTTTAGTTGTTTGATATGCTATGTTGATATAGTAGTGATGCTGCAGAGCCAGATAAGTGTCTGAGAAACAATGTTTCAAAATTGTGATTAAGTGTGATGTAACCAGGCTATGAAAGGCAATTAAGAATCTTCCAACAAACTGATATGGAGGAACAGTGAGAATATTATTTAGAAGCAGTGAAGAATTTCTATATAACATTCAGATTTATAGAATTAATGTAAACATGAGCAATTAAGAATTCATGTCCATGATTAATTCTGAAGAAAACATTTACAGCAGCAAAGATTGAGCACAAGGTGTAAGCAAACATATCCTGTACTATTCCTTTTCTTCACTGCTAGATTAGTGAGACATGTGTATGATTTAATAAACATAAGGAGACAAAACAGAGATTGAGAAAAACTTATTATTCCATCAGACAGCACAGGAATTCTGCAACAGCATGCATGGCATCAGCAAGACATCAAACATTCAGGAAGATCACCGAGCTTGTCCAGCCCTTTGCATTAGATAATCTGAAAGTATACCATACATTTGTTTCAGAGTGAAAATCACCAACCCCTCGTACATTGCTAGGGGAGGTATATATACAAAATTTACATAAGAAAATATCTATTTGAAGAGTAAATGCTTCATTAATGTCATGCCAACTCCTGGAGCATTGTAGCTGAGGGAGTAAATGTTGTAGTAACTCTTCAGTGCCTTAGCTGTCCAAAATGGTCAGAAGATGTTGACTTTGGGGCTTGTTGGAGTCGGTTGAGGATACGCTGTCCAAACAGTGCGTATATCTTATCTTTTGCTTGCTGCCGCTGTCTTCTGCTGAGTCACCTTTTAGCTGCCTTTAATGCTGCCATTAATCTGCTGTTTAGCTTTTGCTGAGCTGTAGCTGACTGGGATAGAGCAACTGAGGCTATTGTGGAAAAATTTGAAGCATTGCTTGCCACCAATCCTCCTTGGACATTTGGTGTCTTTGGATTTTCACCAAAGTCTCATCTGCTTCAGTATATCTGTAAAAATTTGGAGGAGTTTCAAAAAGGTGCTTTACTTCATTTTCAATAAAAAATAGACCTTCAAGTTTATTGTATAGGCTTTGTCCTGTTGGAGGCCCTGTTTCTTCAGAAGTGCTGCCAGATGCAGTGATTTGATTTTCAATGTAATTTGACATTCTGGTGGCATACTGATCTCGGGAGATTAGTCTTCCTGCACCATTCAGTAGGCTGGGTAGTCCCTTTTTTTGTAATGCTGCCATTTTGAGTTGGTACTCATCCACCTCAGCCTGTATCTCATAGCATCTCCTCTCCACGGTCTGTACAAAATTCCTCAGAGTTAGCACCTTTCTAGCTGTGAGGACAGCCTCTGTTCTGTTGACAATGCCGAAGGCTGCCAGTTCTTCCTTAGTTTGGTTATTCAAAAAGTCAATCATTCTATTGGCCTGCTCAGGCCTGTTTCCCAGCATTGTTTTGGCCTTCTGAACTTCTATTTGTGCTTGGCCAATTAAATCCATTTGTTCATATACAGTTTTAATTGACTTCCATTGTTTAGTGATGGATTGGTCAATTTTGGCCCAAAGAATTCTTTTTATTTCAGCCATGGTGCTTTCTAGATTCAGCTCTTTCTCTAAGGCCTTTATCTTTTCTTTGAGAGCCTTTATCTCTCTTCCTTGCTCTGCCACAGTCATTTTTGATTTATCATATTTGGTATCTAGCTCTGCCAACTTTTCCTTGGCCTTCCTTATTTTAGTGGCCTGGAGCTCCATTTCTTTAATAGCCTTGGTCAAGTCTTCCATGCTTGTGCTGGAGTCTGGAACTGTTGTTTTCGATGCTTCTGTTGTTGCTGCTGTTGTTACAGGGGCCACTGCTGCCTCTGTAGTTGTTGTTATGGTTGAAGTGGTTGGAGGAGCTTTGGACGTAGATTCTCCCTGCTTGTCTTGTAATGCCCCTTCCAGCTCCTTCTCCAAATCAAGGACCTTTTGGTTGAGCTGCATGATAAGATCTAGATGCTCATCGACTTGCTTTTCCCTTTGTAACTCTGCTGTTTGAGGGTGCTCTGTGGGCAGCAGCTTTAACCTCTTTTTCAGTGCATTGAGGTCATCTTCTTTTTTCTTGAGGGGGGCCCTTACGCCCTTTGGATCCTTAGGATCATGTCCTAAGTCAATGATGATGTCCTCCAGCGATTTTATTCTGTTGTCCTTGGCCATGGAGGACATTCTCTCAAAATCCAACTGAATGTTGGTATTTTTCAGTGACTCTTTTAGTTCATGAGCCATGGATGCCCTATCCACCAAGGTGGCATAGACCATTTCTCCAGTTTTCTTGTGGAGTTCTATTTGGTCCATTGGATGGATGTCCTTGGCCATGACCTCCACCCTAGTCCTCACAAAATCTGCAGCTGATTTTGGATGCGGTACCTTGGGTTTGAAATGACTGAGGATCATTTTTTCCTTTTGGATGTCATATACAGACATCAATCTTTCTTGTTGGGCAGGTGTTGCATTCAGAAACTGTTTATATACTTCCACCCTCAGCAAGTCATTTTGTGCCTTTATTTGCTTGAAAGAAGCCTTAGTGCTTTTGGGCTTCTTGCTCTGCTGAGTGGAGGATGACACCTCCAAGCCAAGCTGTACTCCCTGCTCCTGCTGAAAGGAGCTTGTACCTGTATGTTGGTTGCCTTCTCCATCTTTCCTTGAACTGTCAAGGACTTCTTCACTGATTTCTTCTATCTCCGGAGAATCAACCCTTTGCCTCTTGGCCTAGGGTTGTTGGGAGGATCCACTAGCAGGAGTGGACTCTTCTCTGTCTCTTTTCATCCCCCTCTCCTCATGTGCTGGGGTCTGCAAAATTGGTGCTGCTGGTGGCTCATTTTGTGGAGGGGGGGTCTGCTCTTGTTGCTGCTCACTAGAAGGGGCAGGCTGTTTTCTTCTTCAGCACCCATTATTCCTTTACCCTTGTCTGTACCTGGTGCTGCTGTGGAAGATGTTTGTGTGGTTGGTGCAGCTGCTGAGGCCGAGGTACCTTCTCCTACTGGCTGTGGTCGTTTGAAGGGTACCTGCTGCACAGAATCCAAGTCAAGAGTCTTTTCCAAATTCTTGACATTCTTTTGCATTATCTCTTCTTCAGTTAATTTTTCAATTAAAGTGTCTTGCAGCCATTCTTGCTGATTGGCATACTTTTCAATATGTGGGTACTTGCAATACTCATAGCCTAACAGCCTGTACTTAACTCTCCTAGCAGTGATGAAGCCTTCAGGGTCATAGGGGACCCACCGGAAGCTTTTTGAGAGCATGTACTTATCTTTAAGGATTAGCTCAGCATCTTGCCATCCCTCTTTTTTGTTCATGATTAAGGGGCCCAGATGGTGCTTGAACTTGAGGTGGGATTTCTTCTTGGAACTGTGAAAGTGAGTGAGGTCAGAGTGAATTAGCTGCCTATAATATTCCAAGGCAAATAGCCTCATGGGCACATATTTTGGGAGCCTGTATGGACAGATCTCATAGCCATAGACTTTGATGACTGTATGATCCTCATATAGGTACCAATCACCTATTTTGTAATTCTTGGAGAGCTGCAGGACCTTCTATATTTCAAATGATATTCTGGGAGGAGGGGACCTCATTAATAAACAAGAGACTGGATAAACAAACTGATCAAACGAATTCACAATATGAATATGGTGACCTTTGCACTTGATGATAGACAGATGTCCAGAAGGTAACCGATCTTCTTTCCCCTTTAGAGTCCAGCTTTTTGATGTAGCATGGAAAAGCCTCGGACTGATAGTACATGAAAAGGTGATAGATATAGGATGAATACTTGAAAATGCCCTCTCTGTCTACTTTGCACAGCTGGTCATGAATCTTGTTGGCTATGAATTTGGCAAAGTTATATTTGCGGGCAGGGGGTTGTCCTGAAGCAGCTAAAAATACCAGCATTGTTTCATCCACATGCTCACTGGTTCTGTATCCCAGCACATAAGCAATCATGTCCAACAGAAGTCTGCCTACATCAGTAAAATAGACATCCAAGTAGGGAGGTGGCCCTGTGGGCTGGTGTTCAGGTCTCATAAATGTCTTGGTGATTTTCTGAATGTCCTCACTGGACATCTTGGCGCCAGTGTCCAGCAGATAGTTCATGGAAAAAGGGAACAGCAGCTCAGTTTGATTGAAGTTGAGCATTTGATTGATGGACTCAGCATTAATTTGAAAGAGGACGCTCCCAGATGGAGACTTAATAGCTCTGTGATGCACATCATAATTTTCAGCACATAGACGAGTAATCTCTGGGAAAATATTAACAGAGGGGAGACAATAGTATGGCAAATTCGACTCCCATATGCCATATGTATCCTTGCCATTCAGGTAGTCATCTCTCAATTCCATGAAGGTCTGCAAAAAGTTCCTGCTACCAGCAAAGTCTTGGATGAGATAATCCCTGTCAGCAAGAGGCAAGGACTCCAGGTCTTTATTTGGTGCATTGATGGGAGCAACACTGAGGGTTGTGGGTGCAGGAGCAGCCATTATGTGGTCCGAGTTGAACAAGGCAAGTGTAATAACTTGCAAGGTTCCTGAAAGCTCAAATGACAGATTGAATGCAGGTAGTGCTAGAAGTTTTCCTCAAGTAAAATTGGCAGGCTATGAAGGACTGTCTCTGCTTTGCTTGGTTAAATTCACAGGGATTGTGAATTGATGAAGGTGAATTGCAGAGGGTACGAAGGATTCAAATTGGTGAAATGCAGCTTTGGGCATGCACCCGGCAAAAGGGAACAATGCCGGGCAGCTCAAGGATAAATTTGCAACTTTAGCCCGTGAATTTATTGTTTTAATATCAAATTTATAATGGTGGGGCAATGCAGGTTACTTTAGTTCAAATTTAAGAAGTAGACAGCTTCAATTTTGGGATTTGACAGGTACTTAATGGAGAATTTGCAGAGAATGCCATGCATAGGGGCAAAACAAGAGAATTATGGTGAATACCTGGATAAACAGCACGGAAAGCCTTCGGGTTGAACAGTGGGTGCTTAATACAGCTGAAATGACGAGTTGTGACAGCTGCAACTGCGAATTTGGCGGTTGGGAAGCAATTTCGCGATGAGGAGGCAACAATAGCTTGGTCACTTTCACTCGAAAATGACATAAAATGGTCAAAACAGCGTTTTTTAATAACAAATTTGGACAAAAAGGGTCATTGCGGGGCCTGGGGTACGGAGGGTGACGTGGACGCTGAGCTGGAGGCCAGCGTGGCTGGACACGGTGGCGGGCAGAGAGCGGTGGCAGGGCTGCGTGGAGAGCCACGAGGCGCGAGGGTGGGCGGAGATGTCATGACGTCATGATGACGTGTGGGTGACGTAGCAGGGAGGTGGTATCGGGGAGGTGGTAAGCGGTCTCCCCGCACCACCTTTGGGCAAAGGCGGTATCGGGGAGGGGGGCTCCGAACAACCCCGCCGCTTGCCACACGTCCTGTGTACGGGGAGGAAAACCGCCCTCTCCCCGGACGTTAAACATCGGCGGGTTGGAAATCAAAAAAGACCGCCCACCGTTGGATGAAGGGGGGCGGTAGATGGACGGCTGGCGGGCGCCCCGACCCGTCGTGCATGTTGGGGGGGACCCGCCGGCGCATTAAAATATTAATTTTAATATATCGGGTTTCAAACTTTGGTTTTGGGGTTTTTGTGGGTTTTTTGGTTATTCTGTCGGGTTTTGGGAAAACATAGGAGTATTGGGTTTTGAGAGGGGGAAAGGGCTTGCAGGGGCATTTTTAGGAAAATAGGGTATATGAGGGTTAAGGGTGGGTTATTAGTCTAACCAGGGGTTAGAGTAATTCCCAACACAGGGGTTGACTACAGTCCCTGGTGGACTAAAGTCTCCCATAGACATACTATTTAGCTATAATGCTAAAGGGGGGATATTTATAGATTTCCTGGGGTTTTATACACCATGGTGTTATAATAGTAGGGGAAAGGGGATCATAGGGGATTTAATGTAAATACAATTAGTAGTTAGTACTGGGGGGGAATGAGAATGGGAAGTGGTAGTTACTAAGCTTTTCAGGAATCAAACTTAGTTAGAAAGTAGATCAAAATGAAAAGAATCTTACACAAGAAATGTGGCTTCTTTTCAAAATAAACAAGTCATTTATGACATGAAATTTGTATAAGTGGAGAGTGTAGGGAGGATTGATCAGGTAGATCCTGCAGTCCTCATGGGGGAATTAGTAAAAGACGTTTGAAGGAGATGAGGGAAGTCAGTGATGATTTGGCACTTTGCCATATAGGCCATTGTTATTGCCTTTCCTGCTGATGGCCACTTTGATTTGCTCCAAGTGATGTGCTTGGATTTTGCTTTCTGCAACCTTCAACTGCCTACCCTGCTTATTATGCCTAACATTTTTTCTTCATCTTGTATGGGTGCACTTAGCCTTGCAAACCCTGATAATTCTCTTTTTCTTTCTGCTGCCCTCCTATCTAAGTCTACCCTTATGACTTCCAAGGGCCCAGATTAAGCAGCTGGGCTCCTTTCTTTCTCTATTCACCTAGTCATCTGTCAAGCTTGAACTGTTTGAACAAGTACTTCCTCTCTAATCTACAACATGCAATTTAAAACATGGTGAGGCCCAGTTTGAGCTGTTGGACCACCCATCAACTAGTAGTGGCAATTTGGACTAGCCACTTTCATGGTCTTTGTTTGGGGTTCATTTCTTTTACTTTTTCTCTGACCAATTCATTTTCTTGCCCTTTGATTTTTCTTTTAAGGCATACCCTCTTTACATTTTTTAATCTGTCTGCTTCTTTCACAAAAATGGAACCTTAGCAGCATGGAAGGTGAACACTTTTGGCACTTCCATTGTCAATCATGAGATATGAAAACCTATTGGTATAGGAGGCTAACACTTGGGTCAGAACCCTATAAGCCAACAATTATGGTGATGCAAACTTGTGACAGAAACCAAGGTGTTGGGATAGTTCTTAAAAGATTTCATTTCTAAAATGTTTACCGTGGTCTGAAACCAATTCCTTGGGAACTTTGAACCGTGTTATGGCATGGTTGAAGAAAAATTGTGTGGCAATTTCAGCGATATTATTATATGTGGCCATTTCTTCTGCCCATTTGGTGAAATATTCTACAGCGACCATGATGTATTTGTGATTGTCGGATGATGGGGGGTTACAATTCATGAAGTCAATGCCCCACTTACAAAAGGGGCCATCCACTATGACTGGATGAATGGGAGTGGGTGGTTCTCATGCCTTATGAGTGTATCATTGGCATCGTTCACATCATTTGACTGCTTCTATGCAATCATGGAAGAGGGTGGGCCAAAAATAACCAACGCGAAGGATCTTATGAGAAGTGGCAATTCCTGATAGGTTGTCATTGCAAGCCCCACTATGACATTCATTTAAGGCTTGCTTAGCTTGTTGGTGATTAAGGCATCGATGTAAGATGGTGTTGATGCCTCGTCGATAGAGGACTTCCCCTACTAGGAGGTAGTGAGGGGAATGTTGGTGTATGCATCTCCAATCATCACGATTAAGCTTGGGTTTGAAATTTTGAGTTCATAAAAAGAGAAGGATATCACAATACCAAGGGTCATTTATTGATACTAAAAATAGATGTTTGCTGGGAAGAGCCTCGTTAACGGGAGAGCCTCGAGTCTATGTTGGGAGGTTTGTGATGAAATCAGCAAGGATGAGTTCTTTTTTGCTCTTAGGGGAGTTAAATTGTAGGTCAAAATCTTGTAGAATAACCATCCACCGAGCATAACCTCATGGGTTTGATGGATCCTACCATGGTAGTGGTACAAAGGATGATGTAATGTCGAAGTTTTTGTAAAGAATGTATGAGGGCTAGCATAGTTTTTTCTTCTAGCTCATACTTCAATGCAAGCCCATATAAGTTCTTGCTAGCATAATAAATGGCGTGCTCCTTGTTGTCTGGTCCATCTTGGACTAATACCCCAGTGATGGCTACTTCTAATGCAGATAGGTATATGGTATAGTCTTTTTTGTGGTTAGGGGCACTAATAAAAGTAGCTTTAGATAATGAATATTTCAAAGCTTTGAATGATTTTTGGGCTTGATCATCCCACTGGAAGGGAATATCTTGATGAAGGAGGCACAAGAAACCTTGTGCAAGTAGCATAATCGGGTACAAATAATCGTAAGAAATTGGCCTTACCCTGCAAGCTTTGTATTTTCATTAATGTTTTTGGTTTAGTTACTTCTTTAATGGCTTGGACTTTGAGAGGGTCGATTATGATCCCTTGCTGGGAAATGATGAAACCCACAAGTCTTCCTATGTTGAGACAGAATACACACTTGAGGGGGTTCAAGCATAGGTTATATTGTTTACATATCTAAAAAACCCAACAGAGATCCTATAAATGTTAGGCATGTTTTTTGGAACGCATTGTGAGGTCATCCAAATATGCAAGGATGAGATGAGTTAGGTCATGGAAGATGTAGTTCATGGCCCACTGTAAAGTGGCACTAACATTTTTAAGAATGAAAGGCATAACATGGTATGTGAATATACCCTAAGGGGTTGTGAATGATGTTTTGTACTAATCCATATGGCGAATATGAATTTGGTTGTACCCAGAGAACCCATCCATGAAGGATAAGGCCTCATGATTGGCGCAAGCATTGACAACTTGATCGATGAATGGCGTTGGGTAATTATCTTTAGGGCATGCTTTTTTATATCCATAAAATCAGTACAAACGTGAATGGTGCCCTTTTTTCATGACAACTACAGGGTTGGAAACCTAGGACGTGTAAGAAATCAGGTAGATAAATCCATCTTTGTGAATTTTATCAATTTCTTGTTTGATTGTTGCTGCCTTAGAGGGATGTAATTGATGTTGTTTTTGTCAGACGGGATGGGCATTTGGACATGTGTCAATGTGATGTTCCACTATGGTGGGACTAATACCTGGCATCTCTGAGTAATCCCACACAAAAATATCCCTGTATTCTTGGAACAGGGATGTATATGCAATTATTTTTTCGAGAGAGCATGCTGCCCCCAGGGAGATCTCTTCGATTTTTCCAAGTTTGTTTGAAATATTCACCTTAATGGTAGGTGAACTGTTGGACATGTTGCCTTCCTCAAATGCATCAGGTCCTAGGATGAGATTCTTGAACCAATTGACTTTTCCTGGTGGGAGGAAGTATTTTGATTCAATGGCGCAAATGTCGTGGGTTTGCACACTGTTGGGAACAAATGTTTTTTCGGGTAGAAAAAACAAACAATGGTGCATGGCATCCCAAGCATATTCAGGTTTCGTCATGGCTTCTATAATATCTTCATCTGAATGAAAAATATTATCTAGGGTTGACTTGGGATGTGTCAGGTCTTGAACTTGCAATATAGAAATGGTTTTGCTGGTTGAAAAGAAAGAATATGATTTTTTCGGTTAAGGCCATAGAACCAAGAGAGGTTGAAAAAGCGAAGATCAGATGGTTGCATACCATCAAAGGTGTTACCACTCTTGAGGTGGATTTTGTAGTCTTGACACCTAAAAATGATGAGAAAATAGCACGAATCATGGTTCCTACAGATGAGGAAATAAATCGTATATGATGTTGTATGTCGTCAACATTGGGCGGTGGAAGAATATCAGTTATGTGTAGTTGTGGTTGTTTGGGAGGAATCTCTTGTGGTCTTGTTGGTGTACAAGGGGAAAATGTAACTTCTTTGATAGGATGTTTCCATTGAATCCTAAGCTGCCGAAATGTGTGTAACATAGGGCATGCCTCATTGCTATGAGTGGTACCAGTACAGATTTCACATACCAGTCTAGAACTAACCGAGTGGGTATTGTGGGAAGCATTGTTACTCACACTATGGGATGTGATGCCTGGTTATAAGATGGAATATATGATCTGGATTGGTGGTGGTGAGGGGAGATGAAACGACAAGGACCCTGCCTTGTATGGGTTGGTTTTAGCGCTGCTCTTTCTATGCAGAACCGTCGAAGATACTGAAAATTCCTTGTGTGGTGGAATTAAGAGCAGACGTGACAATAACAACGTGTGATTTTCTCTTAGTTGTAGAGATTCTTGTGTGGGATTTGGGCCACTAAGAGGAAGATTTCATTGAACTTACTTAGTTCATGATGTTCATTTATCAAATGGTTGGGTTTATCATATAGATCGCATGTGATGGATGTTTTTATTTGTCGAGTGGTTTTAGATCATTTTTGGCCCGATCTGGATTGATGGTGGTGATGGGAGGTATGATGAAGGGGCGCCTACTTTGTTGATTATTGTCGTTTCTCCTCAAACACTTAAGACATCTAGGGGTCCTTCTTCCCTGGGTGGGGGAATGGGTTTAGTGGACTCAGTATCTAAGTCTCGGAGATAAGATTTTATTTTTCTTGAATCAATGTAAAAAACTCAATGATTTGTGGAATATGGGAAGGTGGGAGCACCTTCTCTTATGATGGTTTCTTGTGCAGATATTGCATGTATGGTGTTGTCATCTAGGTTTGCTTCTTTGAGAAACCTGGGTGACTAGGTGGTTTTGGTAAAGTGTCCATAGTTCTGGGTAGAGGTTTACCGGATGGGTAGGGTCATCGCATAGAGCACATGGTAATGTAAAGGAGGGGGTTGGTTGTTCATGCTACCTTCGTGCATTGCGGGAAGGTTTTTTAGAGCATGAAACGGGTTCTTCTTGAATGTAGAATATGTTCTTACATCCCTCATCCATTTGAGGTTGAGATGATTTATCGACTCATTAATGTTGGTTTGAATGAGTGTGCTTAATGTCTCTCAATATCGAGGGATATCAGGACAGTGATGAGTGTAGTGCCCATGTTTTTCACATATAGCACATGCATGGTTGGTGCATAATTATTTATTACGTAAAGGCACAACTTTTGCTCCTTTTGGTGGAGTTGAGGTTACCGATGTTTTGGAGGCGTACATGAGGTTTTTTAACTCATATAACTCGGGGCATATGTGGGTTGGGTGCCCAAATTCTTCACATAATGCACAAGGTTGAAGGGCCCTACAGCAGTTTGAGGGTTATCCTCTTTTACCATTTTGTTTAGCCTTTTTTCCAGCCCCAATAGGTGTCGGTGTAAGACAGTTTTGAGTAGGACAGTTTCCTAAGATGGAGGTACAGGGATACTACCTACCGGAATGTGTCCTGGACCAGTCAACATGGTCATTGGGACCAAATACCAAACCAATATCACGAGAGCCGTATTTGTTAAAGTAAGGGTTTCCATTACTTGGTGGGAGAAAAATTCGGGTGCGGGACACAAAAGGGGGTTTGCATAATAGTATGAGGTATGGTCATGGAATCCATAGTTTTAGAATGTGTGGTATCTGGAACTAGTTCTGTATTTTGGGTGCTGTTTGATGAGGCCATCATGCACACAGGTGCTCTGGTGTTGGAGCAAAGTTCTTGTAGCATCGGATGGTATCCTGGTGATCTCAATGGAATAATTAGTTTGTTGTACTAAATTCTTTTTCAGAATATGTTAAAAGTTCTTAAGGATTCATAAGGTTAATTGCAAGTTTAAAACATGAGTTTTTTAGTGTTTTTATGCAAATTTTATGTTAAAATTAACATAAACAAATGACTAAACAGCGCATGTAACAAGCATGAACATCACCAAAAACAGTATCACAATAGCACATGATGAAGGAGTTCACCCCGCCTGGGCTATGTCTCCTTGGTCCAACTTCCAATGGCTTGGCCCTCTCTACTATGCTAAAAGATGTGAAACATGTTCCAATGGCTCCAGAATGCCCAAAAATGCTTGTGTAGCCTCTTTTTGCTCCTGATTTGGTAAAAAAATAAAGAAGTTATGGCTTCCCCAAGTCTTTCTATTAATCACACCGCAAATTCCCCAAAACTTAACACCATCCTACAATTTCGCCTGGATTTCCGCTAATCGGGTGCCATTTCTGCCAATTTCAGGGTGAAATTGTCAAACACTTTAAATTCCCTCTAACACCTAAAATCCAAAAAATATGGGCCACATGGGGGCCACGTGCCCAGGGTTAAGGCCAATGGCCCTCCCTCGTCGGTCGAGCCCTCGCTCCATTCACTGGTGGTCACGTATGGTGGTGCGTCCAAGGGGTAGCCCTCATGGGTTGGCCCCTCCCTAGATTGGCATGGACTTCAACTTCAAATAAAATCCACGTCCATAGGTTATTAAGACTCATTGTTGTGGCACATTGGTAGGAGGCTTTGGTTATGTGCTTGGAGGTCGTGGGTTCGACCCCCACTACTGTTGCCCAAACCTCAAACAAACTTTTGGTGGCCCCCGGGCTACCATGTGATGGCCCCTGGATGGGCCACGTGGCAGCTTGTGGTTGGCCACCTTTCGACCAATCAAAACCTCTAAAATCGAACCAATAACAAACTTCCACTTGGCACCATACCATTCGTCGAAGGAAATTGACCACTCAACCCTGCCACCTAATCTTGCACAGTCAGCGCCACATCAGTAGTATGAATTTTTGACTGGACTGTCACATTTTGTTAAAAAATCACCTGTTTGGGTAAACGAACAAAACATGATTTTGGGAGCATACGGTGTCTGTTTTGTGTGAAACGAGTTGCGTCAGATTCAGGATTACGTCACTACGCGATCGTTTATGTTCCACACTGATCTGAAAACTTTGAATTTTGAGCTATTTTTTTTACACCTAATCATTCCTCCCCATTGCAAGCCTTTTGGACCCCAAAAGATCACTTTTAATTGTCCAGCAGGTGAGGGTACAGTTCCCTCACCTTTCCAATCTCGATCCATTTGGCTTTTGAAGGATTTGTTCCTTTGAGCCCCACACAAAGGTAATCCACATTCCCTCGTTTTGAAGACCTTGTTCTTCTATCAAGAATCATGTCTTGTTGTAGTTCATCAAGGTATTTAAGAGAAAAATCTTCAATGGAAGGAATTTGAACATTCTCTCCTTGATCTTCAATCAAGGGAGGCTCATACAACCTTAAGTTATCAACATTAACAACAACATAAATTTTCATATATGAAGGCAAATCCAACCTGAAGGCATTGTTACCAATCTTTTCTAGAATTCTGAATGGAACATATCTAATTGGTTTCAACATTTTACCTTCCCCTTGAAGCCTTTCTTTTCTAATGTGAAGCCAAACTTTGTCACCAACTTGGAACTTGTGATCTACACGATGCTTGTCGTGCCTTGCTTTGTACTTGCTTTGGCTCTTTTCAAGCTGATCTTGCATTGTTTGATGTACCATTTGGAGTCGTTCAATGAACTCCTTGGATTTGTCCATGTTACCATCAATAGCAACATCCTTCTTACCAAGATGATACAACACATTATGATGCAAATGGTAAACAAATTCCTCTACTTGATTCCTTTGACTCAAGCTTGAATGTACATCTTGAAAGTATGTATTTTGTTGATCATAACTTTCATGCAAAACAAAATGATGCTTGAGGAAAGTATTTACACAAACAATAGGCCTAGAAATCATATCAACAAACTTGTCTTGTATACCTTTTTTATTCCTTTTGACCAAGTGGAATAGTAGAAGAAAACCCATTCAATGAAAGTGTTTTTGTCGTCGCAACTTAATCACTGCACCATTGAAAATTTATGAATGAAATGAAATGGGCTTACCATGTTGCATAAGGACTGCACCCATGGCATAGTCACGTACATCAACCTGAAACTCAAATGAATTTTTCAAGTCTAGAAGAAAAAATATAAGGCTGAACTGGTCTTTTGTCTCAAAGCATCAAATGCATCTTGTTGTTTTCCTTCCCACTGGAAGACCTTTTGACACAATTTCCAATGATGCAAATGACCTACAATAGAATAAAAATTAACAAAATTTGTCCTCCAACATTGGGATGCTCCCAAAAAACCTCTTATCCAGATGACTATCCTGAGCATTGACCAATCCATAATGGTATCAATCTTGGAGAGGTCTAACTTCAGCTCACGTTCTCCAATATTATGGCCCAAGTACACCAAAGAAGTTTTATCCAATTCATACTTTGACATCTTCAATAATAAATGTTCTTGACTTATGACCTCATACATGACATGTTTATAACGACATTTTCTAAAAATGAAAATGTCATCTAAGTAGACTATCATATCTAGAAATGGCTTCAATACATCTTTCTTCATATGCATGAAAGTAGTAGGAGCATGGAAAAGACCAAAAAGAATGACAAGCCATTCAAACAAACCTTGTTTGGTTTTGAATGTCGTCTTCCATATGTCTTCTTCAACAACTCTACTTTGATGATAGCCACTCCTTGAGTCCCATTTAATGAAATTCTTTCCATTCTTCTTGGGCACTAAAACAATAGGTGCACCACATGGTGAAGGAGATGGTTGGATGATCCTTTTGTTCAACAACCCTTAGATTTTCTTTGTTATTTCTTCACTTCCCCTTCTTGACATCCGATGCATGTCAATGTTAATAAGAAGACGCTTTTTCTACAATGGAATTTCATGTTGGATACTCCTCTTGGGAGGAAATCCCTTTGCTTTCTAAAGCACCTCATCATCATGGTTAACTACATCAACCAAATCAGTTTTCAATTTTCAACTACAACCACCAAACGCTTCATAATCAACATCAGTATTGGATTTGATCATAAGAAGCACTAAATTCTTGCTTGAATTCACTATTCTTTTCATTTTCCCTGCATTAACTAATGAAAGGTTTAGTTTCTTGCACTGAGCTCTCACAATATACTCCACACCATATTTGAAAAAGTGGTACTTGTTTTCATGGCGATAGAATATTTCTTTTCTATTAGAGAGGTAAGGACTACCCAAAACAATTCCTGAAATATCAAGTGGTACAACATCTAATTCAACTTTGTCAATGAAGTTTTATGTGATTGCAAACCAAATAATACAATTTCTTGCAACCTGTAAGTTTGTGTCCTTGAATATCCAACCCAATGGATATGGCTTGGGATGTAGAATGTTATGAAACTAGCTCACAATAAGATAGAAAAGAGAGATAAACGCCTTAGAATTCAGCCTCTTAGAGGGGGCAACCTCCTTTACTGATCCAGGAGGATCTCATCAGATCATTGCATAGGTGTTCAAGTGTCATCGTTAGTGTTCAGTATCATCATCAATTCAGTTCGGTGTCATCAATTTCGAAAGTATTGGTTATGGATCAGGTTGTTCAGGTTATGTTATGGTTTCATGGCGTTCAGTTGATATGGGTGTGTACCTGGCTGTTGACTTAAGTCCATCGACAGTCCCGCCAGGATTGGTCGATGACATGTGTTGTCGTTCACCTCGCAGGATTTGGGTTGTGTCGTCTATTGCAGAAGTTTGATATGGTTCGTCATCAGGTTGTCATCGCAAATTCCACTTGTGTCGATGGCGTGCATTTGGGTTTATGTCTCATGTTTCTACTGTCGCTTTGTCACATTTGAGGAAAAATGGGTTTTGTTTATCTATTTTGATTAAAAAGTCCTAAAAAAACCCTAACCTAATACATTACATTCCTAATGCATTTAAAAAGAACCATTACCTAATGCTAAAACCCTAAACCTATGCATTAAATCTATTACATAAACCTAAGTTCTAACATCAAAACCTAATGCTAGTTGTAAAGACCTAAACACTGAAACTATGTGTTAACATAAAAAACCTAGCTCTAAAACCCTTCTCGGCTATGTAAATGTTTGAAACATTATAAAACATTACACAACTCTAAAACCACACGGGCAACGCAAACCACATTGGAGAAGGTCATGTGATCAGGTGTGAGTGTTAGTCAGTGGGTTGTCAAACCATCGGAGAACAACCCGCTCTTAACCGCAGTGGCATTTACAGAACATGTGACGGGGTAATGAATAAATATCAAAGTTAAGCCATCAGGTTAACAGACAGTGACCACAGAGTTCTCACCGCATCGGAAGTTGCCATGTGAACGTGTTATGTGTGTTAATCGCCAGAGTTTTAAACCATCAAGGTTAGCAAACCAACAGCGGAACCATCGGCACTCAAACCGTGGGTTTGATCACCGCTCACGTGAGTTGTCAAAACTCCACCCGGTTAGCTGACCTTAAACGACTTCAGTCTTATCCTATGGTATTTTTGGCATTTTTTTGAAGTTTTGTTACAACAAACTAATTCGACCACCATGCAACCATCCTAGATGTCAATTGCCAACAAGACCGAGCTCCAAAACTAACCAGAAGCAACCAAATTCACCTCGAACCTAGCCAAGGTGGTTTTGATGTACTTGCAGACCTTTAAAAGGTAGTTTTTCTTCAATGAACAAAAGGAGAGTAGCTTTGGTTTTTGTATGCAGATTTTGGAGGTCATAGGTAGTTTTTTCAGTGTTTCAGGAGCATCCGAAGTTGGATTTGGAATCCGTAAGAAGAACTAGAAAGCTGGTTCAGAGGGCTATCTGATGACAGTGATTAGAAGTTCTTGTGTGCACATTCAAATTGATCAAATTTCTATGTAATCAACTCCTTTTCATTCCTAATAAAAACGGTCACCCATCTTGAAAGCGGACCCAGAGACGTAGTCCATTAGGGACGAACTCTGTCATCAATCTCATTGTCTGGTATCACTGTGTTTTTAATGTTTTTGCTTCTGTTTTGCATCTTTATTATGTTTAATCAGTTGTCGTAAAGTCTTCTTCTCAAGCAGTGTTCCTCAATTTCCACACTTTCAGCTAACATTCAAATCATTAATGGTTAATCAATTCTACATCAGTTTAAGTCTATGATCATTTTAGATCATATATTTTGGTATCATAGTAGGTTGTGTTTATACAAATTTTCCACTGAATGTTAACCAGGTCAAAGTCGCAACGAGGAGAAGGAATCCTTGAGCATATCGATCCAAAGATTGGAAAGCGAGGAGTCGTTCATAAATCGACAATGTCAGGATCTAATGCAGGTGAAAACACTAAAACTAAGATGAGTGAAGAATAGTTTCAGCAAGCATTCTTGACTATGCAGCAGATGTTGGGAGAATTGTACAAAGACGAGAAGGCGAGAGATGCAGATTCTTCTTCAAAGGCGTCGAAGAAGGACAAAGGTAAAGGGAAGATTGATAAACCACCTTCACCTCCATCATCTCCATCATCATCATCTTCTTATTCTTCTTCCAGTGAAAAATCTGAAATGGAAAAGAAACCTAGGAAAACATCTCTTTTGAAACTTGATGTTAAATTTGAGTTACCTGTTTATGATGGAAAAATAAATCCTGAAAAGCTAGATAACTGGATAAAGCAGTTAGAAGTGTATTGTCACATTCAGAACATTTCTAACGATAAAATGAAAATTCAGTTAGCTACAATTAGAATGGGGGGAATAGCTTTAATCTGGTGGGAAAGTAAAACTCAGATAAATGTAAAGCGTAAAGGAAAAGTCGTCTCTTTATGGTCTAAGTTTTTAAAAGCTCTTAGGAAACAATTTTATCCTTTAGGATACATGCAGCAAGTTGTTATTGATTAGCAGAGTGTTCAGGTTTTTACTCGGGAATTCAAAAAGAAAGCATTGGCACTTGGTATTTCATTCGATACACGTGAAACTTTGTTAAAATACATTGGTATTTTACATTCATATTTGCGGCAAACATTATTGATGTTTAATCCTGATGATTTTGATGAAGTGTGTGTTCAGGCCATACATATTGAATCATGTGGTAGACCATTCAATTTTTCATTGCAGTCATCCAAAGAGTTGGTAATCAAATATTCCAATGACAGTAAGGGGAAGAACAATTCGAAGAGAAATAAATCAGCGATAGCTCAGAAGGAAAGACCTACTTGTTCTCATTTCCAGAGAATTGGTCATGATGAATCTAAGTGTTGGAAACTTCATCCAGAACTTAAACCTAAAAAGTTCCTTAAGGAGAAGGATGAAAAGAAGGCCATTGCAGCAATCCAGTAAGATCTAGGTTTAGATTTAGGTGATGAAAGGAGGATAACCGCCATGGTTATGACAGGTTAAACTTCTGACCCTGGTTCAAGTTCGAAAACTATTGCATCTTCATCAAACATAAATCCTTCACATGAGGATAAAAGAGTTGAATTGTTTAACATAAGGATAACTTCTAAGCATACAAAGATAGATACAATGTTTGAAAATGGATCACAGGCGAATTTAATCTCTAAATATTTAGTTAAAAGTTTGGGTTTGGAAACACGGAATCATCCAAGACCTTGCCCATTATGATGGCTAAATAAATCAACTCATATAAAAGTCACCAAATAGTGTCGATTAAGATTTTCCATAACAGCTAGTTACACTAACGAAGTGGAATTAGATGTGGTTCCAATAGACATATGTGGAGTTATCTTAGGAAGTCCTTATCTTTATCATCGTGATGCAATATTTTACAGGAGAGGACATAAATATCACCTCAAGAAAGATGGATTTGAATTTATTGTTAGGGCACATCAAAGTAAAAATCACTTGAACTCAATTAATGTTAATTAGATGAAGTGATTAATAAGTTCAAACAAGAGATTTGTAATCATGTGTATGAAAGGAAAACATAACAATCGACATAATGGTTGTTTAAGTTATGAGACTCAGCTTAAAGATGGTTTGATAAACTATTCCAATTCTATGTAAAACCAAACATCTTATTCATAAGCAAGGATTACAACATGAATTACAGTGTGTGCCTAAAGCTCCTCTTCCTAATGTCAGAATGAATCAATTCAGTTTAAGTTTGGAACTTAACAGTTGCAGGGATACAGGTCAGTATTGGGGAAAGTCAGTGTTCAATTTCTCTTGTATTGTGTCGCCATGTCATGTCTCGAACAGTTTGGAAACCTCTTTTCAATTGGAGAGGAAATCTATTTGTTTTCATATCAAAGCCTTTTCGAAAGCAGTGTCAAAGTGTCTAAGGAAAACTTATGCATCAAGGGAAAGTGCTAATCAATGGGAACATCATTTAATGAATCAATAAAAAGTGATTCACTTAGTAATCAGGAAGCAGGAAAGTATGTTAAGTCTAGTTGGTTTGATGTCAACAGTATCTTTGATTGTCTATGTTATTCCACAAAATAGATTGTTTATACATGTTGATGGTATTAAACAACATCTAGTAGAGGTTGTTTTCAAAGATTATGAATCACTAACTCATGGTTCTTCATGGAAAGAATTCAATTGCCATGTTCATAACAGGTTGTTTGCCCATCGTCGCAAGTTGTTCATAGTGCAGATGGAGAGAACAAGTCATCGACTCGAAAAGTGCTATGGTCAGCATCATTAGGGTCATCACTTGCAGGTGATTGATCGAATGCATTGGAACATCGTCAGGTCAAGGTGGAAAGAGAGGGATTTATACCCTCATCGACTATTTGACTAGTCAAAATTTTGTGGTCCAAAAAATTTCAAGTGGAGAGGAATGATCTAGGAGGATCTCATCATATCATTGCATAGGTGTTCAAGTGTCATCGTCATTGTTCAGTATCGTCGTCAATTCAGTTCGGTGTCGTCAGTTTCGATAGTATTGGTTATGGATCAGGTTGTTCAGGTAATGTTATGGTTTCATGGTGTTTAGTTGATATGGATTTGTACATGGTTGTCGACTTAAGTTCATTGACAGTTCCGCCAGGATTGGTCGACATGTGTTGTCATTCACCTCGTAGGATTTGGGTTGTGTCGTCTGTTGCAGAAGTTCGATATGGTTCATCATCAAGTTGTATTTGCAAATGCCACTTGTGTCGATGACGTGCATTTGGGTTTATGTCTCATGTTTCTAATGTCGCCTTGTGACATTTGGGGACGAATGGGTTTTGTTTATCAATTTTGATAAAAAGTCCTAAAAAAACCCTAACCTAATACATTACATTCCTAATGCATTTAAAAAGAACCATTCCCTAATGGTAAAACCCTAAACCTATGCATTATATCTATTACATAAACCTAAGTTCTAACATCAAAACCTAATGCTAGTTCTAAAGACCTAAACACTGAAACTATGTGTTAAAATAAAAAACCCAGCTCTAAAACCCTTCTCGGCTATGTAAATGTTTGAAACATTATAAAACATTACACAGCTCTAAAACCATGCAGGCACTGCAAACCGCATCGGAGAAGGTCATGTGACCAAGTGTGAGTGTTAGTCAGCGGGTTGTCAAACCATCGGAGAACAGCCAGCTCTTAAATGCAACAGCATTTACAGAACATGTGACAGGGTAATGAATAACCGTTGGAGTTAAGCCATCGAGTTAACACAGTGACCACAGATTTCTCACTGCGTCGAAAGTTGCCATGTGAATGTGTTATGTGTGTTAACCGCTTGAGTTTAAACCATCAGGGTTAGCAAACCAATAGCAGAACTGCCGGCACTCAAACCGTGGGTTCAGTCACCGCTCACATGAGTTGTCCAAACTCCACCTGGTTAGCTGACCGTAAACGGTTCCAGTCTTATCCTATGTTATTTTTGCTGTTTTTTTGAAGTTTTGTTACAACGAACTTATTTGACCACCATGCAACCAGCCTAGGTGTACGTTGCCAACAAGACCGAGCTCCAAAACTAATCAGAAGCAACTAAATTCACCTCGAACCTAGCCAAGGTGGTTTTGATGTACTTGCAGGCCTTTAAAAGGCATTTTTTCTTCATTGAACAGAAGGATAATAGTTTTGGTTTTCGTATGCAGATTCTAGAGGTCATATGTAGTTTTGTTTTCAGTGTTTCAGGAGCATTCGGAGTCGGATTTGGAATCCATAAGAAGCATTGGAAAGATATCTAATGACGGTGATCAAAAGTGCCTGCGTGCACATTTAGACTAATCAAATCTCTGTGTAATCAACTTCTTCTTTTCATTCCTAATAAAAACAGTCGCCCATCTTGAAAGCGGACCTAGAGATGTAGTCCATCAGGGACGAACTTTGTCATCAATCTCGTTGTCTAGTATCACTGTGTTTTTACTATTTTCACTTCTTTTATGCATCTTTATTATGTTTAATCAACTGTCATAAAGTCTTCTTCTCAAGCAGTTTTCCTCAATCTTCACACTTTCAACTAACATTCAAATCATTAATGGTTAATCAATTCTACATCAATTTAAGTCTATGATCATTTCAGATCATTTATATTACACAATTGAGAAATTATTGGATGATACAAATGACAAGACCTCCTTTCTATATATAGGAGTCTAAGGGGTCATAATATAATCAGAGCCGACATAAAAATAATAATGTAAGGGCACAATAATAAAAACAGTGGGCTTCTATGGGGCACAATAATAACAATATGGGGACTACATGGGCACAACAATATAATAAGGGGGTTGTAACAATAACAATAAGGGGTTACACTAGTAGTATAGGGACCTAAAATGTGCCTCTCCTTCAAAAAGTGTTGTCCTCAACGTTTTAGTTCTTGATGCTTTTGTATAAAATTCTTGTCCTCCCATGTGGAATTTTCAGCGGGTAAGTTCTTCCATTTGATGGGATACTCTGAAATTGATCAATTTTGTATTTGTCGGGTTCTTGTTTCTATGACTACTCCAGGCTCCAATATGATTTTTCCCTCCTCATCAAGTTCTAGCAATATTGTTTGAACTGGGATCTTCTGCAACTTTTGAATGAGTGGCCACACTTCTTCATCCTTCTTCCATTCATCCCATGCTTTGTTTATCCAATCTCATTGGATAATATAAATAGCTCAAAACAATGCTTCCACATCCTCATCCTTTATTGAGAGTCCATCTGCAACAAAATTTTGCTTTCCTTTTTTGTAGATGATTTCAAAGTCATAACCCAACATATTTGTGACCCATTTTTTCTGTTCTTCTAAAGATAATCTTTCTTCTAAAGATAATCTTTGTGACCCATTAGGTAAGGTCGCCATTTCTTAAGTGCATGTAGTATTGCCAACATTTCCTTCTCATAAATAGCTTTCTTGAGATGTAGTCGTAAAAATACCCAATCGTCTACATCAAAACTTCTTTCACTGCGATGTTCATTTTCATGTTGTTTCATTCGATTATGCACCAAAGTGGCGTTATCCTTTAAAATTTGGAGAACTTGTTATTGATGCTCAATGTGATCTTTCACTTCTTGAATCTTTTTCTTCTTGCTATGTCCTTCTATCTTGAGAGTTTAAGGAGTGGTAATTTCTTACAATGTATTACAAGATATGGTTGAATTCATTTCTTGATGCTCGATGTGATATTTCACTTCTTGAACATTTTTCTTCTTGATATGTCCTTCTATCTTGATAGTTTGAGGAATGGTAATTCTGGCCAATGCATTACAATATATGGTCGGATTCATTTATTCTTTCTTGATGTGATCTTTCACTTCTTGAACCTTTTTCTTCTTGATATGTCCTTCTATCTTGAGAGTTTTAGGATTCGTAATTATTGCCAATGCTTTACAAGATATGGTCGGATTCATTTCTTCTTTCTCTGGGGTTGGTTCCTGGTGTATATCCTCTTCTTTTGATGTTTTTTTATCATTTTCTTCCTCCTCTTCATAATCTATGTAAAATAATTTCTTCTTAGCACACTTATGGCCTTTAGTGCATTTGTTATCACTATTGTAACAAAGCCCTTTTGCTCTTTTTTCTTCCAATTGTTGTGGTGTCAACCTTGTAGGTTGTGGAAAGCTAGGAGAAACAACACTTCCATATTTATAGTTGTGATGGGTAGACTTCCTTGTTTCCATAAAAAAAATTTCCAACCTGAATTCCTTCTCTAATGAATCAGGTTCCCAAAGACGAACCTCATGTTGAATGTTATCCTTTAAAGTCCCTATGGAGACATCAATCCTCTACTTCTTTGGAACATCATTTTCCCTTATATTCAATTTTTGAAATTCTTCAATGTGCTCTGCCATTGAACACTTTTCTTTGATATTTATCAATTGGCTGAAGAAGGTGCTTCTCTTTGTATCCTCATAATGTACTATCATTTCCTCCGTGAAAATTGACCACGTAACAAGTGGTTTACGAGAACAAAGCCCTTTATACCATAAAAATTGATCCGGTTCTAAATATGAATATGAAATACATACCTTTTGTAATAATTGCACCTCATGTAGATCAAAATATTGCTCCATCTGTAGTATCCAATTTACTGGATCCTTGCCATCAAACTTCCTCATATTGCATTTTCTTTATTTTACGAGCTCGATATTGAAACGACTGTAACTCTGTAATTTCAGATCTCCAAGTTCTTAAATTGCGTCCTTTAGTAGCCCTCTGAGTCCTCTTTCTAACCCCATGAGTCTGATCAAGATTGGATTTTGCACGGAAGTGTTATGTCAGATCTCCTACGATGACTTGATTATAGACTAGTTCAGAAGAGCAAACTTGTACGAAGTTCCACGTGTCCATGTTTCAACCTTAGGATCTAAAACCAATATACAGACAACTACAGACCGTCCTCTTTCTGTATCTTCTTACTAAATTTCAATCAGATGCTTAGAGAGAAATTTATGATGATTTTCCCAAGGTCACAAGTTTAAAATGTAATTCGGGAGTCTGCAAAAACCCTAAATTCCTTAGATTATATCTCCGAAAATATAGCGAGACAAGATCTGAAATTTGGACTCGAGGTTCAGAACGATTTCTTCTCAAATGGGTTTTTGTTTTAGCTTCTGAAACTTCGTAGTGAAAATTATAGCAAAAATGCCACAATGACCTTTTTGGAATAGTGAAACCCTAGAATCCAAAGCTCTAATACCAAATGTTATGAAACCAGCTCAGAATAAGATAGAAAAGAGAGATAAATGCCTTAGAATTCAACCTATTAGAGGGGTCAACCTCCTTTACGTTACACAAATAAGCAAATCGTGGATGATACAAATGACAAGACCTCCTTTCTATATATAGGAGTATAAGGGTTCATAATATAATTAGTGTTGACATAACAATAACAATCTAAGGGCACAATAATAACAATATGGGGACTACATGGGCACCACAATATAATAAGGGGGTTGTACTAATAACAATAAGGGGTTACACTAGTAGTATAGGGACCTAACATAGAATGGTTTCAAGATTAAGTTTCTTGACTAAGTCTTCAAATATTAAGTTGGCTTGAGACCCACTATCAAATAGTGTGTCGATTTTTTTATGTTTTTAGATTACCCTCACATGAATAACTAAATCCTTGTTTCTTCATTTGGAGTACTAGTGTGACAATTTGATATACTAGTGCTAGCAATGGATTCTTTTCCTTTTATACCCATGGCTATAATTTTAGTTTCATCACCCGAATCAGATCCCAAATCCTCTTGAATGATTGCAGTTGTCTTTTCTTTTCCTTTGTTGTTGAATTTCTTTGGTTTCATCTCGGGATGAAGCTTCCAACAATGAGCTTCATCATGACCCTCTTTGGAACAATGTTTACATATTGTTTTCTCTCCTTCCTTTTTAATGGATGCATTTTTCTTTCCTTTGAAACCCTTTTCTTTTTCTTTACCCTTAAATGGCTTTTTACTACCCTCTTCTGGAGTATTTTTCCCTCTTGCCTCAAGATGAGTGGCTTGCACACACACCTCATCTAGATTATTGGAATTAAACATAAGGATAGTATGCCTAAGGTAACTGTGTAAACCCCCTATATACTTCAGAAACGTGTCTTGTGATTGCAAATATACACCTAACATTAGAGACCTTTTTCTAAATTCTTGGGTGTAATCTTGCACATTTTGACCTTTAAGTTGTCTAAAGTTCTACCAATTCATGATGGCTTTCTGCATATATGCTAGAGGATAAAATTATCTTTTAATTGCAGCAATCAAATCATACCAAGAAATTGAGACCTTACCATGTTTCTTTATCTTGTGTCTTTTATTCCCACCATACTAGTGTTGTGTTGATCAGTGGTTGTCATTGATGTCAACCGAAGAAGCACCAGGGGCTACCCCAATCTTGCAAGGGTATTTTGACTTGACATCTTATTCTATTTTGAGTCAAGGATATTCTAGATGGATTCTACTCATTGAGATGTTTCCGTTGATATATGGCACGCTAAGTAATTCTTCACGGTTTGAGAGATATTCATGTTTGAAGTTAGTAACCCTAGTTAGTGGGCTAAAACCCTATGGGGTTGTGGCATGGAACTCATAATTGGTTGTGGTCATTGAATAGTCAATAATTAATAATAATAAAAAATTCCCCTAAAATCCATCAAACGTTCACTTGTTGAGGACCCTCTCAACTCAAGACATTCATATAAATAATGACCCTCATATCCTCCTCTAGTAGGGATTTCGTGGCTTCAAACAAGTCATCGTGGAAATTTCGCTATAACTGTTTTTCTACGAATTTTCAGAAGTGGAAATGAAAACCCATTTGATTCAAAATATTGGTGAACTTCGTGACTGATTTAAAATCTTAGTTCACTACATTTTTGGAGATATTATCTAAGTTAGGGTTTTTGCAGGCTCCCGAATTCCATGTCAAACAAGTGACGTTGGGAAAATCGTCATATATTTCTCTCTGAGCATTGGATTCAAATTTCATAAATAGTCATAGAAAGAAGACAGACTTTGGTTTTTTGAGTAGCGTTTTCAAGGCTGAAGCTCACAACAGTGACACGGGGAACTTCGTATAAGTTCACTCTACTGAACTAGTCTATAATCAGGTCATTGTGGTAGATTGGGAATAACTTTTTCTTGAAGAATCCAATCTTAATCAAACCTATGGAGTTCGAAAGAGGACTCAGATGCCTACCACAATATGAAATTTCAGACCCTGAAGATCCGAAATTAGATAGATACAACAGATTCAATATCAAGCTCCTAGAAGGCAAGAAAAAGCATGCATTCCAAGAGCACTGCAGTAAGGACCACACATCAACACTCATGGGTAAGTCTACTACAACAAGGTATGTATAATTAGTGTTTACATTTGAAATACAAGTATCATCTCTAACATATTTTTACAACATAAGTACATATAGGATCTAGGTTATATCTCTATGTCTCTATATTTCACAGTTAGTTTTGATACCACATTTCGGATGTCCTATTCTTGATACTACACATTTGATGCTACATATTCTTGATGCTACACCAAGTCTGCTAAATCTATATGATGTTGTAAGTTCATGTTACTTGTCTTGTCATAGTTTATAGAATGGTCTCTGTTGTTGTACTTAGAACTTGGTCCATCACGAGTCTAGGGTCTGTCATCATTTTTTATTATATATATCCTTCGGTTAGTTTTGGATATAGTCTTGCATAGAGTCTAGACCTATATCAAGAGTGGGAGTCTTTATCTACTGATGCAACAAGTCAACAACAAAAGTGACAAGCACACTTCAGGTATGCATTGTAATTTGTATTTGTATTTATTCATTATTACGCACTTACATGTATTTTTCAGGCAAAGGTAAGTTGTAGGGTATTTTGTTTTGTTTTGGGATTGATTTCGGAAGGAAAATTTTGCATGCAAGTAGAAGAAGACTCAAGGACAACATCAAGCAAGCATTCAAGAGCTGAAGTATCAAATCAAGGAAGAATTGTAGAGGGACATCCTTTGAAAATATGACAGCCATCTGTATATTGTGAAGAAGTGTCAAGGCCACGAGTCATCATTGTAAAGTTGTAAAAGTGTCATCATTGGAAGAGTCACTATTGTAAAACAGTCAATCTACCTAGAGTCGAAAAGGCATTGTTGGGAGGTATAGGAGTCTCTCTTGGGATGATGTCATGGTTGGGTTGTAGGTCATAGTGTTCGGTCAAAATCATTGTAAATCATATTATATCATGGATCATTGTCCCTAGTATGGGAATCCACACTCTTGTCTCATTTCAGTCATTATAGGGTGGCAGGGAGGTGCTAGGCAGGTGCATGAATTCGCCTATAGGTTAGATCCTGTGAACACTTCAGGGTGGTAGGTTGGTCTAGGGTGTTGAGGCATCCATTCAGTTAATTACTGAAGAAACCAGGGCATTGGGGCGTCCTTCCAGTGGGAGCTAGAAAAGAATGCTTTTCTATAATTCTAGGAAGTTGTTGCTTTCATTTCTGTTGGAGCTGAAGATCAAAGAATTTATTAGGAAAATGTTCTGTGGTTTTGACCCGAAGGGAGTTTTCCACCTAAAATTATTGTGTCTATTGTGTTCTTTTATTTACTGTTATTACTACATAAACATTAATAATAATTGAAGATTAACTAATGCTCTGAAAAGATTTAAAAGTGTTAATTGCTAAGGAATATTGATTCACCCCCCATCCCTCTCATCATTTCCAGCATGTTGCACACTCCAGCCTCAAGGAAGCTAGCTGAATCTTTATGTCATCATCTTGAAGGTTTTGAATTCTGTAATAGACCTCCAACTGATGAACCCAATTTTCAAGCTTCTCTGCATTCACTTCACCATTATGCATCGGCAATTCAAATTTAACATCAAGTTTTAACAGGGGTGATTTACTAGTTCCTTTTGAGGTATGTTGATGAGTATGAGTAAGGGTTGTATTAATGGAAGAGGGTGAATATTCCTGTGAATATGAAGATGAAGAAGATGGTGGAGAGGGTGGAGGTTTACCTCCATTTCCATTACCTCCTCCTCCTGAAGAACCTTCTCCTTTTGGAGGCTTGGAGCTTTCACCCTGCAATCTAGTATTCCTCTCTTCATAGAGGACCTTCACCATCTCTGTCATGTCAAAGAAAGCCTTCCTAAAGACCTTATCATCCTCTGTCATATTTGTAGGCTCTCCTTCATGTGACATGCTCACTGAAGCCTCAACTGCAACTTGAGGAAGAACTGGTGGTGGAGATTGTGGCAACCTTGCACTCCTTCTCCTTGACCCAACTTCAGGGCTTTCAACCAGCTTCCCTTCTCCTCTCATGAGCTTCAACCTTGTAAGCATGGCACTCACTTGCAAATAGTTAAATCCTTATTGCACAAAGAAAACCAAGATCTCAAATACCAGACTTGATCTAAATGGAGCAATTATTTTTTTGTACTAAATTCCTTTTCAAAATATGTTAAAAGTGCTTAAGGATTCATGAGGTTAATTGCAATTTTAAAACATGAGCTTTTAGTGTTTTTATGTAAATTTTATGTTAAAATTAGCATAAACAAATGATTGAACAGTAGCATATAACATACATGAACATCATCAAAAATAGTATCACAACAGCACATGATGAATGATTTCACCCCGCCTGCGCTACATCTCCTTGGTCTAACTTCCAATGGCTTGGCCCTCTCTATTATGCTCAAAAATATGAATACATCAGTTTCGATTGCTCAGATAGCTCTGAAACTTGTTCCAATGGCACCAGAATGCCCAAAAATGCATGTGTAGCCTCTTTCTACTCCTGATTTGGTCAAAAAATGAAGAAGGTATGGCTTCCCAAACCCTTTTTGCTAATCACACCGCAAATTCCCCAAAACTCGGCATCGTCCTATGATTTTTCCCAAATTTCCGCTAACCAGACGCCATTTCCGCCGATTTGAGGTGAAATTGTCAAACACTTTAAATGCCCTCTAATGCCTAAAATCAAAAAAATATGGGCCACATGCGGGCCACGTGCTCAGGACTAAGCCCAATGGCCTGCCCCCACCAGTCGGGCCCCTCTCCATTCTTTGGTGGTCATGTATGGTGGTGCATCCAAGGGCTAGCCCCCATGGGTTGGTCCCTCCCCGAATTGGCGCAAACTTCAACTTCAAATAAAATTTGCGTCCATAAGTTATTAAGACTCGTTGTGGCATATTGGTAGGAGGCTTTAGTTATGTGCTTGGAGGTCGCGGGTTCGACCCCTGCTGCTGCTACTCGGACCTCAAACAAACTTTTGGTGGCGCCCGTGCTGCCACGTGGCAGCTCGTGGTTGGGCCACATGGCAGCTTGTGGGTGGCCACCTATCAACCAATCAAAATCCTCCAAAATCGAACCAATAATAAACTACCACTTGGCACCATACCATTTGTCGAAGGACGTTGACTAGTCAACCCTGCCACCTCATACTACACAGTCAGCGCCACGTTAGTAGTATGGACTACTCACTGGGCTATCACATTTTGCAAAAATTTGCATGTTTGGGAAAACAAACAGAACATGATTCTAGGAGCATAAAGTATATGTTTTGCGTGAAACAAGTTGTGTCGGATTCAGGATGATGAGCACTACACAGTCATTCAGGTTCCTCATCGATCCGGCAACTTTGAATTTTGAGCTATTTTTTTAGAACCTGATCACGTGGGAATGTCCCTATGAGTATTATTGGCTTAAACTGGCCCGAGTTGAGCTCAGTGTAAGTAGTGATAAACTTGTGGGAGGACGAGACTAAGGGTAGCACATCGTCAGGTGTGGGTGAGGTTGCCTTATCGTAGTATGTGATTTGATCGATAGTGATGATCTTCCCCTTGTGGGGGAACATCATTGTTCTGAAAATTGATGAGGCGACTACAAGCATCTCGTACATATAGCTTCGACCTAGTTGGATGTTGTAATCCAATTGGTCGTATAGTACTTCAATGTTTATCAACACAGTTTTTCCAGCCAACTTAACTGGCATGCTAGGGTATAGACCAATGGGAGCAGAAGGTTGCTCGTTGTATGCTCTAAGCGTAATGTTAGAAGGCTTGAGTTTGGAGGATCCCAGTTTCTGCCACACGGATTTGGACTTGATACATGTGGAAGCCCCTTCGTCGACAATGCAACGAAGAATGTTGATGTTTTGGACTAAGACTAGGATTTGGAAAGAAACGGCTGATGGCAGCCGTGAAATAGCTTTATCCAATTCGAAGACCATTAGGTGAGAATCGGATGGGTCGATTGCGCTGGTAATGTTTGCAGGACTTCTAATGCTGACATAGTTGACGATTATTGTGCTAAGTTGTTGACTATGTTGTATCTATGAGCAGCTTTCGAGTTATGTCTTGCATGCCATAAAGGTCCTTTAACCATTTTAGGCATAGATTCTACAGAAGGTTGAGGGATGGCCAACGACCCTGTAGGTATTTCCGTAGATGAGGTGGATGCATTAAGCTCTAGGGGATCTTCATAACTTTGGTTCCGAGTTTGTAGGAGGATATCCTCTCCTGTGATGAAAATATCATGGTTAGGATTGTTATGGGGGTTCCCTTTAGATGCATGAGGGTGGGGAGTTTGTTGTTGCATGTTAACTACTCCTTGATGGGGGAAGGGGTCCTGCATTACTGTAGTTTGTTGATCTCCTTTCCCCTTACTGTCTTGTATCCTTTCTAAGTTAGGAAGTTGAGGGTAGTGGTGGGTATAATGACCATATTCCCCATAGATATCACATGAATTATTAGTCTGTAGACTTATGTTTTTTCCTTATTTCTGTGGGTTATTGTTGCTCATTCCTTATTTTTTATTCTGGTTGGGGTTGCCCCTTCTCGGTGCCCATGGGGGTTGTTGTTGGTTGTTACCCCCTTGTTCAAGTTCTCCCTTTGGCTTAATTTTTGTTTTCTTCTTAGCAAAATTTGAAGGATTAGCTAAATTCATTTGTTCCTCTAATTGTTGTTGTGAAGCGAGAAAAGGTTGCACTAGATTCACCCTTGCATTATTTTGCACTGGTGGGTTATTCTGTTGTTGTGCTAGGAACAGAGAATATTGGTTTCCCTGACCTTGATTAATGTATGGATTCTGGGAAGAGGACATCATGTCAGTATTTCTAAAGGAGTATTGGTTTCCCTATGGGGTAGGATATGAGCCTCCTTGAGGGGGTTTCTATTGGTTAACCTTGTTGACCGTATTCTGCATAGGTGTGGGTTGACCATGGTAATACCCTGTATGTTTCAATGGTGTAGCGTTTTGCATAGCATCAAATGCTTGGCCATTGAAAAAATATCCAGGGTATTGGTAGTTATTGTTGTTTTGATTTTGGGATATGGACCTAATTAATCCATCAGCAGCATTGGATGCACCTGGGATCTCTTTATAAGTTTGCAGGCATGGGGCATCTAGAAGCACATGATAAATGTCCCCAGACTAGGTATAGATAAGCTCCAGTTGTTAGACTTTACTAATGGCTTCTTCCTCGCTCTTCAGGGATGAATTTTCCATGTCCTTAGAGATTTCAAATGTGAGGGATATTAGGAACAAGTCCATGAGGACATTATCTTCAAACTGGGTTTTACACAAGCTACAGTGTTTTCGCCATTCATGAATATGATCCAAGATATGGGTAGCAGGTGTTTGTTTGAAGTGGGTGAGGAGTTCCAGACCCAAATCATGGCATATTGGGAGCTAGAAGAAGGTGAGAAAGTTGTTTCTAATGAGCTAAAGTTTTCGTGTGATGCAACAGGCTAGTCAACATACCATTTCGCTGCAATTCTAGTTAGGGTGCTTTGAAATAGTCGTAATCTAATAGTATCGTTGGTGATACTATTATATGAACACCACAGGTGAGAATTCATGACATGGTTCCCTGGGTCTTCTCCCTATTTTCATTCAAACTTTGGAATATCTTAAGGGAGTTTGGTAGGCATAGATGACCAATTTTTCCATGGGTGATCAGGTCATTGGATAGCTTCCTTAAATCTGGTAGGTTTAGTGAAGCTAGGAACGGGATCTTTGCATTATCTTCCATCGAAAAATGATTCTGGATATTTATATGCAAAGGGGTCCTCTATGGGGATGTCTCAGGAGAACTACCTCGATGGGTATCTTAAAGACTGTCCAAAGGAGTGGTGTGTGCGCTCCCAAAGAGGGTAGCACATGGGGACCCTTCTGGAGTGGTGAAGGGTGTACTTTTCCAGAGAGGGGTTCTGAGATAAGGTACACAAATAAAGGAAGATCCAATAATGGTGACTGTGTGACGTCCTCTACGACTAAATGGTGGGAGTCCTGGCACACCTCCCAGTAATGAGGGGAGGTTTAAAAAACATCTAGATTGACGGGGAGCCGTGGGGTCCCCTATGCTATCAATTAGAGTGTGTGATACTTTGTGTATGGTGAGGGAAGGAGATAAGTATCAATGCAATATGATCACATATATAAAACAGAGCCAAAAAAAAAATGGCTTATTTTCCTTTAATAATTAAACTTTATGATCAAGAAAACAAGAAAAATGTTTTTGTTTGTTGTGTATGATAAAAAATCCAATGTAGACTTAATCGTCCTTTCCACTCTTAAAGTAACTTGGTCTTGTGAAGATATATTCTAATGGGTCATAGGGCAACGTCCTGAAATAATTAGTGACACCTTCCAACAGCCAAAGAATCAACCAAGGTAATGGTAATGAGGCTCAAGTGTTTCCTACACCGTCACCTATAGGGAAAGGATGCCCTAGATTTTGTCCACTAAAGTACCTTCGTCCTACGTGAGCGTTTGAGTATTTATCTTCTCGGTAGTCAGTTACCAGTATTGAGAACTAGATGGGTCAGGTAGCCCCAAAGAGTACCGCACGTACTGGACCTAAGTTGAACCCCCTAAATTGGGTCTCTATCATGCTTGATTATTCTTTTCTGTGGGATGATTGAAGGATTTTAAGCTCCCCAAAAATTCAACAACTATGTTTCAAAGGTTTAACATTACCATGACGGCTTATGGGATCTCTACCCCCAATGCTCCTAACCTGGACTATAAAAATTTTGGTGGACCCTGTGGGGAAACTTAGCTGGTTCAAGGGTTGTTTTTAAGGAGTCTTAATTCACTTATAAAGTGATTTTGTAAGAGAAAATATACTAAGTACTCAAAGCTCCGAAAATTGGATGCCCTTGGGTACAAAGTATATGGAAGCTTAGTGCGAGATGCAAGTGAGCATACAAAGTGTGATAAGATGTTGATATGCAGTGATCCTTTACACTATCCTTCTAAGTACAATAAGTGTTGATTGTTCCTTGCATGGAAAAAAGAAATATATTATGGATTATGGACTACTTACTCTTTTCCTATTAAACTATGTGGCTTTTAAAAAGGGAGATGGAAATTCAAATTCTTTCAAGAAAGTTTCCATGTGCAAGCCTAGGTTCGTCTAAGGGACGCAAGGGAAGCAGGGATTACTTGCTTTCTCTAATAATATTTGCTCCTAGTCCCAAAAAATGATGAATGGAATGATTTGGTTAGTAGCAAGATTTATGGATGAGGGGCCACTTACTTATTTACTAATTAAGCTATGTGATTTCCCAAAAATTTAAGCCAAAATAGTTTGAAAAACATATGTGGAATTTGGCCACTTACTTTTCTCCCTAATTAAGCTTTTGTGTGTATTCACAAATGCAAAATGGAAACTACTCTAATTTCTTCACCAATTGAGGTTAGTAAAGAAACCAGGGGTATTAAACAAAAAATATAGAATGCAAAGGCGAAGGAAATTCACTAAAGGTTATCAATCCCCTAAGAAAAAAGAAAAATACAAGGCTCATTTTTTATTTCTATTGGTCACGTAGGTTTAATGCACACAAACACGTGCAACGTATGTCAGAGGGAAAGTCATGTGAGCATGAAAGAACAAGAAAATTTTCACTTCTCCAGGCTTAGAACAGGTCCTTGGGGTCTGTAAAAATTCCAGAGAGGTGGCAAGCGCCTTGTAGGATGGTTGTGCAAAGAGGAGGTCCTGCAAAAAAAATCTTTAGATTAATGAAAAGACAATTGTATGGTCGCAATTCTTGTGGAAGTGTTTTTGTTGCAACAGTGTACCAAAAGGAACTTCCTTAGCAGTTGATTGTTCCCTGCAAAGGATCACAGGATGAATTGGTGTTGTTAGTGGACATAATTAAATAAACATAACATTGTAAGTAGTGGAAACAATGCATAGATAAACATAAACTAAACAAAGAGGTAAATACACAAACAATGCTCAAATGGAATAAACAAATCAATAAGATAATGGAAAAATATCCCTTTATTGGCTGCTAGTAGTAGAGGTTGAATATAATAGATTAATCTTAGACACTTGAAGAGAATTATTTGAGCTATGGTGATCAAAAATCCTCAGAAACGGGGTTTTGTTTTCCTCAATCTCTATGCAAGTTTCTCCTCTCTCTCTAAGAAGTATGAATACTCTCCATTGGTGGATTCCTCTTCTCTCACTAAGATGATGGATTGATTAGAAGCAATATGGCCAACATGTTAGTGCTCTTCCCTTCTTTGGCTTCAACAATGCAATGGTGGTTTGCTCAGATAGAAATTTGGTCAACATAAAAATGTCTCATATTTTGGCTCTCCCATGGCTTTTTTATATAGAATTTTTTAATCTGTCTTACCCCTCTTGGTTCATGCATGATAATGAAACATGAATAGTGTTGGGTTGTGTTATATTCTTTCCATGACTAACCCACGTAGTGAATCGGGGGTTAGAGGGGGGGCGGAGCCCCCCCTTCATTGCGCCGATTGCACAGCGGGGGGGTCACAGGGGGGGGCGGCAGGCCCCCCTATCCGGGGGGTTTGAGGGGGGCGGGTAGCCCCCCTCTACGGGGTCCGGGGCAGCGCCCTGGGAAAAATTTTTTTTGGACCCTATATTAGGTTGGGCGAACCTACCTATGGTTTTCGGTCCATGGTTTTGGACACGATGGTTTTCGGTCCATGGTTTTGGACGCGATGGTTTTCGGTCCATGGTATTGGATGCATCGGCATGTATAAATATGTATTGTAACATTGAAAGGAATATAATGAAAAATCAAGATGGTAGTCCCGGTTTTGGGATCCAGGGGAAAATCTCTGTGTATATGTGTTTTATGTGTTATGCTCTCGCATTGTTTATTTTTCTGTGATTTAGAATTCGTATGCAGGTAATTTATGTATAGGGTTAAAACCTACATTTGGTATCAGAGCTGTTTTGGCTTCAAGGGGACGCCTTTGTTGCTGAAGGGTTTCGCTCGGGCCTGTGGTAGACCCTGTTCAGTGGGAGATCTGCGAGATCGATTCTGGTGGTGAAAGAAGATGGCGAGCAGTGGAAATATAGAGATCGAGAAGTTCAATGGTTAGAGTTTTGAGTTGTGGAAACTCAAGATGGAGGATCTATTGGTGGATAAAGATCAGTGGATCGCGGTAGATCCAGGTACTAAACCAACGGGAGTGACCGATGAAGAATGGAAGAAGTTGGATCGGAAGGCAAAGAGCACAATACGATTGTGTGTCTCAGATTTAGTATTGTTGAATGTATCAGGGGAAGCTATGGCGAAGGCTTTGTGGGACAAGTTAGGGACTTTGTACCAATCTAAGTCTCTGGTGAATAAACTGTTCCTGCGGAAAAAGCTGTATAACCTAAGGATGAAAGATGGAGACTCGGTGACAGAGCATCTGAACGCATTTAATACTGTGGTAAGTCAGATAACATCTATTGATATTAAAATTTCAGATGAAGATAAGTGCATCAGTTTGTTGTGTTCTCTACCAGATTCGTGGGATAGTCTAGTTATTGCAATAGGTAGCAATGCAACTGCTTTGCAATTTGATGAAATAGTCTCAGCCTTGCTGACGGAGGAGATGAGACAGAAAAATATTGAGAGCCAGAATGGTGATGCCTTGTCTGTACGAGGACGGTCCCAGAATAGAAACAAAACTAAGTCATCGAGTGGGAGATCTAAATCTAGAGGGAGATCTAAATCTCCAGGAAAACATGTAAAGGTGGTGTGCTGGAAATGCGGAAAGGAAGGGCACTTCAAAAGGGACTGTAAATATAAATCTCCTGATAAAGGAAAGGGATCTGATGATGCTCCTTCTGCAGAGGTGAAAACCACCTCAGATGAAGGTGGGGATGTGTACTTGGCTTCTTCAAGTACACATGTAGATCATGAGGCATGGTTGATTGACTCAGGTGCATCCTTTCACTTCACTCCCCATAGAAAGTGGTTCTGCGAGTATCAAAAATACGATGGTGGTGATGTCTTCTTAGGAGATGATAGGAAGGCTAGAATCATTGGTCGCGGAAAATTAAAGTTGAAGTTGCAAGGTGGAAAGGCTAGAACACTTCCGAGTGTTCTGCATATTCCTGCATTGGCCAGAAATCTGATTTCTGTAAGCACGTTGGATGATGCAAGTGTAAAAACAGTGTTCGAGAAGGATACCTGCAAGATGGTTCGGGGAGCACTGGTATTGATGTGGGGAGTTCGAACTGAAACTCTATACAAGCTGCAAGGTAGCACTGTTGTTGATGGGTGCAACAGTTCTGTGTTTCCTGAAAGTGGAGCTGAAAATCTAGTGGTCTATGGAGAGAAGACCATGCTGTGGCATCAAAGGCTTGGACATATTGGAGAGAAGGGCCTTCGAATACTTCATGGTAAAGGTATGGTAGAAGGTATGAGCAATAGCTCTCTGGATTTTGATTTCTGTGAAAATTGTGTATATGGGAAGCAGAATCGGGTGAGTTTCCCCTCTCGTGCTAAGAGGGCGAAACAGATATTAGAGCTTGTGCACAATGATGTGTTTGGACCTGTGAAAGTTTCATCACTGGGTAAGTCTGTGTACTATGTATCATTTATAGATGACTTCTCAAGGAATACATGGATATATTTCCTTAAGAAGAAATCTGAAGTCTTTGACAGTTTTAAAGAATTTAAGGCTCTGGTGGAAAATCAGACAGAGAAGAAGATAAAGGTGCTGAGGACAGATAATGGTGGAGAGTTTTGCAGCAAGGAATTTGAAGAATTCTATAAGAAGTGTGGTATAGCACGGCAGAAGACTACTCCATATACACCTCAGCAAAATGGAGTCGCAAAAAGAATGAACAAGACGTTGATGGAAAGGGCAAGAAGCATGCTCAGTGGTGCCGGGTTAGGACAGGAATTCTGGGCAGAGGCAGTGGATACTGCATGTTACTTGGTCAACAGGTCACCTTCATCAGTGTTGGAGGATAAGACTCCACAAGAAGTATGGACTGGTAAGAAACCCTCTCTTTCACATCTAAGGGTATTTGGGTGTGATGCATATGTACATGTTTCAAAGGAGAAATGAACCAAGTTGGATAGTAAATCTGAAAAGTGCATCTTTATTGGGTATAAGGATGGTTTAAAAGGTTATAAGCTTTGGAACCCAGTCACACGGAAGGTTGTGTACAGCCGAGATGTGGTGTTCAGAGAGGTAAAAGATGTTATTAAACATGAAGTCTAACCAAAGGAACCTGAGAAGATAGAGTTTGAGCTAAAGGAGGAAGAATCAGACTCTACAGCAGAGGAGGAATCAGAAGATGAAGAGCCACAAACTCCAGTTGTGAGAAGATCAGTTCGAGAAAGAAGGCAGCCAGAAAGGTATAGTCCTTCAGCTTTCTGTTCAAATTTTTCTTTGTCTGTTACTGATGATGATCCCAGAACTGTGAAGGAAGCAGTAGATTCAAAGGATGGAAAACTCTAGAAAGAGGCCATGGTTGATGAAATGGCATCTTTGCACAAAAATGAGGCTTGGGATCTGGTGGAGTTGTCGGCTGGAAGGAAACCCATTGGCAGCAAATGGGTGTTTAAAAGGAAGACAAATGCAGAAGGGAAGGTGGAGAAATACAAAGCTTGGTTGGTAGCAAAAGGTTATTCCCAGGTGCCAGGAATTGATTTTGGTGATATTTTTTCTCCTGTTGCCAAGGTAACTTCTATTAGGTTACTTTTATTTGTTGCTGTTGCTTTTGATTTTGAGGTAGAACAGATGGATGTGAAGACATCATTTCTTCACGGGGATTTGGAAGAGGAAATATACATGAAGCAACCTGAAGGCTTTGCGGTGAAGGGTAAGAAAGAACTAGTATGCAAGTTAAAGAAGTCTCTGTATGGGTTAAAACAGTCACCAAGGATGTGTTATCAAAAATTTGATACATTTATACAGGGACTTGGCTTCACCAGAAGCAAAGCAGATCACTGTGTGTATTTTAAATTAATTGGTAACCATGTTATTTATCTGGTCTTGTATGTGGATGATATGTTGCTGGTTGGAAATGACAAAGAAATTATCCAAGATTTGAAGACCCAATTGTCCTCCAAATTCGACATGAAAGATCTTGGTGCTGCAAACTATATTTTGGGCATGGAAATTAAAAGAGATCGGGCAAAGAGGAAGCTCTGGTTAAACCAAAGGAAGTATGTTGAGACAATACTGCAGAGGTTTAATATGCAGGATAGTAAACCGGTGAAGGTTCCTATTCCTGTAGGTGTGAGGTTATCTGCTGAATAATGTCCTAAGACACAAGAAGAGGAAGAGGACATGTCCCGTGTTCCATATGCGAGTGCAGTCGGTAGCCTGATGTATGCAATGGTCTGTACTAGACCAGACATTGCACATGCAGTGGGAGTATTGAGCAGGTTTATGTCAAAACCAAGGAAGGAGCACTGGACAGCAGTGAAGCAGGTTTTCAGGTATTTGCGTGGCACTAGTGATTATGGTTTTTGCTACCAAGGAAGACCAGGATTGGACAGAGTGTTGGATATTCATGGCTTTGTTGATGCAGACTGGGCTGGAGATCTGGATCAGAGAAGATCTACAAGTGGGTCTGTGTTTAACCTATTTGGAGGTGCAGTCAGTTGGATGAGTAAGAAACAATCTGTAGTGGCACTATCAACTACAGAGGCAGAATACATGGCAGCCACTCATGCAAGCAAGGAAGCAGTTTGGTTGCAGAGATTGTGTTCAAGTATGGGGTTAGTACAGGGAGCTATAAGAATAGATTGTGACAGCCAAAGTGCAATTTTCTTGGCAAAGAACCCTGCTTATCATTCAAAGAAAAAGCACATTGATGTTCAGTATCACTTTGTGAGGGATATGATAGAAGACAAAAAGGTGTTGCTGGTAAAGGTGGACACTTTGAAGAATACTGCAGATGCATTGACAAAATATGTGAGCTCTGAGAAGTTCTCTTGGTGTAGAGAAACAATGGGCATTTCAGGGCTGGAAAAATGACTAAGCTCTCATGTGGCCCCCTGTGGAAAGAAAACAACAAGTGGGAGATTGTTGGGTTGTGTTATATTCTTTCCACGACTAACCCACGTAGTGAACCGGGGGGTTAGAGGGGGGGCGAAGCCCCCCCTTCGTTGCGCCGATTGCGCAGTGGGGGGGTCACAGGGGGGGCGGCAGCCCCCCCTGTCCGGGGGGTTTGAGGGGGGAAAGTAGCCCCCCTCTATGGGGTCCGGGGCAGCGCCTTGGGAAAAAAATATTTGGACCCTATATTAGGTTGGGCGAACCTACCTATGGTTTTCGGTCCATGGTTTTGGACACGATGGTTTTCGGTCCATGGTATTGGATGCTTCAGCATGTATAAATATGTATTGTAACATTGAAAGGAATATAATGAAAAATCAAGCTGGTAGTCCCGGTTTTGGGATCCAGGGGAAAATCTCTGTGTATATGTGTTTTATGTGTTATGCTCTCGCATTGTTTATTTTTCTGTGATTTAGAATTCGTATGCAGGTAATTTCTGTACGGGGTTAAAACCTACAAATAGGAAAAGATGATTCCATTGAGGGTTGCATATCTTCAAGGTGACTCGAATTCGTATGTACTCGACTGATCTCATGTCAAAGAATCGGCCCCAAGTGTGTAGAGTGATCCCGGATCGTTGAGTCATCATTTTCTGCAACTACGCAGCTTTCGAAGGATATTTTGTGCACGCATTTATTGAAGAAATAGATGTGCGGCATTAATTTTTTTTTATTTATAAACATTGGACCTTAGGATAACTTTGATTTTTTAAACTTCGTGATGTATTTAGCTGGAAAATGTTCACTTTTGCATTCTATTGGACACCTTTTAGTGTCTTTTGGATTGTACTAACACGTGTACGGTTTTCCAGTGTTAACACTCTATATTACAGTGAATTTTGCAGGCATCGAGTAAGGCTCCCCAAAAAACAACATCAGGTTCTACCGACATCCTTTTGATAAATTCAAGTGCCTCATCTAAATGGCCAACATGGCTAAGAATTCAACTATTCATTCATACTAATTCACCAAAAGTGTGATGATTTACTCTTGGTTCATGCAATGAAAATAGTGCCAACCTTCTTCTACTAAACCTGCATGACTACATGCTGACAGAACAAAAGTGAAGGTGATGTGGTTTGGTTTTGGAACTAACAATTTCATTTGTGAAAAGAGGGAAAGAGCATCCTGACCATGGCCATGTACTCCATAGCCCCTAATCATTTCACTCCATACCACAACATTTTTTTCATAGATTTTGTCAAAAACTTGCTAGGCATTCTCTATACTACCGCATTTGGCATACATATCTACGAGGGTTGTACCTAAAAAAGAACAAATTTCCACTTCTAGCACCATGTCCAAGTTCAAGAAACAATGAATAAAAAGCTCCCTAAATGTCATATATCAAAAGGTTTATATGATACAATTAAGGAGCTAGGGTTTCACCATGCACCCCGCATAGTTTTAGAACAACCCAAAAGTTAACAATTTAGCTCATGGAATCACCACTACTTATCCAATTCCTTACACAAGATCATGTTTTTTCCCTTAATGCATTCACTTCCTTTGGGAAATCCTTCCTAGTTGTTAATTGTATTTTGGGATAGTTGATGTGGTAGTATGTGGCTCAAATACATACAATGCACATCATGAAGATCGGGTTGTCCAAACTTGTATCTTAGCCCAAGTCTCATTTCTCACTACAACCATATATTTCTTGTCATAATTTTTTAATTTCCATCTACTAGCTACTAAATCATCTGAAACACTACAGGTTGACATGAGGTTTCAAGATTATGGATTCAAGATGGAAGTTTGAGGCATTGTATACTTGGAAAACAATTTGAATGTCATGGAGGATGGAAGTTGAACCTAGTCAAAACCAAAATCATGCGTTACATATCTTTGTTTCTGTATGAAACGTGTTCTCAACAAAAATTCCAATGGATTAATATTTGGACACATATTTTCTAAGTGCTAGTGAGTTCACGAGTTCACACATTGCAAGGGAATGTTTATACTTCAACCATCCAATTCCTCCCCTATTGTGGACTCATAACCATCTTTTATCGTGACAACCTTCTTTGGCCATTACATTGATTTTATCCTTACACATTTTTAACATATGCCATTGAGTATCAAGGGGACACTGCCACATGGTATCTAAGGTAATATAAAGCACTGCTAAGCTTAGTTACAAACCCATGTCCAAACACTTCATCAAAACCTCTTTGGTGATGATCATATTGGTCATTGCTTGGATCATACACTCCAACAACATCCAAAATGACATCCATTGTCTCCAATACCTTTGGATCTTAGGTGCATACAATCTGGGCCCCTGCAAATTTGTGAGTGAGGCATATCATGAAGCATCCAAGTGCCTCATCATAGTGAAAAGTTCCATTAAGTGTACCAATCCTTTTCATGGTTTTCCCTATCTCTTCTTTAGACATATCCACAACATTCAACAAAGAAGCCATTGTCGAAAAATGCTTGACTGAATACACACTTTTAATAGTGAAACTCCAATATGAGACTACAAATTTTATCATTAGATATAGTGGTAGAGGGGACCAAGAGAACAACTTCGTGCAACAAGAGAACATTGATGTCTCTTAGCAAGATTTATAGTGTATATTACATTTATCTATGAAATAATATGATTTTGGTTGGACTGACCATCATGTCTTGAAGTGAAGGACCAACATACATGTTTTTTATCTGTCCTATAATGCTACCACGTATCTATACCATTAAATGTATTAGATATAACCCTGTCATGCACCATTCTAGAATCGTCTAAGAATTTATTGTCTGTGGTAAGTAATTACCATAAAGAAAAGTTCCACAAATCTAAATCTTTAAAGGAAACAAATCTGAACTTCTTTGTGATTTGTAGGCAATGATGTAGGGGTGATCCCTTACTCTCAAACTATGTAAGCTCAATATCCATACCCATCATTTCTATTAGATTTCAATTATGGACTTCCACTAGAAGGTATTGATCCCTAAAAACTAAGCATTCATATCATTATTTGTTCTGATCCAACATTTGTGCCCAAATCATATATATATGTGTGTGTGTGTGTGTGTGTGTGTGTGTGTGTTATAAATAAGGTATTTCTAGTTCTAGTAGGTATGAAAGAAAATTTATAGGAGATAGAGTTATAATGTTAAGATATGAAGAGAAATTACAAGGACTACTCAACGTGCATCCATAGTATATTCTTCAAAATCCTGTAGGTGAGAAGGTCTAGTTTTGGAGTATATATACCTTGATATGCGAGAGCACCATGCATAAGGACATGGATAGTTGATATCTAACTAATATTCCATGTTATTCCACATTGGCCACTTATGAATTTTTAGTCACCATGATCTCGTTTCTTACAATGTTTCCCAATAATTCCCACAAAAATAAATGGTTATGAAACAATAGTGCAAAATCCTTTCTTGGCTCGATTTGCATATGGTACTTTGGACAACACCCTTATAAATTTCCTTTTTTATTTCTTCAAAAGAAAATATCCATGCATCCTATGGTCAAAGATGATCATGGAAAAAGTGGTATCTTAAAGGAAACGTCCCAGGTTACCCTCATGAAGAGGATGCAGGTGGTTAGATGAGAACAAAAGTGTACTCTTCTCTTGTTGGAAGTTGGCAACTTGAGGATGGTCAATATGGTCGAAAGGGATCCAAATTTCTTCAATGTTCTAAGGTAGATATAACACATTTCATTGCAAAACTTAAAGAAGATACCTGGAGTCAAGGGTTGACTTGTGATGTTGGGAATTCACATCATAATTTGACTCTAGTGGAAAAATAATTTGTCACTTAGCCTTCTAGTGCAAAGGTAATTCAATATCTTAAAGATAAATTTTTCAAAGAGGAGATTGACAAGCTCTAGGAAGATGTCAAAATTTCATGGATTCGGAGTGATTGTATTTGTCTATTATAATGTAGAGGTAATAGAAAAGATGATTATGACAACACTTGCAGGTTGTGGACTCCTCTAGCTTCAACTTTAGGTGATAAACAATGAAGGATGTTATGTGTGATGGCATTCTTATAGTCTTCAAAATAGTATTGTGTATTATATTTTTTTTAAACACATATATCCATCAAATATCTAATGTCAGAGGCAAGTTGTGGAATATTCAATGAGTACTCTGACTGATTAACTGATGGAAGCGTTGGTACTAGAACACTCCCGTCAGACAGAAGTCTCTTCCATCACATATATGATGATTCACCATCGGCTTGAAAGCATCGGAGCGAAAACACTTTTGTCGCACAATTCACGTATGTCGTCGATTACCTGATGCCTCATCATCGGTTTGTTCCATCAGACAAAACGACCTATCTGTCGCATATTCGACGATTCACCGTGAGCTTGAAGGCATTGAAGCGACAACACTTTTGTCGCACAATTTACTTATGTCGTCGATTACCCGACACCTAAATGTTGGTTTGTTTCGTCAAACAAAATGACCTATCTGTCGAATATCTGACTGTGAACTGGTGCACGACCTGTCGAATATCCGACGATTTGTAGAGTCACAACTCTGAATTATAAACATCAGCTTTTTAATGACCATTTCAGCCTTTTTATGTGTCAGATAATCGACATTTGTACGGTCACATATTTGATGGTAACTAAACTGTCGACTATTCAACAGAATTTCAGGGACCATTTAATAAGCACTAATGTGTCGGATAGTCGACACCAACAAGTCACATATTCGACTGATAGCCATCATATTTTGGCCCAATTTGTACTATTGAATGGTCTTCTGGTATCCCAGATGACCCAAATAAGGCTTAACATGAAATTCTTTCTCTATCAGGCCTTTCATTTCCTCATTGTTAGGCACATAAACCCTGCCTTTGAACCTGATTAGCCAGTCCTCATTGAGCATATATTCTTCATCCTCACCACATTGTAGCAAACTTTCTCTTAATTGTAGATATTTCTAATCTTGAGGTCCAACACTTTTGATTTTCTATGTCAAATTCGTCACGTAAGAACTCACCAATTCTAGGTGGTTTGTCTGTATTTTTATGCTCAGGGCATTAGCGACCTTGTTTTCTTTACCTTTTCTATACTTGATTTCAAATTTGAATTCACTAAGTGTGGAAATCCATATTTATTTCCTAGAATTAAACTTTGGGCCTCCAAACAAATACTTGAGTCCACTATGGTCGGTCATGAGCGTGAATTTCCTAGCGAGAAGGTAATGCCTCCACATTTTCAGAGCATGAATGATGGCAACTAATTCTAAGTCATGAGTCACATAATTTGTCTCATGCTCATTTAAATTCTTGGATTGATAGCATTCTACCTGTCCTTCTTGCATTATAACTCCACCAAGTCCTTCCTTACTTACATTTGTACACAGTACGAAATCCTTATCAAGATCTGCAATTCTCAGTACTGGCACAGAAGTAAGTAATCGCTTCAGTTGTTCAAATCTCTCTGCACATTGTGCATTCCATTCAAATCTCATCCCTTTTCTTTGCAATGTCTAAATGGGATGGCCCACCTTGGAGAAATTTCAAACGAATCCCCTGTAATAGCCTGTCAAGCCCATGAATGACCTAACTTCATCCACATTCTTTAGAGTTGGCCATTCTCTTATGGTTTTGATCTTCTTAGGGTCAACTAAGATTCCTGCCTTGGAGACGATATGCCCCAAATAATGTATTTGTGGCTAGATGAAATCACACTTACTAAGCTTTGCATATAACTTATGCTCTATCAATAGTTGCAGTACCGCAGCTAGATGCATCTCGTGCTCCTCTTCTAACTTTGAGTATACCAGCATGTCATTGATGAACACAATGACATCCTTATCCAAATAGGGATGCAACACATTGTTCATCAGGAACATAAATTTTGTGGGTGCATTGGTAAGTCCAAAGGGTACCATGAAGAACTCGTAGTGCCCATATTTCATTCTAAAGGTGGTTTATGGATATCCTCCTCCTTTATCCTCATTTAATGGTATCCTGATCTCAGGTCGATCTTAGAGAAGAGTGTTGCTCCCTTAATTGATCAAAGAGGTCATCTATTCTTGGAAATGGATAGTTTTTCTTGATAGTCACTTTGTTTAGTTGTTTGTAATCAATGCACAGTCTAAGAGTTCCATCTTTCTTTTTCATGAATAATACAAGTGCTCCCCACTTAGTCTTATGTAGCCTTTGTCAAGAATTTCTTTCAGCTTCAACTTCAAATCAACCAACTCTAGGGTACTCATTATGTATGGCGCCTTGGATGTTGGTGCCACCCCAAGCAATAGCTCGATAGAAAAACATCTCTTTGTGTGAGGAGGCAATCCAAGAACCTCTAATAGAAATATATATGCATATTGTTGCAAAACTAAGTATCTATGTAGCATTTCATCTTCCTCACCTCTTATGGCTTGGTCAACATCCTCATCTTTGGAAATTTGAACTATAAATAACATGCAGCATTTTCAGTTTTTGTGTTTAGCTTGCATAGCAGTTATAAACCTCACTAAAATGGTCTTTTTCCTGCCTTGCAGCACTCTTCTCGCACCTTGCTCATCCAAGCATTCAATTGTTTTTCCATAACAATCCACCTTGGTTTGACGTAACTACAACCATTCCATGCCCAGTAAAATATCATACACACCCAAAGGTAGTACACTCAAGTGGGTTGTTATGGGCATCTCACTAAGCTCAAATGCACATGATCTTACCCAATGGTTGATCCTCCGCTTAGTTCCAGTTTCCAACTAAACTAGACAAGGTTCTTCGTGCACTTCTTTGACTAGATTGTGTTTCTTACCTAGTTTTTCACAAAAAACTCACACGAAACAATATCTTCATGCTAGCTCTCATCATTTTCCTGCTCAAAAAATTGGTGTTCTCAACACCTTGGCTACCTAGAAAACCACCTAGAGCAAGAGAAATCTCATCTCCTTGAATTTTTTAAAAATAATGGGTACAGCAAAACTCAGAGCCTCAAGGCCTTTCAAAGAGCCAGTAAAGGACATAGAGTTAAAACTGCTCGTGTTGATCCTATCTCGAAGGTTCATCTCTCGTTTATTCAAGGGACCACAGATAGGATTTCCCATATCCTTAGAAGGAATAATGTTTCCTCTTCATTCAAACCTCTGAGGACCATTAGAAATTCTCTTGGTTTGGTTAAGGACCCTATCGACCTGAAGGACATGAAAGGAGTTTACCTAGTTCCATGCTCCTGCAGTATTCCTTATATTGGAGAAACGGGTCAATTAATTAACCAGAGGATCCATGAGCACACTGCAGACATAAGGCACAATCATTCCCGCTCTTCGGCTCTGGCTAAGCATGTGGAGAAATCCAAACACCATGTTTGTATTGAGGATTCCAGAGTCATTGCTAGGGTTGATCATTTCCACCATAGGAAGCTTAGGGAGGCAATCGAAATTGAAAGGCATGCTAGAAATCTCAATAGAGACAATGGTTGGAAATTAGGTAAGAGTTGGACTCCATCCCTCTCCTTATAATCCTCTTGTATCTGTCCTCCTTGTATTTTTTGGTCCCTCCTCCCCCCCCCCCCCCCCCCCCCCCCCAGCCCCTTTTTTCTTGATATATTTTATCTTATTTAACATAATTATAATAATTCTCAAGCTCGTAGTACTTTATTTTAAAGTAAATTCCCTCCTCTCCTTTTCTGTATATATTGATAGCATATATTATCCCTTACCTTTGTTCATATTCTAACCCTATTAAGTTTTTAATTGCTTTATTAGCATATAATATGTTGAATCTATCTCTTAACTCCTCTTTGTTTCATAGCCATAACTCCTCTTTACCTTATTCTTTATAGTATATAATATTTTAGATCTAAACCTCATTAGTATTTAATATTCTTATAATCTCCTAATAATTGTCATTAGTAATATTTATAGGTTATTCTTAACCATCTTATTATTTTTTTTGGAGTATTCTTAACATTACTAATGTATAACTGAAATTATAATAATAAATATTTACCAATTTATAACTAAATTTATAATAATAAATAATTCCTATCCCTTTTAGAATATTTGGAATCTTACTCTTAACCTTATAACCTAATTATTAAATATATATAACAACTATTTTTATTTTATTATTATATAATCTCCCATCCTCTTTTTATTAAGAACTTATTCTAACTTTCTTAATAAGTTATTACTATTATTTATCATAACTACTAATTTAGAATAACTAAAATTAGAATATCAAAAAATTTCATTCTAAAATTTTTTGAATTTCTATTTACCTATTCAACTAATCTCCAACGGCTAGTTTTTCAATGACTGACCCTGGGCTATGATGCATCCTTGTTATTTATTCTTAAAGATTGTATGATTTTTTCACCTTGTCCTGAGGATGAACCACATTAGTTGGTTCGAAACGTCAACCAAATCCTAATGATGTGATTAATCCGAAAGACATTCATCTACAATATGGATCACAAAAATATCAGATCTAACAAGATCTGGGCTAGCATAACTATAGTTAGATCCTAGATCAATTAAAATGGAAACAATTTGTTCTTGTAGCTTACCTTCCATCTTAATGATGGATGCCTAGTGATTTTTTTGGTGTATATCCACTGCGACATAAATCCTCGTATACTCCGAGCCACCTCACCCAACGTGCTTGCCTCTTGAGTACTCTAAATATTTTGTCTGGTGTGTTGTTGATGTAGACATTCTCTCCTTTTGTGGTTCTCACACAAGTCCATCACTTTAGTGGCTCATAAACTTTGAACTTGGGTGGTTTTGTCATCGGGTGTTGCATTTTTTTTCTAACAATGACATTGGATTTTTTCTCAAGCTGTTTTAGCTGAGTTGGGTGTTTACCTTCCTTCCAATCTGAGCTTTTCCTGTGCCAATTTCCCTTGTGTCTAGCACTACCCCTAGCCTTCCAATTACCTCTGGTATCAAGTATGAGCTGAGCTTTCTCATAGCAGTGTCATAGCTTCTTGATAATTTCCTTGGATTTTGGCTTCTTCATCCTTGATATATGGCACATATCTCAGTAGTTATAAGAAATTAGTGGCATATTCATCACTGGTTAACTAACCCATTTTGAGCTCATAAAAATCTCTTGTTTTTCCATCATAATAGCATTCAGAAAAATATTGTTCTCTAAAGAGCTTCTCGAACTCCTCCTAGGTTAGTTCTCACTCATCAATATCACTGACATTCATCAATATCACTGACATTCTTCAAGTCCTCCCACTACAAATCAGATTTTCCTCTTAAACTGTAGGTAGAAACTCTAGCTTTCATGTTCATAGAATAATCATGTATCCTAAAGAATTTCCTCATCCCTAGTAGCCAAGAATTTGCATCTTATGCTTTCCTCATATCCCCATCGAATGTAAGTGGTTTGGATTTCTTGAACTCCTTAGGCATGTGATCCTTTTCTTTGCTTCTTGAGTGACGAAAGTGATGGTGAGAATGGCAGTGCCTCCAAACAATAGAACTAGATGGTTTGCTAGAATAGTGCACTTGTGTGCTAGTTCTTCCCCTTGGGGTGCTCAAAGGTACATCCCCTGGCACAGTGTCCTCACTGCCTTTCCTATGTCTCTTTCTGGATATGCCACCATTTTCTCCATTGGTGTTTTCTCCTTAGTCATGAGGGTCTTTCTTGTCTCTACAGTTGGTTCTCATCTTAGATTGCCTTTGCCTCTGCCAATCAGAGAGACTCTACAAAATGACTGCATTTATTTCCGCCTAATTTTCTTGATCTTTCACTAGCCTTTCATTGTCAACTTTAACACTTCTCACCTCAACCTTCAGGCTTCACAAGATATCCATCCAGTCTAGGGTGATTCCCTTCCCCTTGACCAGCAGATATTTCCTCATCATGAGTTATGTCCCCATCACTTCCATGTTGCAATTGATCAGAACTATATTCAACCATTCCAATCATCATAGTTGTGTTACCTTGAAGTTTGTGATGCTTGTCAAGTGTTTTCAATCACACACACTATTAGCCACATAGTTATGACTCTTAGTCCAACATTCATGGTTCAGCCATGGAATTCTACACTGCAACAAGGCAATCCATGTTAGTGTGAAAACACACACGCACAGAATATATATATATATATATTTCCAATCAAATGTAGCAATCATTTAAGCCTTCATTTCCATCAAATAATCAACATCCATTCAATAACAATAGCAGTCAATAATTCAGACCAACTTCAACATCTAAATAATCACTCAGCTGGTCTCAAAATCATAACTTGTTGGTGATTAAGTCCATCCAATCCAAGTGTCAAACTTTCGCTCTGATACCACTCTATAACACACCCTACCCACTTGCTCCTAGTAGGAGGGGTATTCACTGTGCAAGTCCATTTTCCACAATAAAGTTGCGGGAAAGGGACCTTAAAAATTTTGTTCATTTCTCTCTCTCGATGCTATTTTTTTATTATTATTGTATTTTCTTTTTTTTTCTTCTTGAAAACCTGAAGTACGCATACCAATTATTTACCCTATTTCTTACTTCTACGTGGAAGCCTACCATAGGCCCACATGACAAATCAAATGTGTGGGCAATCAAGTTACCCTACACATTCCTCTCAGTCCATCTGAACCTCGAGCTCCGTCCTGGTTGGGTTTGGTCCTACTGCATGCTCACCTTCACCTTTACTTGGACAAACCGACTCCTAACTTATGACCTATTCAAGGTCGGCCTTACTGTGCACATGTCGTGACCTTTACCAGATGTCTCGACTCTTGACTTCCAACCTAGTTGGGGTCGGTCTTACCACACACATGTCGTGACCTTTACCAAATGTTCCGACCCCCAAACTCTGACCTAGTTGGGGTTGATGTCAGCCTTCCTTCAGAGGAGCCTTCACCATGGCCGCTCACCACCCGACCTCTGACCGTTCGACTTTATTGCTTTATGAAACTACTTTAATTGGGAAATATTCAGCCATACAATCTCAGCAGCCAATCATCAGTCACCATGCTTAGGGTTCAATTCCCTAATTGGATATGATTTGATCCTTTTAAGTGTGAGTGACATCACTCTTCTACTCATTGAAGAATCTCTCTACCCTTGTCATGATCGAGCTCACGAACCTCGCCCCAGCAATTTGTGATACATCTCGAAAGGCTACACTTACCCCGCAGACAAGTGATTCTCCTCCTTATGCTAATTAGCACGATCTAATCTCTCCAGTTATGGCACAAACTCAAAGGTCTCGCCCTCCTCCTCTCTTTCAACAACACTTGGTACCGACAATAAGAGGTCATTGACATGAGTTGTGGTGATACCCCTACTGAGCTTGAGCAATGGATGTTGCAACAAGTCTCAACCCCTCCTAATTTCCCAGATCCCAGACAGGGGATTCCAGGCATTGCAGCGCAGGTGCTCCTACAACCATTACTTACTAAGGGCTTGGGGTGAACTCCTGAAGGAGTTCCACCTAACCTACCACACACCGAAGGTGCCAAGATCCTTTTCAGGACTACAAGAAACTCCATGGTGCTACACAGAACCTTCTGGTTCACCATCGTCAATGAAAAAATTCCAACAGTAGATCCTTCGCCTGTTAAGGATGCAACGCTATACATGCCTTCCTACAAGGGCCTCAGTTTTTCGTCTCTCAGGAATAGCAAATTCAATCAGCCAGACTTTTTCTTTATCGCTCTGGTCTGATATCAAAAGCTAGGGATGTTTTACATCACTCAGACCCTCCCCACATGGGATTATCTATTGGAACTTCTCTCATTATTAAGAAAAAGGGTTTGCAAGCCCTATGTTATCTTTTAGGCTATCACCCAAGCCATTGAGGCCTTCACCACGACATGTGGCCTAATGCCTCTTATTTAAATACGTGTTGTTCTTAAAACATTTAGGCATATTGTTTATAATATCATCAAATTTAGGATTACATATTATTATTTAATATCTTGTTGTTTGCTACATGTTAATACATTAAAATGTTCCATCACAGGAATGCCATCAAGTCACTCACACAGCAATGGTTCTCGGTTTGGGGCTCATCCTCCCGTATTTGTTCATCAATACCATTATTTTCAATAAGCGACACACATACACTGCAATATCGAACATGCCCAACATTAAGGTTCATTTACAAGCATATATTCATATCAGTAATACATACATGAAAGACCAACACAAATCCAAATAATGAATTATGATTCATTAATAGATAAGGAACACTTATCTTTAATTCTTGCAGGGAAACTAAGTCTAGGACAAGGATTCTCCACCCAACCATAGATAATTGTAGCCACAGTTACCTATTTTTGTCACCCTCAAGCCAAATTCCAGAGTCTGGGAGGGATGCTTTCTTGAGGAGGCATATTTCAGCCACCAACAAGCATAGGGACTCCATAGAATCCCCTTCCTCAATCCTAACAATTTTCTTTCATCCTTCACCAACACCATAAGTCCAAATGTTCTACACCTCACCTAGAGTGTAGACATGCAGAGATTCACTCCATCCAGGAGTCTAGAATCCACTATCACCATAGTGTTCAACCAAGTCTACCTTGTAAAGTACTTTAGGATGGTCTCTTCCCAATCTATTACAGGGCTCTAGAGACATCTATTCCAACCCACAAACTCTAGGGGACCCAAGCTATTACATGGCTCTAGAGATTATATCCCAACCCACAACCTATAGGGACACAAGTTATTATAGGGCTCTAGAGACCTCCGTCTCAACCCACAACCTCCAGGGACCCAAGCTGTTACAGGACTCCATGGATTCTATATCAACCCACAACCTCCAGGAATCCCAAGTTTTTACATGGCTCCAGAGACTAGCAACTCAACCCACAGCCTCGAGGGAATCCGAGAAGAAATACCCTTTTCTTCTCTTCATCCATCTCCGTTGGTTGTCCCATCTAAACTTGGGCGTTGTGATCACATTGTTTGCTTCTAACTTCCTCTTTGAATTCTCTCCGATCTCTTTTTTTTCTCCTTTTCCCTATCTCTCTCTTGTTCTTCCTCAAATGCTTCCTTTCTCTCCTCTAAAGAAAGTGCCTATTGCCTTGAAATTCGCAACCCTTTTATGGACCTATAATTTTGTCCTATTTTCCTTGCTGCACTTGCTTAACAACATGGGTTATGGGTTGTGTACCTTATGTTGCATTTCATTCAATTTTGAGGGTTGATTCATTAATTTCATGCACCAACAATATTAATGGTTGTCCAAGAAACTCCATATTTCTTATACCCATTCACAACATCCCAAGCAAGTTATCCTCCTTCCCAGCACTAGAATTTGTGTCCCATGACTCAACTCCCTTTATTTTCTCTCTTTTCTCCTCATATATTCATAGTGTGATTCCAATGCCTTTTATGATAGAACCTTGGGTACGGTTGTCACATGGCACTCACTCATCATCAAGTTCAATCTCAAGAGAAAAGTTTGATCTACAGCTAGAAGAAGCAAGGAAGGTGGAGAGAAGGTATAGAAGGAAAAAGGAGGCAAAAAAAAAAAATGGGCTCTATATCTCCCACGCCAGTGAAGTTCTAGGGTTACTACAACTACAAGGAAGGATAAGGCAGCAAGTCCAAGTTGTAGGAGGAAGAGGTACAGTTTTAAGTTGTTGAAAGAATGAATACTCTATCTTGACTTCGTTGACCTTGGGAGGAGCTATCTTGCTCTAAGAAGGATTGAAGAATCAGAATTAGGGTTTCTGTAGTAGCTAAGGCCGAAGTTGCAAGTTGAAGTTGCAAAAAAAAGTTGTAGGATGAAGCTGTAGGGTCGAAGTTGTGGTCAAAGTTGCAGCTAGACACAAGTTGATGCAGGAGTGAGTTGTGATATTGGAAGGGTTGACTTGGTACTTGGATGAGGACTTGATCTAGGGCTTGGGTCTTTGTGGTCTCATTTAAAGTAGATTCTATAAGAAGAGAATACTTTTCAGGTTTTCCCCTTGTGTAACAGTGCTGGTCAAAATTCCATGTAAAAGTTAATAAAGGCAAAGATAAGACCAAGGTCATGGGACACGTATTCTAATATAAATGGTGGGAAAAACATCCTAGTGGGCATTCATTTCGGTTATTATGGCTAAAGAAAAATGGGAAAGGAAATGGGAAAGGCTTTGGAAAGGCATGAGGCATTATTTGGCATTTATTTATGAAAATAATAGAAATTAGGAGAAAAGGAAGGTGAAAGGTCATAGGATGTATGTGAGGAGGAAAATTAAGGAAAATAGAGGAAATTAAAGAAAATAGAGGCCTCATTGATAAAAAGGCTTTTGAGGATCAGTTCATAGACTTTTGTCAGTTTAGTTTTGGAGTTATCTCTCTATTCTCTCTCTCTCACTCCTGGACACTTAGAGTTTTATTGGAGCACTTCAACATTGGATCAAGAAAAGAAAAGAAGGCAAAGAGGAATAAAATATCAAGAAGGAAGAGCAGGATCAAGCATCAATATCGGGACTATTTGCAGGTATCGATTTTCATGTGTGATTTCCTTGCTAGTTTTTTACATGCATGGTTATGTGTGTGTTATTGGTTCTCTTGTTGTCATGGGCATGGATTTTTTCAGGTGTGACAGTGTTATTTAGCCTTGCCTTGCCATTTCTGAATAGCCATGGTGTGATGGGTTTTCATGTTTTTAGTTGAGCTGGATTTCCAAGTGGATTCAAAACTGAGTGAGGTAGATCTCTGAACGAAAGAACACATGGCCTAGTGACCCGTGAACCGAACTGTGGGTTGCAGTAAAGCTAGATTTTTTGTTGCCTCGATGGGCATAGGAATCCTCGACCGGTGAATGGCAGGATATACGGTAAAGCCTAGAGGTGGGTACTCTCCATCAGGCCTAGGAATCCTGAGATGGGATATACAGTAAATCCTGGAGGGTGGAATCTAGATTGGGCCTAGGAATCTCAGGATGAGATATATGGTAAAGCCTAGAGATTGGTGTCTCTATTATGTCCTAGTGATCCCTGAATCGGACTATGGATTATGATAAATCCTAGAGACTAGGAGACAGGAAAATTCCTCGCGGTGTAGGCGAAGAAACTTTGGTAGCATCCATGTTTGTTTCAGCCTAGTGATTCGGTGAGGATTGTGGTAAATCCTTATTCAATTGATGAGGGTGAGGTGGTGTAGCCTCGAGAAACCCTGGTTGAGTTTTGGTTATGAGTCCCACATATGCCACGGGGGTGATTGGCTAAAAGAAAGATTTGGTTCAACCAATCTATGGTCGGGTGGTTTGTGGAAGTCCCGGTTCTCTTTTGAATTCATTAATAAGAGTTCATTTCCTTGGTATTTTATGAGCAAATGTATTGGGTCATATATGTCATTTATGCCTGATGTATCCCTATTATTTATGTTGTTGATATGTTGGTTATGAGTATGTTTTATGACAGTAATGATGTATGGCTTTTCATCATGCTTTAATTTGTAAACGGAATGAACAATAAATATATGATCTAATAGATAATAATGCAGCTTATGTGATAAGACATCAATGCTTCTTAGTGATTCTCAGATAAGTATGAGACCTCTATGTTCAGATCTGTTGTTATGACCTATAGATTTCATATTCGTGACATGTTTGATGAAATGCATGGCATGGCTAGTAGGGGTCCAATAAAGTATTTGTTCAAATATTTGCATTTATATGGTTGCCTCGATGTTACTTTTCATTCCTAAATGTTTCATGGAGTTCTTGGCAGTGGCCTGTGTCCTGGCCCTAAAAAGATGGCATGGAATCTAGGGTCGCAGGTTCAGAATTAGCTAAAAAGGACCCCAGTCGCTTGCATGCCTATGTTGTGAGAGAGACTAGAAGGCCCCAGTCGCTTGCATTCCCATGTTGTAAGAGATACTAGAAGGCCCCATTTGCATGCATGCCCATGTCATGGAAGCGGCTGAGGCTCTAGAGCAGTGAAGTGTCAAATTGTCTCAGGGGTTGATCACCTGGAACGGTTGGTTGGATCTTGTAGGTTCTATGACATGTGTAGAAGGTCAAATTGGTTTTGTTTTGTTGGTTCCACTTCCCTAACTATACATGGGGAGTTGAATCAGATTGTAGTAGCATCTCGTCACATGTTTACCCCAGTGGACTAGTTAACTTGGGTAAATGTGGGAGGAGGGTGTTACACCTTGGAGGGGTTTTGCCCTGGATTTGAGCCTTTATGTGTCTACTTTCTTTATTTTTCTCTTGATATTTGTTTGATGAAGAAGATATAATAAATAAACACAAGAATAATAATAAATTTCACAAGCAAGTATTAAGGTTAAGGAAAAAATGAGTTAATAGTTTCCACATTCCATTTTCCAACATGGTATCGAAGCTAAGGTGAACAAGAAGGAGGTTGGAAGAATCATCTTGTGGACACAAAAATGGTTTGCTAAGGGGAAAAGGAAGACCTATTAATCTATAAGAAGAAATATTGAATAGGAAGGCTACAAAGAAGATTGGTGTTCTCTCTTGAACAAAAGGATCCAGCTAAAGACTCATTGAAAGACCTCGCTAAAGAAAGCATCAAAGGATTTCGGAATCATCATTTTTGGAAGCCATTGTTGAAGTCTCTTTAAAGATCTTGAAAGCGTTAAGATAGGTTGAAACATCATTATAAAGGAAGACTCTTGATCATTAAGTACCATATTGTTACTCTATGTCTGAATCTAAAGGTCATATGGGTTGTTTCTGCAAGGAAAGCAATAAGTTCATTGGCTCATCAAATTTCCTAGAATGAAGAAAATAATTGACTTAGCTCTTACATAATATGAAGTAATGGAATACGTTACTGGTGAAATCACTAAACTAAGAAAAGACAAGACTCAAGAACTAGTGAATTACAAGAAATGGGAAATAAGGGCACAAAGGATCATTGTTCAATCCATGAAGGATCCTATTGTTCCATTTGTTGCAAATTTGAAAACGTCTCAGGCTATTTATGACAAGCTAGTGAATTTTTACTATGTAAGTACATCAGGACAGAAGATGTGTTTGACGAATAAGCTATATAGAATGAAGAAATCAAAAGGATGAGGGCATGGCATCCTTTCTAATGAAGATCTCTCAAATAATATATCACTTACAGGGGCTTGGAGAGACTATTTTTTATTCATAAATGGCCATATGTGTATTGAATGCATTGCCATCGGAATGGAGCAGCTTTGCAACAAGAATCTACTCTAAGAAAGACCCAACTCCTTTTGATGAGTTGTGGACTCAATATATTTTGGAAGAAACTAGAATAAAAGGTAAATGATGACATTGGATCAGATGAATGATCTCAAGCCTTTTATCTAGAGTCAAGAAGTTGGTGAAGAAAAAGTTTGGAAAGTCCAAGAAGAAATATATGTCCAAGGTTAAATGATTTAAATGCAATGAGTATGGACATTTTAATAGGGATTGTTCAAACTAAAAAAAAAAAGGAAAGAAGCGAGGCTCACTTGGTTGAGGAAATGGGAGAACCTGAGAAGAAGTCTAAGAAATAAGAAGTGAAAGATCTTTACTATTGAAGAAGGCACCCTATCTGTTAGGTTCTCTGAAAAGATTGGTCTTTCCTTTCAGATAATATGCATTGTTGTTTACTATAGCAGAATATTGATCTTGTATGGCATCGTAGAAAGAAGCATGTGATAGTATCATACTTAAGAGTCTACTTTCTTAAGTTGTTTTAATCATTTAGTCTTTATGAAAAGATAGATAGACCGTTTTGGATATTGTTCATCCAGGCATTATATAACATTATGTTAAAGGTAGTCATGTTGCTAAAGTGGATCATTATAATCCTGTAAGAACCATCATTTTGGAGGTTCTTGGGAGAAGCATTATGACAAGGTTAGTACACATTCCATATATTATATAAATAATACTTTTGAAGGGACGAAGCAATGCAATGGGTCAAGTTACAAGCTCATTGTGAAATATATAGCTAGATTATGGAATAAAAGGCATAGGAATGTATATTGAAAGTAACTCTTGGATAATATTCATATGTACAAAATATTGTAATATCTTTTATATGGTTATATGATACTTAAAAGAAAATGGTTCAATTACTCTAAGATGGATAAAGAATTAAGACTTTCTATAGATTATGAAGAATAATGATTAACATCTAGTATAATCTTCTGAAGAAAAAGTATAACTTGGTAATCAAGATCAATCCTTGGGTACTGTGATGCAAGAAGGAAGATTCAAATGGAGATGGACCATGAGGGTGTTGATGCTTGGACGAGAAAGTCATCATGATGAGGTAAGTCTAAGTTTAATTATTGTTGGTTATCTAGTTAACATATTATTTTTCTACCTAGAAGGATATTTCAGGAATACATGAAGTATGTTGAGGCAAGCACAACATAGGATACCTGGAAATTATGAAGCCAAGATATATTCATCTTGAGATTGAAAGGTATCAGTGCAAGAAGATAACCTAAAGGTGAACAAGGGAGATCACTTTAATGCAGAAGCTATGATCAACTTGAAATTTGGATAGGCTCAATGTAATGCATTCATCCATGATGTCAAGAAAGATGACCTGGATCTTGTCACAAGACTAAAGAGTGAAGAGGGCTCCATGATACCTCAAAAGGAATCAAACTCGATATAATGAGATGTGAAAGAAGAGATGGAGCCATGTTTCTATGAAAAACAAATAGTTGATACTCTTATAAAGACAAGTTATAAGGCTTGAGGTGTTGACTTCCCAAATAGAAAGGAAGTTTAGGATCTCCTCTAGTTTTGAGAGGGAGCAAAGGAGTTTCCTTGAAAAAGGAGCAATGGTCTATTTCTTGGGCAAGTGGGAATAGGGATATCCTCTTTGGTTGAGAGGGGGTGATGTTAGACATCACATATGCATTCTCTTCTTCATGTGTCAGGGACTTGACCAGGACTAACAGTTGTAAGTCTAAGTGAAGGCTTTGGAGAGAGAATGGTGGAGGATTAGATAAATCATATGTGGTTTCCTTGAATATATCACATCCAAGAAAGGAAAGGGACCGACACTCTTTGGCGATAGGATAGGTGTCCAAGATAAGAGTGGTTGTAGAGGATTGATATTATTTGAGGATTTAGGTTTGGAAATCCAATATAAGAATATTCCTAAAATAACATTCCTTATGAACATCCAGATGGGGTATGTGCCTTATAGAGGTAGTGTGGTATCACATGTAAATCCTCCCAACATAATTCTTTCAAATGAAGTTGAGCTTGTCAAGTTAGGCCTTGGTGACAATCTTGGTTATATTGTTGATTCTTACAGTTGGCTTATCAATCTAACTCTTCTTATGAGAACTCTTCAGTTTGAGAATGATGTTGTACTGGTTGTACAATTATGGATACCTCCCTAGTTAAGAGGAGTGTTGGAAATGTAACTAGTTTTGGTGTTCATAATTATTGTTGTAATCATTTCAATATGTATCTTATGTAATAAACAAAAGAAGAAAAGAAAAATTTAATATTGTAAAGCATGGGTTTCATGTTCTTTATCGTTGGTATTCTAGGTAAAAGCACGTTCTTCATGCTTATAAGGTTTGTTAGGTCATAGGATTTATTTCCATGAGTCAAGAGAGTTAAGATCATGTTTATAAGACCCTTCCAAACAAAATATATCTTGTAAAAGAATTTATTTTGAATCTAGAAAGTCTTGGAAACCTCCAAAATACAAGTCGGCCCTAGAAGCTTCAAGTCAGCCTAAATGAGGGAATTCGACCCCTTGGAAAGGCTATATAAAGGAGAAATTCAACATCATTTGGCACTCTCTCATCATCAAGTTTGATCTCAAGAGAAAAGTTTTATCTACAGCTAGAAGAGGCAAGGAAGGTGGAGTGAAGGTCTAGAAGGAAAATGGAGGCAAAGAAATCTTGTTTTTGGGATTTATCTCTCCTGCGTGTGTGAAGTTCTAGGCTTACTGCAACTATAAGGAAGGTCGAAACTACATTCGAGTTGCAGGAGGACAAGGTGAAATATTAAGTTGCTGGAAGAAGGAATACTCTGTCTTGGCTGCGTTGACCTTGGGACGAGCTATATTTCTCTACGAAGGATCTCTTGAAGAAGCATAATTAGGGTTTCTGCAGTAGCTACAAAGTCAAAGTTGCAGGGACGAAGTTGTGGTTGAAGTTGCAGCTAGAAGCAGGTTGATGCAGGATTGAGTTGTGATATTGGAAGGGTTTACTTGGTACTTGGAGGAGGACTTGGTCTAGGGTTTTGGTCTTTGTGGTCTCATTTAAGCAGATTCTATATGAAAAGAGTTTCTGGATGTTGGAAATAATACTGAGAGGGGGGGTGAATCAGTATTATCTAACTCTTTTGATAAATCTTCCTTATTTGTTCTTTGAATTATTTTTGCATGTCAGTACCATAAAATAATGAACATGAACAAAGAAAACAGATAGTCACACCAAAGAACACAAGATGTAAGGTGGAAACCCAATGTGGGTGGAAACCCAATGTGGGTGAAAACCACCTGCTGCAATATGTCTCTATCTTCTTTCAAATTAGAAACTCCTTTTACAATGGTTATGTACTGGTGCAGTCCTTTACCAGTACGCAGGCTGCAACCTACAGAGAGCTACAACTCTCTCTCTCGTTTTCCAGTCTCTCCTGGAAGGGAGCTACAACCCCCTACTTCTTTTCTTACAAGGACCACTTTTCATAAATTTTCAAACTGGATCCATAAGCATCAAATGATCATCAAGTATAAGAAAATCACCCAGTCAACTGTAGTAACCAGATCAACAATAATAGAACCAAACACAGCAATGATAAACAGAGATTTCAAGAGAAGTAAGCAGCTTCACCCATGTAATGCCTGCTTACAGTACGCACTGTACTCAACTGCTCACCTGCTTACGTACGCACTGTACTCAACTGCTCACCTGCTTACGTACGCACTGTACTCAACTGCTCACCTGCTTACGTACGCACTGTACTCAACTGCTCACCTGCTTACCCACGCTCTGTGTCCATTGAACTGTCTGCGGACCTCCGCACCCGCAACCCTTCTGTTCCTGCGTACCAGCGCACCTGAAACGCTTCGTGCCAGCGTATATACGCACTTTTCTTTCACTGTACCTGCGTACCTTCGGGCATAGATGATTTCAAGACTTCAAGAATAACCCAGACAGTCAAATCTACAGATCTGATCATGCACCGAAGAGATCTCAATCCATCAGTAGATTCGCCTTATTTAGATCTAGACATTACTCCCAAGAGATCATAATATTTCAGATCTAGCTCTCATAAGATGTTCAACCCAAACACGTACCCAAGCCAAATGATCTCCTTTGCTTTATATAGGAAATCTCTTCCTTAAATCATGGATCAATACCACGGGCCGAAACCATAATAACACAAATACCGTCGGCTAAATATCAAAGGTTAAACATAAGAAACCCCACGTGTGCTTTTCTCTGCCTTGAAATGAGTGCACTGGGGGTACGCACCTCCTGAACAGCTGACCTGCGTGTCTGGCCGCGGTCCCTTCACGGTGTACCTGCGGGTACGCACCTTCTGAACTGATCTCCTGCGTACTTCTTAATTTTTCAAGCCTTGCCACGGGAGTTGCCATCAAGTACAACATCTGTAACATATAGCCATACCAGAAACATAATGCCAACAATCTCCCCCTTTGGACTTGATGGCAACCTCACAAACTTTAGCTTCATTCCTCACAAACTTCAGCTTCATTCTCCCCCTTTGACATCAAGGGCAAAGGGTTATGCTCCCCCTAAGAACATGCTCCCCCTGAATATGAACCATATCTGCAGCGACGAACCATAATCCACCATGAAAGAGATAGAGACATATTGCAGCTACTTCCAAGATCTCCTTCTGCACATCCTCCATAATGCCAACAATGCATTATATGCTCCCCCTGAACCTGTACCATCAATCAGAAGAGGTTCAGCAATAAGATGATGCATCAACAACCCCCAGCTTTTGCCTGAGGTATTCAAAAGTGTCCCTGGGCAATGGTTTGGTGAGTATATCAGCAACTTGTTCCTTAGAAGGAACATACTCCAACTTGACCTTCTGTTCAAGAACTTGTTCCCGGAGAAAATGATACTTGATTGGTATGTGCTTGGTTTTTGAATGCATAACAGGATTCTTTGAGATGTTGATTGCACTTGTGTTATCACATAAGATGGGGATAGGTGGTGTACAAGTGATTTGAAAATCCTGCAAAGTCTGCATCATCCAAAGGAGTTGGGTGCAACAAGATGCAGTAGCAACATATTCCGTTTCAGCTGTAGACAAGGCAATCGAACTCTGTTTCTTGCTGAACCAAGATACCAGTCTGGAACCCATAAAGAACGCACCACCACTTGTGCTTTTCCTGTCATCCACGCTTCCGGCCCAATCTGCATCTGTATAAGCATGAAGTGTAAGATCTGTATCTCTAGGATACCATAAGCCATAATTTTGAGTCCCTTGAAGATATTTGAAAATTCTCTTCACTGCCTGAAGATGAGTCTCCTTCGGATTTGCCTGAAATCTTCCAACTATTCCAACTGCATGCATGATGTCCGGTCGAGTACCTGTTAAATAAAGTAAACTTCCAATCATAGATCTGTAGGTTGGTTGATGTACTGCTGCAGATTCATCATTTGCACTGAGGCTACATCCTGTGACCATGGGTGTACATACTGGTTTTGCATCTTCCATGCCATATTTCTTCAAAATCTGTTTGAGATACTTGGTTTGAGATAAAAAGATTCCTCCTTCTTTTTGTTGGATTTGCAAACCAAGGAAATATGTCAGTTCTCCTAGCAAGGACATTTCAAATTCTTTCTGCATGACCAAGGCAAAGTTTTGACTCATAGCTTCTTCATTGCTGCCAAAAATAATGTCATCTACATACACAACAAGTATTAGCAATTTGTCATTTTCAACTTTTATATAAAGATTGCTATCTGCTGATCCTTTTGAAAAGCCTTGTTGATGAAGATATTTGTCCAAACGGTAGTACCAAGCCCTTGGAGCTTGTTTGAGACCATAGAGAGCCTTTTTCAATCTGCATACAAGATTTGGATCATTTCCAAGAATGAACCCATCTGGTTGTTCAATGTATACTTCTTCTTCCAAGTCTCCATTCAGAAAGGCTGATTTCACGTCCATTTGAAATACTTTGAAGTTTTGAAAACTTGAGAGAGCAAGGAACATTCGGATGGCCTCAAGTCTTGCAACAGGAGCAAAGGTTTCTTCAAAGTCTATTCCTTCTTGCTGCACATACCCTTTACAAACAAGTCTGGCTTTGTTTCTAATTACTTCTCCATTTTCATTCAATTTATTTTTGAAGACCCATTTTGTTCCGATAACATTCTTATCCTTTGGTCTAGGAACCAGCTCCCAAGTGTTGTTCTTTTCGATCTGCTCAAGTTCTTCATCCATTGCTTTCACCCAACATTCATCTTTGCATGCCTCTTTCACATTTTGTGGTTCAGTAGAGGAGAGTAATGCCAAATAGCTTGAAGCTTCTGCAACTGTTCTTCTTGTTTGTACACCTGCTTCTTTCTGCCCCATAATCTGAGATTCTGGATGATTCTTCTGAACATATCTGGATGGAGTCTTTTCTTCTATTCTTGTTTGCTCCTCTGGTTCTTCTTGAGGTTCTTCTTCTTCATCATTCTGTCATTGAGGGTAGCCTTCATCTTCTTCGATGTCTTCATGATGTACTTGCCTAGGAATGTATCCCTTCTCATCAACCACTACATCAATGTTGTCAACAATTCTGCCAAGTCTTTTATTGTAGCATTTGTATGCTTTGCTATGTGGAGAGTAACCAGGAAGAATGCCTTCATCTGCTCTAGGTTCAAGTTTGCCAAGCTGCTCATCAGTATTCTTGATATAGCATTTGCTCCCAAAGATTTTGAAGTGCTTTACCGAAGGAGTCCTACCACTCCAGAGCTCATGGGGAGTTTGAGTGCTGTTCACCCGGACATTTGTTTTGTTGAGAATAACAACCGCAACATGTGCAGCTTCACCCCAGAAAGTTGCGGGAGTTCCTGACTCATCAAGCATAGCACGAGCCATTTGTTGGACTGTTCTGTTCATTCTTTCCACAACTCCATTTTGCTGAGGAGTTCTAGCTGTAGAGAATTCTCTTCTTATCCCATGTTCTTCACAGAAATCGAAAAATTCATTTGAGGTAAATTCCCCACCTCTGTCGGATCTGAGGCACTTAATTTTGTGACCTGATTCATTTTCAACCAAGGCTTTGAAGGATTTAAATTTTTCGAATGCTTCATCTTTGTGCTTCATAAGTCCTAACCAGACAAACCTGGAGAAATCGTCAATGAATAATATCAAGTATTCTTCTCCTCGAGGTGTTCTTTTCCTGAAAGGACCGCATGTATCTGTATGTACTAGCTCAAGAGGCATGCTAGCTGATCCTTCTTTCTCTGGAAAGTTAGTTCTGGTTTGTTTTCCAAACTGACATGATTTGCATATGGTGTTGTCAGGAATTTTGATATCTGGAAGATCGCGAACTGCCTGATATTTGCATGCTTTCCTTATTTGTGAAAAGCTTAGATGTCCCAACCTCCGATGCCATAACCAGTGCTCATCATCCTTGCTCAGATAGCATTGTTGTTGTCCTTCTTCAAATATGTACAGATTATTTGGAGTTCTTTTGCCTTTGATCACTGTTTTACCTGTATCAAGATCACGAACAAGACATCCATTTGATCTGAATATAACCTCGGTTCTTTGATCACACATCTGGCTGACACTTAGAAGATTATGCTTCAATCCATCAACATACAAAACATTTCCAGCCTTGACCTTTTCTTTTAACAGAGCAATGCCTTTTCCTTTTATAGTTGTAGGAGTATCATTTCCAAAAGAAACTTTCTTTCCTTTTTCTAGAGCAGAATATGACTCAAGTTTTTCTTTATCACCTGTCATATGCTTCGAACAACCACTGTCAATGTACCATAGATTTTCCTGTCCCTCTGCATAAAATGCTATCCCACATCTTTCTGTTTGTGGTTCCTTTACTCTCCATGTTTTGGTGTTTGAGGCTTGTTCCTTTTTCTGCTGAAACCTGCTCCTGCATTCAGAGTCTTCATGACCAAAGTTATTGCAAATAGAACATTCAACTTCATTTTCAAGAACCAAAAAATTGTTATAGGTCCTTTTTGTAATCCCAGTCATACTTCTTTGTTTTTGAGCTTCCCTAGTCATGATCGTTTTATATGCAACACATTGAGCTGCTTTGTGACCAAAGTTATGGCAAGAAAAGCATTGTCCATTGAAGAAACTTCTGCGGTTATCGAATCTACCAGCCAATTGATTGTAATTTCTATTCTCATCTATTCTTGAACCAAATTGAGAAGATTTTACCTGTGGCTAGTTGTAGTTTTTGTTCACCCTTAAGATGGATTGCCCCTGATAGTTTCTGTTTGCAATTCGTCCCTGCTTTACCTGATGGTCTTCATTGTGCTTTTGCTCATTTCTTCTTGCTGCATCAAGATAACTTCTTGAGGTGGATGCTTGAGAAGTTTCTCCATTATAGCCCAGACCTGTTTTGTTTAGTTGAGACCGCTGCACATTGATAATCTCATCCAAAGTTTCAGATCCTTTGACAAACTTAAGATTAATAGCTTTTGTTTTCTCAATCTCTTTTCTAAGACCAACAATTTCACCTTCTAATTTTTCAAGATGCTTTTCTTTTTCATCAATTTGAAATTGTAGAGTATCAATGATCATATTCTTTTCTTCTATACATCTCTTGAGTCTAGTAATTTCTTCATAAAGGTTATCCACATCTATAGCATCCATATAATCATCATCTTCAAATGCCATTAACAATTTATATTCATTACCTCGTTCATCTTCATCACTGTTTGATAGACCATCACTATCTTCATGAGTGTAGTAGCTTTTCTTATTTGCACTCTGTTTCTTGTTCCATCTAGCAGGTTCCTTTCCTTTATCCTTATAAGGACATTTTGCAGCATAATGACCTACTCTTCCACAAGCAAAGCATTTAAAAGGTAACTTACCTCTGAACCTTCCAGAACCCCTTTGAAGATTTCTGACAAAATTTGATTCTTCTTCCTCTTCTTCTGGGACGTGGCTTGCTTCATAATAATCTCCTTTGCCTGATGCCTTGAAAGCAGCTTCTCTTCTATCTGATGGACCTCCCTTTCTCATTTCATAAGTAGTTAGAATTCCATGTAGCTGAGACATAGTAAGAATTCGTAGATTTTCCTTTTCTTCTATTGCAGATACTTTAGATTCAAACTTGGGGGACAATGATCTTAGAACCTTTTCAACCACAATAGCCTCTTTTATTTCTTCACCCAAATTTTTCATACAATTAACAATCTCATCTACCCGAAGAAAATAGTTAGCCACACTTTCATCATTATACATCTTGAGAGTCTCATACTGAATCCTGAGAGTTTGAAGTTTAGCACGCTTTACCTGTTCATCTCCTTCATAGCTCGTGACAATTTTGTCCCATATTTCTTTTGCGGATTTATAGTGCATTACCTTCATGAATTCCGATTGGGATATACATCCTAATAGGGTACTGACTGCTTTCGCATTTGTTTCATACTTCTTTTTCTCGGCTGCATCTGTAGGAGTAGCTGAAGGAAAAGTGTAGCCTGTCTCTACGATGTCCCAAACTTCTGTACCAAGAGATTGAAGATCGGCAGTAACTCTTACCTTCCAATAATTGAAGTTTGTCCCATCAAAAACCGGTGGCCTGATTGATGCTTCTCTCTCGTAGTTGCTCATGATGAACGATCTACCTTCAAGCGATCAAGCTTCTCTGAAGGACCTGCTCTGATACCAATTGTTGGAAATAATACTGAGAGGGGGGGTGAATCAGTTATCTAACTCTTTTGATAAATCTTCCTTATTTGTTCTTTGAATTATTTTTGCATGTCAGTACCATAAAATAATGAACATGAACAAAGAAAATAGATAGTCACACCAAAGAACACAAGATGTAAGGTGGAAACCCAATGTGGGTGAAAACCACCTGCTGCAATATGTCTCTATCTTCTTTCAAATTAGAAACTCCTTTTACAATGGTTATGTACTGGTGCAGTCCTTTACCAGTACGCATGCTGCAACCTGTAGAGAGCAACAACTCTCTCTCTCGTTTTCCAGTCTCTCCTGGAAGGGAGCTACAACCCCCTACTTCTTTTCTTACAAGGACCACTTTTCATAAATTTTCAAACTGGATCCATAAGCATCAAATGATCATCAAGTATAAGAAAATCACCCAGTCAACTGTAGTAACCAGATCAACAATAATAGAACCAAACCCAGAACACAGCAATGATAAACAGAGATTTCAAGAGAAGTAAGCAGCTTCACCCATGTAATGCCTGCTTACAGTACGCACTGTACTCAACTGCTCACCTGCTTACGTACGCACTGTACTCAACTGCTCACCTGCTTACCCACGCTCTGTGTCCATTGAACTATCTGCGGACCTCCGCACCCGCAACCCTTCTGTTCCTGCGTACCGGCGCACCTGAAACGCTTCGTGCCAGCGTATATACGCACTTTTCTTTCACTGTACCTGCGTACCTTCGGGCATAGATGATTTCAAGACTTCAAGAATAACCCAGACAGTCAGATCTACAGATCTGATCATGCGCCGAAGAGATCTCAATCCATCAGTAGATTCGCCTTATTTAGATCTAGACATTACTCCCAAGAGATCATAATATTTCAGATCTAGCTCTCATAAGATGTTCAACCCAAACACATACCCAAGCCAAATGATCTCCTTTGCTTTATATAGGAAAGCTCTTCCTCAAATCATGGATCAATACCACGGGCCGAAACCATAATAACACAAATACCGTCGGCTAAATATCAAAGGTTAAACATAAGAAACCCCACGTGTGCTTTTCTCTGCCTTGAAATGAGTGCACTGGGGGTACGCACCTCCTGAACAGCTGACCTGCGTGTCTGGCCGCGGTCCCTTCACGGTGTACCTGCGGGTACGCACCTTCTGAACTGATCTCCTGCGTACTTCTTAATTTTTCAAGCCTTGCCACGGGAGTTGCCATCAAGTACAACATTTGTAACATATAGCCATACCAGAAACATAATGCTATATTTCTTTACGAAGGATCTCTTGAAGAAGCAGAATTAGGGTTTCTGCAGTAGCTACAAAGTCAAAGTTGCAGGGACGAAGTTTTGGTTGAAGTTGCAGCTAGAAGCAGGTTGATGCAGGATTGAGTTGTGATATTGGAAGGGTTTACTTGGTACTTGGAGGAGGACTTGGTCTAGGGTTTTGGTCTTTGTGGTCTCATTTAAGCAGATTCTATATGAAAAGAGTTTCTGGATTTTCCCTCTGGAGGGGTTTTTCCTTGGCTTTGAGCCTAATTTATGTGTCCATTGTCTTTATTTTTCTCTTGACATTTGTTTGATGAAGAAAATCTAATAAAGAAACATAAGAAGAATAATAAATTTCACAAGCAAGTATTGAGGTTAAGGAAACATTGAACTAATAGTGTTCACTTTGCATTTTCCAACACCTAATATGGTAGAGATATTGTAATGCCATGTTTAACATTTTGACTCGATCAAAATATAATAAAAGCATAAAATCATAATTATGTTTATAATTATAATTAATAATTAAAACAACCTAGATCCATCTTAACTTCGGATCTACCAAGTGTTATCTCTCTCAGCTCTTAGTAAATCCGGAGTTGAGATGTGGATCTAGATTGGTTTACACATTTTAAGGATATCAAATTTATTCTCTAAAAAAATTATATGCATAATCATTTTTTGTTTCATTGATCTAAATCTTGGACCAAAGTTTCCTAATATAAATCAATTCAAATTTAGCAAAAAAAATTAAAAGTCATTACATTAAAATCTGATTATTTATAATAAATATATATTTTTTAAATGTATTATAGATTCTCATAAAATTAATAAATGCATTAACACACTCTCCCCTTTAGAGTTTATAATAAATATTTATTTATTTTAAAAGGTAATATATATTTTCATAAAATTCATAAATAAATTAACACACTCCCCTTTAAATAAAGATTTAAATCAAATAATAATAATAAAACATAATATTCAATTTATTAAAAAAGTAATAATAATAAAATAATAATTTATTCCCCCGGATGCGGGTGAATAGGGAGGCGATCAGCGTGATGGGACAGGGGTGGTGGGAGGCGGCTCGACACCTGCCCACCCTGTACGTGAAGAGTAATGTTAATCGGGGGAGGGCAGCCTGGCATGCAGGCCATTACATTCTCCCGTTAAGTGCTACAGGATCCGCTGTTATTGCGTCGGCTCTCGCATGCTGTGACCTGCAAACGATGGCGGCATCCATCAATGAGGCAGTTATGGTGTGGGTTAATCGAGAAAGGGAAGACAATTATAAGGAGGGGCAGGGTAATGCTAGCGCGATGCAGCTAGGTGAGGTGTTAAGCTGGGTCCTCTGTGTCAATTCTGAGCCTGAAGCGGAGTTGCTGTGTCTGGTTTGTGCTAATTCTCTCTGGGGTACTGGCCGGAGTTCGGGCTCTGGGAAGTGGCCTCTGATTTCGGGTCTCGGGTGCATTGGTCCTATTTCGCATAAAGATTTTGAAAAGGAGGGGGGGGACATTGCAGGAAACTGCCTCTCCGCTCCCGTTGGCTCTGAGGTTTTAAGTCTCAAGGTTGGCGGCATTCCCTCTGGTATGTTATCCGGCTCTGGAAGGAGGCCTCTGTACTCTTCTTCCCTTAGCTCGAACCTCCTGCACATTGGCCCTGTTCTGAGCGTGGTCCTGGATAGGAGTGGGTGGAAGATAGGGGAGAACAAGCCATCTTGTCTCGTTCGGTCCTCTCCCACCTCTGTGGGCTTTCAAGGTTTCAGTGTGGTGTTTGGTGAATATCTGTCTGAGGCCCATCCTATCATGGCCCGCCTTCGACAGAGAATGGGTTGCCGTCGAGGCCAACCCAGGCGTGCCTCCAATGACTCCACTTCGGACTCGCCGGCCACCAGCGAGCTGTTCACTGGGCATTATCCGAGTACCCGTAGTGGGCGAGGAAGGTGCCGCACATCCAATCTGCCTCCAGGGCCACCCTTGACAACTGGGTCTTCCATTTTTACTTTCAACAGTTCGCTTCATCGGCCAAGGTTCACTGCACACATCACGGTGGTGTTTTACGAAACCACGCAATTGGAAGGCACTGATAGTCATACGGGAGGTTCGGGAGCTGCTGATGGTCCTCCCCCTACGTTCCAGCTTGGCATTGGTATGATGCCACAGCCTGCACGAGCGGAACCAGGGAGAGGTATTCAGGACACGGAGATGCAGCCTGCCGATCCCAGTCCCTCTGCTCAGTTCAACGCTCCTGCTGAGGATGAACAGGAATTCGGCTGGTGCCGAATTGTGGAGGAACAGCCTGATGAGTAGCATGCTTCTGCTGGAGGTAATCCTCCTTCTTTTTGATCTAGTTTTGGCTATCCTCGGCTGCTTCTTAGTCATCTGGGTTTTGGGTCTCTTCCGACTACTGGCGAACGGATCTCCTGGTTTTGTTTTGGGATGTATGGGACTCTATGGGTGGTTTTTTTTTTTGGAATTATGGCTCTTCTTCAGAGCAATGTACTGACTTCGGTCACCCTATAAATACCTTCTCTTCTTCCTAATAGAATTAATTTTACATAGGAAAAATAAAATAAAATAATAATTTATTCAAAAATAATAATTTTTTTCAATACAATTTATTAAATTTTAATTTTGTTTTTATTAATAAAATTACACAATAACCCAAAAGCAATTGGCAATGTAAATTATGAGATTCTAATTCCTTTAAATGTTTACCTTAAAAAAAATCATAATATATATTTTACATTAAAATAAATTTAAACAAGCGCTACATAGTAGCTACTCCTGTCGCTTAATTTAATTAGTGTTAAGGTTTAGAATTTCATCAATTTGAATTTTACTGATTGGTAAAGTTCTCATGTGTACAATTAAAGAGCTAGGCCCTAATTTCAATGATTACGCAAGCATAGCTTTAAAAACTATAATATGTTATGCTTGCATGTACATTTGAACTACATTAGTAGTCCAAATCAAGGTTGTCTATCCAAGTCAAAAATTATATATGCTATTTCTTAAAATTTGAACTAAAATATTCAATAAAAAAATCTTTTAATATAATTTATAGCTTATAAAAACACAGATTTTATTTTTAAAATTTTAATTTATATTTGAAAAAAAAAAAAATAACTCTGATTTATTATTTAGATTATAAAAATATATATGTTTTATTTTATTAAAATTTGAATTTAGATTTTAACCCAAAAAATGATATATATATATATATATATATATATATATATATATATATATATATATATATATATATATATATATATATATATATATATATAATTTTTTATTTATTAAAATTTGAATTAAAATAGTTAATTGATTTTTTTAATATAATCATCTGTGTATAAAAAGTATTGATATGACAAGAATAGAGTACATTGCATGAATAAAAGGTAATAATTGCAAAATCACAATTTACGATGTATTTTGCAATAAGATGTTCAAATTCTCAGCCAATAATAACATAAATAAATACTATTTTTTTTATAAATATATATATATATATATATAATTAAACTTTATTAAATCCAAACATATGAAATATATTTGACCAAACTAATTGAGGTCAACCCAAATACCTAACTCAGCCAATAATAATAAAACAAAAAACAAAAAACTATTTTTTTATGAAAAAAAATTATATAATTAAAATTTATTAAATCCAAACGTATGAAATATATTTGACCAAACTAATTGAGGTCAACCCAAATACCCAATGCATTATCCTGTCGCAGTGGGATAATAATAATGATTCATATTGGTAATCATGATATTTCAGAATGGGTTTTTTTTAAAAGCCTATGAAAATGTAAAATAAATGTATGTACAGAGACCTACGTTTAAATCCACCAAAACGTCTAACCCGTGGTTGTGTTGGGGATAGTTTACAAGGAGTTTAGTGATAGCTATTGCAATCAACCCCTCATGTCAGGGATATACAAGACCAACCAAATTACTAATTCCTCTAGTTAACAAAAATAAACAAAACATGATATTTCAAAACATTTAATGAAAAAACACGTCAAATTTTAATAAATTTAAATAATAAACATATACTTGACGATAAGAATATTTCTAAAGATATCATGAGTGATGTTAATGTTAGGATATTCCGACACATAGGAAATAGTTAAGTACAACTTGGTACAGTGTAGAGTTAGGTATAGAGTTAGGTAAAGTGTGTTTCTTTACCGTTGTACATTTTGTAACTTACAATCCGACGGTCACGATATGTAGTGATCTGACGGTTCATTCTCTCCTCGGTATTACCGACACTTGATTCGTGGCTTGACACCCGATTGGTCCATGAATTCTATTTAAAGCGCATGGAGGGTCATTTTTAGGGTAATCCGTGCATGAGAGGAGCTTATGTAAATTTTCATTCTTTGATTAATAAATTGCCTGAAGTGGCCGCGTTGGCTCAGGCCGTGGACTGTTTCCTTCTTTGAGGGTTTTAACCACGTCAAAAATGCTGGTGTATTGATCTGTGATCTGGTTGTGAGCAGTGTCCTTTTGGTGTTCTTTCTGAGGAACTTACCCTGTAAATTCCTACATGGTATCAGAGCTATTTGAGGGCCGTGTCCGTTGGTGATCCAAATCTGAAGCCGGTAAAACTGCATCCGACTGCTGTTTCCTAGATCTGCTGTTTCTGACTGCTTTCGGGCCGAGAGGACTGCTCTGTTGTGTTCGGAGCTGTTCCAGTGATGAACCCCTTTCGTTTCACGCGAAAAGGTTTCCGGTAGCCCTAGCTGCGTCATTTTTAAGATCTGGAGGTATACAGTGTTTATTTGCAGTTTACTGTTATTTTCTCTCTGTTTATTTCGGTTTCAGTTTATTTAGCCTTTTTATTACCGGATCTATACCTTTCATTTCTGCGTATGCTCTTTGCCCTGCGACTCTATGCGATCTGGGCAAATCAGAAACAGAAAGGAAGGATTTTTCTCATGCATATGCTCTTTTCCCTGCGCCTTAGGGTGATCTCGGAAAATCAGAAACATTGAGGAAAATATTTAGTTTCCGGCCAAAGCTAACTTTGAGCCGCAAGGTTCATTTTTGAAAATTTTTAGTTTTTCGGCTAAAGCTAACTTCGAGCCATAAGGTTCGTTTTCTTTGCATGTCCGTGTTGGGTTTTGTGTTTTTTTGTTTTGTAGGGAAAAAAGAGCTTTCTCCAAGCAAGCACGCAACCCAAAGCCCCCCCCCCTCTCTCTCTCTCTCTCTCTCTCTCTCTCTCAAATTTTTTGTATAGATCAATTGGTTCAAAGCTATTTTAAGAGAGTAGAGGTCTTGGGTTCAAGTCTCCATTTTGTGGGGGCGGACTTTTTCATTTCCGCACATTCCCGCACTTCGTCGGCAACTTCAACAACTTTTTTTCAAAAAGCCATAACTTCTTCATCCGGAAGCCTTTTTCAGAGCCGTTTTTTTTAAACCAACCTAATTTTTCAAGATCTATCCATTAGAACACTTACTTTCAGCATCTTCAGCTTCAGTTTCTATTGAAATGGAAATTCAATACCAAGTTACCCTTGACAGCACCAACTACTTCCAATGGTTGTCCTACATTGAGGATTTACTTAGAAGTAAAGGTCTCTACAGAATAGCCACAGGCCAAGAGAAGAAACCGAAGGATGAAGATAAGGTTGCTAAATGGGAAAATAGACAAGATCAAGCACGTGGTTTGATAGGGATGTCTATCTCTCCTGATCTTAGATTCCATATTGCAGAACTTGATACTCCTAATGAAGCATTGGAACAAATCACTAAAGTTTTTGGGATTAAAAATGAAATTAGAGCCCATCAACTTGAAAATGAGTTGCTTACATTGGACCCTAATAATTTTTCTTGCATTGAAGATTTCTTGTCCAAGTTCAAGACCCTTAGATATCTCTTGGAAAGTGTTAAGGTTAAGAAAGAAGATAGTAACCTTATTTATTCCATCCTTACTAAGTTGGGACCAGCCTACTCTGTATTTGTTTCCACCTTCCATTCTACAAAAGAAGCCTTCATTTCTCAAGGAAAAGACTACAAGCCCCCTTCCTTTGACTCTTTTTGTGATTCTTTAATAAGAGAACAAGAAAAACTCTTACACCTTGGTCTTTTTAATCTTGGAAACTCTTCCAAGAAAGCGTTAGCCGCCCAGCAGCAACCAAATTCAAAGAATCCTAAGAAGTCATATCCTAAAAAGAATGGTCCTAAACCAAACAAGGGTCCTAAGCAATTTCAGCCCCAAAATGATAAGACAAATAAAAACAAAGGGAAGAAGACTGATAGACATTGCAATTTTTGTAATCGAGATGGCCACTTAGAATCAAAATGCTTTAAGAAGATGGAAGCCTTGGAAGCAGCAATGAAGAAGCATAACATCCATTTGGGTCAATCTTCAACTTCAACTTCATCTTCAGGAATGGCACTTTCTGCATGTAGTTGTCAAGCATCTCGGTCTGGCTATGCATTAAATGTATCTTCTTCTTCTCATTCTCATGAGTGGCTCATTGATTCTGGAGCTTCTTATCACATGGCCAAAAACAAAGCCATGTTTTCTTCTTTAAATGATTGTAACACCAAAAATATATATGTTGGTGATGATAGATCTCTTAATGTTGTAGGGACTGGAACTGTTCATCTAGACAATGGTCAGTTTAATGATGTATTATGTGTTCCAACCTTATCCTGCAACCTTCTATCTGTATATCAGATAACTCATTCAGGTGAAGGTAAAATCGTTGAATTTTCACCTCATGATGTTGTAATCAAGGACTTAAAAGATCCTAAACAGATTTTGGCTACTGGCATTGCTGATGATTCTACAAGGTTGTATAAGTTTCACAACTTTGGGTCATCAAATCTTCCCTCAGTATTTGTTGCTCATAACGATGAAGTGAGCAAACTTTGGCATGAGCGATTTGGTCACTTAAACTATCGCTCCCTTCAGCATCTATGTAAAGAAAATATGGTGACAGGTCTTCCTATGGTATCTTGCAGAGATGGTGTTTGTTCCGGATGTGTACTCGGAAAACATCATTGGGACAGTTTTGAAAAACGTGCCTCTTGGCACGCCTCAGCCCCTTTACAGCTTGTGCATAGTGATTTATGTGGTCCACTTCCAGTTGCTTCATTCTCTGGCTGCAAGTATTTCTTAACTTTCATTGATGATTTCTCCAGACGCACTTGGGTATACTTCTTAAAACTCAAGAGCGAAGTATTTAACACATTTTTGGCCTTCAAGGCCTTTGTTGAAAAACAATCTGGACATCAAATTCTTAAGCTAAGATCTGATAATGGTGGAGAATATGTTAAAAACACATTCATCAACTTTTGCACTGAGAATGGAATTCAAATGCAACATACTGTTCCATACACTCCACAACAAAATGGTGTAGCTGAAAGGAAGAATCGCACCTTAAAGGAAATGGCTAATTGTATGCTACAATCTAAAGGACTTAGTCTTAGTTTTTGGGCAGAAGCAATTAACTGTGCAAATTACATAATAAATCGCACTCCTACTAAGGCTTTAAAGAATATCACTCCAGAAGAAGCATGGAGCTCAATCAAACCAGATGTAAGTCACTTTCGTGTTTTTTGAAGTGAAGCGTGGGCCCATATTCCAGATGAAAAGCATAAAGCTTTAGAACCTAAGAGTGAAAAATGTACTTTTGTTGGATATTCTGAAGATGTCAAAGGCTATAGACTTATTCCATTTAAGTCCAAAAATGTTATCATTAGAAGAGATGTAAAATTTGATGAAAATATATCGGCCTGCGAGCCTAGTCCGGCGGATGTGCCACCTCTCCCTATCTCTTCTACCTTTGAAAACATTTCCTCTTCAGATGATGAAAGTGAGGATGACAATCCTCCCCCACCATCTCAGGATCCTCCTTCAGCTCCTGAGCTTCCAAAATGGGTTCGTGCTACTCGAGATGCAGCAGGTGATCTTGCCGGTGATCCTACAGATCAGCGACGCACACGTTCTCAGTTCGAGAGAGCCTCTTCTTTACTGGCTCAAGCTCCAGTAAATTATGATCCTGACACTTTTGCAGAAGCTTCAGGCCATCCAGATTGGGAAGCAGCTATGAATGAAGAATATCATTCATTATTGGCAAATGATACATGGGATCTTGTTCCTTTACCAAAGGGACGAAAACTTGTTAGATGCAAATGGGTTTACAGAACCAAGTATGGACCAGATGGGAAAGTTGATAAACATAAAGCTCGTCTTGTTGCTAAGGGCTTTTCACAGGTTGAAGGCATTGACTACACTGAAACCTTCTCCCCTGTTGCCAAAATGAACTCTATCCGCCTTGTTCTTTCCCTTGCTGCCTCTTTCAAATGGGAAGTCCATCAGATGGATGTTAAATCTGCCTTCTTGCATGGGGACTTGCATGAAGAAATCTATATGGAACAACCCATTGGCTTCATACAAACAGACTCCAGCCTTGTTTGTCGACTTAAGAAATCCCTTTATGGTCTCAAGCAAGCTCCTCGGGCTTGGTATGCCAAAATGGATAGCTTTCTTTTAGAATCTGGCTTTTCTAGGTGTCATTCTGACAATACTGTCTACACCAAGAAAGTGGGCAACTCTCTTATCATCCTTGTTCTTTATGTTGATGATCTTATCCTTACTGGTAGTGATCCCAACCTTATAAACCATGTGAAGTCTAGCCTCAAAATGAAATTTGAAATGACAGACTTAGGACACTTACACTATTTTCTCGGTCTTCAAGTCTTGCAATCCAAGGAGGGTATTTCCCTTTCCCAGTCCAAGTATGCTTGTGATATTCTACGTCATTTTCACATGGAAGACTGTAAGCCAGCCCCTTCTCCCTTTCAGTCTGGAGTCAAACTCTCAGTCACTTGTACTTCTCCTGAAGTTGATGCTACCTTATACCGTCAACTTGTAGGAAAACTTTTGTATCTAACCCATACTCGTCCTGACCTTTCCTTTGTTGTTGGCCTTGTTGCTCGGTTCATGCAAAACCCCCGTGAAAGTCATTGGAAAGCAGCTAAAAGAATACTTCGTTATGTTCGAGGTACAGTTCAGTTTGGGATTCATTACAGTGCCGAAGCATCTCCTCTATTGGTTGGTTTCACTAATTCCGATTGGGCTGGTGACCCTGATGATCGGAAGTCTACTGCCAGTTATGTGTTCACTCTTGGTTCAGGACCTATTACATGGGCTTACAAGAAACAGGGTGCCATTTCTCTTTCATCACCAGAAGCAGAGTATCGTGGTGTCGTAGAAGCTAATAAGGAAGCCTTGTGGCTTCGTCAGATCCTATCAGAATTTGGCTTTCGGGAGCAGCATCCGACTACACTTTGGTGTGATAATCAAAGTGCCATTCAGCTATGCAAAGATCCAGTTCAACATCAGCACAGCAAACACATTGAACTTCACATGCACTTCATCAGAAAGCTCATTCACGACCATGTTCTTGAAGTGCAATATTGTTCAACAGATGATCAAATTGCAGACATCTTCACAAAGGCTCTCACAGAGGCGAAGTTCACTAAACTTCGATTTATGGTTGGAGTTCAGGAAGTTGTCACTAAGGGGGGATAGGCTCTAGTGCCTCCTTCCTTCTCCTATTGTGTCATATTTTTAAATCCTTCAATCCTATCCCAAGTTGTTCTTAAGGGGGGATGTTAGGATATTCCGACACATAGGAAATAGTTAAGTACAACTTGGTCTAGTGTAGAGTTAGGTATAGAGTTAGGTAAAGTGTGTTTCTTTACCGTTGTACATTTTGTAACTTACAATCCGACGGTCACGATATGTAGTGATCCAATGGTTCATTCTCTCCTCGGTATTACCGACACTTGATCCGTGGCTTGACACCCGATTGGTCCATGAATTCTATTTAAAGCCCATGGAGGGTCATTTGTAGGGTAATCCGTGCATGAGAGAAGCTTATGTAAATTTTCATTCTTTGATTAATAAATTGCCTGAAGTGGCCGCGTTGGCTCAGGCCGTGGACTGTTTCCCTCTTTGAGGGTTTTAACCACATCAAAAATACTGGTGTATTGATCTGTGATCTGGTTGTGAGCGGTGTCCTTTTGGTGTTCTTTCTGAGGAACTTACCCTGTAAATTCCTACAGTTAATTCGGAAAGGAGATTTTAGGGGAACCTCGAAACCTTGGCTATGGAGGAGGGTTTCAGCATGTAACAGGATGGCGACAGGGGAAGCTGGGGCCTGGTAAGGCACACACATGGCACAGCACGGGGAAGATTGTCAGGAAGGTGAAGGCAACTAGAGGGTGATCTGACCGCAACTTGTTTGTCTCGGGAATGATGCAAAACGGGGCATTAGGGTGAATGAAGGATGGAGGAAGGGGCAAAGGTTTTCATGTGTCTTCTCTTATGCGATGTCGCATCTAACAACACGCACGTGCCCATTGAAGGAGAACAAGGTTTCGGGTCCTGGGGAAACCTAAAAACTGTTAACAATGGAAAGGGAGATGGTCAATCAAAGGGATGTCATCGATCTAGACCCCGAGCCTGAGGATATACTATCGGTTTGGGGGCTGGAGGTCATGGAACAAAATATTGAACAATATATTCATCCAGCTGGACTACCAAGAGGGAAGAGAGGAGGCTCGGGAGAGGGTCGGAAACAGGGGAAAACGTTCGGGCTTCTGGAGGAGAGTTTAGGTCTGACTAACCTGGGAAACTGGACAGGGCAGGCGCTGGAAGGGAGATAGGAGACTTTACTTCCTGGGCTGGACTGTGCGGCCAGAAGTGCGGAGGCTATCCAAGTAAGTAATCGTTTTCCTAGCCCGCTTAAAGATTTCTATACAGGGGGTTTAGAAGATATTGTCATTAGCTACGGTTCAAGGCCAGGAAGGCCTGAAATCATTCCTTGTGGAAGATTTGGGTACGGCAGAGGTCGAGAAAGGGTTTCGGCTAGACAGTACTTTTGCATGCAAGAGCCCTCTGCACGATAAAAGAAGAGAAACCCTCAACCTTGAATCGAGCTCTGGTGTGGCCTTATCTGGTTTAATTGGACTGGGGAAGAACCTGCATGGTGATTGGAAGGGGTCGGAAGCAGGGAAGGGGGGGATTGTGATTTAGGGGTATGTGGAGATCCTCTCTTTATCGAAGATAGGGAGGGAGTTTCTGAGGCAGAGGGGGTTTTGGGAAGAAGAGAGATTTCACAAATTACCAGGGGAGTCAATCCAAGCTGAAGGAGGAGGGTTAGACAATCCCAGAATTTGTAGGAAGAAGGGGCGTTCTGAAACGCTCCAGGAAGTTACCATCAATGCGGAGGAGATCACGCTGGGAGGTGGGGAAGGGGGGCGACACTGGCATACAGGAGAAAAGCGAAAAAAATACAAGCTAATCAGGAAGATTGAGGAAGTTGCAAACCTGGTCTTGGGGGTTGATATCCAGATTGATGAGGCCATGGAGGCTTCAGAGCTAACATTGGTTGGGCGGGCAAAAGGTAAGAAATACACTACAAACTACATCCAGGAATGGACAGCCAAGAATTGGCAGGATGCATCAGACAAATCCTTTGTGGTTTCATCCCTTGCCAAGGGTTGGTTCATGATAAAATTCACTAAGAAGGAGGCTTTGGATTGGGTGCTAGGAAGGAACTAGAGTTTCGGGAGACACCCGATACTTTTTAAAAAATGGAACCCACTATTCAACCCCAGAGAGAAGGTGGATGAAATCTCGATGTGGGTCAGACTGCCTGGGCTTCCTCCCTTTCTGTGGGTTGATTCGGTATTCAAGACATTAGGAAATCACTTGGGATGCTTTTTGGACGTTGATATGTCCTTCGTGCATACTGGAGATAGAAGAATGGCTAGAATTCTGGTAAGCCTAAACCCTCAGGAAGGACTGGAAGAGGAAATAAATCTGAAATACAGGGACTTCTCCTATGCTCAAATGATCGACTACAAACAATTTCCCTTCCGTTGTCATAGATGCCACAAATATGGACATCTGGCAAGGGAATGCCCTCTCAGGTTCAGATGAAGAAGGCGGCAGAGAAAGGAAGGGGGAATGGAAGAAACACAAGGGGAGAAAAACTTGAACAAGGAAGTCTCGAACACAGGAGGGGATCAGATGGACGTAGACAAGATGTAGGAGGATGCATTGGATAGAATGGAAGTTCAGGAGGAGGAGATCTCAATCAGAATTCAAGAGCATTAGGAGGAACCGGTTCAGCTAGAGACAACGGAGGGAGATGGAAGGGGTCCAACTCTCCAACCAGAGGGTATGGCTCTGGAACCTATCCCCTCTCTCAATTCTTCATTGTTATCTTTGCTCAATTCATTGTCCAAGCCTGGTCCCTCCAGACTTATGAATTCAGATAGTCTTCATGTTAACAATGTAAAAGAACAATTGGACAGTATCATTACCTCCATTCCCGAATTACATCTGAATCAAAGCCCTACAGCGTGTGAAGGGGCAGAAGGTTTGTCTGTTTCCTTCTCTGTAAAACCCCACTATAACCTCAGACCTCGTGATAAGAAACTCCTCCCTTGGGAGGCAATGGGGGGTTTGGGTATTCAGCCTATTCCTATCGGCCCTCGTAAAACTAGAGGCAAGAAAACAAACATTTCAAAGGCCCAACAGAGAGCCAAAATTGATATTGTTGATGGCAAACAACTTTCCATTTCAGGGGTGCTTAGAGCAGTGCAAAACCCCCCCTTTGTTTCTCAATGATCATTATGTCTTTCAATTGTAGAGGATTAGCCAGTTCTCCTAAAAAACTAGCTCTGAAAGCGTTGATTAATAATTACAACCCTGATGTGCTCTTGTTGCAAGAAACCCTGGGTTCTGGGAGGAGATTAGTAAAGCTTTACTGAAAATGCTGCCTGGATGGACTTTCCAGGCTTTGGATGCCAAAGGCAGATCTAGGGGATTGGCAACCAGAGTGAAAGAGGGAAGGTTGAAGGTCCTTTCCTCGTGGGGAGTGGATCAGGCTCTAGGAGTAGTAGTTTACTCTTTGGAGTTGTGTACAAACTTTCTCATTCTAAACATCTATGGACCTTGTCAGGATCGAGTGTCATACTAGAACAACTTGTTCTCCATGTCCTTTATGGAAAACTCGGATCTGGTAATTGGGGGGATTTGAATTTTTCCCTGGGTCTATCTGAAACATGGGGACCCTCAACACACACCGACCCACTATCTGATTTTTTTCTCAAACAAAATATGTGATAAGAAGTTGGTGGAAGTAAATATGATAAAGCCCAGACCTACTTGGAGGAGTGATAAGAAGTTAGTGGATGTAAATCTGATAAATCCTAGACCTACTTGGAGGAGTGATAAGAAGTTGGTGGACATAAATCTGATAAAGCCCAGACCTACTTGGAGGAATAGGAAAACAAGGGAAGCTAGGGTGGCTAAGAGGTTGGACCACTTTCTCATGAGAGAAGAAGTGGTGGCCAAGATCCCGGTATTTAGACACTGGGTAGGAGAAGGAGGAGACTCAAACCACTTACCGGTTTTGCTTGAAATGAAAGGGCCAAATAAAAAGCCAACAACTCCATTCAAATTCAATCCATCCTGGCTCAAGGAGGACTCTTTCAACAATTTATTTAAAACTACATGGAGGTCAGGGGCATCAAATGAGGGAGGGGGGAAAGCCTACTGGTTCATGGAAAATCTGAAATATTTAAAGAAGGAAACTATAGAATGGGTCAGAGCGAAGAAAGCTAAAGAAGAAGAAGACCTTAAGCAGATAGCAGTAGAACTAGATCAGCTAGAAAGCCCGGAAGAAGATGGATATGAGACTGAAGGTAAAAGGGATAGGATCAAAATGTTGGAGTTAAAGAGAAGAAATATACTAGCAATTAGAGAAGAAGAGTGGCTGCTAAAAAGCAGGGCAATTTGGCTGAATGCAAGTGATGAAAACTCAAAGTTTTTCCAAAATTACGCAAAAGGTAGGAAAAACTCAAATACTATTTGGTCCTTAAAATCAGAGGATGGAATGTAGGCCAAATCTTTTGAGGAATTGTCTCTGTTAGGGAGGAGTCATTTCAAAAAACTCTTCAAAGCTCCCTCAGAAGTATCAATTGCTGAGGTGGTTAGGACAACTCAAATCTTCCCAAGGTACCTGGAGGAGGAGGATAATGAAACTATCATGGGGGAAGTAACTAAAGGGGAAGTTGAAGGAACCTTAAGGTCAATGCAAAAGGATAAGAGTTCGGGCCTATTAGAATAATGCTATTTTAGTGTTTAATGCTCATCTGTGATCTTATTAGAATTTTTTTATTAGAAACTTCTTGTTTCTATTTTCTTAGTAGAAACTTGTTGTTTCTATTTTCTTAGTAGAAACTACTTGTTTCTGTAAATACAGTTCTATTATTTATTGAGCTTCATTGCTCATTGTAAATCAATTCAATTCATTCATTGATTACGGTATCAAAGCTCAGGTATTTTTTTTCGAAATAATTTTTCATTGGTTGAAAAAGTTTGTGCTTCATTTCGAAATTTCTCTCTACTGGATCGATAAATTATTATCGCAGCAGAGAATCCACTGTTGCCGGGAATTTCTGGAAACATCATCGCAATATTTTTTTCGAGGGTACCTGTTTCTCGAATCTGGGACATCTTCGACTACGGCAGCGCATTGGACTCCCCGGCCTTTTTTCCTTCTCTCGGGACGCGCAGGCTGTCTAGCGTCTCCAACGATTTGCCCCCGGGTTTGGTGCATGGTCTAATTCTATTCTAGAAGAGGCTAAGCAGGAGGGTTCCTCCATCGATTCACAGAATTCCTCGTTCTTTTCTCTACGGAGAGAGAAAATAGATCTACCATTCTGTGCAAATCTATTTTGTTCCTCGAATAGCGATTCTGGTGAGTCAATCGTGTAAACACGAGGGTTTCTGGTCCTCCGGATCTGGGTATCCTTGTGTCTGTTGAGAAACCAGTCTGGAATCTTGAACTGCTTACTATCGTCATCAGGTTTTCCAGCTCAGCTACTGAAAGCTCTCCGGCTCTTTTGTTCATATCGACGTCTGCTTTCCCTCAGACGAGATTAGCGAAACGACGACCGATACCCTTAATGGATGTCAATGCAAACATTATCTTCTAACGTCCATCGACATTGGTGTTGAGAACACGGAGAATGTGTTGAAATTCTTTGTTCGCTACGAGCGACATTTTCTTCGTTGTCTTCGGGCTGAGGATTTACGTAATCTGTTGGCTGGATCAGTCTTCGGCATTTTATCTGGGATCCAAATCGATCTAGGATTTTCTTTGTAGTGTTCCTGCGGGGAGAGTTTTCTGAGGCAAGAGATTCAAGGCTAATTCAATAAGCTGAATCGGAAATAGGCACGACATCAAAACTCCAAAGTTGCAAGGCGTTCTCACCGTCTGGAAATGAAGCGTCACCAAAACACTATGGAATTCTTCCCTTTCCCTTTTCTTGGATAGTTGGATTTCTCCTTCCCACTCCCATGCATGCAGCTAAAAAGATTACACACGAGCAAGCTGACATGACCCAGCAATCGTATGTACACCCTGCAGCCAATGGGGGTGTGTATGTATACAGGCTAGAATAAGGGAGTGTGTGCCTCGGTCTGATTTGCTATGCCTTATGTTCTGCATTTTGCGGAAAATATTCCGAAGTCCGGCTGAAATTGAACCACATTGTAGTGAAATGGAGGCAGTGCAGCTTCAGAGGTTTGAGTTTTGACAGAGGGTTTTCTTGCCAGGCAAGGAAAGTGAATTCCATAGTGTTTTTTTTTTTGAAAGAACGGGCAACATTTAAGCAACTTTCCACAAAGTCACATTGAGTCACATTGTTGTTCTGGGCCGAGTTTATCCATATAAATCTGCTCTACGTATGACATGTTCACTTCAGTAAAAGGACATATATACACTCTCTTTCCAAACCTATTATCTATTTTGTTTATCAGCCCTCTTATATAGTGTATTCAGCGTATCCTTTATTGATGGCTGAATAGAAGATTTGGTTGGTCGAGTTCTTCTATGTTGAACATCATTTCTCAAATTAATTGTTCGCTGCATAAAAGGGCATTTCCGTTTCAGCCTTTTCAGAAGCCGTAGATTGGACGTGTATTTTCAGTGCATGCAAATGCATGTTTATGCAGGCGTAATTATTGAGCGTGGGGAATTTTTGCACCTGTCAGATTTTGTCCGGATCAGCCGGCATCTGCATTGAAATCTATGCCGGACTCCTTTGTTGTTTTTTGTGTCTTGGGAAACGTGCAGATGGCCTCGCTAACAAATCTGATGTTGGAAGGCAGTCAGTGCTTTAATGGCACCAATTATAACATCTGGAAACAGAGAATGTTGACCATTTTTTAATATAGGCATCTTGACCAGCTCGTTTTGGGCAAAGAGCTCAGTGCTGGTACATCTAGTGCCGATCAAGATAAATTTGATGATCAAAATCGAGAGGCTGTTATGCTTCTCAAACTCTCTGTGGCTGATGATCAGTTACCACAGATTCCTTCTGGCAAGACAGCTGCCAAAATCTCGCAACATTTAAAGGAACTGCATGAAACATCCGATAAGAGCAGAGCTTTCTTTCTAAAGAATCAGTTGTTCTCTATCATGATGGACGAACGTATGTCTTTACAGGAACATCTTAACAAGATTAAAGACATACGAGATCAGCTCGAAGCCATTGGTCAAACCATGGAGGAAGAAGATATGGTAGTCATCACTCTGAAAAGTCTACCAAAACCTTATCACTTCATAGAAACACTCAACATTACCTCCACTAATGTTGATTTGAAGTTTCGAGAGTTATGCACCAAACTCCTGCAGTAGGATCGTTGGAAACAGCAGTTTGGTAGTGGTGCTTCATCAGCCTCCTCAGAAAATGCTTTTGCTGCCAAATATGAGTCCTTTCAGAAGAAAGGTTCTTCTCAGTCCTCTGATCCTGCTAAGAAGAAAAATGTGTAATGTAATTACTGTCACAAGTTCGGCCACATGAAGAAAGATTGCCGACAGAGGATTGCTTCTGAACAGAAGAAGCAGGAAGGGTCTCATCAAAAAGCAAATGTTGCAGAACATTCCGAGCAGAAGGAATCTGCATTTTACGCCTTTATGGCTAAGAGGTACTCAGATCATGCCCCGTCCTCTGCCTGGTACATTGACTCTGGTTCATTGCATCATTTCTCTCACAGGCGTGATCGGTTCACTAACTTCTCACCTTCCAGTGATTCCGTGGTATTTGGCGGAGGTGAAAAGTACACAGTGGTTGGCAGAAGTACAGTTCAGATCCAGTCTGATGGGCACACACTCATCTCCCTGAATGTGTACTATGTTCCTGGTATGGAAATTAATCTGTTGTCTGTCAGCCATAATGAAGAACTCTCCTCAGCTCGATGTGGTGTTTAGTGGACACAAGTGCTCCAGTATTGACAGGGAACTCGTCTTACGATCGTTGTTGGCCTAGAGGATCATGGCCTATACAGGCTTCTTGACACTGGTGATTCTCCAGAAGTGGCTCTAGTAGCTCGTGTTTCTCCTATCGGCACTTTGTGGCATCAGAGATATGGGCATCTAAACATTCAGTATCTCTTTCAGCTATCTCGGGAGGGACTTGTGTCAGGGTTATTTGATATTCAGACTCAGCAATTGGGAGTGTGCGGCACCTGTCAAGCTGGCAAGAAACATCGGTCTCCATTTAAGAATGGAGAATCTTGGCGCACATCTAAGGTACTCTAGTTAATTCATGTTGATATTTGTGGTCCTATGAATACATCTTCAGTTACTGGTTGCAAATATTTTTTGCTTATTGTAGATGATTTCAGTGGAAAGATGTGGGTGTACTTTCTAAAACATAAATCTGATGTATTTAGTATCTTCAGAAGTTTAAGTCCATAGTTGAAAAAGAGTCTGGCTGTAATATCATAACTCTTAGGATAGATAACGGGGGGGAATTTTGTTCTTCTGCTTTCTCCAACTTCTGTGATACCCATGGCATCAAACGCCAGTTAACTACACCCAACACTCCTCAGCAGAACAGTGTTTTCGAATGTCGCAATCGTACGGTTGTTGAAATGGATCATTCCATGATACAACACAGGAGTGTTCCGAACAAATTTTGGGCTGAAGCAGTGTTTACTGTTGTCTATCTTCTTAATCGATCACCTACTCAGGCTGTTAAGGGGAAGACTCCAGAAGAGGTTTGGTCATGTCATAAGCCTAAGATCAGTCACCTCAAAGTGTTTGGATCGGTTGCATATGTTTGGATCCCAGCTGCTAAGCACTCTAAATTGGATTCCAAAAGACAGAAACTCATGATGACAGAGTACAATGATCACCACAAGGCCTATAAGCTAATAGATTTAGACATTGATTGTCTTATCTTTAGTCGGGACATAGTATTTGATGAAGATAGAGGGTTCTTTCAGTTCCCTCCTTCTGAGCATTGTTCTGAGGATCAACCTCACATTGTTCTTCTTCCATTAGTCCACCTGATGGGAGGGATTCAGTGTTTGATGATGCACTACCTGAGTTCCCTCTAGAAAATAATCCTCCTCTCACTACTCCTATTGTTCCTGAGCCTCCTCCACCTACTCCAGATATTAGTTCTTCTACTCTCTGGCCTAAATGGTGGGCTAAAACTATTGGTGATATCCAGGATAATGAGCTCCTTGAAGGTAGAACTTCTAGAAATAAGAGCAAACAGCAGCCTACAGTAAATTTTGCTATTTGAGCCTCGAACCTATTCAGAGGCTAAAGGTATACCTGAGTGGGAACAGGCTATGGAAGCTGAATTCCAGAGTCTTCAGAAGAATCACACTTGGACCCTTTCTGATCTTCCTACAGGGAAGAAGCCCATTAGCTGCAAATGGGTGTATAAAGTGAAATACAAAGTTGACGGAACCCTAGACAAGTATAAGGCTCGCCTTGTTTCTCAAGGGTTCTCATAGAAGGAAGGCATAGACTATGAGGAGACCTTTGCTCCTACAACCAAGATGAGTACCATACGAATCGTCATTGCCTTAGCAGCTCAGTTTAGTTGGAAAGTCCATCAGATGGATGTAAAGAGTGCTTTTCTAAATGGCGACTTACAGGAAGAAGTCCACATGACGCAGCCTCAGGGATTCAAGGTTGCCGGTCAAGAACAGAAAGTTTGTAGATTAGTCAAAGCACTCTATGGTCTAAAACAATCCCCTCGGGCTTGGTACATGAAAATTGATAAGTACCTAACAGATCATGGCTTTCAGCGGAGTCCACCTGATGCAAGCCTACATATCAAACATATTGGTGATGATATTCTGTTTTTGGTTGTCTATGTGGATGACCTTATCATTACTGGCAGTTCAGCACCTTTGATCCATGGGATCAAACATGTTTTGTGCAACACTTTTGATATGACAGATTTGGGACTTCTTCATCATTGTTTGGGGGTTGAAGTCTGGAAAAATGAGAATAAAATCTCTCTCTCAGTCCAAGCATGCCAGAAATCTTGTGGACATGTTCAGAATGCAGGATTGCAAACCTACCACGACTCCTATGGAACTAGGGCTCAAACTTTCAGCTCAGTCATCCTCACCACTTGTGGATGAAACTTTATTCAGGTAATTAGTGGGCAGCCTCATCTACGTTACTGCCACTAGAACTGATATCAGTTTTGCAGTGAGCTACATTTCACGCTTCATGTCAGCTCCTAAGGCTGATCATTGGATACTAGCAAAGCATGTGCTGCGTTATTTGAGTGGCACTCCTGATTATGGACTTCTGTACACTCGGATTTCAGATCCTACACTCAGTGGTTACACAGATTATGACTAGGCAGGTTCGGTTCATGACCGTAAATCTACAGCTGGGTATATGTTTAGTCTAGGATCCGGTGTTGTCACATGGACTAGTAAGAAGCAGCAGGTTGTGGCTCTCTCCTCGACAGAAGCAGAGTATCGGGGAGCGGTTAAGGCATCTTGTGAGGCAGTTTGGCTTCGACGTATGCTTGCGGATATGCATGTTTCCCAGGCAAATCCTACTCCCTTGTTCTGTTAGGGAGTGCTCAAACTCGCCAAGAATCCAATCTTCCATGAACGAACAAAGCATGTGGAAACCCATTGTCACTACATTCGACAGCTTATTGAAGACAAATCCATTCAGTTATTGTATGTTCCCACAACGGAGCAGCCAGTAGACATCTTCACCAAGCCCCTTGGTCCTGATAAGTTTGTAAAATTCAGAGGGTCTATAGGTGTTGTAAATAGATTGAGCATTAAGGGAGGGTATTAGAATAATGCTATTTTAGTGTTTAATGCTCATTTGTGATCTTATTAGCAGTTTCTTATTAGAAACTTGATGTTTCTATTTTCTTAGTAGAAACTTGTTGTTTCTATTTTCTTAGTAGAAACTTGTTGTTTCTGTAAATATAGTTGTATTATTTAGTGAGCTTCATTTCTCATTGTAAATCAATTCAATCCATTCATAGATTAAGGCCCGGGTGGTTGAAGAGTGGAGTTCTTTCAACGCTTTTTTGAGTCTTTGGGGAATGAACTGACTGAGGTAGTCAAAGAATCCAGGGTAAAAGTGCCAATCTATGAACCTTTCAATTCCACTTTCATAGCCCTAATACCAAAAAAGGAGGCCTCTTCGTCTTTTGAGGATTTCAGGCCAATATCATTATGTAGTTGCATCTACAAAATAATTGCAAAAGTAATTGCAGTCAGATTGAAACCGATCCTTTGAAGGAATATTTCAAAAGAACAATTTGGGTTCCTTAATGATAGACAGATTAATGAAGCAGGAGGAGTGGCTCAAGAAACTATTCACAGCATAATAAAAAAAAAAAAGTAGAAGAAGAGGTGCTATAGTGAAAATAGACCTATCTAAAGCATACGATCGTATCAATTGGTTGTACATACGAATGTTGTTGACTCATTTGGGATTCAACATTGGATTCATAAATTGGGTCATGGGATGTTTGAATAAAATTAGTTTTTCTATCTTGATCAATGGGGCAGCTACACCTTTCTTCCAGAGTCAAAGAGGATTGCGACAAGGATGCCCTCTCTCTCCCCTTCTCTTTCTTCTAGTTGCAGAAGGTCTCAGTGAAATGATACTAGAAGCTAGGAGAAGAGGAGACATAAAAGGAATAGAAGTGGTAGTCAATTTATATATAACCCACTTGTTGTTCGTGGATGACATTCTTCTCTTCAGTAATGGAAGCAGGAATGAAACAAAGGCCTTAAAACTTATTCTAGAGTTGTTTCTCAAAGCTATGGGAATGTGCATTAATAAAGAAAAATCATCATTGATATTGGAAGGCTTCACAAGGATGGAAACTAGGAATATTGCAGAGGATTTAATGTTTGAGGAAAAGAAATTGGATGACAGTTTCAAATACCTAGGGTTCCAATTAAAGCCTGACTCGTATAGGAACCATGACTGGTATTGGCTGGTGGCCAAAATTGAAAACAGGATAAAACATTGGAGTTTCAAATGGTTATCCAGCGGGAAGATTAGTCCTAATCAAATCTGTAGTAATGGCAATACCAGTATATTGGGTGGCACTTTCCTGGGTACCAAAAGGAATTTTGGAAAGAGTGAGGAAATTATGTAGCAGATTTTTGTGGGCTGGTTCAAAAGAGGACTCGGTACTCCCCTATGTGGCATGGGACAAGGTGGCTAGGCCGAAGGAGTGGGGAGGGTGGGGAATCAAAGATCTCACAGCCTTCAGACCATCTTTAGCAGCAAAGTTGGGATGGAGGTTATTAACGAAGGAAAATCTGTAGACAATGGTAGTAAAAAGAAAGTATATTGACCCCACCCCTCTAGATGAATGGATCAGGAAGTCGGATAAGAAAAATGCACAAGCGTCAATAGTTTGGAAAGCAACTCTAGACTCAATCAAAATTATTGAGTAAGGACTCTCCTGGCAGGTGGGAAATGGAAAGCAAGAGTAGGCAAGGATCCATGGGTGGGATGCAATGAAGGCTTTTCCCTATCCCCGGCATCATCAATCAATTGGAATCAAGAGGGATTCATCACTTGAACCAGATTGAGAAAGTCGGGCAATCGACGATTTGGGGCCAAGCATGGTTATCTGAAGGAGATCTAAACCTTGATCAGCAATGGGCGGAGGAGTGGCAGCACTTCATCAGGGAACTGTCAAGATCAAATGTACGACTCAGAGACAGACCAGATAGGTTGAGGTGGGTATATGCCCCAACAGGGAATTATTCTCCAAAATATGGATACAACTTTCTTATGTCTAAGAAGGGATGGGGGAATCCGGAGTGGTGGGTGAAACATATCTGGAAACTTAAATGTCCAGCAAAAGCAAGAATGTTTTTCTGGTGCATCCTTCAGAATAAAGTTCCAACATGGGATAATCTCCATAAGAGATCCAAGGTGGGACCGGGCTGGTGTTCCTTGTGCAAAAAAGATGAAGAATCAATACAACATTTATTCCTTAAGTGCCCCTTCAACAGAGCAGTGTGGCTAGAATCAGGGAGGTTGTTAAAGAAAGTTCAGAGATGGGATGGTGGAGACCTTAGGGAGGTATGGAAAAATTGGTGGAAGGATTCTCAGGAGGAAAACATGCGTAACTTACCTCTTATAATAGCTTGGGGTACCTGGTTGGCCCGAAACCGAAGCATCTTCAAGGATTAGGCTCCTTCCTTTGAGCACATTGCTATTGAATGTGTTGCCATTTATGAGAGTATCCCTGAACCAATCCAGAAAACAAACATTAGAGGGATAAGGGAGGAGCAGATAAGGGGAAACACTCCCTGGGCTTATTTCAACGGGGCATCCGATCAAAGGAATAGGTGTGGGGCAGGCATGGTGATTCACTTGACTGCACAAAGAAGCTTAAAGGCCTCGGTGGGGCTAGGCGAAGGAACAAATAATTATGTTGAACTTCAAACTTTAAAACTCCTTCTATGCTGGCTCACACACCTGGGAATTACTTCGGTTCAAATTTTTGGTGATTCTCTAAATGTCATCAAATGGTTCAATGGAGAGAGCAGATGTCAAAACTATATTCTATCTCCTTTGTTAGAAGAAGCCATAAATCTCAAACAGCTTTTTTAATTCTATTATTGTATGTCACATTTACAGGGAACGGAACAATGCAGCAGACCACCTTTTAAGGAGGGTGTGCAACAGGCTCTAGACCGTTGGCACATAGAAGAAGCAGAAAATGAAGAGATTCGTGTGTTGGATCAACCTCCTTTTGAGACTTAAAGAATTTCAGAGTCGATGCTACATCAATTTTTTTTTTTTTTGCTCAGCACTCAACTTTGTTTTTGTATTTGGATACTATGGTGGACACTCAGACTTATTTAAAAATGTTTTAGTTTTTTGCTTTGAACAAAGACAAAAACGTTAGAATTTTGTTTTGAATGTTGCTGATCCTATTCCTGTTTGGGTTGTTTTCCTCATAGAGAAGGCCCGGGAAATGGAATCAATGACCAGCTCAGATAAAACTCTCTGTTTAGATGATAAACATATAGTATTCAGAATGTTTAAGTGCATATACTATGTAACTTTTTATTGCCTTAATAGAAAGTTCGATTTTTTCTTTGGAAAAAAATAAGAATATTTCTAATATAAATAATATAAATAATAACTATAAATTATTTTATCATATATATTAAATTATTTCTAATATAAAAAATATAAGTAATATCTATAAATTATTTTATCATATATATTAAAATAATGATTCATCATATGTAACCATCATATTTTAAAATTTCATATTAAAATTTAATAATTAATACTTATAATAAACTCATTTTCCAAGTATTTATATATATATATATATATATATATATATGAAATCACGTTTTTGGTAAGAGAGACGCTCATCGGGAGAGACGGAGCATTGCGGGGGAAAGCACAGAACGAGGGTTTGGAACAACAGGGGATTGTTGGTTACCATGGAAGGGCGAGGAGGGGGGAGTTCTACTCCCTCCTACAGCCACGTAGTGGCGAACAGAAACAAGGAAGCAGGCTCGAATCGCTTCAAAAAGCCAATGGAGGCAGGAACGGAGAGGATCAGCACAGAAAAGCCGGAAAACAACAGTTCTCATGAGCAGGAAAAGAATCATGAGGAAGTTAGAGGAGAGAAGAGAATAGAAAGCAGCAGTCAGAAAGCTGAGAACAGGAGTGTGACAGGACTCTGCAAACCTAGGTTAGCCATTAAACCTCGGGTTGTTTTAAATAATCCAGCGCTACAGGAGCACAGGGATCACATGGTAGCATATGCAGTTATATGTAAATTTATGGGGATATGACCAACGGAGAAAGAGTCGCAGGTATGGATAAGAAACCAATGGAAACCTAAGGGGGAAATAACCCTCCACCTTGGGTCCAAGGGTTTCTTCACAGTGGTATTCACAAACCTAGAGGACAAAGACAGAGTGTTCGAAGGAGGACCATACTTCTATGCGGCGGCTGGCCTCTACATGCGACCATGGGTGATGAATTTTGTCCCGGAACGAGAAACATTCACATCAGTACCAGTATGGATACGACTCTACTCCCTACCTTTAGATTACTGGCTGTCTAAATCCTTAAAGGCTATAAGCAACAAATTAGGTCATTTTTAAAAATTTCAGAGGTGACTCTACGAGGAGAATACCTCCTTTTCACACACGTGTAGAAATGGACCTATCAGGAGCACTTCCGGATGAAATCATTCTATAAGTTTATGATGAAAAATGGGTGCAGGCGGTCGACTATGAATATGTCCCATTCAGATGCCGCAAATGTCATGAGCATGGGCACCTCATCAGAGATTTCCCTTTAAACAAACTAGAGGACAATATGAAAAACAACAAAGGCAAAGACCCCGAAGGCTTTACTAAGACGGAAGGCAAAGGGAAAGGAGGAAAAAAGTACCAAAGGAAAACTAGCGAGGATAAACACTCAAGTCATAACAGTGTCAGGATTTTAGAAGAAGATGATGAGAACAATGCAATGAACCAAGCATCGGAGGATAATCCTGCAGAGAAGGAAAAAGATGCCAGCATGGAGGATGTACCTGAGAATAGAAAACTAAAGGAAGATATGCTAAACATCATGGAACTTGGCAGGGACCATGAGATGACCCCAAGTGAAGTGGGAACAGAGGACCACGAACTACAGGAGATTCTTGAGAGGGAGAACCTCGATCTAGAAAAGTTCTTGGAGCAGGGAACCACCAAAGGGGTTGATTCTCTACCACAAGAGGAGTTTGACAGAGTACAACAGCTCTTCCTCTGGAGATCTCAAGCAAAGGGTTCTGGAATCAAAAGAAACCATGACAGCCAGGAAAATAGAGGGGTTAAAACGATGGAGGCAACATCAGGACACACTTCCAAGAACCCAGGCAGGAAAAGAGGAAGGAAAAGACAGAATGAGCTGCTGACAGAGTGTGGGACACTCATGATTAACTCAAGTAAAATGAAATAATTTACTAGTGACTCATTTACAAATCTTTCATAATGAAACTCACAACCTGGAACATTAGGGGTCTAGGAAGCAAAAGGAAACAAAGAAATCTTAGCAATAGAATAAAAGAAGAAAAACCAAACATGGTGTTTATCCAGGAGACAAAATGTTCAATAGATAAAATCAGAGAGATACATAGAAAATGGCTCATTAAGTATGAGTATCTAGAAGTTAAAGCAGACAACACGGCAGGCAGGATTCTCACTCTCTGGAATCCTGGACGCTGAGGCATCCAGGAACTACCTTTCAATGGTGATCCAACCTTTGGGCGATAAGGAAATATATATGATCACAAATGTCTACGGTCCTCAAAAACTAGAAGACAAACTCAGGCTTCTCACCTCACTGGAGGAGTTGAGAGGGAGACATCCTATTATGCCCTGGATTATGGGAGGGGATTTTAATATGATCAGATCTCTTACAGAAAAGAAAAAAAAAAATGGGGACCAAAACACTAGGTAAAGACTCCATTGCCTTCCAGAACTTCCTAATGTTGGGTTGTGTTATATTCTTTCCACGACTAGCCTACGTAGTTAACGAGGGGTTAGAAGGGGGGGGGGGGGTTACAGGGGATTTGAGGTGTACCCGTAACCTCACTTTATGGGGTTCAGGGCAGTGCCCCGAAAAATTTTGGTTTTGGACCCTATGTTAGGATGGGCGGACCCACCTATGGTTTTGTGCACGATTTTCGCACATGTTTTTTGTATGCGGTGGTTTTCGGTCCATGGTTTTAGACGTGATGGTTTTTTGATCCATGGTATTAGATGCTTTGGCATGTATAAATATATATTGTAACATTGAAAGGAAAATAATGAAAAATCAAGCTAGTAGTCCCAGTTTTGGGATCCAGGGAAAAATCTTTGTGTATATGTGTTTTATGTGTTATGCTTTCGCATTGTTTATTTTCTGTGTTTTAGAATTTGTATGCCGATAATTTTTGTACGGGGTTAAAACCTACATTTGGTATCAAAGCAGTTTTGGCTTCAAGGGGACACCTTTGTTGTTGAGGGGTTTTGCTCGGGCCTGTGGTAGACCCTGTTCAGTGGAAGATCTACGAGATCGATTCTGGTGGTGAAAGAAGATGGCGAGCAGTGGAAAGATAGAGATCGATAAATTTAATGGTCAGAGTTTTGAGTTGTGGAAACTCAAGATGGAAGATCTGTTGGTGGATAAAGCTCAGTGGATCGCAGAAGATATTGGTACTAAACCAACGGGAGTGTCCGATGAAGAATGGAAGAAGTTGGATCAGAAGGCAAAGAGCACAATACGATTGTGTGTCTCAGATTTAGTATTGTTGAATATATCAGGGGAAGCTACGGCGAAGGCTTTGTGGAACAAGTTAGGCACTTTGTACCAATCTAAGTCTCTGGTGAATAAACTGTTCCTGCGGAAAAAACTGTATAACCTAAGGATGAAATATGGAGACTCGGTGACAGAGCATTTGAACGCATTTAATACTGTGGTAAGTCAGTTAGCATCTGTTGATATTAAAATTTCAGATGAAGATAAGTGCATCAGTTTGTTGTGTTCTCTACCAGATTCGTGGGATAGTCTGGGTATTGCAGTAGGTAGCAATGCAACTGCCTTGCAGTTTGATGAAATAGTCTCATCCTTGCTGACGGAGGAGATGAGACGGAAAAATATGGAGACCCAGAATGGTGATGCATTGTCTGTACGAGGATGGTCCCAGAACAGATACAAAAATAAGCCATCGAGTGGGAGATCTAAATCTCCAGGAAAACCTGTAAAGGTGGTGTGCTGGAAATGCGGAAAGGAAGGGCACTACAAAAGGGATTGTAAATCTAAAGCTCCTGATAAAAGACAGGGATCTGATGATGCTCCTTCTGCATAAGCAAAAACCACCTCAGATGAAAGTGGGGATGTGTACTTGGCTTTTTCAAGTACACATGTAGATCATGAGGCATAGTTGATTGACTCAGGTGCATCCTTTCACTTCACTCCCCATAGAGAGTGGTTCTGCGAGTATGAGAAATACGATGGTGGTGACGTCTTCTTAGGGGATGATAGGAAGGCTAGAATCATTGGTCGCGGAAAAGTAAAGTTGAAGTTGGAAGGTGGAAGGGTTAGAATGCTTCCACGTGTTCTACATATTCTTGCATTAGCCAAAAATCTGATTTCTGTAAGCAAGCTGGATGATGCAGGTGTAAAAACAGTGTTCGAGAAGGATACCTGCAAAATAGTTTAGGGAGCACTGGTATTGATGCGAGGAGTTCGGATTGGAATTTTGTACAAGCTGCAAAGTAGCATTGTTATTTATGGGTGCAATAGTTCTATGGTCCCTGAAAGCAGAGCAGAAAATCTAGTGGTCTCTGGAGAGAATACCATGTTGTGGCATCAAAGGCTTGGACATATTGGAGAGAAAGACCTTCGAATACTTCATGGTAAAGGTATGGTAGAAGGTATGAGTAATAGCTCTCTGGATTTTGATTTCTGTGAAAATTGTGTATATGGGAAGCATAATCGGGTGAGTTTTCCCTCTGGTGCTAAGAGGGCGAAACAGATAATAGAGCTTATGCACAGTGATGTGTTTGGACCTGTGAAGGTTCCATCACTGGGTAAGTTGTGTACTATGTATCATTTATAGATGACTTCTCAAGGAATACATGGATATATTTCTTTAAGAAGAAATCTAAAGTTTTTGACAGGTTTAAAGAATTGAAGGCTCTGGTGGAAAACCGAACAGAGAAGAAAATAAAGGTGCCGAGGAAAGATAATGGTGGAGATTTTTGCAGCAAGGAATTTAAAGAATTTTGTAAGAAGTGTGGTATAGCACAATAAAAGCCTACTCCATATACACCTCAGCAAAATGGAGTTGCAGAAAGAATTAATAAGACGTTGATGGAAAGAGCAAGATGCATGCTCAGTGGTGCTAGGTTAGGACAGGAATTATGGGCAGAAGCGGTGGATACTGCATGTTACCTGGTCAACAAGTCTCATCAGCGTTGGAGGATAAGACTCCACAAGAGGTATGGACTGGTAAGAAACTCTCCCTTTCACATCTAAGGGTATTTGGATGTGATGCATATGTACATGTTCCAAAGGAGAAACGAACCAAGCTGGATAGTAAATCTGAAAAGTGCATCTTTATTGGGTATAAGGATGGTTTAAAGGGTTATAAGCTTTGGAACCCAGTCACACGGAAGGTTGTGTACAGCCGAGATGTGGTGTTCAGAGAAGTAAAAGATGTTATTAAACATGAAGTCCAACCAAAGGAACCTGGGAAGATGGAGTTTGAGCTTAAGGAGGAAGAATCAGACTCTACAACAGAGAAGGAATCAGAAGATAAAAAGCCGTAAACTCTGAGTGTGAGAAGATCAGTTCAAGAAAGAAGGCAGCCAGAAAGGTATAGTCCATCTGCTTTCTATTCAATTTTTTCTTTATCTATTACTTACAATGATCCCAGAACTGTGAAAGAAACAGTGGATTCAGAGGATGGAAAACTCTGAAAATAGGCCATGGTTGATGAAATGGCATCTTTGCACAAAAATGAGGCTTGGGATCTAGTGGAGTTGCCCGCTGGAAGGAAACCCATTGGCAGCAAATGGGTGTTCAAGAAGAAGACAAATGCAGAAGGAAAAGTGGAGAAATACAAAGCTCGGTTGGTAGAAAAAAGTTATTCCCAAGTGCCGGGAATTGATTTTTGGTGATTACTTTTATCTGATGTTGTTGCTTTTGATTTCGAGGTAGAACAGATGGATGTGAAGACAGTATTTCTTCACGGGTATCTGGAAGAAGAAATATACATGAAGCAACCTGAAGGCTTTGCGGTGAAGGGTAAGAAAGAACTGATACGCAAGTTAAAGAAGTCTTTGTATGGGTTAAAACAGTCACTAAGGATGTGGTATCAGAAATTTGATACATTTATAGGAGGACTTGGCTTCACCAGAAGCAAAGCAGATCATTGTGTGTATTTTAAATTAATTGGTGACCGTGTTATTTATCTGGTCTTGTATGTGGATGATATGTTGTTGGTTGAAAATGACAAAGAAATTATCCAAGATTTGAAGACCCAATTATCCTCCAAATTCGACATGAAAGATCTTGGTGCTGCAAACTATATTTTGAGCATGGAAATTAAAAGAGATCGGGCAAAGAGGAAGCTCTGGTTAAACCAGAGGAAGCATGTCGAGACAATACTACAGAGGTTTAATATGCAGGATAGTAAACTGGTGAAGGTTCCTATTCCTGTAGGTGTGAGGTTATCTGCTAAACAGTGTCCCAAGACACAAGAAGAGGAAGAGAACATGTCGCTTGTTCCATATGCAAGTGCAGTCGATAGCCTGATGTATGCAATGGTCTGTACTAGACCAACCATTGCACATGTAGTGGGAGTATTGAGTAGGTTTATGTCAAAACCAGGGAAAGATTATTGGACAGTAGTGAAGCGGGTTTTCAGGTATTTGCGTGGCACTAGTGATTATGGTTTGTGCTACCAAGGAAGACCAGGATTGGACAGAGTGTTGGATATTCATGGCTTTGTTGATGGTGAATGGGCTGGAGATCTGGATGAGAGAAGATCTACAAGTGGGTATGTGTTTAACCTATTTGGAGGTGTAGTCAGTTGGATGAGTAAGAAACAAACTGTAGTGGAACTATCAACTACAGAGGCAGAATATATGGCAGCCACTCATGCAAGCAAGGAAGCAGTTTGGTTGCAGAGAATGTGTTCAAATATGGGGTTAGTACAGGGAGCTATAAGGATACACTCTGACAGCCAAAGTGCAATTTCCTTGGCAAAGAACCCTGCATATAATTCATAGACAAAGCACATTGATGTTCAATATCACTTTGTGAGGGATATGATAGAAAACAAAAAGGTGTTGCCGGTAAAGGTGAACACTTTGAAGAATACTGCAGATGCATTGACAAAATCTGTGAGCTCTGAGAAGTTCTCTTGGTGTAGAGAGACAATGGATGTTTCAGGGCTGGAAAAATGACTAAGCTCTCTTGTGGCCCCCTGTGGAAAGAAAACAACAAGTGGGAGAATGTTGGGTTGTGTTATATTCTTTCCACGACTAGCCCACTTAGTTAACCGGGGTTTAGAAAGGGAGGTCACAAGGGATTTGAAGTGTACCCGTAATCCAACATTATGGGGTTTTTGGACCCTATGTTAGGATGGGTGGACCCACCTATGGTTTTGTGCATGATTTTTGAACATGTTTTTTGGATGTGATGGTTTTCGGTCCATGGTTTTGGACGTGATGGTTTTTCGGTCCATGGTTTTGGACGTGATGGTTTTTCGGTCCATGGTATTGGATGCTTCGGCATGTATAAATATGTATTGTAACATTGAAAGGAAAATAATGAAAAATCAAGCTGGTAGTCCCGGTTTTGGGATCCAGGGGAAAATCTCTGTGTATATGTGTTTTATGTGTCATGCTCTCGCATTGTTTATTTTCTGTGTTTTAGAATTCGTATGCAGGTCATTTCTGTACGAGGTTAAAACCTACACCTAATCGATATGACGCTAGTGGATACAGAGACAATAAATGGTACTTTCACATGGAACAATAAGAGGGGAGGGGCTTCTCAAGTTGCCTCTAAACTAGATAGATTTATAATCTCGGAGGACCTCTTTCTCACTGGCCCTGACTTGACTGCATCAATCCTTCCTTTTGGAGGCTCAGATCACTGGCCTATCCAACTTGAAGCTTCTTTTATAGGTACTCCGAGGAACAGACCTTTCAGGTTTGAAAATGTCTGGCTCACTCACCCTGACTTCATTAGTAATATTGGTAAATGGTGGGTGGAATATTTTCCCGTTCAAGGCACTAATATGTTTCTCCTACAACAGAGACTGAAACACATCAAACTCAGGCTTAAAGAATGGAACAAAAAGGAGTTTGGCAATATTTTCAAAGCTAAAAGAGAGGTTGAACAGAAACTACAAGGAATCAATCAGATCCTTATCACAGATGGCTTTACCGAGGAAAGAAAAAAGCAAGCTGACACTCTGCAACAGGAATGGGATGACAGATGCCAGCAAGAGGAGATCTTCTGGAGGCAAAAATCGAGAGTGTAATGGCTTAAAGAAGGGGACCGAAACACCAAGTTTTTTCACAAGTCAACCATGGATCACAGGGCACATAACAAGATTTCAAAACTTAGAGACACTCAAGGGAAAGAGCTCAGCACCCACAAAGAAATGGAATGTGCTCTAGTACAACATTTCCAAAGCATAGCAGAGGAGCCGCTCATAGACAAATCACAATTTATCAACAAATTCACAAAGTATATTCCAAAGCTTGTAACCAGGGAAGACAATTACAATCTTAACAAGCCAGTGACTGAAGAGGAAGTTACTGAAGTTATTAAAGAAATGCAAAATGGGAAAGCTCCAGGACCAGATGGGTTCAATGTTGACTTCTTCAAAGCATGCTGGGAAATAGTCAAACAAGATATCCTTGAAGTTGTGGAGGACTCGAGAAGATCCAAAACCGTTTTGAGGGCACTTAATACTTCTTTCATAGCTTTGATTCCAAAGGAGGAAAAATCTATGACACCAAACAGATTTAGACCCATAGCTTTATGCAATGTGGTGTACAAAATTATTTCCAAAGTAATTGCAAACAGACTCAAGCCCCTACTTCCAACACTTGTGTCTGAGGAGCAAACTGGTTATGTGGAAGGAAGGCAGATTCTAAACAACATAATTCAAGCTCATGAGGTGGTTCATTCTCTGAAGAGCAATAAGCAAGCGGGGATGATCATACAGCTTGACCTAGCGAAAGCTTATGACAAGCTCAACTGGTCATACATAAGGGAAGTATTAATAGCATACGGCTTCGACCACAATTGGATAAGATGGATAATGGCCCTGGTTAGTACAGCGAAGTTTTCAATCCTACTTAATGGCTCTCCATCCAGAACCTTTACGCATTCGAGAGGCCTCCAACAAAGAGATCTGCTCTCCCCCTTCCTCTTTATTCTCATGATGGAAGGATTAGGCAGAGCCATTAAATCCGCCAACATAGAAGAAAGAATTCAAGGTCTCAAACTCACCCCAAATGGGGATGCCTGGACTCATCAACAATTTGTGGATGACACTATGTTGCAGGGTACACCCACAGTCAAGGAAGCTAAAGCGTTCAAACAAATCTTAAACGACTTTTCTATGGCCGCTGGTACAAAGGTAAGCCTCACCAAATCAAAAATTTTCTTTTTTAATACTGACATTGCTATTCAGAGAAACCTCTCCAGAATTCTCAGCTTTCAAAGAGATCAGCTACCATCCAAATATCTGGGAATACCTCTCACTGATAAACCTCTGAGCAAGGAAGTTTGGGAGCCAGTGACTAATAGACTGCAGGATAAAATCAGGAAATGGACAAGCAGGTCTTTGAATTTAGCTGGACGACTAGTGCTTACAAAGGTTGTCCTGCAAACTATTCCCACCTTCATGTTTTCAGCTCTTCCTGCTCCTAAAGGAGTTTTGCAACTCATCAGAAATATTCAAAGAGATTTTCTTTGGGGCAAAGGGGAAGAGAAAAAGAAATGGGCTTTGGTAGCTTGGGAAAAGCTATGTAAACCTAAGAACCATGGGGGTCTGGGACTTCATGACCCTGAAACCCTTAGCAAAGTCTTGGGGGCAAAACTTTGGTGGAGATGGCTAAAGGAGTCGGAAACCCCATGGGCCAAGCTCTGGAAACAGAAGTATGCAAACAATTGGCAAGAAAGGGATCATATTCAGATGTCTGGGCACATCAAAGGCTCCCACATTTGGAACAATGCTTGGGAGAATAGAGCCATAGTTCAGAAGCACAGTTTCTGGGAGATCAAAGATGGAAACCTAGCATTGTTTTGGGAATATAACTGGCAGCAGAAACCTAACCTGTGTAGAGAAGAATTAGCTAATCTTAAGGATGACACTGTCAATAAAAGTTTACTTAGGGTAAGTGATTTCTGGGATCAAACAAGATACAAGGATAAATGGAGAACATGGAAGAACCTGGGATACAGTGAAGAAACCCCTTTGAAGGCCCAAACAGAAGCTCTTGCAGTGATCTTGGAACAAAGGAAGATATTAACATCTACATTCTCTGACCAACTAAGATGGGGAGGAAACAATGAAGGCAACTTCAACCTCAAAGAAACCAAAAGAATTCCCATTAGGCTTGACTTTCCAGACCCTAATAAGATATGGAAGGACATATGGCAAAACTCGCACTGAATGGAAAATAAATTGTTCATGTGGTTGGCGCATCATAAAAAAATTCCTACTTGGGAGAATCTTTGGAAAAGAGGTCTAGTTGGTCTTTCTAGATGCCAGTTGTGTGGTCTACAAGAAGAAATGATGGATCACCTACTCAACATCTACTCATTCACCTCTACCTTGTGGAATTGGGTAGCCTCAATATTCAAGCAAACTAACAGGGACGAATCCAGCATTACTAGCACTTTAAAGAATTGGCGAAAATATTTCTCAGAAAATGAAATAGTCAACAAAGCATGGACTCTAATTCTAGGTTTCTTGATCTGGGATGTCTAGAAAGAACACAATAACAGGATTTTCAAGAACAGAATTGGCTCGACACAAAGCATCATAGATCAGATTATAAGACAACTCAAAGAAACTGTAAGTACCTGTCTTAAGCAACCCCCCGAAAACCCTCCTCTAAACAAGGATGCACATATACTTGTGCAATTGGGTCTCCAGTTGCTGATCCCCCAGGGCATAAGCAAGAACACAAGCTATACAACAGCGGGTAAGGATTTCTGGCAACCTCCTCCACATGGTTTTCTGAAATTCAATATAGATGGAGCCTCTAAAGGAAACCCTGGAGTGGTTGGTTATGGCGGAGTCATAAGAGATGAGCAGGGATACATACAAATCATCTTTCACAGTCATTTGGGGAATGCCACTAACAATATGGCGGAACTCATGGCCTTAGAGCAATGCCTAGAAATATTGATTGAGTCAGATTTACACAATGCTATTGTAGAAGCAGACTCTGAACTGATAATTAACTCGGTCAAGAAGATATGCAATGGTACAGCACTAGAAAAAGTGTCAAAACACTGGCGGTTATTGTAGGTCTATCAACGCATTCAATCCCACCTGAGAGCCCTAAGAACACTCCAATTTGTTCACATTCGCAGAACAACTAACAGGTTAGCGGATCGTCTGGCGAACGAAGGAGTACTATGTTCAAAAAACAATAGAAGATATGCCTGGATGAGGATGCCATTAGGGCAATTGCGTGAGGACTACCACAGGCAAGCTATCGAAGACAGGGAGCACTTTCAAAGAATGAGAAATGAACAGAGAGAAGACCAATGGAAACAGCAGGTAGTGGACCAATCACAGGGCAGAAGAAAGTGATAAATTGCGGGCAGGTTGGCAGGTGGCTAACCAAAGATTGCCCTGAAATCCTTCATCCTATGCATTTCGGGCGAAAAAATGCACGAAGGTTAATCTTCCAAACGGACCCAAACTATTATAAAGCGGTGGCCTATTTAATTTTTGGGTCCGTAAGAAACGGTAAAAAGTGGGCAAGTTGACGAGATCTCGTAAGAAATCCTTCATCCCATGGATTTCGGGCGGAAATCTGCACGAGAAATAATTCCCCAAACGGACCCGAAAAATTATTGTGTGGTGGCTTATAAACTTTTCGGGTCCGTAAGACAGGTTAAAAAGTGGGCTTGTTGGCGGGATCGCTTTGGTAATCCCCCATCCTATGGATTTTGGGCGGAGAAAATGATCAACAATTAATTCGTCATTCAGACCCGAAATAGTTTAGTGCAACGGCTTATATTCTCTTCGGGTCTGCAAGAAAGGTTAAAGTGCGGGCGAGGTTTAGGCCTGAAATCAATTCAGGGACATTAGATCTTCAAGGGTGAGATCGCACGGTCATTGAGTTTGATAGTTAATCGAAAGTTAAGGATGTTGCTTGGGTCCATTGTGGCATAGGTTTGGGCCTTTGGTTCAGTGGGCCCGCTTTCAAGGGTCAATAGGCAGGTTTTTTAGGCCGACGGTCATACATCGCGAACTATTTGGGTTTAGTTTGGATTCTTTGCCCTCTTTGTATAGTGGTTTGTCTTGTCCTTGTTTCTTTTGTAGCCTTAATTGGAATTCGATTCGAGGTTCTGCGATCCTAATTGTCTGTTGAAGTTTTACAAAGCTAGGTTTTGCCCTACTCAGCTCCGTTAAATAAGTGTACAATATGTATTTTGTTTAGATTAATGGAAGGTTCCACACTTATTTGATCAAAATATATATATATATCACATTAAAAAATTAAATTTAATAAAAAAAATATCAAATATAGAAATTTTAAAAATTAGAAATTAAAATATATTTTACTTATATAAATATCAATAATATTATTAAAAACTAGTATAGATCTATGTTAACTTTGGATTTACCATAAGTTTTAATTTACCAAGTTTCTAAAAGAAATCAAATATGTCAAGATGCAAATTTTTTATTAGGTTCCGTAATATATATATATATACATATCTTGAAATAATTGATCTCTTTGGATGCTTAATAAATTCGAAATTAAAATGAATCTAAATTGGTTAATAAGAAAAAAAACCATTAATAATCCAAAGATCATTTTTTTGTAAGCTTGGTGGTACTCCTTTTTCTATTAATTTTTATAACCAGATAATCAGATATGGTTTTCAAAATAAAGTTGGTGGCCTCAACCTGCCCACAGGAAACCAGGTTTGTTGCCCACCTATCCGCATCAAAAGTTGTCCAAAATTTAAGCAGTTTAATTCTTATCATTCAGACTGCATTTGCTACTTTATCTACTATGTGCTTCATACTTAAAAAGTAAATGTTAATCGACATAATAACAAAATATTTCGAGTTGGACTTCTGCTTCATTCATCTGAGGAATCTACAAGCGTCGGGTCTTTTGCACTTGGCCCAAGTGCTTCACTCTATAACAATGTTTGGAGCTGTTGCTCCATTCTCTTCAGGCAGAGATTGTTATGATATTGTTGCATTTGAACTAACTGTATCTCCTTCTAGAGATCTTTTAGGCTTGGTTTTGCTTGTTTTTCCACCAATGGCTCTTCTCTATCCTTGTAAGTTGCCATTACTTTAGCCAAAAGGTTTTTTATTACCCAATATTGTTGGATGGTCTGCCTAAACAATGTTTGGCAACCTCGGGTATGGCCTGGATCCTGAATTATAGGCTCCCATTCTGCTGCATGAATTTCTTCGTTTTCTATATTGGCATTTAACTCCCCTTCCCATTCAACTATGACTGCTTTTACTTCAGTCGGGGTTCCTACATAGTAGGCATTGATTAGATTCTGCATACTTTCCTGTCCTGTTTTTCTACCCCTTTTCCTCGATGGTTTGCTTGTTGATGTCTCCGGGCCTTTCATTTTCTAATCAGTCTTTTTTCTTGTTCTTCTGCTCCCTTTTCGTCCCTGTTGTTTGCCTTCCTTTACCATCTTTGTCTTCTCTTTGTTCTTACAGTCCCTGCACTCTTGTGCCCTTGCTTGATTCAAGTTCTGGTGCGTCGGGGCCTGATGAACACTGGATTTTATACTACCTATAATGTGAACCAGTAGTAAAACATTAAAATCTGGAATAATTTTGTCCTTAGTATTCTTACTTTGTTTAATGATCTGTGTTTTGGCCTTTTCTCTTCCAATTTTTTCTCTATTCTTCCCATCACTATCAATTTGAAACCCCTTCGTTGCATTCTCAATCCTCGTCTCTATGCCCCCTTTGTTTCTCATTCCCAATAAGGATCCCAGGTAACCCCCTCCACGCTCATGGTCTAGCGGGCTAGAGATTCACTGTCTTCAGGGTAGTTGAACTTTGTCGGCCATTCCGCCACTGGGACAGACCTCCCTTGGTTGTTTTGTCAGTTCCAGTGTCTATCCTTCTCCCCTCCTCAATCCAAGGGGTAGCAGCGCCCTCAACATCTCACAGAGGCCTCCAGTGCTTTCGTCTTCTCAATTCTGTGGCGGTTCCTACAAGCAGGCAGTCTATAGTTTTCTTCAAGTTCTGTTTTCCCCTTGGGCCTCTTACAACGCCCTTTTTTCCCTACCCACCACAACAAGATAGCCATCCCTTTATACCATAAGATTATCCTCAAGAAATTATGGAGGGAAAAGCTTAAAATATTGCTACTTTCAGCATCTATATGGCCCAACAGTCTTGTTCTTCCCCAGGACCAGTCGGTCATCTTACGGGGTTTGATTTTTCCTTCCCACCCTTCCCAGAAAGCTATCAGGTCAAACCCATTCTGGGTTAATAGACAATTATCCTTAAATACTCTAAATTTTCCATTCCTTCTCTCAACTGGGAGGCGAGTAACACAGAGCCAACATTTTTCTAGAGTATTCATTACTTTTCTTCTTAAATTCCAAATTCTTCTCAAATTCCATGGCATTGTTACCCTATGAACACAGGGGGAGGTTGTAAGTACATACCAAGTGTTCTTTACGAATTTCATTCGCTGGTCATCATGCTTCACCTCTCAGCGTTCACCAGCTTCGCCTGCTCGTTCTTCCTCCGCTACCTGCATGCAATTGTCCTTCACCCTTACCACATTTTTCCTTAACTTACTCTCCCACCTACCTATCCTCATTATCGAGGTACCCTCCACTTGCCTTGTTGCATTGTCTGCCTCCCTTGCCTTCGTGTGTAAGTCTCGATCTAAGTGCCCAGTTGCCATTTATTGTCCTCCATCATCTCCTTTCCATTTCCAGCTGCTCTTGTCGTCTTAGATTTTCTGTTTCCCTTAGACAGCGTGTCTGCCCTCCTACCCTCTGTCTTGTCTTGCTTACCTCTGCCCTCCATTGCCCTCCACACCCCGATCGGGGATTTTGTCCTTATTCCCTGTCTTTTCTCAAAATATCCATGAAGCTATTCATTCCTTCTGTTCAACTTATATCTTGCCGCGGTATATCTAGATTGCTTCCGGGTTTGCCACATCCCCAGTTGCCACATTCCCCGATCTTCGGACATGTCCCAGTATGATGTAGTCATCCCTTAGATTAGGTATCCTATTTCCTGTACTAATCATGCCATTCTCCAAATTTGATTTATCTTCTCCCATTGGGTTCCTTGTTGAAGTTTTTTCACCGTGTCTATAACCAGTGTAGAGTCTCCTTCCACCTCTATTTTCTGGAAATTTTCTCTTTGAGCTATTTCTAGCCCCTGCTTTAGCGCATAGAGTTCTACTTAATTGTTGCTTGTTGTTCCGTAGTCCATAGCAAACAATCAGATGGTGTTGCCCTGGTGGTCTCTGAACACACCTCCTGAGCCAACTGCACCCGGATTTCCGTTAACTGCACCATCGAAATTTAGTTTTATGAAATCCTCCAGGGGGAACACAAAGTGGATTGAGGAATCACGGGGAGTAGGTTTCTGTTTCCAAGAATTGGGCATCAGCATACGAGGACTTAGGTTTAACCTTTCCATTATTCGGCGTTCCTGCGGCATGGTTTCCCAATCATCTAGGTACCATTTCTCCGCAAGAATCGTCTCTCTAATGTTTTGAACTATCATTTCCCATAACTCCATTGTTGTTCTTTTTCCCCTTTAAAAATTCGTCAATTCCTTTCCTTCCACACTGCCCATAGCAGGAATCCTAGGGAGATATTCCAGGCTCGATTCAAGATGGGATTCTGGTATAGCTTCTTTCGCCATTTTTCCATTATTGTTTTCGTACTTGATTGATCCCTGTCTGTGTGGCCAAATAGTTTTTTGTGATTCTGCTATAGGACTTTGTTGTAACTACAAGCATTTAGTAGGTGTTCCATTGTTTCCGTTTGTCCTTCACATGTGTAGCAAACTGATGGACCCTGCATCCCCCTTACCTGTAGTTGATCCCATGTTAGGGCTCGGCCATGGAGGACCACCCATAGGAAGAAGGTTATTTTCGGACACAGTTTGTCCTTCCATATCTGCTCCCATATGGGTAACCCTTGTTGTTGTTGTTGTTTTGCTTGCAGATAATATCCTTCTTGCATAGTGAACATCCCTTTTATTCTGTATCCCCACCTTATAACGTTCAATCCTTCTGCAGTCGCTATTCTTCTAGATTCCATCTCCTTAAAAATTTGGACCATTTCTCGATTTGTGCGTGTCATCCTTGCGCAGGGGCCATGCCAATCTTCTTTGTATCGTTCCAATTTTATCGAATGTCTCCGAAGAGACAATCCAAAGATCAATTTTAATATGATTAAAACTTCCTTTAAATATAAGATATTAATCCAAGGATCAACTTTTTTTTTAGTAAACAATCAGAGATTTCTATTATCAAGTTTACATTGAGTGCAATGGAGATACAGCGTAGAAGAGGGCTATACTAACCCTGAAGCACATAACATAAAAAACTATCTTCACCATGTAGATTATAAACATTCATGAAGAGGCAAACCACAGAAATTATGCACACAAATAAGGAGATGAGCACCCACCACAGAACTTCCATCAACCTCAAAACTTTCATAAGCATAGAAACACTAGAAATGAACAAACACGATAATATATAGAAACTGAAATATACACTGGAGCATAAATTTCAAGGTTCGTCGATGGAACACTCTAGAAACAAGACCAACCGCCCACGCCAAATAGACGCGCAAAACCATTACCAAAATACCAAAACACCATCACCAAGCAAACATGCGCATAACCATGACCAAAAAATGATTGTAACCATGATGTGTGTATAACTTAGATCAGATGTGTGCCGAAACCTACGTCATAAGACATCCTTGGGGTCTCGGGTCCCATATTTCATGTGTCAAACAAGACCCCACCCATAAAACGTGTCTAACATGTTTTTCAACGTGTCCTAAAATCAGGACACATGTTTGGGCCATGTCAAACACATGCCCTAACATGTCTTGATTTAAGGACACGTGTCCCACTAAAATCCCAAAGTAAAAAGTGTCGCATCCGATTAGCAGGCGGGTAGTTTTGTGATTCAAAGTGTCGATCATAGTGCCGTGTGCCATCCCTGCCGTGTGCCGTGCCGGGGCTGTTTCGACGCGGTCTGTTGGAAACTTGGCTCTATCTAATCAGTTGGAGAACTTGGGGGACATCTCTCCTCATCTGGTGGCGGTAAGGATGCGCAAGCAGGCTCGACCATAAGGGAGAGGACTTGACTCTCCTCTGGTCTGGCGGTGCGGACTTATCTTATTTAGATCGTGTATGTTGGAAACTTGGGGGTCTTGATTTTTTTTCATTTTTGTTATCAATTTTGTGTTTGTTCATGAGGCATTAGCCAACATAGATCTTAATGACCCTGTGCTAGAGCCAGTGACTTTTGATGATGAGTCTCTCGAGGGGTCATCCTCCACACTAACAAATGCAACAAGAAATCTTGGACTGGGCATAGAAGAGGATGGAACAAAATCAAGGGGCAGTGGTATTGATGATGGTGATTATAACATGGCGGACCTGGACTATTGATAGAGTCATGACTAGTGAGTTATGACCAATACCACTGACGAGCTACGATATTCCTACCTATTTTGTATCCACTATATTTTGTATTTTCTAGTGGCATTCCCTCAGTATCTATGTAATACGTTTTGATTTTCAAGACTTAATGAAAAATCTACAATTTATGGTTTTAATATCGAAGTTGTACTTCTAAATTTCTAGTTTTATTTTATCAATCATGATATTTCTAAATTTCTAGTTTCGCATGTGCTTAAACAATCATTAATAGCATGAACTATGAACACCATTTATGTAGTAAATTAATAAACTATTTCTAAAATTGTAAATACTAAATTACTAAATTACTAAATGGATATCATCATGATTCATATATGTAAATGTTCTAATTTCTAAAAAATGTGGATCCGACACTATATTTCAACATTTTAATGTGTGTGTGTGTGTCTATACAGGGTTTTGAGATGAAAGACCTTGGAGATTTACACTATTGTTTGGGTCTTGAAGTCTGGAGGGATTATGGCCAGATTTTTCAGTCTCAAGGAAAGTATGTGAGGAGCTTATTGAAAATGTTGAGAATGGATCAGTGCAAAGGTACCTCAATGATTTTATAGCAAAATACCAAACTTCAGAAATATATATAACGTGTCCCTTGTCTCATGTTTCTGCGGTCGTTGTGTCTACTGCCGAATACTCATATTTACGTGTCCTCATGTCATGTGACTTAAGCTGAAACAGAGCAAAAAGCTATATATATATATATATATATATATATATATATATCCTGTCCTGTTTCTGAGGTTGTTGTGTCTTGTGTCCAATCCTCGTATTTATGTGTCCTCCATGTCCCAGGTCTTCGTGTCATGTGACTTACACCAAAACATAACAAAAAGCCGCAGAACCAAGCCATAGAACCTCAAGTATCAACTTTAATATGTCATAGCATCTAACATTTAATCGGATTTTACTATAAGATAACAGCTTAATTTAAATATAAGAGCCCTTTCTCAGATTTTAATGTAAGCAGCTTCGTACGTGAAGTGAATCAAAAATCTCAGATAGATCAACTTCAATTGGGATTAAAAAATGCTACACATCCGGTCTCATGATAGCAAAAAGGAGAGAGCATGCAAGGTTCGCTTGTCCAGCCACCAGGCCACCGTGAAGATCATCGGCTTTTAGACTATCCATTTTTTGTTTGAAACAAATATGTAATCAACCAAACCTGCACCTCAATGTTGGATTAGCATTGACGTGAGTGAGAAATCTAATTATTGTATCTATGTTTTATTTTTAAAATTATATTTTCCTAAAAGCCCAAGACACCACCCAGTTGTGTTCTTATTTTTATTTTTTTTAAATTAAAAGAAAAGATTTAGATGTTCAAGTTGTTCGATCAATAATAATAACTTTGTTTAGCTTTCTTAAATTTCAATGTTCTCTCTTATTTATTTCATTATTTACACTTCCAAATTATTTTTTTTTAAATCAAGAATGCTTGAGGCAACCTGCAGTTTTATTCCGAATGGGCGTGAGGCAACCTGGCTTGACTTAATAGCTAGGATGGTAAACTGATCATTTTTATGAGATTTAAACCCTGGTGGAAGTTGAAACAAAACCCTACATTACCACCCTGGTTGACCTCTCATGACCGAACATTTTCATTAGAAATTTGTGCAGCCATTATTCCATTATTAAACTTGGAAATTTTAAGGCCATGCCAATAGGGCTTTCTGGCTTGGTGAGATAGGCGGGTGTTAATACCTACATCCGGGTTGAAGTTCCTTCAGAAACATGTTTTACTGTGAGCCACTTACGCTCATTCTAATCCGTGATGTTTGTGGCAACTTTGGGAAAATAGATAGTGCCACTCACGGCTTCTTAGATGAACGATCTAATATGAATGCCGTACGCTAGATACATTAACCGTAATACTGCAACATTGAGGAAGGGAGAACTTGCCCCATCAAGATAACAAGAAGTTAGAAGTCACAAAAACAATTTCAAGGGTACAAGAACCAAGTCACAACAGACTCATGGACTAAACGACGTGTGGTTACTAAATCCCTTGACCTAAAATTTATACAAGTGACAGTTTGGTTTTCTAGGCTTGCTCCCTCTCTCTCTCGTGTAGCTATTCGAGATCTATTAAAAGCAATTATGCTAATGCTAAGTGCACAGGAATCTCGCCAGCTCAGGTCACTGCCAATTTGGTGTATGTTCCTGTGAAAAAAGAAGAATTGTTTGAGGGCACTTCAGAGGGATTAGGCCAGTGCACATCCTTGAAGCCACAATAGATAACAAGCAAATGCGCAACCGCACAAATATGGACCCCAAGTATAAGTAGGCCAACCAAATAGAAAAGCTTCCCATTCACTCCAGTCAAAGTTAAAAATTACTTTGATGTCACACAGACAAATCCTGAACACACACCTCTACATTCTTCATTAAGAAATACCTTCCTCCACGGATTTGCACATTAGTCCCAAAGAAAACACACAACACGAACAAGAGGTGTTGACTGGTATATTTGAAAAGCAATACCATTTTACTCAACATTTTCCCTTCAAAAAGGAGACTATTATTAGAGATTCATGAATTACAAATGTTTCTCAATCATATCTTCGCCCAAACATTAATGTCCCAAAGTGCAACTCGCTAATGTCAAAAACAAATCACAATTGCTAACAATCTTGCGAGGATAGAGAACATATATTTTCGAATTATTATTGCAGTCACTGATATCATACGATGTCCATGACCTTTGAAGATCATTCCATATTTGACTGGGCCTTAAATGGGAGTGAGTCCAACCACACCTGCAAGTCGTACCAGAGACCACTCAAAGTTAGACGAAGAATAATAAAACAACGTAAGTTATGTGGGCACTTTAGGAGAGTTGTAAAACAAGACAGAACATTATTAAACTACATTCCAAAATATTTAAGTTTTATTCAAGTGAGAGTATGTAAAGTGGACAACTATGGATTAGTGCAATGATTAATGTAAAGGCCACCCTTTGTATAATTAAGTTATACAACGATATACTACAGATCCTCTACAACGGTATAAGAAATTTACAATTACAAACATTACCCCAATATTTTGAAATGCAAATGAGAGTAATGTAACACCAAGGTTATAATATTTCCCTCGCCCACACGAAAAACTAAGGAATTTGAAGAGCACCTAAAAGCATAAGCAAAAAATTCAAAGAAGAATGCACAATAAAAGAGTTGTTACGTGTAAATACAATCAATCTTGCCAGATACATAATTTTCTAGTGTTTCAATCTGCAGTCTGTACTTATAAGGCTGCCTGCTGTCTGTACAACTAGTATCATACTTGCCTAAATACAGTAAAGACAAATTATGCTAGATAATTTCCTCATACTCTATATGCAAACACTGAAATGTGTTTGTATCTGGAATAAGATGAATAAATTTTAAAGCCTTCAAAGTACCAAAACAAAAATTTCAGGTGTTCCCATTTTTATATGAAAAGGAATTGCCCTGTTAGCTGTGAATGCCAACTAGAATTTGCTATTGTATGAAGAGGCAATCTACTTTTGCCTTGCAACCATTCCATGGTTGTCTACGATGTTTGTTTATTATCTTCATCTTTGTTTAGTCAACGTCTAGTGTAGTATTAGTCATTACAGTTTTTGGTTGGCAATCTACTCTAAAGTTTGAGAGCACTGGAAAAGTTTTAGAGGATCTAGGGCATACACCCTAGGGCACAACCTTTTTTCATCCCCGAATCAATTCATCAAGTTGACCCCTGAGATTTCTTCGTGAAGCAGGTTGGCCTCCAGTTCTTAAAGTTGGCACAATCAAACCTGCAACAAGTCAGCCTGAAATATGTTGAGCCCTGTTCTCAAGGAAAGTTGGCCCTAAAAGCCATTCATCTACTCAGACCTACCTGAATTATGTTCAGCCTTGTTCTAAAGGCAATTTGTGTTAGAAAATGTAACTATGTTTGGTCTTCAATAATGTACTTGCGTCATATGTAATGTACTTGTCAAAAGAATAAAGAAAATAATTTTTATTATTGTAACAATGACTTATTAAAGCATTGCTTTCATGCTTGGGTCATCATTATATTAGTCAAAGTCTCCATTGTGGACTTCTAGGATTAATATTGAGTTTATAGAGTCATTGTACATTCGAAGAGACCCTTCTTGGGCTTTTGGATCATGTAAAAAGGTTTTGTATCGAGTCAAATATGAATTATGTACCCTCCACATCATGTCAGCCTAAGAGAGATCAAGTCAGCCTAAGGACCCTCATTCAACCCACAAGAAGCCTATATATACAAGGAGGTCAGAGTCATTTGGAGCATTCACTCTCAAGCAAGTTCGATATGTCAAGAAGAGCTGGAGAAGTGGGAAGTCTGTTCCCAAGAGGTGGAAAGAAGGGAGAGTTTGGGGAAGTCTTTAGAGAAGAAAATCAAACTTTCGGTGTCTCTCTCTCTTTGTTTCGTGGTTTGTGTTGGGAAATCGAAATCTCCTAAGATTTCGTTGTTGCCGGAAGCTGTTGCCTAGCCGAAATTGCTGGAAGGGGTCGAAGATCTGAAAGGCTGACATGGTGTGGAAGGCCAGTCTGGTCTTGGTCTAGGGTAAAGAGTCTCAAAAGAATACTATTGAAAGGAAAAATTATCTTCACTGGGTTTTCCCCTCGAGGGGGGGTTTTAACTTTTGCCCTAGCATGTGCCCATATCTTGTGTCTCTTGTTTTGTGATCTTCATATACGTAACTTTTGCCCTAGCATGTGCCCATATCTTGTGTCTCTTGTTTTGTGATCTTCATATACATATAATATGGTAATTGCTTGATGAAAGATAAGATAATAAAGAAGTAAAAGAAGCCAACACACTCACAAGTAATTATCAAGAAAGGAGAATCAAACCCTAATATAATATCTTTAATTTTCCAACAAGTTTGCCCTAAAGCCATTCATCTAGTCAGCCTAAAAATTTTAGGCATTGCAATTCAACAATCTGTTCCCTAGATAGTCTAGTTTGAACAGTAGGTCAATTTAATTATGAAGTAAATTGTGAAGGTTTAACGAGTTGTGGAGCCTTCCAAAGCCATTCATCTAGTCAGCCCCTAAAAATTTTAGGCATTACAATTCACCAATCTGTTTCGTAGATAGTCTAGTTTGAACAATAGGTCAATTTAATTATGAAGTAAATTGTGGAAGTTTAATGAGTTGTGGAGCCTGCTTGAAAGAGAAATACATTGAAGCTGCAAAGGATTTCCTTTAAACCCAACTCATCAGCCAGCATATATAAGTAGCAATGTCAATCTACTACAATCTACCCCCTTATTCTTGACCCAGCGCTGATATTTCTTTTTGTTCTTAATATGTGCAGTGAACTGAGATTTGTCTTTGTACCTGTCTGACTTCAAGAATGCTACTGTCTGAAAGCTATCCCATCAGGTCAGCACCCTAGAAACAAGCCTCAGCAAGCAAGTGCAAGGTGAGGAGTTCCAAGCATCCCTTTGGAAGTTACAGTTGGAAACTATTTGTGACCCTTCATGTTGGTGGTTCCATAATTCAGAACCTTCAAGATGAAATGAGGAGGAGCTTAAAGCTTAAACTATTAATATTTGTTTATGGTTTCATTCAAGCTGAGATGTTAGATCTTGAGGATCAGCAAGCCAAAATCCTTAACACGTGAAACAACATTACAGAGTGAAACTATAGTGAAAAAGGAACTAGTCCAGAAACAGATAAATGAACATAACTACTGGGTCCAAATCATCAAGGGGAAGAAAGCCCTGCCAATATTGTATAGCTTGCTGTCCAAGCTAAATTTGAAAAAGAAGGGCCAATCAGACTAAGTAGCTCAATGAACATATTCATGGTCTTCCAAAACCAAACATCCTTTCAGAAGCAGGGTGTAGATTTACTCGTGATACCATTTAGATGCATGACACTTCAGATAAAGCTTAGGACAATTGTTAAAAATGGTCAACTAAAGTCAAATTCCACCATAGACAGCTCCTTTGTATGAGATGATGATGGCATTGGATTCCTCTTCTTGAGAGGACCAATTTTGACACAAGGCACGATAGATTCTGACTAGTACTATATTTTTGAAGTCAAGCCCACAATGTTGGTTTTGATCAAGGTTGGCCCCACAGTCATGTAGGCTCATGAAGCCCAAGAGACATGACCTTTGACCCACATTGACTTGTATAAATATAAGATGAGTTCACTCCATTTTGGCATCATCACACACATGATTTTCTCTTTCCTCTCATGATGGATTCGACTTTCTTTGGGCAGCTATCTCTCTCCCACACGTGTGAATTTTTGGAGGATGAATTTCCTGTGATTTTCTGCAATTTTTCTGCGGTTTCTGAGATTGACTTTTCCAGTACACAGAGCAGCGTTGACCAGGCACTTTGACCAACTGTTTGACTGTGATTTTGATGGATTAATACTCTGCCAGCTAGGCCGCACTTGTGGGCACAGAAATCGAGGCAAACTGAGGTGTTTGACCTGCATTGACCACAGATCTGAGGCAGGTTTGACTGCAGACTGTTGACCGAGTTTTGACCAGACTTTTGAAGGCTGTGTTAACTGCATTTTGACTGCGAATTTCTCTCTCCTTTGACCGAATAGATTTGGGCTGATTTGGCTCAGCTGTTGACTGTTGACTGCTGACTGGTTAAGTAATCTTTGACTGCTGTTCACTGCTGCATTGACTACTGTTGACTTCTGCATTTGTGACTTTGTCTTTTGGACAGTGGATTGGGATCATCTATGGCAAGTCAATCTATTGACTTTGTCTAATGTATCATTGTACTTATGGATTTCTCTCTCTCTCTGAACATTTGATATTATCAAGAAGAAAAGATCTGTGGGTTTTCCCCCTTGTGGGGTTTTGCCCTGGTTTTAAGCCTAAATCATGGTGTCCTCTTATGTTGGCTTGTCTTCTGTATTTATGGTTGTTCTTTCATCAGTTACTGTCATATGATATTGATTAATGTGATTGCTAATGGAAATATAATGGAATAATAATGGTCTAAAGGATTAATAAAGTAATTGTCATAAGCAAAGAACATGTTAAGCTAAAATTAACAGCAATGCACACTCCAAGCAAGAGCAGGAATGTAATCACAAGAATGCAATCACAAGAGACGTTGTCAAGTTTCCCTGAAGTCAAGATGAAGCAGTGGACTGTTAATGCATTTGAAGTATCTTGTTGCAAGCCCTATAAAACATGAGAGATCTCGAAAAATAATGCAAGTCTGGGCCTATGCAAGAGCTGGGTTAAATAGCTCATGAAAGCCGTTAATCAAATCTGAAGATGCTAAAGTTCTACTTCAGCAGCTAAGCTACCTATCACGATAAGAATTCTACGAAGAGTTTTTTTCAAGAATTTGTTGATCTGAATCCAATCTTCTCCTTTGTTAAAGCAGCCAGCAGTATGTTTGAAGATCTGATCCCTTTGCCACCTCTGCATCAAAATTCTGAAGCTAGCAGTCCTTCCATCCAGTCACCTGTGCTCACATAAATTCAAGTTCTATGAACAAGGATGTCCAGCAAAGCAAATTTGTTGAATCAAATCAGTGAAAGTCTGATGGAAGGGTTACAATCAAGGTATGTTGTGTTAATTATGACTCTAAGGATACATATATTTATTTGAATTTGATCTATGAATTAAAGAGAGTCCTGTGAAGCAATTAAGAACAGCTGTTGGCCTAGTTCTCTGAACCATTCAGAGGGAGCCAAGTGTTCCTATTGTTCTCACCACAAGGAACACTAAAAGGTCTGCTATGCAATGGAGCTATCTCTTTTACATTCTGGGCATAAGTATGCTTTTGGAAAAGTCTCAGTCTTTTGAAAAGAACTTTATTCTCCTAAGAGGCCAAGAAAAGTGCAAGAACATAAGAATATGTCAAAGGTCATTTCATGAAGCCAACCTTGGATTACTCTGCTCTGCGATCTTGTGGTATAAGGGCCAAAATGCTGTGGCTCAGTGAACTCTGTCTTATATTCTCTCTCTCGCTCTTCAATTCAGACAGTGAATCCGACCTATTCATGCCTCTTTGTTCTCTGAGTTATTGAAGAGAACAAGTTTTGGTTATGCTGATTGTTTTATCTCAGAAGATGCCTACTTATTCCTAATGTGCTTGTAATAAGGCCGAGAAGCCTATGTCACATAAAGTGCTATATACTATCACACTCTGTGAATTTGGCCAACTAGTATAGGTCACCAGGGCAGTGATTTCTTGATCTCTGGGCTATAAAAGAAGAAAGGTGCTGGACTTCTCATTCCACATGTTTGTAAGGAAGCCGAGAATTTATTAAAGGACAGTTCTAAGGACCTCCATAATTTAAGGAAGCCGAGATTTTGTATGCATATATTTGCAAAGTATGAATTGTAGCCTTGAAAAGACAATCAGTGGGCATCCTATGTCATCCATATCAGCAAAATCAAGGAACCCTATTCTGTGTATTGAAAAAGAGACCGAGTCCTTACCACTGTTACAAGTGCATATATATATATATATATATATATATATATATATATATATATATATATATATATATATATATATATATATATATATATGTTATAAGCCAGTTCCTTTGAAGCCAACTTGCAAATCAATTTGGAATATATATTCATGTCTTTAAAACCTTCATAAAAGGTGCCCTGAATTCAATGAAAATAGAGGATGCAGTTATGAGAAGGGATGGTCCATTTAGACATCAACTTGGAAATGATTTTTGAAGAATAGTAAAAGCCCTCCATAATGTCATATTGTTGACTAAGCTGGTGGCAGCCCTCCATCTGGTCCTATTTTTGTCTAGCAGCTGAAGCAAAGGAAGTTCATCTAAAAAAAGTATGCAGCTCCTTTATGTTGTCACTTTTGGATAAGCATGATAGTACCCTTGAAATTCTGACAGATAGAAGAAGGGCAAGGCACTTTGGAGCAGACCCCTATAGCAGCCTGTATGAACATAAAATCAGAGGTATGGTATCTCTCAAGGTACGTGCAATGCATTTATTTTTATTTGTTTTAAGGGTCTTGTTAGCACTCAAACTAGCAGGGGTCCTAGGAGGGGATTCTAAAAGGGCAACTACTAGGTCAATGGAAACAATGGAGCGATAGCCCACTCTCACCTCAGCTAAGGCTCCCTGCTCTTTACAGACTTTCACCGATGGGAGGAGACCCGATATGAAGGGAATCACTAGATGGATGAATCAATGAAAAGGTAAAGAGTGATCCCTAAGGCCTATTCACAAGAGAGACCCAATTGCATGGTTTACTTGCTTGAGAATCAAGGGTGTTCTTGACCTAATTGAGGGGGAGAAGGGGATCAAAGGGGAAATTTTCACTAATTTTGATACAATGATCCCAATGAGGTCACTAACCAAGGGAAACCAAGGGCAAGAATCGATCTCGGAGCAAGGGCTTGGAATATCTCAAGATCCCACTGTCAGAATTGCTTCAATTTTAGAGGGCTTCTAGGAGACACCACAGCGCAGTGGAGGGCAAAAGATCGAAATTTTTGAGTGGGTGAATCGTGAGAAATTTGATGCCCTAGGTCACCTATTGGGGCTAGGCCTAGAAAGAAAGTGAGAAGGTGAGAAAGATATGCTTTAGAGTGATCACCAGTAGAGGATCAGTGCCTAATCCTTTGGGAGAAAAGGAGTTAAGGAGGCCTATAGAACAATTTCACATGGCATTAGGGCATGAGACAATTGCTTCAAGGTCTTTAGACTTCAATTTGCAATATATGATGACATATCAAGATAAAATTTCAACAAAATATCTCTAGGAATATTCACTCATTCATACATGGCCCATGACATGATGCAACGCTATAAAAAGTCAAATTTCCACAATTTCGCATAAAAAAGCAGTAAATTTCAGCCTAGTATAGCGAAAATCCCCAACAACATGCATGTGACATAAGAAAGTAACAAAAATAGCATTAAAAGAATATTTACATGTAAGAAAGAGTATATCCAATCATCATTATATGCCAATAGTGAAGCTCCAAGGCAAAAAATGAAGAGATCCAAACATCACAATTCCTCCATTCATCCAACTTCGTCCTCCAAGACGGATAGCGAAAATCTCACACGAGAGAAAGATCCAATCCAAGTGATGATGATCAACATGAATCATCTCACTTCTATTTATACACTCTCTAATGAATTCGATTTAGCTAAATTGGCCTAATTGAGCCCCTAAAATAAAATAATGTGCATAATAACAATACTTTTGGTGACAAGCCCACCAAATAGCTCAATAATGTAAAGATAAGCTTCTCAAGAGGGTTGAATGATCAACAAAGTGAGTTGTTGGGCCTTTGTGGAGGCCTAATTTAGTCCAAGAGGTGCCATGATGGACCAAACATAGTGGACAAGGAGTTGGCCCCTTGTTTACCAATCAAGAACCTATGGTGCTCCCAAGTGGGTGTGGGGGCACAAGGACATCCTCATCGGTCTCCAAATGGATCAAATATGCTTGTAGACCATCTCTAAGGGTTGGAGTAATGACATAAGCCCTCCCTCTGCAGCAGGAGGCATCCTAGAGCACCTACCAAGTATATGGTGCAACTGTGGAGCCGGTTGGGCATGGTGGACCAGGTGTATCATCCTCATCCAAAAGGTGCAACATGAGCAATCAATGAACGCCTTTGGGGATCCATGAAGTAATATCTGCTATGGTGGAGGCCCATGGCCCTCAATGCTCACCCTAAAAGTGTCAATGTGGCCCTCTGGAGGGCTAGGACCCCATATAGGGAGACCAAACTATTGAAGAAACGTGTAACTAGGTTCGGTATTCGTCAATGTAATTTTGATCTTTCTACTTGTCAAGAAAAAGTAATATTATATGAATGAGTTTCTTGCTCATTCAATAGGTCTAGAAAAGTCAAAGAGTCAAAATCCTGTTAAAAAGCTCTTCTCGAGCATTTATGTAATGTACATGGGTCAACCTAGTGTCAAGTAGCCCTCCAAGACAAGCACCAACCTCCAAAGAAAAAGATAGCCAGCAAAATGATGTGAAAGACAGTCAAGTCGGCTTCAAAATATATTAATGACAAGTCATTTCAAATAATAGACACAACACTTCACATATGTTTCTCCACATATGATGCTAAGGCAACAGGGTCATCATTTTTCAATTCAAGATTGAACAACTTAATCACCAATTAAACAACTTCAAGTTCAGAGGTGTGAGTCATATGGTTCCTTCAACTTCTTTAGGGCTTCAAAAGCATTTGAAAATGGAGAAATATGGTGACTCACCTCTTCATTTACGGACGCTACAATCAAGGCATAGGCCTTGTTGTTCTTGTTTTTCCAAAAGGCAAGCTCCTTGTCTGAAGTGGGATTTTCTAGTGCATTGTCTCCTTCTCCTTCACAAATTCCCTTCCACAACTCATTGAAAATAAGTGTGTTTTATTTTCCGGGACCACTCATGATAGTTCTCTTTTTCAGAGAGAACTACACCCACAATGGATATGAGTGAATGCATTATCAAAAATACTACCTACTTTCGATTCAAACTCACAACCTTACTTGATGTCTTATATTTACCAATGTTGACACCTAATCCGAAAGGATTATTGTAAATATTGTCAGTTATGCATTTGAGCAAACCAAGAGACCTTGGAATTGGAATCCCAAGAGTCTCTCCACTCATGTATAAATTCATGATATGGGTAATGCAATAAACAAGTTCATTCGGAGTTACCCTCCTGGCCTGACATGGTATCAGAGCCAACTCCCAAATTAGCCTCTTTTTGTTGTAACTCCTGCCATTCTCTGCTACATACTATCCCTCTATCATAAATTTATGTATGTTTAAGTAGAACATTGAATTATCTTTGTGCTACATCCTCTCTCTCTGCTTGTGTGTATTAATATCAGTATTGGCCTGGGCTTCCTTCATTTATCTGTTGTCTGTCTAATACGAGAAGTGACTGAATTCTCTCAATTCTTAATTATACTCTTCTGTTGCTGCTTGTATACAACTTTCTGGTAAACTGTTAAGGTGGGTCCTAATACCACCACCTATCATTTGCAGTGAAGCATTGCCCTAAGCACTAAAGGCGCTATTGCATTAACCTTCTAGCTTCCCTGCACAAATAAAATAAGGAGAAACTGCATCTTTCTTCTGATATATAATCGTCATTTTCAGGGGTTGAATCACTCATTTTAATTCTGGCTCACACACTTCAATTTTGCGACACCTGAAAAGTCAACTGTGGTAATATTCCCAAGTGTTTCGGCAAAGAGGGTCAAGTCGCGGCAGCCACCCAAATCGAGAGTTTTGAGTTGATTCATGTTCATAAAGGAGTTTGGCAGCACCCTCAAGTTCAAAATGAAGTGAGTGCGTTGATAAACCGTGGTGCCTCCAGGTCCCAAGGACGAAGCACAGTGGAACCATGGTGCAGCGTAATTGTGGTGCAACCTTGGTGCAGTCTTGTGGTGTTGCGTGGTCATGTTGACCAGTGAGTACGTTTCATTCAAACGATTGCTTGGGTTGTGTGTTGAAAATTATTGACATGTTGTGTACTTTAACCATTTTTGAAGACCCAATATTATATAAATCATGAAGCCATGTTCCATTAAGTTCATTTAGAGTTACCTTCCTGACCTGACAAGAAAAAGAAAAAAATCCCATTCTAATCAACTTACCAGCTAGCAACCCTATGATGATCTACAAATAGCTAGCCTCAAGGGCCCTCCATCCAATGCTTCAATCAATATTTTATGACATCTAGCTTATTACATGAAGGTGGTTCATCAATTGCAAGGTACATCAACCATTTTTGTGATCAAGTGATTTCATTTAATGTTTAAGGCCATTCTCACATTGATCACAAGTTGAACTAGGTGATGGACCGCTTTTGGTAGTATTCGTGTTGCCATGCTTCACCTTTGTGGTTATCTCCTGCCCCTAGTCCAGTGTGACCTTCCTTGAGGCCATTGTCCAGGAGGGGCACAATAAGATGCATTGAGTAATATTGTGTCCATTGTAATCCATACTTTCACCTTCCATCTTTTCCTTGTTTCATGTATATAATCTTTAAGCTTATTGCTATCTGTCAACAGTAGTGGTCCCCTGTTTTCCTCATTCTTAGTAGGGGCCAAAAAAAATTTCCCTGAGAGGTTGATGCAAAAAATAAAAATAAATTAAAATAAACAAACAAACAAAAACAAAAAAAGAGCATGAGCCATGATTATAAATGCAAAAAATTAGCTAGGATATAATAAAGTATGTGGAAAAATGCCAACCCTGAGCTCTACCACCCTCATTAGCCCTCAGCCAATCCCTAGTTAATGCATGAGCAAATCAAAATGAAAGGAACTTTGATATCCCAACACCCGATGAGCAATAAATCGCTTCATCTTCAAGGGGTGAAAGATGCATAAATGAAAGCTTGTAACCCAAGCTATGCAAGAAAAGGAAAACCAAAATAAAGAAAAAAGTGAACAAGAGGGGTGGTAAAAATAGGCCAAGCAAAGGGTAGCTCAAGTCCTACAATTGCTCCCTATTCACATTATAATGCTCAAGAATTATGTTAACTAGTACACAAATGGTGGCATCCACCATGCAGTAAACCCCCAACATTACCACTATCCATTTGCACCTACTAATTGATGTGTCGGCCTGGGACCTATCCCTCCCCTTAGGGTTGGAAGCACCTAGTAGGGCCTCTGGATAACCCTCCCATATCTTGTTGATTTTTTAGTAGCTTGGAAGGTACTCCAAGCCCTAGGGTTCGAGGTTTGGAGGTCGAAGCACCACAATAGTCACTTATGGGCTTGGAACCCAAGGCTGGGGTTTTGCACCCATCGATTTTTGGGCCAAAACCATGGAGCATTTTCTACATGTGATAGATGGAGATGATGGAGGATAGCGAGGAGAATCCAACGCAACAAGAATCATCGAAATCTGAGTTGTAGAAGATGAGTTATGAATTTTTGAAGTTGACAATGGATTTTTGGACAATCAAGTCATGTAGGCTTGAAATGGTGAAGCTAACCTACAACAGAGTTGAGCTAAAATTGAGGTATGTTATAAGTTGATTTAATGTTGAATTGTTGCTAGTTGGGTGGTGTCCAAGTGTGGACAAAGTTGCAGCATGTGGGAGCCAACTGTTGAGGTTGACTTAGGCAATTGGAAACCTCAACTAGGAGCAAATCTTACAGTGGAAGAATTGCATGCCATTGCACTGGTGGAGGGGAACATGTTGGCGACCCAAAGTAGCCCTTTACAAGTAGTCATAAAGAGAACTTGCCACCTAAAGGTTGGGTGAAGTTGATGAGCCTAATGTGCAATACATTGATGGACTAGTGGACTGCTAGATCGGTAGATTGGAGCTCAGGTATTGACCAGCCTAGAAGAGCAAATTGGATCAGCCCATGTTCATTGTAGCAAAAGCGACTTGCAACAGTGATAGGTGGCAGCCCTCCTGGAGACTCTAGTGTTGTTCTTTGATGGACTAAGGGGCAACTAGAGAGCAGATTGGGAGCAAAGGACCAGTAGGAGAAGATACGACATAGAGACTAGAACGAGATTGTCAATGTATATTGTATTCTTGTACTTGTGGATAATTGAGGGTCATTATCCCTTGTATGGGAGCCCTAGACAGTTGTATTATATGTTGATTAATATAACGAAGTTGAGTTGAAATTTGTAAAAAGTTGTCTACACTTGTGCACGTGTGATTTACTGCTTTATACTATTCCGTTGGGCAAAGTAGCTTTGTTAATTTTCTTGGTTTGGTAGCATCAAAGATTCTAAGATTCTATCCTAGACCCAAGATCGTGGAAATTCAACATATCTAAGCATGGTAAGTTGTTTACAAACCCTAAGCTAGAAATAAATTTAAATATAATGTGTGTGAGAAGTACTTTGCTACCTTTCGCATTAGATATGGCCCACTTTGCCAATTTTATGGTTACTTTACTTATGATGATGATCTCACTTGATTTTGAAGGTATTTTTCAGATTAATGTATCCAACATTAATGTTAACATTCTCCTCTCCTTCCAGAACCTTAAACACTACTCAGTAAGCCAAAACATTGCCTAGAAAGAAGACGTACCTCAAAGACCACAAGACGCCCCCAAGCTTGCATTGCACCACCTTCATGGGCATTGCCCTATTATTGGACCACTTTGAAAATGATGGCGACTTGAAATCCCTCTAAAAGAGATGGTACCCCTTTCTAGATGATGATGTCATGCCCTATCCTTGTGACATCACCCTCATAAGGCCTAGAGATGACGTGAACTTGATTGATGACCACATGATGATGAGGAGAGTTTTGTTTAATGATGCACACTTGTTAATGAGGAGATGGCTTTGAGTGAGGAGCACTCCTTGACCCATCCTTAGCACCTTTTGATGGAGATCTTCAAAATTGGAGGACGACGTCACCCTTGGGGGACACCTTTCGCTCTCACATGTTGGCTAAAGGAGGCTTTCGTGTTTTATCATTAAGATCGTTATTTTTAGGTCAATTTGTGACCTACTTAATTTGTAAACACTTAAGTATTATTTTTAGGGATTTTGGTCTAATTTTGTCCTCAATCAACTTCATTGCCCTCATATAAGTGGAGGGAAGCCAATTTAAGTCCTAGGATATTCATTGTTACACACACTCATTATTTCGCACTAGAAAGAGTGTGCACTAGTTCTTTTGTCTCTTGGAAGCAATGGAGCACGAGCGTGGCAAATTGTCTTGGGGAAGATATTTTTGCTTGGAGGGATTTTCCCATGGAATGATGAAGTGATGCTATGGTGAATTGTGTTGTTTTATTGTGTCTTCTTCCATTTTGCAAATGTTGTAGAATTAGGGTTTTTATGAAGTTTTCATGATATGTTGAATATTTTATGGCTCTAAAATCTCCTTTGCAAGATTTGTCACCAAGTATCCATGAAGGAAACTTAGAATTTCAAATCTCCAATCCAATTCAAATTCGTTGTGATTAGATTGAGAGGTTTCTCTCTCTTACTTGCTCTAATCAAAGTCCTCCACCTTTGACCTTGTCCTTTTTGACCCCATATACCCAAGATTGATAACTAGTCTTTGTGTGTCAATCTTTCAAAATTGAATCTTTTTTCTCTTTATAATGGTAATCTAGGGTTAGGCTATGGAAAACTCTGAATTAAATAGCATAAAATACCTTTAAGGCCATAGTCTTAGGTTTACAGTGTACACTTTGCATCTTTTGAATTGAAAAAGGAAAAATATCATCTTTATGTATTTTTCAGCCACTTTTTAGGGCTAACGCCTAGGATTTATTGGTTGTTTATTGCATTTTCAGCCATTGAAAAATTGTTGCAATATTTTCCGTGGTTTACTCTTTAAATAGCCTTTGTTTATTTATTGTTTGTCATTAATTACAAGGTGTTTTGCCATTGCTATCATACATTTTGCATTCTATAAATTGTCTTCACCTAAACCGTAATTTATAACAGCAATCTTAAATTCAAGTTAACATGCATTTCGAATCTACTTGAGCACCTCCATGATCATATTGGCCCTTAGACTTAGCCATTGGATTTTTGAACTCGTTGCTGCACATCACCCAAAGCCCTACCTTATTGAATGTTATTCTAGGGTGTCTATTTAGCAAAATCCTTGGAAGGCATTTAGCCTGAGAAGTCTTGGATTAATCCCCAAGATCTACTAGGGAAGCCTCCCTTATGAGGATAACATCCATCCACAAAACAACAGGGGAGTAGCTACTAAGGTGACAGTGGTGGTTGATCCCATTGTTGCCCTTAACCTAGGGTGCCTAGCGAGGCTTTGCACTAGGGTGCCAAATTTTGCTATAACAGGGACATCATAAAAAACTGAATCAAATCTTTATAAACAATTTACCTATTGTTTTACACGTGTGCAAGCCTCTTTAGGTGTGACTTATATCATTACTTCGTTGGGACTCCTATTCAACAAATATATTGCTATATTCATCACTTCAAGCCAATACTCATCCAGAAGCAACTTGCAACATTTTCTTCATTATTTCCACAACTATATTAGTCCACCTTTCACTATCACCTCTTTGTCTTTGGACTCCTTTTACAAAAATCAGCGAACATAACAAACTAATCTCCATGATAGAACTAGAAGAAACTTAGCTTCCTACCACGTTCTTCCTCTATCTTTGCCTTAAACTTCATAAAAGCATTTAATCCATATCTCTTCTTAAGAAAGAAGACCCATGAATTTTATGGAAAATCAACAACAAGAAGCATAAAATACCATGCACCAGATAACGATGATGTTCTTATTAGAGTCCAGACCAACAGCTTCAATGTGTACAAGCTCCAAAACTTTGTCTGTGTTGGAAAATCAGAAAGGCAGAAAGACTCTCTTATATAGATAATTACTTGTGATTCTTTTATCTTTATGTTCTTCTTTATCTTTTAGTTCATCAAGCAATTACCAAAACAATAACACAAAGACAACAAATGTAGGCGGACAACCAAGGGAAAACCTATTCAACAATTCTTCCTTCAACAGTTTCTCGAGATAATCCAAGACTATAGACCCAGACAGAGATTCCTTCCACACCAACTCAGCCCTCAATCCTTCTTGTAAACGACAACCCTTCACAAGCAACTTCAACCTGGCAGCATGAGCAGCAGCTTTGACCCAACAACAGTAGCAACAGCGACTTCAACCAAACTTGGAGAACTTTGATCTGCCTTGATACACCTCAGAACAAGGTGAGAGTTGTCCCAAAATTTTGATCATGAGATTTACTATCTCCTTCTAGAAACTCACACTCCTTTCCAGCCCCTCCTTTAGCCCTTTCTCAACTTCGCACTTTTCCAGCTTCCATCTTCAGAGATCGAACTATGTGAGAGAAAATGAGATGCTTCAAATGAATTTGAACTCCTTGTAATTATAGCCCTTATGTGAGGTCGAATTACTTGTCTTGAGGCCGACATGGTGTTGGGGAGAATAAATTCATTTTTGTCTCAAAAATATTCTTTTTACATGATCTGAAAGCCCAAGAAGGGTCTCTTTAAATGTACAATGGCTCTAATGACTCAGAATAAATCCTAGAAGTCCTCAATGGGGACTTTGACCTAAAACATGATGACCCAAGCATGAAACCCATGCTTTAATAAGTCATAATAATAATAATAATATTTTCTTCATTCTTTTGATAAGTACATCTCAAATACATTTATGAAGACCGAACCTAGTTACAAATTTCAACACTCCCTCTTAACTAGGGAGGTATTCATCAGTACAAGTACAAGGAAGATCTTAGAACACATGAACCGTGAAGAGCTTTAGGCACCGCAATGCCATGGACTAGATTCCTGACCAAGGCAATCTATCAAAGGTCCTCCAATAGTTTAAGCACCACAATGCCATGAACTAGATTCCTGACCAGGGAAATCTATCCAAGTGGGGCTAAGATGAACTAAAGCTTTCAACCTCTCTAGGTACCATCAAGCTTACTTACTAACCATCAAGCTTTCAACACTCCCTCTTAACTAGGGAGGTATTCATCAGTACAAGTACAAGGAAGATCTTAGAACACATGAACCATGAAGAGCTTTAGGCACCGCAATGCCATGGACTAGATTCCTGACCAAGGCAATCTATCAAAGGTCCTCCAATAGTTTAAGCACCACAATGCCATGAACTAGATTCCTGCCCAGGGAAATCTATCCAAGTGGGGCTAAGATGAACTAAAGCTTTCAACCTCTCTAGGTACCATCAAGCTTACTTACTAACCATCAACCCAAGGAACTAGATGTGTATCCGAGGTCAAAGCTCCATGACCAACGCCACCGTCCCTACTTCGAGAACTAGACATCAACACAAAGTGTCGGCCAGATGTCCTCCAAAGCAATGTCTCACACAAAGCCTCAACCTTTCAATCGATAACAAAACCTCCCCGATCAAACAGATCAGCAACTAATCTCTCCAATCAAACTGATCGTCAACTCTAAACATGTAAAGACATGCTATCAAACTTCCGCGAGATTTACCTATACAAATACAACCCCAATCAGTAACAAACTTTCAAATGTACATATATACAAACCTTCGGGGTATTCCAAACAACTTGATGTTGCTTCTCAACTTTTCATACTAGGACTTAGAGCTTTTCCAATGAATCTTCACAGAAGATTCCTTCAACCATGCAACTTCCTTTCCTACTTCTCATGCAGCAACATATTCCATATATCGATTTGCCTTTTCTTATCTCAACAGCCCTTCAAAAAATACATTCTCCATTTTCTTCTATCAAGGTTTCCATCATGACTATGATATGACCTCCCTCTCAACTAGGGAGATTCCTTTCATCCGGGCTCCCTCTCAATCTAGGGATAGATTTCATTCATTCAAGCTCCCTCTTAACCTAGGGAGATTTCTTTCAATTAAGCTCCCTCTTAACCTAAGGAGATTTCATCCAAGGTCCCGCTTAACTTAGGGAGTTATACTTCTTTACGACGTCAGAGAATCTTTCATGGCTTTATCAGAGTTATTCACATCATGCTTATCACATCAACTTTTCTTTACGAGTGTCTTCACTATATTAAAGATCACATACCTGCACAACTTAGATAGCAAGTACAATTAAATCTATAGAAGCATGAAGTTAACCATATCAAAATCACGGAAGCATTCAAATTTCAACTTTATATATCAGATGCCCAAACTTAATTACAAATAAGAGACACATACTGTTCACCTTCTTGCTAGAGATTTTGTCATAAACCCTAGACTACTTCATCAAAGCTTCGAGCATCTCATAACAACTTTCATTACATCTAAGGTTTCAATGTTTCTTCCAAAGCAAACCCTAGAAACAATTCAAACAAATATACATCTACAATGTATCTAACAACTTCAAAATTCATATGTTAGACTTCCTACTAGGATTTCATACAAACCCTGGATTTCATACATGAGATTTGACAATCAAAACCAATCACAACTCAATCAATAACATGACTAGCTTCCACTAGGGTTTGTTGCAAACCCTAGATTTTCTCAATCAAACATCAATCACAACTGAAACTTAGATTTCAACAATCTTACACAAATCTCAAATTATCATATTGTCATCATATATCAGAGATTTTCACTTCTACTAAGGTTTAACTCCAAAACCCTAGAATTCACAAATATTATCATCCTAGAGAAAATAAATTTCAACTACGACTTAGTTCCAAACCCTATGACTCATGACCATCAACAATTAGGTCAACTCATATATCTAGGATTCCATCATCATGCACAAGCATATCATAACATGTGTTAGTCAAACCCAACTACACCAATATCAATAAGAGTTAGGCATATAACAAACTTGATCATACTAGGGTTTGATTGGACAAACACACACATCCCAAGGAAATCATTTTTAAAACATTATAAGGGTCTTGCTTATACATTCTACCAAACCCTAAAGTTCTAGGGTTTCAACACAAAATATAGCAAACCTTGTCTTGCTTATACATTCTACCAAACCCTAAAGTTCTAGGGTTTCAACACAAAATATAGCAAACCTTAAATTATCAATACTTCAAAGGCTCGAGATTTCAAACATTACCATTCAACCCTAACAAGTTAGGGTTTCCATAACCATACCAAAACCCCAAACAAGACATTATCAAAGCATCAGTTAGTTACTTTAGACTTCATCAAAACATCAGACATTTTCTTTCAACAATAACCCTAAGCAGATTAGGGTTTCACACATAATCATCGACATACCCTTAAGTTAGGGTTTTTCACAATGAACCTTTCTAGGGTTCCACAAGAGCAATCAGAGATATGAGGGTAGATTTATCTAATGATGAATCACCCAATCAAGAATCTTTAAGATTCTATAGAGCTAGATAAAAAGATGTTAGTAATAGTTTATCAAGAATGAATATGTAGAGAGCAAGAACTTGTAATTCCAAACATACCTCTTATCTCTTAACAAACCTTGTACTTTTAATACTTTGTTTTGTGAGACCTTCTTCCTCTAGATTTATCTAATGATGAATCTCCCAATCAAGAATCTTTAAGATTCAATAGAGCTAGATAAAAAGATGTTAGTAATAGTTTATCAAGAATGAATATGTAAAGAGCAAGAACTTGTAATTCCAAACATACCTCTTATCTCTTAACAAACCTTGTACTTTAACAAGTTTTCCTAGACAAGGAAATAAGAGGAGAAATGTGATTAGTAATTTATGCAAACAAAACCAGATAAGTAAGGAAAACTAAAAATGAAAATAGTAATAGGATACTTATCTTTGGAGGTTGATGAGAGCTCCCAGCATCCCTCCAAGCTTGAGGGATACCTATAACCTTAAGAACAAATAAAAATGTTTTTCCATAATGTTAAACCTACAAAAATAGAAATCAAAAAGAAATAACAAAAACTTAGATCAAAAGACTTTAGTAGTGTAAGTCTCTTAAATCCAATTCTTTGGGATGTCTTCTTTGGAGATCCTTCTTCAGCTACATTGGCTTGATCCCTGCTTCTCTTCTTGTTCTACGGATTGTCAGGGCATTCATTTCTATATTGACCCATCTTGTGGCATTTGTAGCATTCTATTTTGGACATATCAACCTTCTTTCTTGGCCCTCTTGACTTCTTGGAGTGACTTTTCTTGTGAGAGGCAGAGTAAGCATTTGATACCTTTACTTCTTCATTGTTGGATACTAAAGAAATTCTCATTTCTTCTTGGGTGCAGGCATTCCACAGTTGTTCAAAGGTGGGAGCTTCTTTCCAACTATTGAGACCTAAAGCAAAAGAGCTCCAAGTAGGTGGTAATCCCAACAATGCAGTGATTACTAGCTCCTTCTCTGGCACTATTTCATCTATGGCTTGAAGTTCATCTCTAATCCTTGATATCCTTACAAAGAAGGAAGCCACAGTATCATCTTTAGTCATCTTTGCAGTCCTCAACTCATTCTTTAAGCTTGCTACTTGACCTATGTTCTTGATAGTGAATAATTTTGTCAATGCTTCATACATTTCTTGAGCATGGTCTATATTGGAAATGTATGGGACAAGATTGTCCTTAATGCTTTCTACCATCAGAGTCATAGCCAATATTTCCAATTCCCTATACTTCACCTTGTCTGCATCACTGGATTCTTCGGTAGGTTTCTTCACCTTCCCTCTGACCACATCCAAGACCTTGTTCTTTTCAAGAATGATGTGAATCCTCTTTTTCCAAGATTTGTAGTTTGATGCTCCTTCCAACTTGTTCTCACTCTTTAATGTGTTAGACATTGTCCTTGAAGATAGAGAGCCTCTTCTCTTATAAGAGCTCCTTATATGATCCCTAGATCAATCCTTTAGATCCTTCTAGTAGATACTCAAGATTGCCTTTTTCCTCCTTCACCTTAGCTCTAATACCATGTTAGAAAATCAGAAAGGTAGAAAGATTTTCTTATATAGATAATTACTTGTGATACTTTTATCCTTATGTTCTTCTTTATATTTTAGTTCATCAAGCAATTACCAAAACAATAACACAAGGACAACAAATGTACGTAGATAGCCAGGGCAAAACCCCTAACTAGGGGAAAACCCAGTCAACAATTCTTCCTTCAATAGTTTCCCGAGATAATCCAAGACTCTAGACCAGACAGAAATTCCTTCCACATCAAGTCAGCCCTCAATCCTTCTTGCAAATGACAACCCTTCACAAGCAACTTCAACTTGGCAACGTCATCAATAGGTTCGACCCAGTAGCAACTTCGACCCAACAACAATAGCAGCAACAACTTCAACCAAACTTGGAGAACTTTGATCTCCCTTGATACACCTCAGAACAGGGTGAGAGTTGTCCCAAAATTTCGATCTTGAGGTTTACTATCTCCTTCCAGAAACTCGCACTCCTTTCCAACCCTTCCTCTAGCCCTTTCTCAACTTCGCACTTTTCCAGCTTCCAGCTTCAGAAATCGAACTATGTGAGAGAGAATGAGATGCTTCAAATGAATTCGAACTCCTTGTATTTATAGCCCTTATGTGAGGTCGAATTACTTGTCTTGAGGCCGACTTGATCATCTTGAGGTCGAGTTGGTGTGGAGGAGAATAAATTCATTTTTGTCTCAAAAGTAATTCTTTTTACATGATCTGAAAGCCCGAGAAGGGTTTGAGGCTGACTTGATCTTCTTGAGGCCGACTTGGTGTGGAGGGGAATAAATTCATTTTTGTCTCAAAAATAATTCTTTTTACATGATCTGAAAGCCTGAGAAGGGTCTCTTTAAATGTACAATGACTCGGAATAAATCCTAGAAGTCCTCAATGGTGACTTTGACCTAAAACATGATGACCCAAGCATGAAACCCATGCTTTAATAAGTCATAATAATAATAATAATAATAATTTCTTCATTTTTGATGAGTACATCTCAAATACATTTATGAAGACCGAACCTAGTTACAAATTTCAACAGCCTGCTCCCACATCTGTAGCTTCTTTGTGTTACCTTCCATCTAAGCATGTATTACATATCCCTTATGTTTTCTTCATATCAGGTAGGCCATCAACCATCTGGAACCTAATTGGAAGGGAAAGATGTGGATAACACAAGTGCTCGTATCACGAATGCCAAAGTGCATTAACACCAAACTCTCTTTCATTTACCATTCTATGGGAAATTACTCTGCCATTATCTATCACCTTAAATTCACAAACCAGTGCAATAATAATGTCAACAAACTCAAACTCCGATCACCACACAGAAATACTTGCTGCCAATCTCATAACCAAATTTCATAAAAAGATTATTCTTCTGAAGAAAAATATGTTCTCAAAATCATAAGCTTCAAAGACTTGAACAAATTGTTTTTTGAGATTACATACACTTCCTCTTTTCTCTCCTACATGCTACCTATTATGTTCCCATGGCAAAATTCACTCCTTCAACAAGAATCAATTCGCCCCCACAACAGCGCTTCTTTAACACTGAGCAGCTAGCTCTTTGAGGCATCACCTTTACACAAAGGACCCCACACAATCCTTAGACCAAGTACTCTTTAAAGTTCTTCATTCTGGATTCACACCTTTACTCATTGGCAGCTCCAAGCTCTTTTATCCAAATTAACATCTTTGCAAGCTAGCTCCAATCAGCATAACACTTTTTTATTTCACATGGTAACACAAGTTATACACAATGGTGACTTTCTGAAGCTGGTCGTTCTTCCTTCACAGCAGATCTTTCTTTCAAAGTGTGGTGACTTGCTCCTGGCAGATCAATTCCTAACAGAACAAGATGGAAATATTTATTTCAATCAAGGTGGCCCGCAACTCTAACAAGATGATTCTCCCCCAAGATATGACAAGGTTTCTGCTCTTCTTGTGTTCTGACAGCCTTTGACCACGATAACTCTGTCTCAATTGTGCCTGTGTTATTCCTTGGTGGCAACTCTCCCAACAAGGATGGGATTCTTCACACAGTGGTGATTTAATTCTTGTTTGGCTGCTCAATTCCTAGCAGCTCCAGCTAGGGCTCTTCACACTTTCCTCAAATCACACAGATGGAAGGGCTCTTCACTTTCCCACAAGATGTCTGACAAAAAATATTCGCAATGCACATTGTTTTTTGTATTTAATTCTCACTTCAATCACATTCGCATACAATCAGAATAGCCTCTTGTATGCAGTTTGCTTTACCTACTTTGTCAAGCGCTTGATTTGTTTATGTAGTTCTTTGGCCTATCTCTGATCTGCAATGGTCCTTGGGTCTTCTCTCACTCTCCTTGGCTCGTCCTCAACATCGCTATAATACCATGTGAGTTTTATATAACGCAAACTATCATACACTGAATGAGAGAATGATGTGCTTGGTTCGTCTCAATGTGGTGTGTATGTCAATGCATACAAAGTCCCATATAACCACTTTATTGATTAAGTTCTAACCTATTCTAACACAACTCTATTCATGACATGTGACATAAATCACTAATTTACTCACTTAAAGTACATTACAACTTTATTAGACAATATATGCTAACTCTAACACAAATTACAGTGGGCACTATTCCCAATATTAACCAGCTCGGAAGGTAGAGATCTAATTTGAATTAAATGATGATACAACAGTTTCAAATTACTTCAGACACATGACACATCACAGCTTCCTCTTCTCACTTAAAAACCATAGCACCCTTACACAAAAAGTGGGAAGCAAAGAAGGATTTGTGCATACCACAAGCCAACCTGCCCCCAGCATTGCCAGTTGTCAGACTAAGTTCATGCCCACCTGAGACCAAAGCAGGATGTGTAATTCACAGAAATTAGTTGCATCCTCATGGATCCAGATTTCAAATTGATGTGTGAGAGAAAATGTAAATCGTTGGAAGCGCGTCCTACCTTTCCCCAGGTCATCCTCTAACTCATGGACAACAAGTGCCCTACCAATAACTGAATCAGGTCCACTCAATGGAATCTGCACATATAAAAAAAAATAGGTCAGGGAATCGATCCCGAAAAGGATGTTACAGAAAAGGATATAAATCTTAATGGAGTGCAAAATAATAGATTATATAACTAACAGAACAGATACTCTCGCACATCCAATACCATCTTTAAAGCCATTTGGCAGTTGAGCGTAAGTCACTTGCTAATAAGAATAATGCTTTAGTTAAAAAATAAAGAAAGCTTCACTGAAGTAAATCAAATTCTTGAAAAACTACCTGATTATCAACAATTGTTGCCTCTGCAACTCCTGTTAATAAACATAAAACCTTTAAAACCAAGTCCTTTAATCAAAACAAATTATTTTTCTGGTCAGAGAAAAAAATGTTACAAATATGAATTACCATCAGAACCCGCAACTATGTTTCCCAGGTCACCCGCATGGCGTACATCATCCTCAGGAGCACCATGTGTCAATTTTTTTGGATTAAAATGTGATCCTGGAGAACAGATAAATTTTTTGAAAAATAGCCAAACCATCAGCAAATACAAAGACATATATTGGTGTTAATTCAAGAAGCATCAAACTACAAAATATTTGCTAAATCACAGAATAGAAGTCACCTGTTGACATGCAGCCATTGGTTGTGTCACCAAACTCATGCTATAAACAACAGAGAAAAGGTAAGGTATTAGCTCTAAAAATGTGTGTCAAAATAAATAATTCAATAATTAAATCATTCCTGGTGTATTCCAAGGAAAGACCTTAGTCCGTAGTACCACACATGTACATTTTCAAAATAATAATTAATAAGCACCATTAATCTGAAATTCACTCACAAGTGCCAAAGTTCATCCTATACTCACTAGATGAAAGCCATGCTTCCCAGGAGTCAGTCCTGTCAAACGGACCTTCACTGTTGTGGGACCTGTCGCAAAATAACCAATGTTTTCAATTGCAGTATCTTGGTAGCCAATATAGTTGCAACAAATGAAATATTTGACCTAACCCAAAAAGTCTATTAATTCTGCCTGTCAAATGTGATAGCTGTTGATCAATTAGAGTTCACGTTCATAAGGACAAAAGCTGACAAGAAACCAAATTTGCCGACACCAACAAAACTGATATGATTGTCAATGTACCAAATCTTCAAACATTTGCTTTAGCAATGAAGAACAGAGTTTCAACTTTCAACTACCAGCATTAACCCAAAACATCTTTTACTGGCCACTACAGGAGAAAAAATCACAAACCTGTGCTTTTCTTAAACAAAAAGGTTGCTTAGAAATAAAGTTTTGGGGAAAAACTTATGTAAAGCTTGAAATAGAAATAAAATATGCCAACAAGTTAAATACTGAATTGATTACAACATTAACTTAAATAGAAACTTATCACTTGCACATAAGAATGTGGTGTGATGGAAATGCAAGAGGACTTTTCCCCTGCCCATCCAGATTCAAATCTCACTGATTTGTTCGAACAAGAAAGCGGGGGAGTCTTTGAGCTAATCTCAGAACACATGTGAGTTGCGTGTTTATTGGGGCTGGAAAGGTACCAGCAACCTCACTCTTGCTCAAGTGCTTGAGGGTGGGATAGTACTGCTTCAAACATTTCAAGCCCAATGGGTTGGCTCAACCAATTGTCGCAATGTTGCTGGGCATTTTGCTACTTCTGAACTGGCAAGTGCCCAATTCAAACTCCCTCCAGTGAAGCACACTAGTCTATACTGACAGGTTTAATACTAGGGAACCCATCCACAAATGTGGGGAGATATCCTTTGGGTTTTCCCACAAGGTTTTCCTTTGGAAAAAGATTAGAACCCTATCGAAGTAAGGGCACTAATGTAAGCCAAAATAGTAAACAGTAACACTGCAGTTTTACCTTTTTTTAATAGCCAATTAGTTACGTTATTTGCAAGCACTTTAAAGTATGCATCTTTGCCAAAGATATATCTGCTATTTCTTTTCTATCAATATTATGTATGCACAGAACTGCTGTGTTGTTGTGCCGTCCATTTTACAAAATAATTTTTCCTAGTTTCAGTAAAGATATATCTTCTATATAAGACCTTGAAGCACCTACCCAATATGTCATCAATTTGATATAGACAGTACTTCCTAGAATCCAAGAAACCTTAGTCCTCTTCTCTGATTATCTGGTACAATGTACTCACCTACCAAACTGATAAATATATACTGTGTTCAGATAAAGAATAAAGGGATATTACAATGGCAGTCACTCCATCACGCTGTACAAATGGGGGAGCGAAGGTTGATTAAATGGGTTAACTCTACTTGTCACAGACCTGCAACTTAAAATACAGTTTAAACTGCATTGAATATTTTCTAGAAAGACTGGATTAGAGGAACAATATTTAATATATTTATTAGAAAAAACATTACGGATAAAATATAACAAATTAGGGAGCCAATAACAGAGATCCTTGATTTTAGGTCCTAAACACACATACAGCGAAAAGTATTGTTACAGCCTCATACACCTTCTTGGTCTGGCTGGGCACTAAAAATATTAAGAAAATAAAGCAAAATTTTACGCTAATAGACAAGTTATGGAAAATTTTAGACATATTCGACCACATAAAGGGGATCCATATGAATCACATCTGATGCTGTGCAGGTCTGAGAGAAAAATGCCGGTTGGGAACTACTAATAGAAGAAAACAAGGACGTTTGGCCCCCAAGATCCCTTTGAATGTATTGCGTTACATACACCGCAATTAAAGCCATTATGTTTTCACCATACACAATCATTGTCAATGCAGCATGGTTGACTAGAGAGACAAATGAGCATTTTTAGGATCAGTAAGACCCTTTTGATTGAACAGGATACAGAACTCATTACCATATCAGCTCTATATGACAATGACGTTTGACCAAGAAGCCATGACTTCGGGACCTTGGAAAGACTTGAGCAACCGCATTATCACCGGGAGTACTCTTGCTGGGTTTTGAACACGTGTCATCATCACGGCAAGTGTTCCAACTGTCACATCTCAGCAAACTTGACTCAACAGAGTGTTCAGCTGTACAGCAGGGTTCCACTCTTGCTGGGATTGTCCCGCTACATATCATAACTTTCAAAGAAACCAGGCTGTGTGCACGTCCTGGGCAATTTTGGCAGGATGAAAAACCCTCAAACCTAGAAACTAAACCAATGGAAGTCGGCTCATTGCAGTGTAACCTCCCACGGAATGTTTCTTGAAGCAGTTATAAAATAATAATAATAGAAAAACATTGCCCTACAGACAGCAACATAGTTGGGGAGCTACAAACCCCAACTCCACATGACAGCGGCACCTAAGTTGCACAAATACGGACACAGTATCTGAAATTAATACAACAATTTTCAAAAAATCAGAATAAAAGACAGCTAGGATACATCTAGTTCATACATAAATGTCTGTGTTTGTGTGAAAGAGAGAAAGAAACCATGAGACATTAATAAAATTCAGAATACCATTCATGAATTTCGAATTTGGAAATAAAGCCAACAAAAATTTATCATTGAGAAAGAAATTTGGAAATAAAACCAACAAAAGTTTATCATGGAGAAAGGCACAAGCTCTCTATTTATAACTTGATTTGTAACAAATTAGTGTGAGCAATCCTTTTTTTTAATATTTTGTTTTAGTTTTGGGTGCCATATTACGCTGACTCAAATGACTGCACAAATGGTCAAAACCTTGGCTCAAACAATCCTCTGAATCGAAGGATACAGCATGTCAAAATTTTGAAACGCCACTGAAATGCTCCAGTTGTGCTTCAGAGGCACTTCGTACACGGAAATGTTTCCAAAATGCCTAAATGCATTTCTAACACTTCCAGGTTGAGTAACTGATAACATATGGTACAAACCCACTTTAATATGGACGGATAAATATGAATCTTCTACATCTCCCAAGCAAGTGCAACGCCTTTACCAACTCACCATAGGGTAATCCCCCAGATACAGTGCAAATGCATGAGAACGGAGAATGTAGCTTTCAGTGTTAGTGCTAAGAGATTGCAAAAATTAATCCAGTGCACCAAACTCTTGCGAGTCCAAGTCTACTCCCCAGTTTGACTCTGCTGTTTGAAAAAGCAAGTTAAATTGGCTCCTTTGAATCTGACTCAAAATTGCATAATCAATATGACTCGAATCAAATGCCACTCAGATTGACTCAGTTACTCGGTAGCCTGATGCGCAAACTCACTTGTCCATCGAGAAAAACACTCGAAGAAACCAAAAATTAAAAAGTCACTCATTTCACCTGCCTAGCCCGATTCCAGAGCTGGCAAGTAGCAGACTATAAACTATCCAGAATCAAATTAAAGGAGCTATTAATAAAAAATTGCATCATACAGCCCAGGTTAAACTTTTATTTTTAAAAAAAATCAATTTAGTGGGTTTTTTCAAAATTTCCCAATTCAGTTCCTGAATTGTTCCTCACTCTTCCCCACAAAATACAGCATTCCTTCTAAAAAAAACAAACGAAAATTAAGTAATAAACAAATAACTTAGTAAACCTTTGATAATTAATAGAAAACAATCAGACACCACTGGTATTAAAGAAAATGCAAATCATACATTAACAGTTCAACTGATGACAGGGAAAAAAAAATCACTGGCACTTGTCTCATTGTCCCATATTGCTGTCAAAACCAAAACCCTTGAGCAAAAATGACGCAAACGACGGAAAAATTGAAGCTAATGAAATACCGTTGTCTTCCTGCGAGAGAGTGACAACACCCTCGACCTGTGAATTCCCTTTGAGCACGGCAACGGCCTTCTTGGCCTCTGCGACGACGGTCAGCGCCCGGGCTGCAGGCGCGAAGGAAAATGCCCTCTGCGGCATTCGAACCACGGAGCCCTTGAACTCGGACTGAAACGGATAGTGGCCATTTGATAATGTTAGAGGAGATGCCATAGAGGCAGCGATGATAGTCTGGGCCGCCATTGCTGCTGCCAGAGCTTGTTGCATGTATGAAACAGAGTGGAGGAGATAAGGGTGCTCTCGGCTATCGCGCCGTCGAAGGGCTCCGCTAAATTTAGCGGCTGGTGGAGTTTTTGTTGTCCATGATTTGGGATAAACTGGAGGTGACTTTGTCTGCTTGCCACGTGCCGTCTTGCGAAACTTCTAGCTAGATTCTCTTCGATGATTACGTATATAAAATTTACGAGTGTCCTAAACGTTTTAAATTTTCGATATGTTTTGTAATTATTATTATTAGTTTTACCTATTGGAATGGCAAATATGAAGAGTTAAAATTTAGAAATTGAGTGATTTAAGATGTTGTTTTAAAAAATACATTGTAAAAATAAAATCAATCTAGATTTATCTTGGATTTATCTATGGAGAGGATCAAATTTTTTATGGTGTAAATATTTATTCAAGTTTTGCACTTAAAAAAGAGGTTCGCACTTCTACAGATTTGATCCCTCTCGGTGCTTGATAGATCTAGAGTTAAGATGGATTTAGGTGTGGTCATACAAAATTTATTGAACATCTAATTATTTTGATCATTTTAAATATGCTAACTCGATTTATTGTAGTAAACATTATACCTTGTCTTTGTTGTTCTCGAATATTAATAGTAGTTTTTTGCAAAGTCAATCATTCATTTATGGAGTGTTAAACTTCAAATAATTTTCAATAATAATTATTTTCTATTGCCTCGTTTGAATGCAAAGTGAATAACATAGTTAATGATGGCAAATGGGAATAATAAGAATGTAGCCAATTACAAATAGTTTACAGTGTCAGGAAGCAAACATTTCGGGTAAGTGAACATCTTATTTAGGATGAAAATTCAAAAGTATTGCATTTATGGTTGAATTACTATAACACATTAGTCAATGCACATCGTGAATAATTTTTATGTGATTACACTCTAAGAGAGTGTGTATGTTTTGGGGGTGAGAATGAGAGACAAGAGGAGATAATGATATAGATGGAAGCGCGGGGGGCAAAGACAGGGAGGGAGTAAGAGATATAGATATGGAGAGAGAGAGAGAGAGGGAGGGGAAAAAGGAGGGAGGGAGAGAGAGAGATATAGCTATGGAGAGAGAGTGTGTGTTTAGCGGTGAGATAGAAATATAATGAAGGAGAGACAATGGGAGATAGAGATATAGATGGAGAGGGCATAGATATGCTTACACTGAATCAATGTACATTATTAATCTAATTACTTTGAAATTAATGTACATCATACATCTAGTTGCATCAAATCAGAAATCAACATTTATACTGAAATCAATGCATCTAGTGCAAACAATCAAATAGGATTAAAAATCAACATCTACATTGAAATCAATGCATGCGAGCAATCGAATATGATTATAAATCAATATCTACATTGAAACCAATGCATCTAGTGCGAGCAATCAAATAGGAGTAGAAATCAACATCTATACTAAAATCAATGCCTCCAGCGTAAGGTATTAAATAGGTTAGAAATTGACATCGACATTGAAATCTATGCATCTAGTGTAAGGTATTAAATAGGATTAGAAATCGACGTCTACATTGAAATCAACGCATCTAGTGTAAGTGATCAAACAGGATTAGAAATCAATATCTACACTAAAACCAATGCATCTAGTGCAAGCAATCAAATAGGAGTAGAAATCAACATCTACACTGAAATTAGTGCATCTAGTGTAAGGTATTAAATAGGATTAGAAATCGACATCTACACTGAAATCAATGCATCTAGTGTAAGCGATCAAATAGGATTAAAAATCAATATCTACAATAAAGCCAATGCATCTAGTGCAAGAATCAAATAGGAGTAGAAATCAACATCTACACTGAAATTAATGCACCTATTGTAAGGTATTAAATAGGATTAGAAATCAGCATCCACACTGAAATCAATGCATCTAGTGCAAGCGATCAAATAGGATTAGAAATCAATAACTACACTGAAATCAATACGTTTATTTTAGTGAAAAACAAAAATATTCATGACATTTTAGGTCTAACTCCTATGTTTGTATTTGTCTCTATGTGTCTCTTTATTCTTCCCTTTCTCTCCACCTTCCATTCTGTGTCTATCTCCCTCCCTCTCTCCCGTCTCCCTCTCTCTCTATTGCTCCCTCCCTTTCTCTATCTTTCTCTTCTTCTCTCTCTCCCTCTCCCTCCATCCCTCCTTATTTGTCCCTCTATCTCAGCCCCCTAAACACATCTCTCTCTCTCTCTCTCTCTCTCTCTCTCTCTCTCTCTCTCTCTATATATATATATATATATATATATATATCCCTCTTCCTCTTCCTCTCCCTCTCTATGTCTTCCCTCTCTCTCTCTCTCTCTGCCCCCTCCATCTATATCTCTATCTCCTATTGTCTCTCTATCTAAGTCCCCAATCTCTCTCTCTCTCTCTCTATATATATATATATGTATATATATCTATATCTATATCTATATATATATATATCTTCCTCCCCCCTCTCTTTGCCTCTTTGTTCTACCCTCTCTTCCCCCTCCATCTATATCTCTATCTCCCCTTGTCTCTAATTCTCACCCCAAAAGCATACACACTCACTCTCTATATCTATCTATCTCTCTCTCCCTCCCTCTTCCTATCCCTCTCTCTCTTCCCCTTCTCTCTCTAGCTTCCCCCCCCTCTCTCTCTCTCTCTCTCTCTCTCTCTCTCTCTCTCTCTCTTCCTTCCTCTCTCTCCCTTTCTCTCTCACCTCCCTTTGTCTCTCCCCACCATCACTCTCTCTCTCTCCACCCTCCAACTATGTCATTATCTCCCTCGCTCTCCCCCTCTCTGCCCCCTACATATCTATGTCTCCATGTCTCTCTATTCCCCTTATTTCCCCATCTCTATCCTCTCATTTTCTCTCTCTTCCCTCGTCTCCTCTCTCCCTTATTCCATCTTGATATGTCCCTTGTCACTCCCTCTCTCTCTCCAACTCTATCTCTCAATGTCTTTGTTCTTCCCTCATGTTGTCGTTGCTACAACACCCTCCAAAATTTTGGATTGCGCTCAATTTTGAAGCCTTCCTTGGTCTTGTACATTGTCATTGCAAACTTTGAAACTCATTCCATGTGATTTTATGAGGAGTTTTTGTCCCCTTTGCAATATAGGAAAAATGTTGTATTTTTGCATGTTAGTTGTCTCATCATATATATAAGCATGTTCTGGTGGTTTCAAGAGATCTCATTTTTGTAAATGACTTGTTCTAACCATATAAACATTCATTGCAGTCATTTCCAAAGTTTTAAGCATTGTCGCACAAGTGTCGTCACGGTCATCACAAAGTGTATCTTAAGTGTCGCACTTATTGTAAAGTTGTCGCACCAAGGGAAATGCATTTTCATGCATCCTGGATGATATATGAGTTGTATCATCAAGTATTCTAAGTGTGTGATCACAGTCAAAGTCTTATCATTGTTCACATCAGTGTCACTGATCCTGCACAATCATTTTCTGAAAAGTTTCCAACCAAGTAACCTAGCTTCACCTAGCCTCACTAGAATGTGCACTGTGCAGTCTCAATCCTTTAGTTGTGACATTTCTTCTTGGCACTGCACAATGCATAGTTCTTGCCTCCTAGGATTGCTGCACTGCACAGTTTCTATGCTCATGCCCTGAACTTAACTCCCATAATTGTGTGATTCCTTCTCCCAGCCTGGCCTTATCTGTGCATTGCGCAGTCTCTAGCTTTAAGATCATCCTTAAGCTCCTGAAATGCGCAACTTCTTAATGGCCTAGCCCCTATTATCTCCCAAAACTGTGCAATGTGCTCACCCATTGCTCATCCCCTCAGTCGACCACATTGATCTTCAAAATTGCGCAGTTCGCTCCCCCAGCCCAGCCTGAATAGTGCATTGCGCAATCTCAAGGCTCAAAGCTCCCCTTGACTACCTAAATTGCACAACTGTGCAGTTACTGAGCCTTTTTCCAAAACTTCCATCCGGTTCTGACAGTCAATGGATCAATATGCACAATCTTAGACTATGGGGTTTCAAATAGATGTTGTCTCGTCATGAGTGAATTTCAGAAATAGGTACCTTATCATGCCATGGCAAGATGATGAAGAAAGAGATGAAGGAGCGCAAGATGCTGAAAGGCATTCTTGTAGCTGAGTATGCAAACTTATAAATCAAGAGAAAGAAAGGGGACACCAGTTTGCGATGGCCACTCAAGACTTGAGATCATTGAAGATCCCTTATCACCAAGCCATGCGGAGGTCAAAAGAAAAGTATTCTCAAGCAAACCTATAGCACACAGTAACAACAGTGGTTTGACATTGCCACATCATCAAGCATTCTATGTCAGCAGTATCATGTCATGTCATGCCATGAGTTGTCACATGCCACACCATTGTGGTAAATGATGTAAATTATGTTTCGAAAATGTATTGTAAAGTGAAAGTCCAAAGGACATGTATGGAATATGAAGAGTCATTTGAAGTTCAAAAGTCATAGGAAGTCAAATGATCACGAGGGTAGATGAAGAGTCATAAGGAAGGTGAAGCATCACTTCCTCATTGTTATATATACACCCTCATTCTAAGAGCAAAGGAATTTTCACCTTGATTCCTCCCTTAAAGCATTAGAGAGACAAACTAATTCTTTTGAGGAACAAGGAGTAGCTTCAACGCTCCACTATTGGAGCTAGTGATGTTCATTGTATACATGTGTCTTGGAACTTTTACTTAATAACGTAAGCCTTCATGGCTGACATGTTCTTCATTCATGGATTATGAATATTTGTAAGACTATTTTGCGGATGTTGGTATTTCATGTTTCCTTTCACCTCTGCTAAAGTAGTTGAAGTATTTCGTTTATTTTTAGTACTTATCTTATTGTGAATGTGTTGTAATGGTTATTATTGTTGTCCCATCCCTTGGACTATTTCGTAGGATGTTAGACAGATCTTTCTCATTGATTGGTTGTAATGACTGTCGCATCTTTTGTGGACTATTTCGTTGGATGTTAGACGAATCCCTCTTGTTTGTGTGTGTCTCTTCTTGGGTGGTACTATTACCTCTCTCTTAGAGGCTCACTTTACTCTTTCCTTATGCAATAGAAGAAATTTGGCACACCTACAACCAATCACTCACCAGACACACCTTCTTGCTTTCTGAAGGCACCATGCATTCCTCTATTGCTAACAATTAGAGCCAAGGCAAATCTATAAGAATACATGGCAGCCAGGCCGATATTTCGGATGGGGTTCCTACTCCAAACGGTGTGAGGTCTGATTGGGACTACACGTCGAGGAGACCCCTTGGTTGATATATTTCCAGCACCGTCAACAAATGGAACTAAAAGGAGGGTCAGATGACAAGTTGTGTCCGTTGAGTGTGTTTTAAACCTCTTATCTAAAATGTCTCATCCTCAAATCTTACTCTCGGGGTGTTGCTATAATTCATCCATTTATCAATTTTCAATCCTCGATGAGCCTCTCTATCACTTGCCTCAATTAAAGTTTGATGGCAAGGATGGAACATCCATAACTGTGCACATTTCTAATTTTCTGAAATTTTGTGAATCTTACGAAATCAATGATGAAGAGTTTGCTTGTGTGCTTTTATTCCTCCCCCTTGATGGTCGTGTTAATCAATGGTGCCATACCTTACCACCCGCCTCCATCCATTCTTTCCATAATTTCCTCAAGGATCTGTTGTAGCAGCTACAATCACCCTCCAAAATTTTGCCTTGGCTTCGTTTTGGAGCCTCCCTACGAACCATCCTCAACAACATGTCTTGCATCGTCAAGTACATGAGCTTTAGTGGTTTTCTAGCATATTGCCAGCCTTTGCATGATAGCTTGCTTCACTCCCCTCACAAGTTGCTACTCCGGACTTGGTCCAACTGTTGGATGAGCAACTCCCTCAAGAAACTACACAATTATGGAGGGGAACTAGTCTTCCCTCCAGAAATTGTGCAAATCTGACTGGCAGCCTGTTGGGCTCAGAAACTGCGCAATCATGTTAGTCAACCTTCCTAGAGAAAACTATGGAATTTGGCCCAGCAGGACTACTTAGCCCAGAAATTACACAATTTTGGGCAGCAGTCAGCTACTCCTCCTAGAAATTGCACAATCCCTCTAGACAGCTAGCCCAACTGCCTCCCAGAAATGTGCAAATTTCTCCCTCAGGCAAGCAAGTTGTTACATGTGCCTTTGGGTTGACCAGTTCCACCCGGACCGAGAAAACTTGACTTGCATGCATGGGCTATTTTTTCCTGAAATAGCAAAAAGCAACATGCAAAAGGCATCCCTAGAATTTAGGGAGTTATTTTTAGCAGTTGGAGATTACATGCAAAGATCGTTTTAGAATCTTTCCTCCAAGTGTCGTTTTTTCCTAGATTTGTGGCATGTGCGTCATGAGCCTCAAACTTATTTATTCGATGCTTCAGAGCTCACTTCTTCACATTGATCTTGGAGCTCTAACATCCCACAACACATCTAGGAGTCTTCGACACATCCAACTCAACTATTTTCAGGTAAGTCTGCTTAACTTGTCTTTTGCAACATTTTTGTCGCTTTTTGTGTTTTGGCTTGTGTGAGTGTTATCTGCTTGATTTCTGTGAATGCTTGTTGTCGTTTGCATGCATATTAGCTTGTACTAGCACTGTTTCAGTTTTCATTAGCATCTCACTGTTGTCGCATGCATGACATTGTTTTGCACGAATGGTCGCCAATTCGGCAACTCGTTTCACACACATGCATGTTGTTCCATTTTATGAATCTTGCATTCACTATTTTCATGCACGATCATTCACTCCTGCTTACACTCAGTATCTCATGCATTCACATCCACATTTGCTTTCAGTTGCCCATCGGCGGGTTTGGGAAACCTTAGCCCGGACTCTGCCTCACCAAGACAGTGTTGCGCAATATTAAGAGGGAAGGCTTTGCCTTCCTCCCAGAAAATGTGCATTTCTAGCCAGTGATTGTCCTCCAGTCTTGCCTTGCGCAATTCTGAGAGGCAGTGACTGCTGGCCCATAAAATTGCGCAATGCAGTCCCTGGGCCTGCATCACTTGCCAACTGGAATTATGCATTGCGCAATCCCAACACCCAATAGGGCAGTCTGGATTGCGCATTGTGCAATTCCAGCAGTCAACCATCCTCCCAGCAGTGTGGACTACCTTTTGCGCAGATCTAGCACCTAGTCTCTCAGCCTCCTAGTGAAAATTGTGCAATCCTTGTCAGTTAATCCCCAGGTATGTAGCATGTCATCCCTCAAGTTTGTTTTTCTTTTAGCTAACAGATTTTTTGCCATGCATGTCGCCATGTCTCCAAATATAGCAAGTGTTCGTTCGTCGCTCAGCAGTTCAAGATCAATGGCCTCAAAGAGAGCAAGATCAAAGCACACGGACATAAGCACAACTGGGGCAGCAGTTGAGCGAATGTCTACAAGTTTGTTGATCTATGAAGACACCAAGTTGATTGTAGACAAGGACATCAAGCTGAAATGGAAAGAGGTCAATTATGCATTCTCAGGAACATTTGGGGAAGATCTCAAAGACCGCAAAGTCTATGCAAACATTCACAAGTTCGTCTTGTATCGAATTACACGCAGGTATCCCGCGTTCCCATGCATGGACATGATACATTGAATCATCTCACACACTAATCCTTCTGGGCACAAGATTATCAACAGATGTATCATCTGTCGAAGCTAGTGATCACCATGGAGTCACCTTTCAACCTACCCAATAGCAATGCCAACTCGAGGGATATCTTGAAGAACTAGGTAAAGGAGCCGGCCAAATTCAAGATGACACCTAACCATATCTACAAGCTGAAGATATTGCGGAAGGCGTATCAATACTTGGTCATCTTTGTATGTAGCTTGTATGGCCAAGAGAGCACGAAGACCTTCCCACATAGTTGGGTGATCGTGTTGGACCAACTGGCCAATGAAGGCAAAGCATGCAACCGGTCTGACATGTTGGCTCACAGGCTGAAGGAACAAGCAACAAGAGCTCGGCAACCGCCCAAAGGTTAGCAAGCAGAAATCTACATGTTCGCTTACATCTTGGATGCAATTTGTGCCCTTCAGCAGTTCTCGTGCATGAAGTGGGCATGGACATCGGCAGAAACCTCTGGGAACACATTGTAAATTGTTTTATGAATGCAACTTTAGAGGAGTTATCACACAACTGTCAGATCATTTTTTCACCTAGGCGTACAAGACGATATTTAAGCAAGATCCACCTTGCATGTCAAAGGCAGCAATGGAGGAATTGATCAATATTGTGAATTGGTATGCCTCACCGTCCAGCACTTTCATACGGATGTACAGCGTGAAGAAGCCTCTACATGTTTTGCCGAAGTTTGCCATGGACAATCTCGTCATGCAGGAAGTATCATATCACATCTCCTCTGGACTATCAGCTAGGTTGCACCGAAAGAAGAAGGCACCTTGGCCCACTCTTCCGTTGTGGATCAGGTTGTACGAGATACCAAACCTCAAGCATGCAGATGTCAAAACAAAGGAGATCAATAAATATCCTTTCGACATCCGAAGCTTTAATCCGTATGACCCGCATTGTATTGTGAAAGATCACTGCGCAAGAGTACAATTTCAGTGGATCCATGATCTGTATTTAAATAGGAACACAACAAATTATAAATATAACCATAAACACAGAGATGCAGCGGAAATAATACTTCATTTCATTAATGTAAAATACTGAAATATGCTTACAAACAGCAATGGAAATAAACCAGTTAGGGCAATGGTAGCTTATCTCTGAGAAGAGATGTGGCGGCTACATGCCTCTGAACTGTCTTACACTGAGGCTCAAGGGCCTTTTTATTATTGAAAAATAAGAGCAAACCCTAAACAACCAAAACCCTCACCCGAGGAGATGTAACACCAAGAGTTTATGGGCCCCGTTGGGGTGAGTTGGACAGCTAACTTCCCAGGGTCGTGACTTGGTCATATTATCTCTGTTTGACGCGCATGATAGCCCATTGGAAATATCTCTTTGAGGACTACGACAAAAAAGACAATTTTAGATAGCAAATCGTTGGCGGTAGATTTCCCAAAAAACGCCGTTTAGGGCCTCAAAATGGCTCCGGAAGTTTAGGACCTGAAAAAACTGCTAAAAACAGTAAAATGTGCTATAATTAAGGAAACTAAAAAACTGAAAGAAGCAATGGTGGGGATCCAAGTGGAATTAGCGGGTGGCCACCAATATCTACCTGGATCATTCCTCCCCCCTTAGGAAGCAATGGTCACCATTGCGTTGAGTTCCTTCATGAGATGAGGAAGCTGCTACTGAACTTAGTCCCTGGTGAGTTGTTCTGCAGTCTCTAATGTGTCCAGTAATGGTGGGAAGCATGGTCGACAATGGCCCACATTGAACACTCAGTGCAAGCGAAGGAATGGGGGAGTGCTGTGCTCCAAAGCATTGTTTCCCATAGCCTTGGTAATGGTGTAAGGACCATGTCGGCGTGGTCTGAGCTTCTAATGGGCTCTTGTAAGGCGTTCTTTCTACAAAAGCAACCTGACTTTGTTGCCCTACTTGAAGCTTGTGTGGTACCCTTGTGGGTGAGGAGAAGTTGTTCCTGTGTTCTTTCATGACCATATCCCTTTACTGCTGCTGCTACGTGGAGGAACCCTTCGAGGGGTCATGGATGTGGTGACGATCTTCCCCTTACTTTGGGAGCGAACCAGACAGAAAATGAATTTCCTAGTCTGGGAGATGAGCTTGCTACCTTTCTTGGCAATGATCAAAGAGGCGGCGGTAGGTGGGGCTACCTCCGGTATCTTATATAATGAATTATTCAAAGAAATAATGACAACACGAGGCCTTGACTCATACACAGCATGTCACCTCCACAAGAATGACTGGCCTAATAATACGTCACAAACATCCAGAGGTGTAACATCACACAATACCTCGTCTGTGAAGGGTTTGATGCTATAAGGAAGGCGGCACTGCTGGCGAACTTTGAGATCTCGTCCCTCATGAAGCCACCCGATACTGTACGGCTGCGGATGTGGTGTAGTCGGTAGGCCCAACCGCTTCATGACCTCTGCTGAAATGAGGTTCTTCTGGCTCCCACTGTCAACAATGAATTGCAGCGGTGAACCCTTCACCCACATCTGTGAGTGGAAAAGACGCTCCCCTTCCTCTGGATCTTCGAGCTCATTCTTCTGGATCTTGGTAGTGGCAACAGTGGCACTGGGCTCTGCATCAATGATATGCTTTCCTTTTCCATTCCCCTTGTCAGGTTCTGACTCAGGGTCGGAACATGCATCTGATTCTAAAGCCTTCAACTTGACCACTAGAGACTGTTTGGTCCAACACTCACTTGTGTTATGAGTGGGACTCTTGTGGAACTCACACCACTTTCCTGTGTCCCTCTTCGACTTCATGGTGTTGTTCTTTTCTTGCGGCTTCGACGGGTTGTCTTGGGTCACCCCGCCTTGGCTTTGTCCTTTGGTCTTTGAATTTGCAGATCCAAAGTCTCGCTTCTTCTGTTTGAACTTTTGCTCGATTTTGAAAGCGTATCGGTACGTCGTGCCGAGTGAGCAGATGTTCAGGTACTCCATCTCTTCCTGGATGTATCTATGTAGGCAGCCACGGTATTTGAGTACTAGATGCAGCTCAGAATCTTTAATACCCAACTGTGTGCGAAGGGTATGAAAAATGTTTGTGAACTCTGGCACATCTTGGTCCCTTCCCTGCCACAGTGTGGTCCATTTGATGTATTTGTCCTCATAGCTTTTGACAGGGTAGTATTGTTCCTTGACGGCATCCTGGAATGCATTCCAAGTGGGTGTGGCTGAAAATAGTGAGCCCGTGCTTTCATCCTTCTGCTCGCAGTAGGTTTCCCACCAATCCTTGACATGGGGGGCTACTTTGAGAAGAGCGAAAACAATCTTTTCCCGACTCGAAAATTCATGAACAGGAGAATACCCATCTAGCATATTTAACCATTTATCTACGGCATCTGCGTCTATTTGACCCTCGAAGATGGGGATTTCAATATTAACTTGTACCTTAAAGGGTGTGGCATTTCTAGAGTAGCTGTTGGAAGCCGATGTGTCGCCTCTGCGTAGTCGCTGAAGGATCTATGCAAAGATGTCTATCATCACGTTCCTTTGTCGCTCAAGGGCTTCTTCGAGCAAGATTTTGATAGGATCACCTGCCCCCTCGTTTTTCTTTTCATCCGCCATGGGAGGCCGTCGGGATTTGCGAGGATGGTCTTGCAAAGGTTCGACCAGTTCAAGCCCTAACTCCTTATATCTCGACCTCGTTGGGGACATGCAAAGAAAAACAGAGAAAAAGCAGACCGCTTTGATAACATTGATCCAGATTTAAATAGGAACGCAACAAATTACAGATATAACCATAAACATAGAGATGCAGCGGAAATAATACTTCATTTCATTAATGTAAAATACTGAAATATGCTTACAAACAACAATGGAAATAAACCAGTTAGGGCGATTGTAGCTTATCTCTGAGAAGAGATGTGGCGGCTACATGCCTCTGAACTGTCTTACATTGAGGCTCAAGGGCCTTTTTATTATTGAACAATAAGAGCAAACCCTAAACAACCAAAACCCTCACACGAGGAGATGTAACACCAAGAGTTTATGGGCCCCGTTGGGGTGAGTTGGACAACCAACTTCCCGGGGTCGCGACTTGGTCATATTATCTCCATTTGACGCGCATGATAGCTCGTTGGAAAGATCTCTCCAAGGACTACGACAAAAAAGACGGTTTTAGACAAAAAATCGTTGGTGGTAGATTTCCCAAAAAACGTTGTTTAGGGCCTCAAAATGGCTCCGGAAGTTCAGGACCCGAAAAAACTGCTAAAAATAGTAAACTGTGCTATAATCAAGGAAACTGAAAAACGGAAAGAAGCAATGGTGGGGATCCAAGTGGAATTAGCGGGTGGCCACCAATGTCCACCTGGATCAATCCACGGGGCGTGTCATTGGGCGGAGGAAAACCCATGGAGATATTGTTATATATTATCCAGCCCCAATGAACCAGTGAGCATCGTTGTGGAATGGCTAACGAAGCAGCATGAAGTAGCATCCAGGAGAGAAGCAACAATAGAGGTAAACATACCGGCTTGCGACAAAGGCAAGAGGAAGATTGTCGACAATGCAAAGGCAGAACAAAGTTGCAAGTTTAGAGCAGACCCACTTGTGCAAAAAGCAACTTTGGCAATTGAGGCGAAGAGGAAATAGCGCGACAAGAGGAACGCGCAAAGGCAGAGAGAGAAACAGAGAATGGAGGAAATAAAGGAGGAGTTGCATGAGTTGAAGGAGAAACTCCGGAAGGAACAGGAGTTGCGCAAATAGGAAAGGAAGAGCAACAAGAACAGGTACAATAGGGGGTGCAACATGTAGAGACAGATGAAATTGCACCCGTACAGGTGGTAGACGCATTAGAACAACTGGCACCAAGCAGATAGGGTGAGCAGTCGCAGGAGCAGGACTTCACTCAAGAGATAGAATAATCACTTGAACAAATGGATACAGATATGGAGCAGCAAAAGTTAGAGCAAGACATCAACCTCGTGCCTTATCACCAAGAGGTCGACCTACCAGCTTCACTAGATCCGGAAGCGGAGAAAGTCCTAAGCAACCAAGGAGACACTAAGATCCTTGGAGATAATCCAGAAGGAGAGATGCACAACATATCATTCGACAAGTCGCAACATAGAGTTGTGCAATATCACAGAGTGTCTACTCCGGATGAAAACACATGTGCTACGTAGTTTGAGGAACGAGTGATCGTGTCTGATGTGCACAAGCATCCAACAACATTAGCCAATGCTACCAGAGCATATGCCGAAGCCACTAGCTCGAGTGTTCGCTTCTTGATAGCTGAGAACGAGCGAATGGATAAGGAGCTACAAATGGCTAAGCAAGGAGGAGAATAGGTTACAACATCTGCCCAAGCAGAGTTGAAGAAGGTAATACTAGATGACTTATTGTCCCTTGAGGCTGTCGTGCAGGCGTTGTATTCCAAGTTTGGTACCGTGCATAAGGCAGTTGTCCATCTCAACGGTTGGCAGCAGTGATGTGCTAGGAGAGCACATATCTTGTCAAATGTGCATGTTGTTGTTGACTACATGCAAACATGGACAATGAGATACAAGGGAGCCCCATTACACTTGCCCAAGATGATGAAGCCCAAAGCGGTCAAGCTGAAGGCACACATCCGGAGTCAAATTCAGAACTATGAAGATCTCCCACAGCTCATCACTAGTTTGTAGGCTTCCCATGCACAGGTATTCAGGAGTATGGATGTTGTTGTGCACGCACATGCGATCCCATCTATTGGGACACTCACCGAGGCAAAGACAAAGGCACAAGTCCGACTGGAGCTTGAATCATACTTTGACGAGTTGATGCACATAGCCACCAGCCCAGACTTGGTGATCAATGCAGACACCATGCATCAGTATGTCGTTGGTCTGGCCGCACTCAAGACAATGATGTGCATGTTATCAGACGAGTTGGACAAAGGAGCTAGAGTAGTGTACCTGGATGCTATAGAGGAAAGAGTTCAGTTCCAGAAAGATATCACCATAGAGTACACAGACACCATCGCAGACTACCGAGCTTGGCATCATTTCGCTACTGTTGACCACCGCGAGGATGTCGAAGAGCTGGTATTCCCACAGTTTTCTGAGTCATATTTATGTCTTGAATGACTTGCTCAAGCCTGTTTTGTCTCACATGGGTACATGTGCAGATTGTATGTAACGTCTTGTCAAGTGTAAGTTCAAGTGTCAATAGTTGGATGTAACAATCACAGAGTAGATGAAGAGTCATGAGGGTAGATGAATTATCACAAAGGGGAATGTTAAGGGCCACCCCACCCTTTGCTATATATAGTCCCTCATAACTCATTGTAGGGGCTTTTGGTCAGCTGAGCTTCCTATAGGAGTGCCTTAGAGAAAGCTTGGAGAGTATTGTAATGAGTCTTGGCTTCTCCACTGTGTAGAGCTAGTATATCTCTTTGGAGGAGCAGGCGGCGATGACTGTAACGTTCTGCTGTCGGAACCAGTGGTTGGTCATGGTTGTATTATATGACTGGAACCAGTGGTTGGTCATGGTTGTATTATATGACTGGAACTTTCACTTCTTACTATAAGAGATCCAACATGTTTCATGCATATGTTGTATTGTATTTCACTATCTTGTTTACTCTAAATGATATATGTATATGTTTGCTTAAACATGCATGTGTAACTATTTTCTGTATATGTATGTATGAATCTTATTGAAATGTGTTGTTGGTTTAACCATCACTTTTGGATTGCTAGCTTACTTGCCTTCGATGTTGTGATGCGTCTTTGCTTGTGTGTTCCCTTCTTAACTTTGTGCTTTCACAGGTTTCCAAGGGGTGCACTCACCTGACCCTCCGCGTGTTAGAACCGCTCATGCATCTCCCTTGACTTGTTGCATATGTCACACTCTTGCTACCAACATGGACATCTTACTTACCTCTGTGCGAAACCGCAGTCAAGGCAATATTGTACGACCCACTGCTGGGATTCCTACACCAAATGGTCTAAGGTCTTGTTGGGACTTCTTACCAAGGAGATCCCCTGACATGTTGGCGGGTCCAGCACTATCAACATTTCTGGTGCTAGAAGGAGGGCCAAATGACAAGCTGTGTCCTCTCATCGTGTTTTGAACCTTTGTACATCTATCATGGATTCTGTCACACTCACCTATCTATGATGTTTTTTGCATGTTGAACCTCTCAACATCACGAGGCAATTTTTTGATCTCTTGTCCAAATTCACGTATGATGGTGAAGGCGAAGTGGCCTGGCCTGTGTTCTTACAAGACTTCATTGCCATGCTTGACAAGGCAGATGAATATTCTGATGAAGAGGCCATCCTATTGCTTGCATACACACTTCATGAATCCCTAGAACAGTGGTGCTGCAGTCTGCCTGCTGGCACTGTGCACTCACTTGAACAGTTTTGTGATCTCATTGAATCTACTTTCCATCATTTTGATCCATAACCTCTTGACCAAAAATATTACAATAATGGAAGGCCCCGCATGAATCGCCTATGGATTATTGGCAATGCTTCTGTGAGTTGCAGTTTCAAGCTTCGAAAATCCAGATGAAATTTCCATATCTTTGGGATAGATTCGAATACTATCTTAACAAATCAGTCCATCCAAAGAAGAAGTGTGAGCCCAAGCCTCTCTCAACGTACTTCAGTGATGGAGCTGCGTAATCACAGATGGACACGGTCGCTGTCACGAGTGATTGTCCGCTGTCCCCTCATCAAACAGCTCCACCACTGCAGAGTGATGTAAGAGAGCATGCACACACATTTGTTCAATTGTCACATCCTCCCAACATCACTTCACTTAATTTTCGCGCAGATTTGGTTGTGAGTCCATTGAGTTGTCACATGCATTTTGTACCTCAACCTCCGTCTTCGTACTTGGATGATCCTCTAGATGATATTATCTTGTGTTCTTCCATTCCAGACTCTACACTTGTTGTGAATGAGGATCAAGCCATTGACGGAGTTGGTGTTACACAACCAACATGCGATGTCATTCATGAAGAGTATGACTGGGAGCTTGAGCATCAATACTCGGTAAAGGATGAATCCCTTCTGTCCGAGCCTCCTTTGTTCTTTCCTGACATCTTTGGTGAACCTACCATCCATGATTTCACATGTGTATCTCCATCTATGGATGCACCCATTGTTGATCATTCGCAGGACACACCGAATGTTAGTCCATCATCTGACAACGGAGAGGATAAATTATTCTTTGAAAATCCACTTGACTTTTCATCTACTTTTTCCGGAAACACAAAGGGTGAATTTGTTTGCTTCTCATCTACCCCTCTGTTTGATTCATCAGATCATGAGGATGCTGATGAAATCATTGATTTTGCTGATCGTAGCTGTCGTGATCTATTTACTCCCGTATTCGATCACGATGATGATTCTATCGCAGTTGATTTTTCGAAGCCACCTGTTTATGATGATCTATCTGTCGATGAAGTCGAAACCCCCCAGACTATCGAGGCACTTCAGCCCGAGATGATGGTTATGTCAAGCCCTTGTTGTCCCGAGGTTGGTTTCACTTCCAATTAGGAAATTATTGAAACACCCAAGGCTCCTCATCACTCATCTGTATGCATTGAAGATCAATCTCACACACATATCATACCTCCTCCACTCGAACTGCACGATCCTATCGCTCATGCATTGGAGGAATATTACATTGTAAGCACACGTGCATGACGCAAGTTGTCTTTGTTTCTTTCGTTTGCTTGCATGTCACAGTCAAGAGTATGTGTATGCTTCATAGCTGCACGTAGTGTCACACAACACCATGATAAGTCCACGGATTTCATGCCATGTACTTGCACTCACTTATGTTTAGTGGACGCATTTAAACTTGGAGTGTATTTGTCTTCATTGTTATATCTTTCATGTTTAATATTTCGCACAGCTGTGTTGTTCGGGAACCATGCCTTCACCAACATGGGTCAACCAATGCGTCGGTGGTTGCATTGGAAGTATCACTTCATGTGATCAGGCCCATGCACTGTTAGCTTAGGAGTAGGAGTTAGCTTAATTTGTTTGCTTGCATGCTTGTTTGCTTACTTGCTTTACTTGTTTGTTTGTTTGCTTGCTTGTTTGCTTACTTGCTTTGCTTCTGATTTTACTTCTACTTCCGCTTTGCTTTATGTTTATTTGCTTGTTTATGTTCGTAGGTTAGTTTCGCATGAAACCGTGTGTGACTCTTGAAACAAGTCGGGTAAAGTACAAGAGGACTTGTGTAGTTATCAATACTTGGTCATTTGTCATCTTGCATATATATGAAGAACTTGTTATCTTCAGTCCATGATACGCCAATGGAAAATGCGTATTGTTCGAAGTGAACCTTGGTGAGAACACAACACTTGTGTGCTAACTAGTGTTACCTACTCTAGTTGGTTGTTTTTGGGTTAACCCCTGGCAGCTTAGTCAAGTAGAGTAAGGTGAGGGGGAAAACCTTAACAAACACGTTAGAGGTATATATAAACTACTTCTCTAAAGGAACAACCTCTTTTGATCTCAATAAGTCAGGATCCCTGTTCCGCCTTTGAAATGAACAAGTGTTATGCATGATTATGAAAATGAAAAATGAAAATTGAAAAAAAATAAAAATGAATAAGGCAAAAGAAGAGAAAGGATTCCTGCATAGAGAGGTGATGCAAGTAACTTCGTCGGGGTACTGACCATGCTCACTAGCAGTGAAGCGATGCTTGTGTTCTTGCGTGACTCCGCTGAGGCACTGTCCAAGCCCGCTGGCAGTGGAGCAACACCAGAGATGGAACTAAGACTTTGACGACCATACTACTTGTGCATCAATATACCCCTCATCCCTAATCGAAACAACTGTGTTGGCTTGGATTGGAATGTGTGTCGACTGACCAAGAGCTTGGCAAATGCTACATTTTACAATTAAGCAAGTGTGGAAACCAAGACAAACTGAGAAATGAATAATACTTCCAGAGGTGTTAGACTCGCTTTTCATGAACAAGGTCCATTCAGAGAGTTGGAGTTCTACCAGTGTGTCGCCAAGTGTTGTAGCGGATACAACCACCCTCCAAAATTTTGCCTTAGCTTCGTTTTGGAGCCTCCTTGCCAACCATCCTCAGCGGCATGTCTTGCACTGTCAAGTACATGAGCTTCAGTGGTTTTTTGGAAAATTTCTAGTCTATGCATGATAGATTGCTTCACTCCCCTCACAGGTTGCTACTCTGGACTTGGTCCAGCTGCTGGCTAAGCAACTCCCTCAAGAAACTACACAATTCTGGTGGTGAACCAGTCTTCCCTCCAGAAATTGCGCAAATATGATTGGCAGCTTGTTGGGCTCAAGAAACTGCGTAATCCTGTCAGTCAACCTTCCTAGAGAAAAATGAGAAATTAGGCCCAACAACACTGTTGAGCCCATAAATTGAGGAATTCTAGGTAGCAGTTAGCTTTTGCTCCCAGAAATTGCGCAATCCCTCTAAACAACCAGCCCAGCTCCCTCCCAGAAATGTGAAAATTTCTTCCTTAGGGAAGCAGGCTCTTGCATGTGCCTCCAAGTTGACCAGTTCCACTCGGGATCGAGAAAACTTGACATACATGCATGGGCTACTTTTTCCTGAAATAAAAAAATCAACATGCAAAAGGCATCCCTAGATTTTAGGGAGTTATTTTTAGTAGTTGGAGGTTACATGCAAAGATTGTTTTAGAATCTTTCCTCCAAGTGTCACTTTTTCCTATATTTGTGGCATGCACGTCATGAGCCTCAAACTTATTTATTCGATGCTTTAGAGCTCACTTCTTCACATCGATCTTGGAGCTCTGACATCCCATAGCACATCCAGGAGTCTTCGACACATCCAGCTCAGCTATTTCTGGGTAAGTCCGCTTAACTTGTCTTTTGCAACATTTCTATTGTTTTTTGTGTTTTGGATTGTGTGAGTGTTGTCTACTTGATTTCTATGAATGCTTGTTGTCATTTGCATGCATATTAGCTTGTACTAGCACCGTTTCAGTTTTCATTAGCATCTCACTGTTGTCGCATGCATGACACTGTTTTGCATGAACGGTCGTCAATTCAGCGACTCATTTCACACACATGCATGTTGTTCCATTTTCTGAATCTTACATTCACTGTTTGCATGCACGATCATTCACTCATGCTTACACTCAGTATCACCATGCATTCACATCCACATTTGCTTTCAATTGCCCGTCGGCGGGTCTAAGAAACCTTGGCCCGGACTCTACCTCACCAAGACAACATTGCGCAATCCTGAGAGGGAAGGCTCTACCTTCCTCCCAGAAAATGCGCATTTCTGGCCAGTGACTATCCTCTAGTATTGCCTTGCGTAATTTTGAGAAGCAGTGACTGCTGGCCTAGAAAATTGTGCAATGCAGTCCCTGGGCTTGCATCACTTGCCACCTGGAATTGCGCATTGCGCAATCCTAGCACCCAGCAGGCTAGTATGGATTGCACATTGCGTAACTTGAGCAGTCAACCAGCCTCCCAGCAATCAAGACTGCCTTTTTCGCAGTTCCAGTAGCCAGTCTCCTGACCTCCCAGTGAAAATTACATAATCCTTGCTAGTCAATCCCCAGGTATGTAGAATGTCATCCCTCAAGTTTGCCTTGGTTTTAGTTGACATATTTATTGCCATGCATGTCACCATGTCTCCAGATATAGCAGGTGTTCATCTGTCTCTCAGCAGTTCAGGATCAATGGCCTCAAAGAGAGCAGGATCAAAGGACACCGACAGAAGCACAATTGGAGCAACAGTTGAGCAAATATCTACAAGTTTGTCGATCTATGAAGACACCAAGTTGATTGTAGACAAGGACATCAAGCTGAAATTGAAAGAGGTCAATGATGCATTCTCAAGCACATTTGGGGAAGATCTCAAAGACCGCAAAGTCTATGTGAACATTCACAAGTCCGTCTTGTACTGGATTTCACACAAGTATCCCGCGTTCCCATGTGCGGACATGATACATTGGATCGTCTCGCACACTGATCCTGAGACGATCACTTTGAGTAGTGTTAGCGGGACGAATATTGCTACCTTCAGGGCATAGGATTATTAGCAGATGTATCATCAGTGATCACCATGGAGACACCTTTTAGCCTACCCAGCAATAATGCCAACTCCAGGGATATCTTGAAGAACTGGGTAAAGGAGTCAGCCAAATTCAGGATGACACCCAACTAGATCTACAAGACAAAGATATTGTGGAAGGTGTATTAATACTTAGTAATCTTTGCATGTTGCTTGTATGGCCAAGAGAGCACAGAGACCTTCCCGCAAAGTTGGGTGATCGCGTTGGACCAACTGGCCAGTGAAGGTAAAGCATGCAATTGGTCTGACATGTTGGCTTAGAGGCTGAAGGAATAGGTAACAGGAGCTCGACAACCACCCAAAGGTCAGCAAGTAGAAATCTACATGTCTGCTTACATCTTGGATGCAATCTGTGCTCGTCAGTAGTTCCTGAGCATGAAGTAGGCATGGACATTGACAAAAACCTTTAGGAACACTTACTGTAAACTATTTTCTGAATGCAGCTTCAAAGGAGTTATCACACAATTGTTAGATCATTTTGTCACCTTGGTGTACAAGATGATATTTGAAGGATCCACCTTGCATGTCGAAGGCAGTAATGGAGACATTGATCGATATTGCGGATTGGTATGCCTCACCGTCTGACACCTTCATACAGATGTACAGCATGGAGAAGCCTCCTCATATTTTGCCGAAGTTTACCATGGACAAGCTCATCATGTAGGAAGTATCATATCACATCTCGGCAGGACTGTCAGCTGAGCTGCACCAGAAGAAGAAGGCACCTTGGCCCACTCTTCTATTGCAGATCGGGTTGTACGAGATACAGAACCTCAAGAATTAATATGTCGAAACAGAGGAGATCAAGAAATATCCTTTCGACATCTGAAGCTTCAATCAATATGCCCCCCATTGTACTGTGAAAGATCACTATGCGAGAGTACAATTTCAGTGGATCCATGGAGCATGTCATTGGGCCAAGGAAGACCCATGGAGATATTGTTACAGCTTCTCTAGGCCCAATGAACTGATCAACATCGTTGTGGAATGGCTAGCGAAGCAACATGAAGCAGCATCCAGGAGAGCACTAGCAACATCAATGGTATACATATCCATGCATGACAAAGGTAAGAGGAAGATTGTCGACATCGCGGAGGCGGAACAAAACTGCAAGTTTATAGCATACCCACTTGTGCAGAAATCAGCTTTGGCAATAGAGACGAAGAGGCAACAATGTGATAAGAGGAATGCACAAAGGAAGAGAGAGAAATGGAGGATGGAGGAAACAAAGAAGGAGTTGCATGAGTTGAAGGACTAACTCTGGAAGGAACAAGAGTTGCGCAAGTAGGAGAAGGAAGAGCAACAAGAACAAGTACAACAGGGGGTGCAACATGTACATATAGATGAAATTGCGCCCATACAGGGGGTAGTCTCATCAAAACAGCTGGCATCAAGCAAACAGGGTGAGCAGTCGCAAGAGAAGGACTTCGCTCAAGAGATAAAACAAGCACTTGAACAGATGGATACAGATATGGAGCAACAAGAGTTAGAGCAAGACATCGACCTCATGCCTTATCACGAAGAGGTTGACCTACCAATTACATCAGATCTGGAAGTGGCGCAAGTCCCAAGCGATGAAGGAGACATTGAGATCCTTAGAGATAATCCGGAAGGAGAGATGCACAACATATCATTCGATGAGTTGGAGCATAGAGTTGTGAAATCTCTTAAAGTGTCTACTCTGGATGACAACACATCTCTTGTGCAATTTGAGGAACGAGTGATCGTGTTTGACGTTTGTAAGCATCCAATAGCATTGGCCAGTGCTACTAGAGCATATGTCGAAGCCACTAGCTCGAGTGTTCGCTTCTTGATAGCTGAGAACGAGCGAATGGCTAAGGAGCTACATATGACCAAGCAAGCAGGGGATCTGGTTACAACATCCGCCCGAGTAGAGTTGAAGAAGGCAATACTGGATGAATTATTGTCCCTTGGGGCAGTCATGCGGGCATTGTATTCCAAGTTTGGCACCGTGCATAAGGCAATTGTCCATCTCAACGGTTGGCAAAAGAAATGTGCTAGGAGAGCACATATCTTGTCAAACGTGCATGTTGTTGTCGATTACATGCAAACATGGACAATGAGATACAAGGGAGCCCCATTACACTTGCCCATGAAGCCTAGAGTGGTCGAGCTGAAGGCATGCATCCGGAGTCAAATTCGGAACTATGAAGATCTCCCGCAGTTAGTTTGTAGGCTTCCCATGCACGGGTATTCAAGAGTATGGATGTTGTTGTGCGCGCACATGCGATCCCATCTATTGGGACACTCATCGAGGCAAAGACAAAGGCACAAGTCCGACTGGAGCTTGACTCGTACTTTGACGAGTTGATGCGCATAGCCACCAACCTAGACTTGGTGATCAGTGCAGACACCATGCATCAATATGTCGCTGGTCCGGCCACACTCAAGACAATGATGCGCATGTTATCAGATGAGTTGGACAAAGGAGCTAGAGAAGTGTACCCGGATGCTACAGAGGTAAGAGTTTGGTTCCAAAAAGATGTCACCATAGAGTACACAGACACCATCACGGACTACCGAGCTTGGCATCAGTTCGCTACTGTCGACCACCGTGAGGATGCCGAAGAGCTTGTCTTCCCACAGTTGTTCGAGGAATATTGGTGTCTTGCGTGGCATGCTCAAGCCTATTTTGTCTCACATGGGTACATGTGCATATTATATGTAATGTATTGTGAAGTGGAAGTTCAAGTGTCGATAGTTGGATGTAACAATCATAGAGTAGATGAAGAGTCATGAGGGTAGATGAATTGTCATAAAGGGGAATGTCAAAGGCCACCCCACCCTTTGCTATATATAGTCCCTCATAACTCATTGTAGGGGCTTTTGGTCAACCAATCTTCTGATAGGAGTGTCTTAGAGAAAGCTTGGAGAGTATTGTAACGAGCCTTGGATTCTCCACTGTGTAGAGCTAGTATATCTCTTTGGAGGAGCAGGCAGTAGTGACTGTAACGTTCTGCTGTCAGAACTAGTGGTTGGTCATGGTTGTATTGTATGACCAGAACTTTCACTTCTTAATAGAAGAGAGCCAACACATTTCATGCATATGTCATATTGTATTTCAACTATCTTGTTTACTATAGATGATATATGTATCTGTTTTCTTACGCATGCATGTGAATCTATTTTCTGTATATGTATGTATGAATCGTACTGAAATGTGTTGTTGGTTTAACCATCACTTTTGGATTGCTAGCTTATTTGCCTTCCATGTTGTGATTCATCTTTGCTCGTGTGTTCCCTTCTTAACTCTGTGCTTTCACAGGTTTCTAAGGGACGCACTCACCTCACCCTCCATGTGTTAAAACCGCTCATGCACCTTCCTTGACTTGAGGCATATGTCACACCCTTGTTACCAACAGGGACATATTACTTGCCTCTGTGCCAAACCGCAGTCAAGGCGATGCCGTATGACCCACTGCTGGGACTCCTACACCAAATGGTCTGAGGTCTAGTTTCTTACCTAGGAGATCCCCTGACATGTTGGCAGGTCCAACACCGTCAACTGGACTTTATCAATCCTTTGATAGGTATGATTATCGAGATGTTTATGAAAGAATCAATCAGTTAAGAATGAAGCCTGATGAATTAGTTGAGGATTTCTCTAATCGATTCCTTCACCTTTGTTATGAATTTCCTAAAGAAGATGTAGATTTGGATTTCTTTAAACAAAAGTTTCAGCGTTTGGTTAATTTCTCTTTGCATTGTGAACTTGAATGCCCTGATGTTTCTACTTCCCCAACTCTTGTGAATCATGAGACACCTATAATTTCAGAGGAGGAATTTACTGCTCCTTTTGTTCTTTATCCTCCTCCTTTTCCAGTTCCGATGAGGGTGTCTCTGTGCGATGATAATAAAGTTGGGAAATCTGCAACTCAAGTTCCTAATTCGTCTTCACATTCTTCTTCCACTTTGCATGACTCGGATTTTATGGAGGAAATAATAGAATGGCTCATGAAGCCCATGGTGAAGACTAACTCCTCCATTCCACAAGATGATGTTACTATTCATAACTCTAATCTCGAATCTAATCTAGATTTTTGTTATCCTCTATCATCTACATGTCATGACTCTTTGTACCGTGATCCACCTGATCAACCTGCTCCACTAGCTAGTTTTTCACACTCTCTCAATTTTCGAGTTCTGGTTCAAATTGTGATCAGATACAAGGAAATCACATTACACAGGTAAGGGAACAAGAAGGTGAATATGATTTCAATATTTCTTCCCTTTTCCAAAATCGTCCATGTGAATATGACGTGCTTCCATTGTTGGGTGATTTTCAATATGCTAAAGATGGTAGTGGATCAAATGCAATCAATTCTTTCAATCAATCCGTAGCCTTAGGAAACAATCATTCTAATGATGACGACTCTGTTGATGTATGCAATAATGAATGCCCAGGTGCATCATATGATCTTTCAATTTCTTATGAAGACTTTTCTTTAGATCTAGAATATGATTCGGTAAAAAGAAGATGTCCTTAGTGGAACTTCCTCTTCATCTCATTGTCCCTTGTGCTTTATCATTTTCGACGCATATACTTGTGATGAAGATAGTCCATGCTCTTAAAGTTCTTCATCTGATCAGTTAACTTCTCAATTGACATAAGGTGGTGACATTATCCATGATGAAAATGAAAACAATGAAATCATTGAGTGTTGAGCTCCAAAACTGCCTTTCCCTTAGCAACTTTTATCATCCTTCTTTGTTTTTCCATGAAAAATGCATCCTTATCATCAAAAACCATAATACATTGCCTTAAGGAGTATATTTCAGTGATTTACATGTTATACTTTTATGTTTGTTACTTGAATAAGTTTTTGTTTTTTAGCTACGGAACACAGCCACATTCTGTAGCTAATCGGCTGTTTCGCAGCTACTTTCACGCTTTTGCAGGTTCCAGGTGTCAAGAGGGGAAAAGGAATACATGGGTAGCTTGGAAAACATCAAGGCATGGATCGTATCCTATTCATTTAGCCTAGATCGACAAGGAAGACTTTGGTCAAAGGGATGTCAAACACATAAACCTAAGGCAAACATGACTATGTTCTGTACACGTTTCTCAATGATGGGATCCGAAGCAGTTTCCTGAGGCCACGGACTTCATTTGCCACCTACGCAAACTGAATCCAACAACCATTACCGTAGATTTATGTTTCCAAGCAACCAAGGACAAGAATTCCACATACTTTCCTGCCTACGTGTTTTGTTGTAGCTTATTTTTCTCCTTAAAACAGTTGTATAATTTCTCTATAAATACCTGTGTGAAGAACGCAGAACAAGTTCGATTTTTTTCATGTGTTAAGTTCAGATTTCCACTCTGTAGTTTGAAGAACTCATTCTTTGTTTTTAATATGAAGACTGTGTTTCATGGATACCTGATCGCGTTGTTGGAGTGTTGATTAAGTGCATATAACTCAAGACTTTTGCAGAGGGCCCCTGTGCTGGTTAAGGTTACTTTTTATTTTTGTTTGTCTTTCATAGTTAAATTGTAAATTCACTGTGTTTTTTCATGATGTTTATAACCATTTTCTAACCTTGTTCGTAATGTAGTTTCTGTCATCTTCCTACTAACTCAGAATAGTTTTATTTCAGCACAGAATAATTCTTTAATTCCACTACTTTCTAGTTTCTTATCAGTAGCCTGAAGTTGAGTTCAGTAATGTAGAGTAATTCATTTCATTTGCTGTTCATTAGTCTTTAGATTTTGAATTAAACTGTTCAATGCCATTTTATTGTTAGTTTAGTAACTCATGTTGTAAGTGAATGTTTCTAAATGCCCTTTCAGTTGATGGTTCATCTTAAAACTAAGTGGTGAAATATTTCATTTATGAATAAGTCTTTCTCTGCATTTTTATGTTTACTTTCTCTTAGACCAATGAAGTATGGAGTCCCTCAAAATGTTATCACAAGGAGGTTGTTCTCCCAAAATTGTGTAGCAGAGTGACAAAGCACTTCATTTAGCTGTTATAGTAGATTAGTTGCAATCTCACTTTCAGTCTTAGTCTTTCATTTAATTTTGTTGCAATTTCATTTTCATTTTTAGTTTCTCTTAGAACAATGAAGTATTGAATTCCTCAAAATGCTATCACAAGGAGGTTGTTCTCCCAAAATTGTGTAGCAGAGTAACAAAGCACTTCATTTAGTTTTTATGATAGATTAGTTGCAATTTCATTTTCAGTCATAGTTTTTCATTTAGTTTTGTTGTAATTCCATTTTCAGCTGTTCATTAAGTTTTGATTCTGCAATAGACTAATCAGTAGTTGTAATTTCACTTTCAGTATTTCATTTTAGTTCTGTTTTCATAATAGATAGTTGCAATTTCACTTTTTCCTTTTAGTTCATGATTGAGAATCAATAATGAATAATAAGAATAGAAACTCTGTTTTTCTTTTCTTGATAAAAAACTTTACTTCCAAATCTGGCCTAAAGCACTCTTAGTCCTCATTTCATTAGCAGAGGTAGATTTAAGGTGTTGTTAAATACGTTGTACATCATTAGGGATTAAAGGATTAAAAACCCCAAAACAACTTAAAACTCAGAAACACTGAAGTAGGAAGGGCCATCTAGCACATATAATGCACTACACTTCATTAGTTTATGATACCCGGATTGATAATTTATGTAGAGCAATTTAGGACACTAAATTGACCAAACATTTTGGCGTCGTTTCCGGGGAAGTGTAACTAGGTAGCCTTATCTCTTACATTCATAAAAAGAAAACAACAAAACAAAACAATGACATGCATAGAGAAAGAGATTCTAGGGGTAGATTTATAGCTAGGGGCAAAAGTTCAATTCCCACAACTCAACCTACTCCACCAAGAGTTAGAAAAGACACACCTCCATCCCAGACTCATACTCCCAGCCATAGGATTCTTGGAATTCAAGGGGCAGAAACTCAATTAGAAGATTCTCCTACATCATCCACCAAAATAGTCCTAGGAGAGAATACCTTTTTCACCTCCACAGGGGAGCCTATTGTAGTTGAAGAACTAGGAATACCCGATGAGGAAGAAAAAGTAGGAACTCCCTCTCATAGTCCATTGATAGAAGAACCAGAGGAAGAGGGAATAACCTTGCAGGTTGAACCCTATACTGACTCTGAAGAAACTATAATGGCAAAAAAAGAACAAGATGGAGAATTCTTACTGTTTGGAGGAGGGGGTAGAGGGAGAGGCAGAGGAAATAATGGAGGAGGTAGAGGTAATAATGGAGGAGGCAGAGGAAATAGGGAAGTAGATAACTCATTTGGATTCCCTATAGTGGATGAGGAAACACATACCACAATGAAAAACATTTCACCATCTATCCTCCCAAACTTTTATGGGTTAAGAAGTGAGGACCCTGAAACATTTTTGTTTGAGTTTGAAGTCTTGTGCAGAACCTATGACTATCTAGAAGACTCTCAAAAACTCAAATTGTTTCCCTCAACACTAAAAGGGGCTGCTTTGAAATGGTTTATGGGGTTAGTCACTCAATCCATTAGAACTTGGAATGACATGAAACATGCATTTTTGGATAGATACTTGGATTATTGTATGCCTACCAATCATAAAGATGAGGTGTTCAAAATGATGCAAAAAGAAGATGAAAACTTAGAGGATTTGCTTGAGAGATTCAACTATAATTTGAAAAGAGCAAAGATGAACAATTTAGATGAAGAAACTTTGAAATCTCTTTTGTTAAAGGCCATTAGAGATGAATGGATAGATATCCTTAACATGATGGGGAAGGGAGATATCTCTCAACTTCCATTGAGTGACATAGCAGAACTATGTGTTCATCTCTCAAGAGGGAAATCTAAAACCGAGAAAGGGCCGAGAGATCCTTCTCTTGTTAGAGCAAACAAATCTGCAACAGGATTTGTAAGTAGGGAAGAAATTGGCAATATGCTTGATGAGTTTAAAACTGACATTTTAGGGAGCCTTAGTGAGCAACTAGACACCCTTAAAATTCAAAACAAGTAGAAAACAGAAGTTGATGCTTTAGCCATCTTTTGTCCAAAATGTAGAAAGAAACATGCTCTAAGGGAATGCCCTTTAGATGCAAAAATTGTAGAAACTTGTATGATTTGATCAGAAAGTCATGAGACCAAGGGTTCTCCCTAAATCCCAGGTCTTAAGGTTGTCTTTCAAGAGGAAACAGTCCCAAATCCTGCAGAATCTCTTTGTTTTGTTGCAAGAAGACCTTGGCAGGGGCCACAAAATCAAGTATTTAAGAATCCAATGTATCTTCAACCCCCACCAAACTGGAATTCTTGGCAGCAACCTTGGTCTCAACCTCAATCTCAGTATTAATCTCGACCGTGGGCACAAGGGGTACAAAATCCTTATGGGAGATTTGCTCACCACAACTTCCAAATCAAAACCCTCAACTTTCATTGCCATTTCCACAACAACCTCCACAACAAAGTCAAAATCCTCAACTCTTGCTTCCATTTCAACAAAAACCAAATCAGTTACCTGCCCAACCATTTCCAAACCCCAATAATAAAAACCCTCAGAATGCTTACATGGTAGAAGGACAACAATTTCCAACTTACATGATTACTCCTTTAGATCTTAATGATGTTCAGCTTAGGTCTAGTATGATATTAGAAAAGGAAAACCCTTCTATAGTCATTCAAGAACAAGATAAATTTGAGGAGGACTCTCTAAAAGTCAATAAAAGTTTTGAGGGGACATCCCTCCAAAACCAAAATATTGAAAAAGAAAAAGAAAAAGAATCAATAAACACAACTCCTATCATTGAGCAACCAACATCTACTTCTACACCTCCTTTTCCTGAGAGATTACAAATTGATAGAGGGGTAGAAAAACAGATCTTGTTGCCCAATTATGATTTTCTAGATGAATTGAAGAATGTTTGTATCAAAATTCCTTTGTTACAAGCCATTAGATAAATTCCAATTCTAGCCAAGACAATAGAGGAGTTGAGCATCAAAAGACCAGGAAGAAAACCAAGAGAAACAAAAAGAATTCACCTGGTAGGAAAGATAGCAGACATCATGATGGGAAAGATTGCCATGCAGAAATATGTGGATCCAGGAAGTCCAATTGTCAAGACACATATAAATGGGATTGAAATTCCAAACACATTGATTGACTTAGGGGCAGCAATTCTCCATGCGAAAACATTGACAATTTTCAACACATATATAAAGTAACAAGATAATACTAATAATATCGTCATCCTCTTTAATCAAATAAAATGAAATTCAATACCATCAAAAGATTTGATGAATATAACTATTCTAAGGTAAATTGACAACATCCATCCAAAGATAATAATATCATCATACATAATAATTCTCCATCAAATTAATGTTGATAATTTTCAATATATACATAAAGAAACCCCCACTAAGGTTGTACAAAACATCTCACCTACAAATGCATAAGTGGTAGGAAATCATAAGTAAATTGCTAAGCTTCATGTAGGTATGGAAACTTGTGATATCTTTTACAAATTTGGCAATTTTGTAAAACATGAGATCTATTTACAATGTTCTCAATTTTTTTACATATCATTATCAAAGACACTTGACTCGGGTATTACATATCATTATCAAAGACACTTGAGGCTCAGGAATAACTTGGCATAACTTGGTAGAGCTCACTTATAACTAAATCCTTAAATAAACTTAAAAATAGGAATAAATCTTGGCAAATCAAATTAAAAAAGAAATCAATCCAAGATATACCCACTTCATAGAGAATAAAATAACTAAAAAAATTAATATAAAATTATATGTATTAGATTGGGAAAAAAATGAGTGCAAATTATAATTGAGAATGCTTCGAATGAAGCTGAAAAATCACATACTCACAAGTTAGAGCATTTTAGTTTGACTCAAAAAGTCTAAATTATGAGTCTCAAAACTGAGACTAAGTCATATGTTCATCGAGGAGGATCTCGTCAGATCAATTGCACACGTTCAGTTCATCATCAACGTGCAGTTCATGGGCATCGTTCAGTCATTGTCAGTAATGTGTGGTTTAGTGATGTGGTCGTTGGGTGATGTCACATTGTGAAAATTTATTGTAAAAGGGTTTTGTAATTTGATGTACCAAGTCCTAAAAGGCTTGTATTCAAACATTGTATTAAAAACCTAAGCTTGACACCTAAGTCTACAAACCTAAATCTACAAACCTAAAACCTAACCCTCGGACCTTGTAACCACAATACATTACAAATACATTGCAAATACATTGTAATTCCAACCCAAAGGTCCCTAACTGCAAATTTAAACCGATCACTAGGTGTCATTAAACAACAAGACCGAAGGATATGAACCCTGAATTCCGCTCATTCACAACTAAACTCACCCTAAGGAGGTTAGAGTGCATTTGCAGGGCTATAAAGACAATTTGGCTCGTTGAAGTGAAGGAGAGTGTTTTTGAGTTTTATATGCAGATTCTGGAGGATATAGACTATTTTTGTTTTGAGTGTAAGAGGAGCATTGAGAGTTGGAATTGGGAACTGTGACAGGCGTTGGAAATCTATTTCAGAGAGATTTCTTCTCACAGTGAATAGAAGTGCCTGCGTGCACAATCAGTCTCGTAAATTTGCTGTGTAATTGACCTTATTGGATTCAATCCTAATAAAGTAGTCACCCATCTTGAAAGTAGACCCGAAGACGTAGTCCATCAGGGATGAACTCCGTAATTAATCTTGTTGTCTCGTATCGCCGTGTTTTGCTGCTTTTCACTTATGTTTTACATATTTCTTATCTTTCTCATATGTCGTAAAGTCTTTCCTTTTCAATCGATTCTCACGATTAAAGCACTTTAAGTTAACATTCAACTTAGTGATGGCATTAATCAATTGTACTTCAGTTTAACATATTGTTTCCGGGAAAACTAATGTCTTTTCGATCTGCTAGTTCCACCAGGATTGGCAGCTATCCTAGAAAAAAACAATCAAAGCAATTTGTGATTTCCTCTATGTATGATAGATAAAAGAGAAGAAAGGGACCAACTTGGATCTTCCGCTTGACTCCTTGCTTGATTTCTCTCCCCCTTGATAGAGCTTGAAACTCCTCTCCTACTTGTCCCGCTTAGAGAATACCTGTAGAAACAAAGTAACAAAACACCATGAAAGCATCTCGATCTATTATATCATAAACAATGCATAATAAAAAATACATTGAACATACAATAGCATTCACAAATAACACGATTCACAAATACACGATTGTATGGAGGAAAACTCAAAGAACTTTATTAAAATAGAAGGGATAATTACAACCCAGCTATCTGATCTAGCATCATCCTCCCAGCATCAAAGCCCTCTTCACCTCATGAAAAGCAAAATCACCCAACAATACAATACTCTTTCTCAAAGACAAACTATCAGCACTTCCTTACAAATTACAAAATTCTAGCCTCTAGATCTCTCAAATGAGGGATCCATTTATAGATGTCTGCAAGGGTGTGAGTCATCTCTGGGTTTTTGATTAGTGTCATTCCACTTGTTGTTCTTGGTTCCACTTGGAGATTTTTTGGATCTCTTACTCATCCCTGGGCGAATTTAGAGAGGCAAGTGTCATAGGAGAAGTTTCTGGAAGATTCCATGATCATCCACTTAGCAAAATGTCTCGGACATTTGTCCATCCTCGCTCATCATACCCCACAGAAGGCCTCTTCAGTATGCATCACACCTAACTAGTGTAGAAGTCAATAGGCATTGCACCCTGACAGTGTAGCAGTCAGTATGGTCCAGTTTTGGCTAGTTCTGAGTGGTTTTTCAGGTGGAACTTTTGGGGAATGCCATGATCCTTTAGGGTATGAAACAACACTTTTAGGGGTTAAAGAGCCCTTGGTTTATCGACATATAAGATTGGGGTTGTAGTTCCCAAATATGTCTATAACTATCGCCCCCTAAAGCATGAAGTCGTAAATCTTTTGATGTCGGGTGAAATGCTTTATCATGAGGATCCGAGGTATTCGAACTGGAAGGTGACCTGTATAAGATACAATACAATACATCATCATCATATTATTTTCATGATCTAGCTGAGGCGGGCATTCCCATGCTCAGCTTTATAAATTCATTTTCATGTACATAGGACAGATAATCGTCTGCAGTTGCAGACTGGTGATTCTTCATATGAAGAGTCATCTTCCCTGGCTTAGATGACTATCTGTGCAGCTTCTGTGTACATTTGATGTCTTTATATCCCTGAATATATCGCATCCTGGATGGATGAAACTAGATCCAGGGTCTTCAAACTCGTTCAATCTTCGCTCGATGTACAAGTTGATCCATGTGAAAGATGTCTTGAAGTCGAATATGGAAAGACATCGCCTAATTACCAGCCAATAATGTAAGCTGTTAATAGGCGTGAGAGGAATCACCGATAATGATAATGACCCTCAAGGTACTACAGTACAATTCACGTGGTGTGAATATATGATCTGATGTTGAACACCACGCAAAATCTTTCGGTCGAAGGCCATTGATGTAAACCTATCGCCGGAAGTGAGAAACTTGCCATTGAGGCATGCAAGCTTCAAAGTACTGAAAGGGTTGTTTCTAAGTCAACTTCTTGGATAATGAGTTGATGTTGACAAGAAGTGACCCGTCGTAGGAGGGCCTTAATGTATCCCACATCTACAACATGAAACGAAGCAAATGATTTTCTGGAGGTGAAAATGATCTAATGATATAAGGTTCAGGAATGGCAGTCATGAAAATGGAGGGTGAAGGTATTGCAGTGGATGAGGCATTAACTGGATGGTGAATTCTCTGAATGACTTCTCTTGAACATATCGGCAACACTGAGATGGATTGGTAGCGTTAACCCCAAAAGATGGATGGTATGGAGGACCAATGGTGATATGATCGGTGAACGGAATAACCCAACCCGACTCAATCATGGTGATGGAGTGAAAGTGTCATGTTCAAGAGCGACCTGCTACCAATAAAATTCTTCAAGTTTTCTTCCCTTTTTCCCTAGTCATTGCTGACCAGTACCTCTTTATTTTTGTCAAGCTTGAGGAGGATAACATATGCTTGTTCTATAATTTGCCCTTCGGGCAAACTTGTCGCTATGTTTTAGCGAGTCTAACGACAATGAAACTCATTCTTGTTTGGGTGGACAAGTTTGTCGCTATTGTTTTAGCGAGTTTAACGACAAAGATAACTCAGTCCTTTTCATGTTTAGAGAGTTTGAAAAGGGACGAAAAGGAAACTCCAGCAGTTCTTTTTCGTAGCATAATCCCTTAAGTCTGAAAAAGATTAAAATAATACAAAAGGGATGAGTTTTCGATAACTTTAGCGAGCCGAAAAGACAAGCGCTCGAACTTTTTCATGAGATAATCCCTCAAGTCTGAAAAGTTTAAAATATACAGGAGGGATGGCACTTCCAATCACTTTAGCGAGCTGGAAAGGCCAATAGCTCGACAATCTTTTCATATTTAGCGAGTCTGAAAAGAGTTTAAAGGAGACTCATTTTTTGAGGAACGAGTGGCGTTTAGGGTAGCGACTAGTTCTGGGTAATCTTGGAACTTCTCAAAACATGGTGATGTGAAGAGGGTGGCTAATAGGACCACTCATTGTAGCTGTTCCTCAAAAAGGTAAACAATCAAGTGGAAGCGTATGATTGGCCAAAAGAATGGAGGTGATGGCAGGAACACAACCAAGGCTCAAAAGGCTGATAGCAGGGCAATCACAAAGGTTATTTACCGAAGGTGGGTTCATTTTTTAATGAGCTTGAACTCTGGGGGAACATATGCTCAGTTGGCAGGTTCATTTTTTAACGAGCTTGAACCTTGTGGAAACATTGCTCATTTCCTTTTTATGTAGGCTAGAAACGACCAAACTACAAAGCTAAAAAACACTAAAAAGCTAAGGAACTACTGAGGTTAGGTAGGATGGTTTCATCAGCAGTTTAGACAAAACCCTTCCTTTGCTCCGTCTGCGGTGCAGACATTGTCAGACCAATCACCTAACCTAAGAAGTTAAAAATAAAAAGCTAAAAAAACTAAAAAGCTAAAAAATGAAACTGGTCATTTTTAGCTTGCATAAAAAAGGTTTGCATACCCCCAGGCATTGAGAAAAGGAGAGTCTCCAGGTAACCTTATGGAAGTCATTGCGGTTAAGCAGCATTGTTTTGTCAACGGAGCCGACAATCCACTGTATTTACAATATTTGATAGAAAATCAAAGACTAAAGGATGATTAAGGTCGCTTGAATAATCTTCATTGTTATCTTGAAGGTGGGAACGATGGTGGTAATCTTCCCACGGCATCTCTCCTATCATCATAGACTGAATGATTCCTTCGTTTGTAGAATGTATACGAGACCAAGGATCGGAAGAGGTACCATACTCTAGAGACCTATCTATCCAAACACTCGCTGAGTGTTGATTTGGGTTCGCCGCCCAGGCCCAGAAAATTGATTGCTACAAAGATTCTATGGGGCTTGGGGGCAACACCTCGCGATGATCCACACTATCAAAATGGTCAGAGTTCTTCTTAATCTTTGATGATGTAGAAGATATCATATGACAGGTTTCCACTGTGGCCACTTCCGCCAGATTACTTGGAGGCGGGAGGGCAAAAGTACCCATTAAGGAAGGGTCTTTTAGGAGACCTACTCTGACATGTTGAAGCGATTGAGAACTTCCATGGATCAATGGAATGCTTCCAGTAGCTTGTGAACTGTTGGGGAAAAAGGTTAGTTGGTCAATGATTGTAATTCCACCTTGGAAGGGAAATTCAATCTTTCTAAAATATGTTGACACAACAGCGGCCATAGCATAAATCCAGAGCCTTCCTAGAAAGATATTGTAGTCAAGGTTTCCATCAATGACATCGACTTCAATTTCTATTGTCTTTCCCCCCAGTTCAACTTGCAAGTTACTTAATATCCCATACATCGTGTATGTTCTTCCATCGAATGCTTTTAATGTCATTGATGGTCATGGCAAGGGTGGTGAGCCTAAAGTTTTCCAGCAACTCATTGACATAATACAAGTAGATGCCCCCTCATCAATGATTATTCGATGAACAGTTTTATTGAGGGCTTTTACCTGTATAAGGAAAGCGAGTTGGGTCGGTAACTGAGGTTCATATCCTTTATGTTTAAAGGCCATAAGATTGGAATCCGTTGGGTCAATCCCACCTATTGCTGATAACAAAGCCTGCTTTTCGGAGGGGTAATTTTGCAATACTTCAAGTGTCGACATAGCGGATGGCGATTGAGCCAAATCCTCCACTATATTATATTTTTGTGCTGCTCGAGCACGAGGATTAAATGTCGATTTATGTACTACTCCCTTTGGCAGCTTTATAGTTTGTTCAGGAATGATGGGCATAACAACTTCTGGCAACGTTGTTGTCGAACAACTGGGTTGATCTGTAGCTTTGTTGTTCGACAACGGTGGATTCCCATAATCTTTATTCCTTGTCGATATCAAAGCATAATTTTTCTGTTTTGAGATGGATAGCATAAGCACTTGGGATGGGGAAGCATGATTGATAGCAACCAAATTGGTTTCTGGGCTCGGAAACGGATCAGTCAACACCGTTGAGGTACTTGAAGTCTTTAAAAATTTCGCAACCTCAGCTTTATGTGGACAATCTTTCATGAAATGCTTGTCGTCGCATATGAAACATGGATAACGAGGTTTCTTTTGCCCGGTAGGGTTTTGAGAAGATTTTTCAGGAGGTGAATTTTCCTGTTTCTTCTTATTATTTTTCCCTTTCTTCTTGCCCCCTGGTTGCTTTGGATTCTTTCCCTTGTTAGATGACACGACATTAATCTTTGAGGCAATAGGTCCGTCATTTGATTTTTGACTAGACACTACAAGGGCTTTTTTAGATGGAGCCTTTGCGGTTTTTGTGCTTGAGACACCGATGACACCATCACCGACATGAGAGTCCCTGTTTGATTTAGGAGGGGGAGGAACGAAAAATTCTGGTCTAGGAGCATCAGGAATTTTGTTGTAGAGCATGCCAGACTGAGTATAGATCAAGTCTAAATATTGTGCACGAGCAATGACTTGCTCTTCAGTGACAACTCCTCCCTTAGCCACATCCTCAGTAATAGAAGGCAATAATGACTTAATAAACCACTCAGCTAGAAGCTGATCAGGAACATACGTCTTTACCATTCGACGACAACATCGCCACTCATGAATATGATCAGATATGTGAGTGGCTATGGTCTGTTTAAAGTTGGTAAGGAGTTCTGTCCCCGTTTCGTACCTTATTGGTAACTGAAAGTGGGTTAGAAAAGTAGTGGCAAGGGCGCTGAAGTTATCAAACGAAGCTCTAGGCAATTCAATATACCATTTTGTTGCTGAACCAGTTAGCGTTCGTTGAAAAAGGCGAAGCCTAATCGAATCATCATTCAGGGTGTTAGATGAGCACCACAAATGAAAGGTCATTACATGATTCGATGGATCTTCACCTGGATTTCCATTGAATTTAGGAATATCAGAGGGAAGTTTATGAGGAATCGCTGGCCACCAAGGGGCGTATGCAATTGGATCATTCGTCAACCGGTTCAAATCTGGTAATTCTAGAGTCGCTACAAAAGGCAACTGTTGATTCAGGTTAGGTGAAGCATACCCAAGATAAGATGGAATCGCCTGAGCAGTAGGTCTTTGCATACCAGCATAATGTATCTGATGCTGGTAACTTTGATAAGGTTGTTGGACATAACCATTATAGTATGGTTGTTGATAACCGTTTTGAAAATGCGGTTGTCCATTACCTACAAAGCCTTGTTGCTCAGATCCTCGGTAGGTTTGCTGGAATTGTGGTTGTTGATATTGTACTAGCCATGGTTGTTGGACCATTTGTTGTTGCCCAATACTGGAAGATTGACCAAGATGTGGGGTGATAACACCCATTTGAGCCTGAGTCGTTCCAGGTAAAGAAGCACTAACCTGAGGTTGTGATTGAGCCGTAGAGACAAGAGGCTATTGTATTGCAACCTGAGAGACTTGAGGTTGACACACAACAGGAAATGCTTGTACTTGCGACACAGTCACAATAGCAGGTGTAGTGGGAATATTCGACACAGGTTGGGTCGGTTGTATTGAATATACAACCCTTGGTTGTTGAGGCAGTATTGGTACCCAACCACTGGATGTAATTCCAGTTGGACCTGAATTTTGTTGTAAACTCTCATATGGTTGTTCTCCAGGAGGGAACAATGAAAAAGCATACTGCCCTCCATATGGCGGCAGTCCAGTGTTCAAAGGATATATCGGTCTTTGAAGACTGGTCTGCCCAAATTGATACTGGCATGCCGGATCAACTTGCTGAGTTTCAACATAAGAAATACCAGATGGGATTTCGGATGAATAAATAGGAATAGACCATGTCGCCGAAACAGTCCCTGAATGGACTCCAACTAATGATTGGTAACTAGCCGGGATAGATGGTATAACAACAAACATTGTAGGAATGGTAGTAGGAAGCTCTGTCGTAGCTGTATTAGATGATACAGTCCTGGATATTGATGGTTGCTCAAACATATTTAGTCTATCCAAAAGATTTTCTAGCGATTTGACAGGAACTTGCGATGAAGGATGATTAAAAGAACTAACTTCAGGAGTAGAAGGATATAAGTGGATCCTAGTTCCAAAATGCAATGGGGTATTGGATGGAAGATCCTCTACTATCTCTTTTATTGTTATCAGTTTGGGTGGAAGAGGAAGACCGTCAGGTCTGTAAAATATTTCTGGAGCCGGAGAAGGTATTTCTTCTGCAGTGACAGATACTGGAGGGGTGACACCTTCTGAATTCTGGAACTCAACTTCCAGATGTTCAGGTAAGTGAACTTCAGTCTCTAGATCAGATCTAGCTGGAGTTGCTTCAGGTATAAAAGTGTCTACCATTACACTAGGATCAGTTCTAATGTCCTCTTGCAACTGCGAAATTTCTTCTCTAAAGGTAGATGTACCAGAAATGATTGGAGTAACTGTAGCCTTTGACGGATTTGAAACACAAGTTTCAAATAAATCAAGGTGATTTGGACTTAGTTAAACGAGACCGTTTTTCCCGGAATGGCTTCGTTTCCGGAGTCAAAGATGGTTGACTTGCCAGTCTCTGTGAACGACAGGGTTTTGATTAACTTTCTTCCATGATTATGGATTACTTGATCAACTCAAAATTAAGGGGAAAAAATGTTATTCTGAATTAATAAATTTTAATGATGCTTTGACACAACTTTGCTTTTTCAATTTTTAAGAGTTGAGAAAAAGATAAAGATGACTCTAGTCCCCTTCGATTTTTAATGAGCCTGAAGTGACAAGTGCTCAGATGGACCTTTTCTTTTAGGGAGTCGAAAAGGAACGAAAGTGACTACTCTAGAAATCTAGACAGAGGGATTACCAAACCAATCGCAAAACTGCAAAATACACCTTGGTGATAAATTAAAGAGAAATTACCAAGGACTTATGTACGACAGTCAATCTTCCCGAATGCTGTGTTCAATGCATTGCGATCGATAGGGCGGCAGACACGGCTTCCTATGGATAAAGGATATAAGCCTATTGTGGTCTCCTAATATATACTCGACGATACGGGGAGCACAAGACCGTGCTAGCACTTGTCGTATCAAAGAGGGGGAATCACCCAATCTTCGATGAAAATGATAGTTACTAGATTTTATGACGCTGGAACACGTCTCTAGCCTAGACCTCTAGATGTGTTGCGTTAGGTTCCAAAGTGTTGTTAAGTTCATTGAAATTTATTTTAGAGTTGATCTTGTTTAGAAGTTTGCCTTTCAATGGTTCACCGCGTGATGTAGATGTAAAATTCCTAAATATGCAATCTAAAATGATAAACAATCGTTGTTTTTTTTAGCAATGAAAATCTTAGCTACTAAGGAAAGAAGATTACGATTCTTTCAAACAGAGAGCAAATAGCACACACTAAATGCACTTTTCCTAAATCATTTTTCGCACACAGTCTAAATGCAAATGCAAATGCATGTATTTGTTTTTTTCATTCCCTTAATGTGAGAAATGCAAAAAAGGAAAACTAAGTATAGATCTGAAATATTTTCTTCAAAGCGACATTTCGACAATTTCTTTTTCAAAATGAAAGGAAGACTTAAACGACACTTTTCAATTTCGAATAGAAGATGCTTTCGACACTTCAAATATCAACAAATCAAATCAAATACATGACAAAAAGTTCAATCAACTATCTAGAGAAGGAAGACTTCACGACACTTCTCTTTTTGACACAAAACGACAGTTACGACACTTTTTGCACCAAAACGACAGATCGATTTAAACAACTTTTCGACAAAGGATTGTAAATGATGGACAAATACATAAATTTTTTTACTAATCCTAATCAATGGAGGCTGAACTATGTAAAGCAAGGAGGCTTCAACAATGAGATATTGTTCATAAGCAGCAAAAACAATTAAATAGAACTGAAAACAAGGACAAAAACCCCAAATTTCAAAGAGAGAAATAGGATTACTCAGTCATCACACCTGTGCTTCACAGAAATAGGGATGCATCTCACCTGCTACACTCAAGAAGTGCGATGCATACTGGTTTCCAGTGACAAACAGTGCGATGGGCCAGGGAGTGCAACTGAGATGGGTTTTGGCTCAAATTTGTAGCTGATTTCAGTGAGTTAAGCTGAGCTATTATGGACAGTAAAGAACAAAGTACAGGGGTATGATCTTGAGAGGTTACTGAGCTACCAAAAGGGCATCTAGAATGCTTGTAAGTCAGATGTTCAAATCATAAACTAAACCGGAGATTGACTGAAGCAACATTCATCTACTTTGAAATTGCAGAGCAAGAGCAGTTCGAAGGCTATCTGGCTAACTTCAGGCTCTGTCTATAGTTTATAAAACAAACAATCAACAACAAACAAACAAACTATTCGCTTCCTAGTGGAGTCGCCATTTTGTTTCCGGGAAAACTAGTGTCTTTTCGATCTGTTAGTCCCAATAGGATTGGTAGCTATCCTAGAAACAAACAATCAAAGCAATTTGCGATTTTGTCTATGTATGATAGATAAGGGAGAAGCAAATGGACCAACCTATATCTTCCGCTTGACTCCTTGCTTGATTTATCTCCCCCTTAATAGAGCTTGCAACTCCTCTCCTACTTGTCCCGCTTAGAGAATACCTGTAGAAACAAAGTAACAAAACACCATGAAAGCATCTTGATCTATTATATCATAAACAATGCAGAATCAAAAATACATTGAATATACAATAGCATTCACAAATAACAAGATTCACAAATACACGATTGTATGGAGGAAAAATAAAAAAAAATTATTAAAATAGAAGGGAGAATTACAACCCAGCTGTCTGATCCAGCATCAAAGCCCTCTTCACCTCATGAAAAGAAAAATCACCCAAAAATACAATACTCTTTCTCAAAGACAAACTATCAACACTTCCTTAAAAATTACAAAATTCCAGCCTCTAGATCTCTCAAATGAGGGATCCATTTATAGATGTCTGCAAGGGTGTGAGTCATCTCTGGGTTTTTGATTAGTTTCATTCCACTTGTTGTTCTTGGTTCCACTTGGAGATTTTTTGGATCTCTTACTCATCCCTGGGCAAATTCAAAGAGGCAAGTGTCATAGGAGAAGTTTCTAGAAGATTCCATGATCATCCACTCAGCAAACTGTCTCGGACATTTGTCCATCCTCGCTCATCGCACCCCACAGAAGGCCTATTCAGTATGCATCACACCTGGCTAGTGTAGAAGTCAGTATGCATCACACCCTGACAGTGGAGCAGTCAATATGGTCCAGTTGTGGCCAATTTTGAGTGGCTTTTCAGGTGGAACTTTTGGGGAATGATGTAATCAGTTGACCATGACCTTTTAGGGTATGAAACAACACTTTTAGGGGTTAAAGATCCCTTGGTTTATCGACATATAAGATTGGGGTTGTAGTGCCCAAATATGTCTATAACATATATGATCATTTCAGATCATATAATTTGCTATCGGAGCAGGTTGCGTTTGTAGAATTTGTCAGTGAATGTTAACCAGGTCAAAGTCGCAATGTGGAGAAGGAATCCTCGAGGATATTGATCCAGAGATTGGAAAGTGAAGAGTCTTTCATAAGTCGACCATGACAGGATCTCATGCAGGTAAAAATCCTGAAACTAAGATGAGAGAGGAACAATTTCAGCAAGCATTCTTGAGTATGCAACAGATGTTAGGAGAACTATACAAAGATAAGAAGGCAAGAGATGCAGCTTCTTCTTCAAAGGCATCGAAGAAGGACAAAGGTAAAGGCAAGGCTAATAAACCTCCTTCACCTCCATCATCTCCATCATCATCATCATCATCATCATCATCATCTTCTTCTAGTGTAGAATCAGAAACATAAAAGAAACCTAAGAAAACATCTCTTCTGAAACTTGATGTAAAATTTGATTTACCTATTTATGATGGCGAAATGAATCGTGAAAAGTTAGATAACTTGATTAAGAAGTTAGAAGTGTATTGTCGTATTCAGAACATTTCTCATGATAAAATAAAAATTTAGTTAGCTACACTTAGAATGGGGGGAACAAATTTAATCTGGTGGGAAAGTAAAACTCAAATAGATGTAAAGCGGAAAGGTAAAGTCATCTCTTCATGGTATAAGTTTTTAAAATATTTTAGGAAACAATTCTATCCTTTAGGATATATGCAGCAAGTTGTTATTGATTGGCAGCATTTGAGTCAAGGTAAAGGGAAGAGTGTTCAGGATTCTACTCAGGAGTCCAGAAAGAAAGCATTGGCACTTGGTATTTCATTGGATACACGTGAAACTTTATTAAAATACATCGACAATTTACATTCATATTTGCAGCATACATTATTGATGTTTAATCCTCATGATTTTGATGAAGTGTGTGTTCAAGCCATACATATTGAATGAGGTGGAAGACCATTCAAGTTTTCACAGAAACCATCCAGGCAATTGGAAATCAAGGATTCCAAAGACAACAAGAAGAAGGGGAATCTAAAGAGGAAGAGATCAACGAAAACTCAGAAGGAAGGCGAAAGACCTACTTGTACTCATTTCCAATTGTTGAAAGGTTATCAGTAGTGTGGTTTATGGTTGGCGAGAACATATGAGGCATGTAGTCACTAGGTGGCTTTTCTTGAAGATAGGTGTTGTGTTATATTTAAATATTAGTTAATTTGTTAATTTATTCTGCTCATGATGTTTTCCAAATTATATGTGTTTATGCATATTTATATGTTTCACAATGTGTAAGTATAACATGCATTGGAAACTAATGTGAATTGACCATATAAATTAGAGAAAAAGGATGGGAATAGAGAAAATCATTTTTTTGGGTATTATGGGTACCTTGGTGTGTACAATTTTTTCATAATACCAAAGGTAATTATACAATGACAAGGGAAAAAGTTTTGGGATTGAATCATAGAGATAGTGAAAAGATTTATAAGGTGACTAGGGGTGTTACAAAGGGAATTTATAGAATGACTATGGGATCTAAAGTAGAACTGATTTAGCTATATAAAATCAAAGAAACTCAAAAAAATGAATGGTTCTTATGAGGTATCATGTTTTTCTATCTCCCCTAATTTAGTATTTCATTTAGAAGCATGCAAAACTCCTCTTAATGTATGGAAAAAATCTGATGGATTGTTGGAAAATAGAATCAATTCAGAGGACATATTCTAGATAATGAGTTAATATATACATATCCAAACAATATCAAGACCCTAGAGGATTTCTTTTCTAGGTTAAATACTTTTATGAATTAGGTAACATATTCTAGCATATATAGGAAAGAGGAGAAACTTATCTTCTAAGTACTTCTTAAACTAGGTCTTGAATATTTTGTCTTTGTCTCTTCATTCCTTATCACCACACTTTCCATAGGTAAAAATTGGAAGATTCCATATATGGATCATTTTACTAACTCATTTATACATAAGTGGAAAAATATCATTCACATGGTGGATCATAAGTCCTCCAATGCACATGGACTTAATGCGAAGGATGATACCAAGAAGAACAAACAAAACACAAGAGATATTGATCATATATATGAAAAAACCATTGAAACCAAGGGGAGGAAAATATAATAAGGAAATAAAAAAGTGAATCTACTCTAAGAGAGGATTTCATCTAGATATTTCTTGTATGGTGGATACAATTGATCTCGCAGAAGAGGTACCTCAACAACACAAACTAGCAGATTTCATACTAGACAATCTTAAGAAGAAGATTGAAGGAAAAGCCAAAAGGGGATCAAGGTATGTGTTATGCTTTGAATTTTATTACTTCATCATCTCGTAGATGGATTTTTTACTTGTGATAATACCTTGTCAACCCGAGAAATCCTCGCAGTTGCTTTATGGATGTGGGGATTTTCCATTCCTTAATGGCTTTAATTTTGATAGGGTCTACCTTAACACCTTCATGAGATACAATATGACCCATATATTCCACCTCTTGTACTCCAAAGAAACATTTGGAGCTTTTTGCATATAATTGTTTCTCCTCCAATAGTTTGAGCACCCTGTCAACATGTTGAACATGATCCTTCCACGACTTGTTGTAGATTAGTATATCATCAAATAATACTAGCACAAATTTTCTAAGGAAGGGTTTGAAAATGGAATTCATCAAACCTTGAAAAGTAGAAGGTGCATTTGTAAGGCCAAAAGGCATGACCCAAAATTAATAATGACCCTCATGAGTTCTAAATGTTGTTTTCAGAATGTCTTCAGTCTTCATTCTGATTTGATGATATCCTGAACGAAAATCCAACTTGGTGAAGTAAATTGATCCATGCAATTCATCCAATAATTCATCAATGATAGGAATGGGAAATTTATCTTTAATAGTGATCTTGTTGAGATCCCTATAATCCGGACACATGCGCCATGACCCATATTTGTTATGCATCAATACTACTGGAGCAGAGAAAGAACTTTTATTAGGTTGAATTATACTAGCCTCTAGCATTTCTGCAACCATACGTTCAATTTCACTCTTTTGGGCATGGGGATATCTTTAAGACCTGATGTTTGGAGGAACACTTCTTTGAATGAAATTAATAGAATGATCATGATCACGAATAGGTGGGAGGCCTTTGGGAGTCTCCAATACCTTGGAATGACTGTCCAAGACTTTTTGGAGATCATGAGAAATAGAAGATTTTTGATGTGGGAACCTCTAGTGAACATAATTGTGTAATTACGCCTCTTTTTTATTTCTTTAGAGGCTTTGTCAGTCCGTTAGAGTTGATTATGTTTCCTGGTTTCCATGTGATACCCCTTAATTCAACTTCCTTTCCTTCCAAAGAAAATTTCATGAAAAGTTCTTGAAAATTAAAAGTTATTGCACCGAGGGATTGTAGCCATTGGACTCCTAGTACAACATCAACACCACCCATTGGAATGGAAAGCATTGGACTATTCGATACATATTCTCCCATGGATAACTTGATATTATGGTACTTTCTAGAGAAATTTATGGTTCCTCCACTTGCAACCCTCACTTCACACTCTGGTGGTGGATATAGGAAGCAATTCAATTCCTTGGCTATCTTACAATGAATAAAATTATGCGCACTACCCAAATCAATCAACATTATTACCTTTTCCTTCTTGATATGTCCTTCTATCTTGATAGTTTGAGGAGTGGTAATTTTGGCCAATGCATTACAAGATATGTTTGGATTCATTTCTTCTTTCTCAATGTGATCTTTCACTTCTTCAACCTTTTTCTTCTTGATATGTCCTTCTATATTGAGAGTTTGAGGAGTGGTAATTCTTTCCAATGCTTTACAAGATATGTTTGGATTCATTTCTTCTTTCTCCGGGGTTGGTTCCTGATGCATATCCTCTTCTTTTGATGTTTCTTGATCCTTTTCTTCCTCCTCTTCAAAATATATGTAAAATTTTTCTTCTCAGCACACTTATGACCTTTAGTGTATTTGCTATCAAAAATGTAACAAAGTCCTTTTTCTCTTTTTTCTTCCAATTGTTGTCGAGTAAACCTTGTAGGTTGTGGAATGATAGAAGAAAAAACACTTCCATATTTATAGTTGTGAGTGGTAGGATTCCTTGTTTCCATAATTCCGTTCAATTTTTCTTGCCAACTTGAATGCCTTCTCCAATGAATCAGGTTCCCGAAGACAAACCTCATGTTGAATGTTATCCTTTAAAGTCCTGTTGATGCCCCGAAAATCGTTGTATCAACATTGGGGGATAACCACCCGGTCCGGACCTTAGTACAACTCCTTTTCCGTTTGGAATGGTGGCTCCGATTGGGGATAATGGGACCAGTTTCCTAGCAATGGATAAACGGGATGAATGAATGATTGGTTGACTAATCATATGATAGGCGAATAACTTAATTTATTAGCGAAATAAAAGAACTACTACTAATCCCGAGAACCATTGTACTTTAAAGTGAAGCGCTTAATGATCTATGTTTATAAACAGGCATGTAGATGACTCTATTTAATAAACATGGACTTTTATTCATCCAAGGATTACTTTGTTTAAATCGTTAAACAAAGGAATTAGCGCAATATTGCTACACTTATATATAATCGATACATATACGATCAAAAGAAAGGCATCCCATAAACATCCAATAGTGGAGGGAATAAGGAAATGCTGTTAAAACACATACATATATTCGATAATAGCAAAGGCAATCAAATAACAATTCATATGAAAAGAATGAATTCAGACATAGATAATAGTACCATATGAGCTGCTAGTCACTCCCAATGTCAATCGCTATTTGAGATTCTTCTTCCAACGCAGAAATACTTTCAAACAAAGACAATAGTGCACATTTGCATAAAAGCTTCCTTGTCAAAATTAGAATAACTGGTCCAGTTTTATAAAAGAATATGGCTGAAGTACAATAGTGTAACTTCAGTCTTTAAGTCAAGTACAAAACTTTATGACCCTTTCTAAAAACATGAAAGGGTCTATAAATACTTAATTAAGCTAACTATCTATGAAACTGAAATCCTACTTAATTGGTATCAATTGATTTTGATCATATTTTTCTCAGCAATCTGGCAGTCGGAGGCATGACTCATCAAGTAGGCTGTTTGCCTTTGAACCTGAGCTGACTTATCGCAAGCATTGGCTCCACTTTGGGCGGTCTGTTGAGGCGAGAGCTAAGCTGGGCGGCATAGGTGGCATCCTGAATATCGGGGATAATATACCCGATTGCATCTGTAAGGCATTTGAGGGCGGCTCTTTGAGTGTGTGGTTTTACCAAGAAGAACCAATAGGTGTCCCATGTTAAACTGTTAATTCCAGCAGTTAATCTCCCCTTTTCCTCTAGATCTGGATAACATGACTGCTCCAATGTTTTCATCGCTGTCAATTTTCCTGGAGTGCATTGGGAAATCATGTTTGACAAGTAGAGAGTATTATTAACCAATTCAACCAAATTGCTTGTAGTTGATTTGTACCTTGAAATTGCCCTCTCTGCTTTCATTAACTGGGACTGCCATTCTGTAAACAATATATCTTTATGTGACTCTAAAATTCTTGGTAATTTTTCTGCTTGTCCCTGATCAGTATCTTGCCAGTAGAGAAATGCAGCTATCGTTTCTTCAGCTTGATCCAATTCCGCTCTAGCCTTTTCTGTTTTTTCACTTATTGATGCCGTTAATTTGCATAGTGGTTCCGCCTGGGCGATTTGTTGACATAGAAGCTTGATTTGGGCTATTAATGTCGTATTTATCTGTAGTGCCTCTAATCTGAATTCAGTTATTTGTGGAACGCCCTTTGTCTTCTCAAGGTGTGCTGATAGTTGAGCAATATGCTCATCTTTTGTTTTCAGCATTTGTTCATTTGCTGCCTTCAGTTGTGCCAAGGCTTCAGACAACTCTTTCTGCTTCTGGATTGCGATGTCGTCAATCCTTTGTTTCTCTGCCTGCAATTGTTGAGTTAGTTGATTATTTACTTGCTGTTGTGTCAACAATTGCTGTTCTGCCTGCTCCGTTTTCTGCTGTGCTTCAGTTAGCTGTGCCTGTAATAAAAAGATTTCCTGATCTTTTGTTTTCAATAAAAGACTCACCTCTGATGCTTTGTCTATTGTTGCTGCCGAATAGGCTCAAGCATATCGTGATAGTTTTGTTAAGTCATCAGAAGGGTCAAATTCCTCCTTCCAAACCACATTGCCCGTGACCGTCTATTCTGGGAAAAGGGAAGGTTGATTAGTCCTTCTTCTCTTCCTCTGTAGTTTTACTACAGCTTTATGCCTTGGGCTATAGAAGACATCCAAGGGAGGAATCTCTTCTACCTGCAAAATGATTTGATCAGAGGGGTCTTTTGGTATTATTTCAACTTCCTTTGAACTGGGTGGGCCGCTGGTTCCACTTGGAACCTGTTGTGAAGTGGTTTCCTGTGTGTCTGCTGCTTTTGAAGTTTCGGTGTCCTTTGAACATTCTAGACTGCTGATAATAGAATCAAATTGTTGCCATTCCTAGAGCAGTTTTGGATCAATATGAGTATCCACATTTACTTCTGTGTTGCTCTGCTTCTGCTCTTTAGTCTGGGTCTCCTCCTGCACTTTTTCCTGCTCTTTGGTCTGAGTTTCCTCCTGTGCTTTCTCTTGTTCTTTTATTGTAACCGGAGGTACCTTTGAATGTTGCCGTTCAGGCTCGCTTGATGATGTTGTTGGGGTTGTTGCTAACAGATCTAGAGGCAGAGTTTGCAACCTCTGTTCTCTAAGTCTATTGAATTCAACCAATACTTCATCCTGATATTTCATTCTGGCTAGTGCCTTAACCTGCAATATTGACTCAGCTGAGGAGAATAGGTCATCGAACATATCTTCTTTATGATCAAACTTTGTCAATTTGGCTTGCTCAAGTGCATTATAGGTGACTTTGTTGGGATCAAATCGCCTATTAGGGAGAGTTGCTAGAGTTAATGATTTTATCTTTGTAGCTTCTTTCTCTGCATGTTTGAAATCATGCAACGTGTAGACACCACATCTCAAAGGAAAAGAGGGCTAGACCTGCTTCTTATTTTTATTGAGAGTCTGTGTAACATCCTCAACAATGATCTGATAAGCTATTTCCCTCGCCAGCAGTTTATCAGGTTTGTACAAAGGAAGGACATGAGGTTCGGCTTGGCTACCGAAAACTCTTATATAAGTGAACTTTTCCTCCCCGAACCATCTTCCTATTGATGTTAAGTCAATCCCGGCTTGGTAGGAAATTTTGGGAGCAGGTTTATCAAAAATAGAATAATGAATAGGTAACATAAAGCCATTGCAGACTTGGTACAAATGGTGCTTATAGGAAGCTTTCCACAATTTCTGATGATATATGTGAATAGGCATGGGGTCTTGTGATGTCCACCTCCAGCTGAGCACAGGAAATTCAGAATTAAAACACAGGGTATCTAGAATATAGGCACTGTAGTAGAATGGGGGAATTAACCTTTCAGTAACGCGGGTCTTATTCCTAAACTCAAGAACAACTGTTGCTAGTTTATCTGACAGTATAGTTGCCCAATCCATTATTTCACTGTTACACGCCGCTTCCATCAAGGGAACCATTTCTATAGTGAAATTAGCGGAATCGTGCAACCCCCACAATCTACACATCATTATCCCATCATAACAATAAGGAGAACATAGGGAATCAACAGAATACTTACTGGAAGATTCATGCTTGTGTTTTGCTGGATTTTGTCTCCAATCTCGGATGGGTTCAGATTCAATTTCGTTTTCTTTTCGGAATTTCTCCAAAAACGCCTTGTTGTATTTCTTCTCTGGCTCAGGCAAATGATACATTTGCCTTAAATCATCAGCCTTGAATGAACCGAAAATTCTCCCATCTCTGGTGCAGAAAGTTCTGTCCATGATTGGGATTTCCTCAATTGCCCACCTCACTACATCCGTATATGGGAGAATTTGTTCCCGAGCTACTATCCGATGAAGGAAGGAGTCAGCTAAGTCCTTTAAAGTAACATCAGATTTCCGAGTCCAATCTGCAGAGGCTTGTACTGTTGTCACTTCAGGTTCTTCGGCCTCAATCAAATTATAGGTACTTTGCCAAGTAGTATTGCCGAGACCAGAACATGTAGTATCAGATATCAATCCTTTCTTTTTATTTGTTGGATCAGCGACGGCTTGTCTTGTGGCTGGCACAGCGGAAGCGACTGTGGTTTTCTTAGACTTCTTCCCCATTCTGCTTGAGTTTTCTGCTTTGGAAGAATTCTGCACAGGAGTGAAAATAAGCGTAACACAGAGAATTGGTAGTGAAAACCAAATATGAGTGAGATATATTGATCAATGCATGATGAGGGATTAGCTTTAAAGTGGCCGCGGATACAATCTATGAGAAGATTTCAGGACTTACTAATACATTAGATGGCCATTAAAACCTGCCAATCCTTTAAATGTCCATCATATCATTAATCGGCCGAATGATTCGTTTAAGCGTGCCTTGGATGTTTTGGCGGTTGAGCACAGGTAAATCATTGTTCGACAGATAAGGATTTTAATATGAATCGATCATAATATCCCTCTGTTTTAACGGCTTTTTTGAAGTCTGCTCTTCTGGCTTTATCGCAATCGGGCGTCGAGAAAACTTAAATCCTTATATTGACACCTTTTGAAATCCCCGATCGCCGATAGCGATATCGCATCGCATCGGGAGTATGAGCACTTTAAGAAAGCGTGGATAGTGTATCGCCGATTGCCGATAGCGATATCGCATCGCATCGGGTGTATTACCTGGCATGCTTTAAAAACATGCATAGTATATCGCCGAGCGCCGATAGCGATATCACATCGCATCGGAGCGAAAGGAACTTTTATCGCATCGGAGAAAACCAATGGGCCTTTAAAGTATGCCTCCTATGTTATTGCGATATGCGATCTTGCGATCGCTTTATCGCAATGATAAAAGATTGCTTATTTATATTATAAGACCAAAATTGGTTTGTTCAAAAGGTTTTTTATAATGTCTTCATTTTGTTTTCGGACCCTTTTGAATAATACAATGTTGATACCAATCAAAACTAAAAGGGACCCATTTCATATGATAGTTTTTTTTTTTTTTTTTTTTATATGTAAATAACCATGATATGAAATGGGGGGTTGTTGTAGAGCACAACAATTGGCGATTCGCTGGAAGAAACAGTTATCTCTGAAAAGTATGGAAATACTTAAACTTTTTTCAAAATAGAGTTCTCATTAAAGGGGAAAATTCTAATATAACTAGGTATATATGCATTCTAAATAAAATGAATCTATCTTTGTTAATTTCCTCTCTTGTTTAAAATTAGATACATTCTAAGTTTTAAATTGGCCTTTATTGGTTTATAATGATAAAATAGAGAACCTTTCCAAATCAGCTTTTAGAATTGACTCTTTTGTCATAGGTAGAGCCTCTGCTGCTAGAAAACGTTCATAGTTTCGACAGGGATACCTTTAAACCATATTATTGTCCATTGTCCCATCCATTTAAGAGTGTGATTAACAGAATGAATTCAAAACATGTTTTCATATTTTGTATTTCCTTTCTTTTTTCTCTTTTATTGCTAAGATAGAAAGCCATTGTCCTGGTTTGGTGACCAGCTATTGACAATGCCATTCACTGGTAGTAATCTAACCGAACAAGCTGGCTCGTGATGAGACCCCTTGTCTTATAATTCTAAGCCATTACCCTGTTTTGGTATGCAGTATTGGTAATGTCGGTTAAACTATTTTCCTATGAACATGGTAAGTAGGCTTGTAATAAGACCTCTTATCTTTAATATCAAATATTTTAGAATTACACTCTAAGTAACCATAAACTTTGGTGAATGGGATGGACAATTTTCTCCTTAAGAGTAAATGGATGACAAAGTAAGAGTTAAAGATGCTGAAATTGGATTAGTTTCTGTTTTGATATTGATAACCTTTTTGTGACCAATCTAAAAACATAAAATGATTTACAATACTTCTAAACTTTGAGAAGGGTTCACAAAAATTGAAGTATGGTTTTGGAATGCAATTATACCTAGTTTCCTAGAAATTATCCCTCTTGTGTAAGACTTCTATTATTTTAAAAGTAAATATCCTCACTACTTCTGTTGAGCAACTTTTAAGTACAGCAAAGGTCAATGGAAGATACCTTACAACTTTATTTTCTAATGGTCCTACAAACTACAAAACTCTATTAAACTAAAAAGGAGAAGGGGTTACCTCCTCAATTAAAGAATTTCTTTAAGATAAGGCCATTAACAGGGAGAGAATCTCTCAAGCCTGATAAATCTGTAATATGAAGGTCAAATGGCCTATCTTCTCACAGATCTGAAATGACCCAAGCCACATCTTCTGGAACTTGGTGTGTTTACCCTTGTCCTCATGGGCTTTGTCCCATTTCAGAACTAAATCACCGACTTGAAATTGTTTTGAACCGGATGAGACTAAATCAAAGGATGACTTGATGATTTGCTGATGTTTTGCATGAATAGCCTTGGCTTTTTCCCTTTCCTCTTCTAATTTTAGAATTTGGTCATGTCTAAGTTGAATAGAAGAAGAAGGGCTTTCCTCAATAAACTGAATTAGGGCTAGGGAAGGAAGGACAAGATTTGTTGGTAACACTGCTTCTTTTCCATACACAAGGTTGAATGGAGAAGATCCTATGGAAGCCTTCTGTGTTATCCTATCAGCCCATAGTGCGAATATTAAGGATTTGTGCCATGTTTTATGGTTCTGTTCGATAGTTCGCTTAATAATTTTAATCAGATTTTTATTTGTAGATTCTGCTAAACCATTACCCTGGGGATAGTAATTAGCAGAATATTTTAATTTAAATCCTCTTTTAATAGCGAAATCAAACATAGCATTGCCTGAAAAGTAAGATGCATTATAAAAAACAAGAGCATTTGGGACACCAAACCTGGTAATGATGAATTGATCTATGAATTCAATGATTGCTTCAGAATTTGTTGTCTTCAAAGGAATTGCTTCAACCCACTTAGTAAAATAATCAGTAGCAGTAAGGATATACTTATGCTGTTTGGAAGAATGTGGAGTAATTTCCCCAATGATGTCCAATCCCCATTGCTCAAATGGCTGTTCAATGTTGATCAGTTGCAGAGGAAAAGCTGATTTTCTTTGTCTTCCACTAGAAGTTTGACAATTTCGGCATTTCCTTACATATTCATGAGCATCCCGAAACAGGGTGGGCCAATAATATCCAGCATGAATGATTTTGTGGGCTGTCGTGTCAGCTCCAAAATGTCCTCCTGCTGGTCCATCATGTAATTCCTGCAAAACCTTTTGTGCTTCAGGTTTTTCCAGGCATCTTAGTAAGATTGAATCATAATTTTGCCTAAAAAGCACATCATCAATAATTGTGAATTTTTTTGCTTTCAATCTAATGGCCCTTTTGTTTTTGTAAGACAGGTTAGGAGGTGCATATCCATTTTTCAAATAAAAGATTAAGTCAGCATATTGTGACTCAGAATCAGTAATACTTATCTGGTTGATTTCTTCGATTTGATCTGTATCATCTAATTCTGGAATGTTGGATGCTCCTGCCAATAACCTGCAAAAACCTTGGCCTCTAACAATCTTTGCTGGTTTAATTTCTAAGTCATATTCTTGAAGCGCTGTAACCCAGTTTGCCCTTTTTTCACCTAGTTCCCTTTGGATCAATAGTTGCCTTACTGCAGGGAAAGGAACTATAACTTTTGTGTGGGCTTTTAAAAGGAAGGACCTGTAATGTTTGATAGCTTTATATACAACAAAGGCTTGTTTTTCCACTTCGGAGTAATTCAATTCAGCACCCTGAAGATTTGAACTATAGAATGAAATGGGTGCTTCCAAATTGTGATCATTAAGCTGTGTGAGTACTGCTGCATAAGACAAGGTGGATGCGATAGTATACAATGTAAAATGATTAGAAAAATTAGGAGTATTTAAGGCTGGGGCATTGATTATTGATTGTTTGATTAAATCAAACGCTTCCTTTTCTGGTGATCCCCACTTAAAGACTGAATTTTTCTTAATCATAGTTTGAAGTGGCAAAATGATTTGAGAAAAGTCTGGAACAAATCTTTTGACAAAATTGATTTGGCCTAAAAATGACTGCATGGATTTTTTATTATGAGGAAAAGGGATTTCAGAGATTTCTTTGATCCTGTCAGGATCAATATAAATGCCATCTTTAGACACAATAAAGCCTAAGAGCTTTCCTTGGTCAAGAGCGAAGAAAGATTTTTTAGGGTTAAGAGAAATACCGTATCTTTTGCAGCGTTGAAAGATTTGATTTAAATCATGCAAATGATTGGACTTCTCCTTAGAAAATACAGTAATATCGTCTAAGTAGACGACTACTGTTCTATTGATCAACCCTTTAAAAGCTATATCCATCGCTCTTTGGAACGTCGCTCCTGCATTAATAAGTCCGAAAGGCATTTTCTGATACACATATGTTCCCCATTTTGTTCTGAATGTGGTTTTGAGCTGGTCATCAGGATGGACCAATACTTGGTTATATCCTGAAAAACCGTCTAGAAAGGACATTAACTCAGAGCCTGCTACTGATTGGAGTATCTGCTCCATAGTAGGTAATGGGAAATTATCTTTTAAGCTTGCCTTGTTCAAATTTATGAAATCAATACAAATCCTAATGTCGCCATTTTTCTTTCTGACCGACAATATTGGAGACCCAGTTTGAGTGCCGAACGAGAAAAATAATCTTAGCTTTCAAGAGTTTATTAAGTTTAGATTTTATTTGACTCTCCAAGTTCGGATGTATTTTCCTCAACTTTTGCTGAATTGGTTTCTATTCGAGAAGCATTGGAATGGTATGCTGGATGATGGATGTATCATATGTCTTTAAATCATCATATTTCCAAGCAAAAACCTGTTTATTTTTTCTTAACAGTCTAACGAATGCTTCCTTTTCTTCCAAGGAAAGTCCTAATCCTAAATTGATGTTTTGAGGAGTTTGCTCAGTGCCAAGGTTTATCAATTCAAACCTTAGGGTAGAACTTTGGAGCTTTGCATTAGTCACAGGTTTAAACCTGTCTTTAATATCATAAAGATCCTCAAGCTTCACCACAGGCTTAGGGATTGAATTTTCCTCAGGTTTACCTCTTATTTGTAGGTCATGTTCGTTTTCCTCGATGATTTGATTATCATAGGACTTTTCGGAAGTTAAGAACTGTAAAATGTCTTCATCATGGTTGAATACTCTCCAATTAGTGACATTGTTAGGAATTGATGGCCTAAAAAGCAATTCTACTGAAAATCTATCTGGGCTGTAGTCTTCGGAAGGTAGGAGCTTGGAAGCAACATTGGCTAGCAGGTCGGCTGCCAAATTTTGAGACCTGGGAATAGAAGAAATATTGAATGCCAAAAAGTGGGAGGTGAGTTCCTGTATCAACGATTGATAATGCTTGAGATGGGTGGAAAGACAATGAATTGTATTCCTTACCTGTTTGATAATAATTTCAGAATCTCCAAACACTTTCAAATATTGGACCTTAAGGCCAATAGCTTTATATAGTCCTTGGACTAAGGCTTCATACTCTGCTGTGTTATTTGTGCATTCAAATTCTAACCTATAGGACAACATTGTTTTTTCCCCTTGGGGGCTAATCAAAATACATCTTGCTCCTGAGCCCTCACTAGATTTGGACCCATCGAAATATAACGACCAAAATAAAGAAGTATTAACAATTTTATTTAAAGTTTTCTCAGTACCATTGAAACATCTTGACCTATCTGTTTGTGAAAAATTTTCAATCTGAGATGTAAAATGGTTTACTGAGAAAGGGGATGGCTGGGCAGCGAAATCGCCAAAGAATAACTCTGATGAATAATTCCCCAAAATGTTGTTATTAAATGCTATTGGTTGGTTTTCTTGTTCAAATTCAGTAACTGTATGGGTCATATGCTTTTCCCGATCGATCCTTATTTGATTTGGCTTTCCCTTATAGGGAAGCCACATATGTGACCAATCAGTAGAAATATACCCATGTAGTTTCTAAGACCAATCCCTACTCAAGATTAAACCATAAAATTCAGGTATATCGGCTATTAGGATATCAATCCTTTGTACTATTATGGGATCAGCGGATAACCTGATAGTTACGGAATTAATCTCTCCCAAAACCTGTACTTTAGTCCTGTCCAACTGTACAATATGAATAGCAGACTTCTGGGGTTCAATGTTCAGTTTGGAACAAACTGAAGCTGGCATTATGTTAGAAGATTCCCCTGAGTCAATCAAGCAGTTGTGCAGGTTTCTATTGTAGATCTCATAGGTTAGAAGGAAAGGTGGAGTATGAGAGTTTGATCTATCTCCTATTAGGACTGCATCAGTAGCTTCGACCATACCAGAAGGTGGTTGACCTGTATCGTTTGCAGCTTTAGCACTGGGAAGAGGTGAAGTAGGAACAACATTTAATTCTTTGAGAAGTAATTTCTGCTGATGTTTTAATTTGCTAAGTTCAAACATGGTAATGTTTGCCTTAGTTTTCTTCATATCATCAACAATATTGTAATCCATTGAATCGGATACTACCAAAGTTTTAGATGTTGAAGGAGTATTTGAGGTTGAAGGTTGGTTTTGAGGAACTGCTGCGGGTGGCTTCTTTGTAGATACTTTTTCCTTTGTTGTAGCAGCACCTGCATTCCTTTTCTTTGAAGTTGCCTGAACAGGTTCGGAGGTACTTTTACTCCTAGTAGTGACAGGAAACGCTTCTTCTTCATTATCTGTATCGGAGTTAGGTAGTATGAAATCCCACATTCCATGACATTCAACAACCTCCTCTTCTTCATCAGTAGGTGTAGCTGTTTCTTCTTCTCCTTCTTCAAGATCTGAATCTGCATTTGATATAACATTTGGTGGTTTTGATTCAGTTTTCTTATAATTTCTAAAGGGTCTTTTAGTCGAGGTTTCGGCTACTTGTTTTTTGATTTCAACCATTTCATTTGACAAAGTCTTGAGGACCTTTTGCAGACCGTCCATGTCATATGGATCTTTTGGGGTTTTCTTCTTTGAATCATCTTTAAAAGAAACTTTTTTGGCTTTTCTGTCTTCCAGAGCAGCTTTCTTTTCTAAAGCATTAATGCGTTTCTCCACGGCAAGTGCTTCTTTCATGTTTTCAGCTAAAGTAGGTTTCCCAGCCCTATCTACAAAAATAGCTATATTAGCAGGTAGGGCAGTTATATACCATTCGCTTCGGATTTGCTCACTTGGTTTGGAGGCCGTTGGGATTTTATTCAAGAGTTTATTGAATCGGGCATTAAATTCCTTAATTGGTTCCCTATGCTCTATCCTAAGATTGGAGAGATCGTTTATTAGTGTAGCCAAAGACCTATCATCTCCATACTTATTAAGAAACTGTTCTTGGCAAGTGTTCCAACTAGTAATGGAACCAGAAGGTAAAGAAAAATACCAGGATCCTACTGATCCTTGCAAAGTATAAGGGAAAAGTCTAACAACAACATCTTGCTCTGTTACTCCCTTCAAGTTGACTGCCAACATGAAGTTATTAATATGTTCCTCAGCTTGCGTTCCATTATCTGGGTTAAACTTGGGTAGCCATTTTTCAGGAGCATCAGGTAATGCATGCAATGGTGCAGGCATGTTGACTGCACCAGGCCTGGTCCATGGATCTGCCATTATAACAACAGTAGTAGATGATACTACTGTTGAAATTCCAACTGTCTGGGAAGGAAATGATGTTGTAGAGTGAGCAGGTTGGGATGTTAAAGTTCCTAATCCCTGATGAACAACAATATGTAATGGGGGAGTGGATGGTTGACTTCGCACGGGCGAAGGTGAGATGGAGGATGTGGATGAAAGCTCTTCACTGTCAGATCCTTCAGTATATTTCTTCGCCTTTTTCCTTTTGGGTAAAGGGAACTCAGTGGGTTCAATACCAAGCTTTCCGCTCTGAAGTCTGGTAAGAGGGTGAGGTAAATTGAACTGCGAAGTCGCACTGCTTTGCGATACCTCAGATTTCTGTGGTGAAATCGAGAAGCTCTGAAGTTTGTGGATAAGAGACTGGACTTCAGGGGATTCAAGACTTAATTGTTCTGGAGTATGATGGGTTTGAGCAGGGGTAGTTGATTCCTCTTCTTCTTGTTTGGATACTGGAGAACCAGCATGCAATTGGGAAGTACGAGGTGATATGGAGGGAGAATTACTCTTAGAATGGCCTGCAGATTTGGGTTTGCTTGCCATTCACAATTGAGGCCTTCCTTCTAGCGCCAAAAATGTTGATGCCCCGAAAATCGTTGTATCAACATTGGGGGATAACCACCCGGTCCAGACCTTAGTACAACTCCTTTTCCGTTTGGAATGGTGGCTCCGACTGGGGATAATGGGACCAGTTTCCCAGCAATGGATAAACGAGATGAATGAATGATTGGTTGACTAATCATATGATAGGCGAATAACTTAATTTATCAGCGAAATAAAAGAACTACTACTAATCTTGGGAACTATTGTACTTTAAAGTGTAGCGCTTAATGATCTATGTTTATAAACAGGCATGTAGATGACTCTATTTAATAAACATGGAATTTTATTCATTCAAGGATTACTTTGTTTAAATCGTTAAACAAAGGAATTAGCGCAATATTGCTACACTTATATATCATCGATACATATACGATCAAAAGAAAGGCATCCCATAAACATCCAATAGTGGAGGGAATAAAGAAATGCTGTTAAAACACATACATATATTCGATAATAGCAAAGGCAATCAAATAACAATTCATATGAAAAGAATGAATTCAGACATAGATAATAGTACCATATGAGCTGCTAGTCATTCCCAATGTCAATCGCTATTTGAGATTCTTCTTCCAACGCAGAAATACTTTCAAACAAAGACAGTAGTGCACATTTGCATAAAAGCTTCCTTGTCAAAATTAGAATAACTGGTCCAGTTTTAAAAAAGAATATGGCTGAAGTACAGTAGTGTAACTTCAGTCTTTAAGTCAAGTACAAAACTTTACGACCCTTTCTAAAAACATGAAAGGGTCTATAAATACTTAATTAAGCTAACTATCTATGAAACTGAAATCCTACTTAATTGGTATCAATTGATTTTGATCATATTTTTCTCAGCAATCTGGCAGTCGGTGGCATGACTCATCAAGTAGGATGTTTGCCTTTGAACCTGAGCTGACTTATCGCAAGCATTGGCTCAACTTCGGGCGGTCTGTTGAGGCGAGAGCTAAGCTGGGCGGCATAGGTGGCATCCTGAATATCGGGGATAATATACCCGATTGCATCTGTAAAGCATTTGAGGGCGGCTCTTTGAGTGTGTGGTTTTACCAAGAAGAACCAATAGGTGTCCCATGTTAAACTGTTAATTCCAGCAATTAATCTCCCCTTTTCCTCTAGATTTGGATAACATGACTGCTCCAATGTTTTCATCGCTGTCAATTTTCCTGGAGTGCATTGGGAAATCATGTTTGACAAGTAGAGAGTATTATTAACCAATTCAACCAAATTGCTTGTAGTTGATTTGCACCTTGAAATTGCCCTCTCTGCTTTCATTAACTAGGACTGCCATTCTGTAAACAATATATCTTTATGTGACTCTAAAATTCTTGGTAAATTTGCCGCTTGTCCCTGATCAGTATCTTGCCAGTCAAGAAATGCAGCTATCGTTTCTTCAGCTTGATCCAATTCCGCTCTAGCCTTTTCTGTTTTTTCACTTATTGATGCCGTTAATTCGCATAGTGGTTCCACCTGGGCGATTTGTTGACATAGAAGCTTGATTTGGGCTATTAATGCCGTATTTATCTATAGTGCCTCTACTCTGAATTCAGTTATTTGTGGAACGCCCTTTGTCTTCTCAAGCTGTGCTGATAGTTGAGCAATCTGCTCATCTTTTGTTTTCAGCATTTGTTCATTTGCTGCCTTCAGTTGTGCCAAGGCTTCAGACAACTCTTTCTGCTTCTGGATTGCGCTGTGGTCAATCCTTTGTTTCTCTGCCTGCAATTGTTGAGTTAATTGATTATTTACTTGCTGTTGTGTCAACAATTGCTGTTCTACCTGCTCCGCTTTCTGTTGTGCTTCAGTTAGCTGTGCCTGTAATAAAAAGATTTCTTGATATTTTGTTTTCAATAAAAGACTCACCTCTAATGCTTTGTCTATTGTTGCTGCCGAATAGGCTCCAGCATATTGTTATAGTTTTGTTAAGTCATCAGAAGGGTCCAATTCCTCCTTCCAAACCACATTGCCCGTGACCGTCTGTTCTGGGAAAAGGGAAGGTTGATCAGTCCTTCTTCTCTTCCTCTGTCGTTTTACTACAGCTTTATGCCTTGGGCTATAAAAGACATCCAAGGGAGGAATCTCTTCTACCTGCAAAATGATTTGATCGGAGGGGTCTTTTGGTATTATTTCAACTTCCTTTGAACTGGGTGGGCCGCTGGTTCCACTTGGAACCTGTTGTGAATTGGTTTCCTGTGTGACTGCTGCTTTTGAAGTTTCAGTGTCCTTTGAACATTCTAGACTACTGATAATAGAATCAAATTGTTGCCATTCCTGGAGCAGTTTTGGATCAATATGAGTATCCACATTTACTTCTGTGTTGCTCTGCTTCTGCTCTTTAGTCTGGGTCTCCTCCCGCACTTTCTCCTGCTCTTTGGTCTGAGTTTCCTCCTGTGCTTTCTCTTGTTCTTTTATTGTAACCGGAGGTACCTTTGAATGTTGCCATTCAGGCTCGCTTGATGATGTTGTTGGGGTTGTTGCTAACAGATCTAGAGGCAGAGTTTGCAACCTCTGTTCTCTAAGTCTATTGAATTCAACCAATCCTTCATCCTGATATTTCATTCTGGCTAGTGCCTTAACCTGCAATATTGACTCGGTTGAGGAGAATAAGTCATCGAACATATCTTCTTTATGATCAAACTTTGTCAATTTGGCCTGCTCAAGTGCATTATAGGCGACTTTGTTGGGATCAAATCGCCTATTAGGGAGAGTTGCTAGAGTTAATGATTTTATCTTTGTAGCTTCTTTCTCTGCATGTTTGAAATCATGCAACGTGTAGACACCACATCTCAAAAGAAAAGAGGGCCAGACCTGCTTCTTATTTTTCTTGAGAGTCCGTGTAACACCCTCAGCAATGATCTGATAAGCTATTTCCCTCGCTAATAGTTTATCAGGTATGTACAAAGGAAGGACATGTTGGTCGGCTTGGCTAGTGAAAACTCTTATATAAGTGAACTTTTCCTCCCCGAACCATCTTCCTACTGATGTTAAGTCAATCCTGGCTTGGTAGGAAATCTTGAGAGCAGGTTTATCAAAAATAGAATAATGAATAGGTAACATAAAGCCATTGCAGACTTGGTACAAATGGTGCTTATAGGAAGCTTTCCACAATTTCTGATGATATATGTGAATAGGCATGGGGTCTTGTGATGTCCACCTCCAGCCGAGCACAGGAAATTCAGAATTAAAACACAGGGTATCTAGAATATAGGCACTGTAGTAGAATGGGGGAATTAACCTTTCAGTAACGCGGGTCTTATTCCTAAACTCAAGAACAACTGTTGCTAGTTTATCTGACAATATAGTTGCCCAATCCATTATTTCACTGTTACACGCCGCTTCCATCAAGGGAACCATTTCTATAGTGAAATTAGCGGAATCATGCAACCCCCACAATCTAAGCATCATTATCCCAGCATAACAATAAGGAGAACATAGGGAATCAACAGAATACTTACCGGAAGATTCATGCTTGTGTTTTGCCGGATTTTGTCTCCAATCCCGGATGGGTTCGGATTCAATTTCGTTTTCTTTTCGGAATTTCTCCAAAAACGCCTTGTTGTATTTCTTCTCTGGCTCAGGCAAATGATACATTTGCCTTAAATCATCAGCCTTGAATGAACCGAAAATTCTCCCATCTCTGGTGCAGAAAGTTTTGTCCATGATTGAGATTTCCTCAATTGCCCACCTCACTACATCCGTATATGGGAGAATTTGTTCCCGAGCTGCTATCCGATGAAGGAAGGAGTCAGCTAAGTCCTTTAAAGTACCATTAGATTTCCGAGTCGAATCTGCAGAGGCTTGTACTGTTGTCACTTCAGGTTCTTCGGCCTCAATCAAATTATAGGTACTTTGCCAAGTAGTTTTGCCGAGACCAGAACATGTAGTATCAGATATCAATCCTTTCTTTTTATTTGTTGGATCAGCAACGGCTTGTCCTGTGGCTGGCACAGCGGAAGCGACTGTGGTTTTCTTAGACTTCTTCCCCATTCTGCTTGAGTTTTCTGCTTTGGAAGAATTCTGCACAGGAGTGAAAATAAGCGTAACACAGAGAATTGGTAGTGAAAACCAAATATGAGCGAGATATATTGATCAATGCGTGATGAGGGATTAGCTTTAAAGTGGTCGCGGATACGATCTATGAGAAGATTTCAGGACTTACTATTACATTAAATGGCCGTTAAAACCTGCCAATCCTTTAAATGCCCATCATATCATTAATCGGCCGAATGATTCGTTTAAGCGTGCCTTGGATGTTTTGGCGGTTGAGCGCAGGTAAATCACTGTTCGACAGATAAGGCTTTTAATATGAATTGATCGTAATATCCCTCTGTTTTAACGGCTTTTTTGAAGTCTGCGCTTCTGGCTTTATCGCAATCGGGCGTCGGGAAAACTTAAATCCTTATATTGACACCTTTTGAAATCCCCGATCGCCGATAGCGATATCGCATCGCATCGGGAGTATGAGCACTTTAAGAAAGCATGGATAGTGTATCGCCGATCGCCGATAGCGATATCGCATCGCATCGGGTGTATTACCTGGGGTGCTTTAAAAACATGCATAGTATATCGCCGATCGCCGATAGCGATATCGCATCGCATCGGAGCGAAAGGAACTTTTATCGCATCGGAGAAAACCAATGGGCCTTTAAAGTATGCCTCCTATGTTATTGCGATATGCGATCTTGCGATCGCTTTATCGCAATAATAAAAGATTGCTTATTTATATTATAAGACCAAAATTAGTTTGTTCAAAAGGTTTTTTATAATGTCTTCATTTTGTTTTTTGACCCTTTTGAATAATACAATGTTGATACCAATCAAAACTAAAAGGGACACATTTCATATGATAGTTTTTTTTTTATTTTTTTTTATGTAAATAACCATGATATGAAATGGGAGGTTGTTGTAGAGCACAAAAAGTCCCTATGAAGACATCAATCCTTTTCTTCTCTCAAATATCATTTACCCTTATATTCAATTTTTTGAAATCCTCAATGTGCTCTGCCATTGAACCCTTTTGTTTGAGATTTATCAATTGGCTAAAGAAGGTGTTACTCTTTGTATCCTCATAATGTGCTATCATTTCTTCCATGAAAATTGACCAAGTGACAAGTGTTTTACGAGAACACAACCGTTTATACCATAAAAATTGATCCATTTCTAAATATGAAGATGAAATACGTAGCTTTTGTAACAGTTTCACCTCATGTAGATCAAAATATTGCTCCATGTGTTACATCCAATTTATTGGATCCTTGCCACCAAACTTCCTCATATTGCCTTAACTTGATTTTAGGAGCTCGATCTTGAAACGACTGTAACTCTGTAATTTCAGATTTTCCAGTTCTGAAATCATGACCTATAGTAGCCCTCTACGTCCTCTTTCCAATGCCACCAGTCTGATCGCAATTGGATTCTCTAAGAAAGAGTTATGTACAATCTCCCAAGGTGGTCTAATTTTCTACTTTTTCAAAAGAGCGAAATTGTATAAAGTGCCACATGTCACTGTTTTGACCTTCGGATCTAAAAAATATAAACAAGAAACTACAGTTCGTCCTCTTTCTGTAACTTCTTATGACATTTCAATTTGATGCTCAGAGAGAAAGTTATGATGATTTTCCCAAGCTCAATTGTTTAAGATGCAATTCAGGAGTCTGAAAAAACCCTAACTTCCTCAGATCATATATCCTAAAATATAGCGAGACAAGATCTGAAATTCAGAACTGAGGTTCATACCGCTTTCTTGTTAAATGGTTTTTTTTTAGCTTCTAAAACTTCGTAGCGAACAAGTTATTGCGAAACTTCCACGATGACCTATTTTAGATGAAATTTTGGAGCTTGCAAAAAGCCTAAATTCCTCATATCATATCGCCGAAAATATAGCACGAAAAGAACTGAAATTTGGAATCGAGTTTCCGCCAGATTTTCTCTCAAATGGGTTTTTTTGTTAGCTTCTGAAACGTCGTAGAAAAAAACTTATAGCGAAAATGACACGATGGCCTCTTTGGAGAAGCGAAACCCTAGAATCCAAAGCTCTAATACCAAAGGTTATGAAACCAGCTCACAAAAAGATAGAAAAGATAGATCAACGCCTTAGAAATACACCTCTTCTAGGGTGCAACCTCCTTTACGTTACACAAATGAGAAATTCTTAGATGATACAAATGACAAGACCTCCTTTGTATATATAGGAGTCTAAGGGGTCATAATATAATCAGAGCCGACATAAAAATAATAATGTAAGGGCACAATAATAACAATATGGGGACTACATGGGCACATACCAATACCAATCACACTGTACCTTTTTTCATCCCCTAGCTTAATGTGCATCTGGAGATCATTCTCCTCCAAGTCACTGAAAAAATATTTACACCTTGTCATGTGGAATGATTCACTTGAGTCATAGTACCACACGCTCCCCATCATTGTTCTGGACATGCATATGATAAGGGTAAACTCAAGCTCAAACTATGAAGCCAAGGTTTAACATGCTGATCCTCCTAAGGTCTTCTTTTTGCATTTTTGTGTGGACACTTCATGGCACAGTACCTTCATTCATGAAAATGGAAACATTTAATTTTTGATAGATGTTTCTTCTTTCCCCATTGACTGGATTTTGGTTTGGTTTGAGATTTATTCCCTTTTCCCTTCATTCCCTTTCAAACTAATCCAAAGTTTTCTTTATCCTCACCCTTGGATGAGGTCCCATCTCTGGTATTCTGCCTTATTTCCTCTTCTACCAAATCAGACCAAAAGGGTTCTGTTGTTTGGAAAAGTATCCAACTCGGAATGCCCCTATCCCACTCTAAGAGGTGATAGTGCCTTAGCAACAAACAAGGAAAGCTATCTGGGTATTCTTCTTTATGAGATGCAAATAGAGAAAGAAGGATGTAACTAACTGGTGTCTTTCGCTAGTTCGTCGATCCAATCCTTCTCTCTTTCGTTCGCTTCCCGCTGCCTGCTCTTTCGCTGGTCCAACTTCACACGGTTCCTGCAAGATCACAAGAGCAGAAGACTACACGAAAGATATAGATTCACATTCATAACTAGTTTAGGATCAGATATAAACTAAATATGCAAATACAACAAAACACTATTGAAATACAAGCATATAGGAGAAACTCAAGTAGCTTTATTGATATGATAAACAAGGTTCAAGAGGAGATACAACCATATGAGTCCCGATCCAGCATCTACCTCCCAGCAAAAGAATCCCTTCCTCTCCTCCAACAAAGCATAAATCACCCAATGTACTAATCTCAATCTCAAACCAACAGCAATTCTCTGCAAATACAAAATTCCAGCCTCTTGAACCTCTGGGTGAGAGATCCATATATAGATGTGAGCAGAGAGGATGAGTCAGCTCATGTTTTGACTTGTGGCTTCTCACTGTCAGTTCTTGCTTCCACTTGGAGGTTGTGAACCTCTTACTCATCACTTGGTCGAATTCACTGAGGCAAGTGTCATTGAGGAAGATTCTGGAAGCTTCCAGGGTCTTTACACCTCGTTGAATGAACTTGCCATTTGTTAATTCCCGTTCAGCACACCCTGGTAGTGCTTCTACCTGCGTTGCAGTGCAGGCAGCCAGTGCAGACTTTGCATTTCAGCGCAGAGAGCTAGTGGAGCTCCTGAATTGATCCTGATTTGACCATTTCTGAGTGGTTTTTGGTGGAGAACTTCTGGGAGAAGCTGTCATTGGTTGACCTTGTTCCTTTAGGGGTAGGAACAACTCATTTAGGGACTTTGGATCCCTTGGATTATGGACATTTCATGCTTAATGCTGTAAGGCACAAAAATGTCTATAACAGTTGCCCCCTAAAGTATGAGGCCGTTTATCAGGTGAAATGCTTTATTAGGAGGATCCGAAGTTCTTCTAATGCTGGGAGGAGACCTGTAATAAGATACAATACAATACATTATTTTTCATACTACTTTCATGATCTAGCTGAGGCGGGCATTCCCATGCTCAACTTTATAAATTCATTTTTCTGTACATAGAACAGACAATCGTCTGATGGTAGACTGATGATTTTGATGAAATCATCATCCTTTTTGGTAGGATGATTATTTGCTGCAATGATGTACATGTCAATGTCTTTATCTTTCCTGAATATATATCGCAGCCCGGATGGATGAAACTAGATCCGGGGTCTTCAATCTCGTTCGATCTTCACTCTAAGTACAAGTCGATCCATGTGAGAAATGTTTTGAAGTCGAACATGGAAAGACATCGCTTGATTACCAGTCAATGATGTAAACTGTTAACAAGCGCGAGAGGAATCACCGATAATGATAATGACCCTCAAGGTATTGCAGTACAATTCACGTGGTGTGAATAAAGGACTTGGCGTCGAACACCACGCAAAATCTTTCGGTCGAAGGTCATTGATGTATACCTGTCGCCGGAAGTGAGAAACTTGCCTTTGAGGCATGCAAGCTTCAAAGTACTGAAGGGGTTGTTCCTAGACCAACTTCTTGGATAATGAGCTGATGTCGACAAGAAGCGATCCGTCAAAGGAGGGCCTTAATGTATCCCACATCAGTGACACGGAATGGAGCAAATGATTTTAATGGAGGTGAAAACGATCTGATGATATATGGTTCAGGGTGGCGGTCATGAAAGGATGAAGGATAATGTATGGTAGTGGATGGGACACGGTTGACTTCTCTGGATGACTTCTCTTGAACATATCGGCGACACTTGTGTGATGGATTGGTAGCATTTACCCCAATGATGGATGGTATGGCGAGACCATGGTGATGTGACCGGTGAATGAAACAACCCAACCCGACTCAGGCACGGAGTGGAAGTGTCATGTTCAAGAGCGACTTGCTACCAATAAAAGTTCCTTGAGTTTCTCCCAATTTTTCCCCAGTCATTTCTGACCAGTACCTCTTTATTTTTGTCAAGCTTGAGGAGGATAACATATGCTTGTTCTATAATTTGCCCTTCGGGCAAACCCATCGCTATGTTTTAACGAGCCTAGCGATAGTGAAACTCGTTCTCATCTAAAGACAAGTTTGTCGCTATTAATGCTTTTTAACGAGTCTAACGACAAAGATAACTCGGTCCTTTTCAATTTTAGAGAGTCTGAAAAGGTACGTAAAGGTAACTCCAAAGTTCCTTTTTCGTCATCTAATCCCTTAAGTCCGAAAAAGTATAAAACAATACAGAAGGGATGAGTTTTCGATAGTTTTAACGAGCCGAACCAAACAAGCGCTCAATCTTTTTGTGCAATAATCCCTCAGGTCCAAAAAGATTAAAATCTAGAGGAGGGATAGCACTTCCGGTCGCTTTAACGAGCTGGAAGGCCAAAACTCGGCAATCTTTTCATATTTTACGAGTTAGATGAAAAGAGCTTAAAGAAGACTCGTCTTTTGAGGAATGAGTGATGAAACGGGTTAGCAGCTGATTCCAGGTAAGCTTTGGAATTTTCCAATCACGGCAGTGTCACAAGGATGGCTAGTGAAATCACTCTTCGCAGCTGTTCCTCAAAATGGGTAAACAATCAAATGGAGGTGAATGATCGGCCAATGGAAAAGTGGAGGTGATGGTGCAAACACGACCAAGGCTTTAATGGCTGATAATTTACATTCGCAGTGGTTATTTACCGGGTAGTTCATTTTTTAACGAGCTTAAACACGGGTTGAAACACTTGCTCGATCTTATGTTTATTTTTTAACGAGCATGAACTATGTGCTAAAACTGCTCGATCTTATGTTTATTTTTTAACGAGCATGAACTATGTGTTAAAACTGCTCGATTTTAAGTTTGCATGCCCCCAGCATAATAACGCAAATCGAGGTGCATGCCCCTCAAGCTTCATTGCATTCAACTCGGTGGTTGGAATGAAGGTTTACCTTTGAGATTTGAAAAGGGGATTTGTTTCATTTTTTAATGAGGTTGACACAGTAAAAGAACTATCCTCATGATTCCTTGTTTCATTTTTTAACGAGGTCGACACGAGATAAGAACTGTCCTCGGAGCCCACTGTATTTACAGTATTTGATAGAAAATCTAAAACTGAAGGATGATAAAGGTCATCTTGAGTATCTTCTCCACAATCCGGGAGAAGGGAACGATGGTGGGAATCATTCCATGGTGCCCCGTCAATTACCATTGATTGGACAATTCCTTTGTCGGTTCCATGCACTCGCGACCAAGGATCTGAAGGGGTACCATATTCTATAGACCTATCTATCCAAACGCTTGATGAGCGTTGATTTGGGGTTGCCCCCCTGGCCAAGAAAATTGATTTCTACAATATTTCTAAAATGGTGATGATCCATGCTGACAAAATGTTCAGGAATCTTTGGAATCCATTAGATATAGAAGATTTCATATTGTAGGTTTCCACTATGGCCACTTCCGCCAGATTACTCGGAGGCGGTAGGGCAAAAGTACCCATTAAGGCAGGGTCTTTTAGGAGACCTACTCCAATATTTTGAAGCGAATGATTGCTTCCATGGATCATTGGAATGCTTCCTGTAACTTGTGAACTGTCGGGGAGGAAAGTTTGTTGGTCGACAACTGTAATTCCTCCTTGAAAGGGAAATGCAATCTTTCTAAAATAGGTCGACACAACAGCTGCCATGGCATATATCCACGGTCTTCCTAGTAGGATGTTGTAATCAAGATTTCCATCGATGACTTCAACATCTATTTCTACTGTTTTTCCCCCTAGTTCAACCTTCAAGTTATTTAGGATACCATATGGGGTATATGTCCTTTCGTCGAATGCTTTTAATGTCGTCGAAGATCGTGACAAGGTTGGAGATCCCAAAGTTTTCCAGCAACTCATCGACATAATACATGTAGATGCCCCCTCATCAATAATTGTTTGATGAACAGTTTTGTTGAGGGCTTTCACTTGAATAAGGAAAGCTAGTTGAGCTGGTAACTGAGGATCGTATCCTTTGTGGTCAAAGGATACAAGATTGGAATCCTTAGGATCAACCCCACCAATGGCTGATAACAAAGCCTGCCTTTGGGATGGACAATTTTGCAGTATTTCAAGAGTCGACATAGCGGATGGCGATTGTGCCAAATCTTCCACTATGTTATAATGCTGCGCTGCTCTGGCGCGAGGATTAAATGTCGACTTGTGTACTACTCCCTTTGGCGGTTTTATTGTTAATTCAGGAATGATGGGTGGTACAACTTCTGTTGAAGTTGTTGTCGAACTACTTGGTTGATCTATACCTTTGTCGTTCGACAGCTACGGATTCCCGTAATCTTTGTTCCTTGTCGAAATCAAAGCATCATTTTGTTGCTTGGAAATCGACAACATTAGCACTTGCGACGGGGAAGCATTTCCACTATCAACCAGATTTGTGCCTGGATTTGGAAACGGGTCAGTTAACACAGCTGAGGTTTGCGAACTCTTAAAGAATCTTTTAAGCTCAGCTTTGTATGGACATTCTCTCGTCCAGTGATTCTCATCACATATCTGACACCCAAAAGGGGGTTTCCTATCTCCAGGAGGGTTTGAAGAAGTTTTTTCAGGAGATGACTCACCCTGTTTCTTCTTCTTCCCTTTGTTTTGTTTCTTCTTGCTTCCTGGTTGTTTGGTTTCTTTGCCTTTATCTGCTGATACGACATTTACTTCCGAAGCAAGAATTTCGTCTTTTGCATTTTGATCTGAAGTCTTACGGGCTTTCTTGGACGAAGCCTTTGTCGACTTCGCGTTTGTCGTGCCAATCATGCCATCGCCGGCATGAGAGTCATTATTTGATTTAGGAGGAGGAGGAATTGAGAATTCCGGTCTAGGGGCATCAGGTATTTTGTCGTAGAGCGTGCCAGACTGAGTATAGACTAAGTCTAGATATTGTGCACGAGCGATAACTTGCTCTTCCGTTACGACTCCCCCCTTCGCCACATCTTCCGTTATGGCAGGAAGTAACGACTTGATAAACCATTCAGCTAATAGCTGATCGGGAACGTACGTTTTTACCATCCTACGACGACGTCGCCACTCATGTATATGATCAGATATGTGAGTGGCCGTTGTCTGTTTGAAGTTGGTTAAGATTTCGGTTCCCGTTTCATACCTTATTGGTAATTGAAAATGGGTTAAGAAAGTCGTGGCTAAGGTGCTGAAATTGTCGAACGAAGCTCTAGGTAATTCAATATACCATTTTGCCGCTGGACCCGTTAACGTCCTCTGAAAAAGGCGAAGCCTTATCGAATCATTGTTTAGGGTGTTTGATGAACACCATAGATGAAATGTCATCACGTGATTCGATGGGTCTTTGCCTGGATTTCCATTAAATTTAGGAATGTCCGATGGAAGTTTGTGAGGAATCGCTGGCCACCAAGGGGCGTAAGCAATTGGATCGTTTGTTAACCGGTGTAAATCGGGTAACTCTAAAGTTGCCACAAATGGTAACTGTTGATTCAGGTTAGGTGAAGCATACCCAGGATACGATGGAATTGCCTGAGCAGTTGGCCTTTGCATGCCAGCATAATGTAATTGATGCTGGTATGACTGATACGGTTGGTGGACTTGACCACTATAAAGTGGTTGATTTTGACCGTTTTGAATATACGGTTGTCCATTGTTCGCAAAGATATGCTACTCAGAACCTTGGTACACTTGCTGGAATTGTGGTTGTTGGTATTGCACCAGCCACGGTTGTGAAGCCATGCTCTGTTGTGCTCTACTAACCACCGGACCAAGATGTGGGGTAATTGTACCCGTTTGGACCTGTGTCGCCCCACCATTTGGCGATTGTGGTTGAGTCACAGGGTCAAGGGGCTGTTTCATTACAACCTGAGAAATCTGAGGTTGACATACAACAGGCATCGTTTGAACTTGTGACACTGTTACAATAGCTGGTGTTGTCAGGATGTTCGACATAGGTACACATTGTTGCATAGAATACACAACTCTTGGTTGTTGGGGTAGCATAGGTACCCAACCACTTGTCGTAACTCCAGTATAACCTGAATACTATTGAGAACTCCCGTATGGATATCCTCCCGGAGGGGGTAATGAAAGGGCATACTTCCCCCCATACGGTGGTAACCCGGAACTCAAGGGGATTGATTGCCCTTGGGGACTGGATGGCCCAAATTGAACTCCAAACGGATCAATTTGTCGAGTCTCAACATAAGAGTTGCCGGATATTATTCCGGAAGAACAAACAGGAATGGACCACACTGTCGAAATAGTCCCTGGATGGACTCCTTCTAGCGGTTGTGAGCTAGTCGGGACAGATGGTACGCCGGCAAACATTGTCGAAGTGACGGCAGGGAGTTCTGCTGTCGCTGTGTCATTCGACACAGTCCTAGATGTTGACGGTTGTTCAGACATTTTGAGTCTATCCAATAGATTGCCTAGTGATTCTACAGGAACTTCCACTTGTGGCAGACTAACTTCTGATGTCGAAGGAAATAGAGTGACCCCGACTCCAAAATGTGTTGGAGTACTTGCTTGAGGATCTTCTACAATTTCCTCTATCGCAATCAAACCAGGTGGAAGGGGAAGACCGTCAGGTCCGTAAAATATTTCTGGTGCCGAAGAAGGGGTTGAATCAACAGCGACAGATGTTTGAGGAGCAAGACTCTCTGAACCGGTTGTGGATGGAACTGGTTCAGTAACGCAAGTAATTGCTCTCAGACTAGGATCAGTATCACTGTCCCTCTGTGGATGTTGAACTTCTTCTATAGAGGCAAGGTTTCCAGAACTGTTTGGAGTAACCGGAATCTCGGATGTTGTTGGAACACTTGTTCTAACTTTGATAGGAGATTTCGAACCGATTAAACGAGTTCGCTTTGTCCGTACTGTTTTCGATTCCGGAGACAAAGACGGTTGACTCGTAAGTCTCCGCGAACGACGGGGTTTCAATTGACTTTCTTCCACGATTGCGGATTACTCGATCAACCAAAATACAAAAGGGGAAAATGTGTTTCCGAATTAAATGAATTTTTAGACGCTTTAGACACAACTTGCTTTTTCACTTTTAAAGAGTCGAGAAAAAGCTAAAGATGACTCTAGTCTCCTTCGATGTTTTAACGAGCCCGAAGTGACAAATGCTCGGGTGGACTTTTTCCATTATAGAGTCTGAAGAAGGCCAAAAGGAATTGCTCTGGAGTTCTAGGTAAAGGGTGTGCCAAACTTTTCGCAAAACCGCAGAATACTTTTTAGGGTACGGGCGGTCGATCTTCCTGAATGCTGTGTTCAGTGCATTGCGATTCGTAGGGCGGCCGACACGGCTTCCTAAGGATAAAGGTTATATTCCTATAGGGGTCTCCCAATATATACGCGATGGTACGTGGGAGCACAATCCGTACTGGCACTTGTCGTCTCTCAGGAGGAATCACCCAACCATCAGCGAGGCGACCAGTGACCAGGTTTTACGACGCCGGAACACGTCTCTAGCCTAGACCTCTATGTTGTGCGTTATGTTACAAAGCGTTGTTAAGTTCATTCAATTTATTTTAGGTTGATCTTTCTTAGAAGTTTGCCTTTTTGGATCACCACGAGATGTATGATACAATTCCTAAATGCAGTCTAAAGATGATAAGCAAGCTTTTATATCTTTTCAACAATGAAAATCCTAACTACAAGGGGAAAAGAAAGACACCATCTTTTCTCAAAGAGCATAGAGCACACAGTAATGCACTTTTCCCTAAATCAACATACAAACTGTCAAAATGCAAATGCACAAATGCATGTATTTGTTTTCGCTTTCTTAATATTGTTGCCTAAAAAGAAAGCTATTATATAAATTTGAATTCGATTCCAAGTGAAAACACAAACAAGTTCCTTTTTCGAAATCAAAAAGACGATTACGACACTTTATGATTTACTTGTTTCGACACTTTGAAATGCATAAATTCAAACCGAAAGACAAAAGTAAAAGCTAAATCAACTGTGAACAGCAAACAAACTTAATCCTAAGATCAAAACGACACTTACGACAGGTCTAGATCTAGGGGCGACAATCTGACTAGTTTACTTTTGTAATGGGAAACTGCAAATGATGTAACAAATACAAAAAGAACAAATACAGTTTCTTTATATAACCGAGGCGGAATTGAGGCAAAGAAAAGGGGTTTCAGATAGGTACACTGACTGATAACAGGCTGCAAAAAACAGAGATAAAACTGAGCAAAAGGAAGCAGGGAACCACAGCTGCACAAGGCAAAGACTGATCAGCGCACTCCTAACACAGAGGTTTTGACATTCAGCGCAGGTAGCCTTCACAGGACCTACGTTGAAATGCAGAACCTCTTCACAGAGTCTGCGCTGAAGCAGAAACGAGAGTTGTTTCTGGGTTCTGGGTTACGGTTTGCAGTTTTTTCTACAGTTTTTGGCCGGATAAAAGCTATCAATTAGGTACAATTAGGAGGATGATTTATAGGAGGACTAAGATCTATCACAAAGGGCTGTTAGAGCACTTGTGGATCAGCTTCTCAGATCATAAACAGGCCCAGTGAGAGGGCTAGAGTAGCTGATCTCTACTTTGCATTTGTAAATAGCAAATGCAGTTCGATTCGGCACTCTTGAGTTTATGAAATGAATAGCAATAGAAACAAAAATAAACTAACAAGATACTCTCCCCAGCGGAGTCGCCAATTTGTTGTTGGGAAAAGTATCCAACTCGGAATGCCCCTATCCCACTCTAAGAGGTGATAGTGCCTTAGCAACAAACAAGGAAAGCTATCTGGGTATTCTTCTTTATGAGATGCAAATAGAGAAAGAAGGATGTAACTAACCGGTGTCTTCCGCTAGTTCGTCGATCCAATCCTTCTCTCTTTCGTTCGCTTCCCGCTGCCTGCTCTTTCGCTGGTCCAGCTTCACACGGTTCCTGCAATATCACAAGAGCAGAAGACTACATGAAAGATATAGATTCACATTCATAACTAGTTTAGGATCAGATATAAACTAAATATGCAAATACAACAAAACACTATTGAAATACAAGCATATAGGAGAAACTCAAGTAGCTTTATTGATATGATAAACAAGGTTCAAGAGGAGATACAACCATATGAGTCCCGATCCAGCATCTACCTCCCAGCAAAAGAATCCCTTCCTCTCCTCCAACAAAGCATAAATCACCCAATGTACTAATCTCAATCTCAAACCAATAGCAATTCTTTGCAAATACAAAATTCCAGCCTCCTGAACCTCTGGGTGAGAGATCCATATATAGATGTGAGCAGAGAGGATGAGTCAGCTCATGTTTTGACTTGTGGCTTCTCACTATCAGTTCTTGCTTCCACTTGGAGGTTGTGAACCTCTTACTCATCACTTGGTCGAATTCACTGAGGCAAGTGTCATTGAGGAAGATTCTGGAAGCTTCCAGGGTCTTTACACCTTGTTGAATGAACTTGCCATTTGTCAATTCCCGCTCAGCGCACCCTGGTAGTGCTTCTACCTGCGTTGCAGTGCAGGTAGCCAGTGCAGACTTTGCATTTCAGCGCAGAGAGCTAGTGGAGCTCCTGAATTGATCTTGATTTGACCATTTCTGAGTGGTTTTTGGTGGAAAACTTCTGGGAGAAGCTGTCATTGGTTGACCTTGTTCCTTTAGGGGTAGGAACAACTCATTTAGGGACTTTGGATCCCTTGGATTATGGACATTTCATGCTTAATGCTGTAAGGCACAAAAATGTCTATAACAGGTTCCCAATTTGGTAGTGTCTCCCTTCCATTCTGTAAATCTTGATAGTTATGCTAGCTCTTGGGAAGGCAAGAAGGGCTTGGATTACCAAGTCATCCTTTGAAGCAATAACACCAACTATTGCAAGCTCATAATGAACTTGTGTGAACCTACTCAGATACTGCGGGATAGTGTCATTCTTCTACATCTTGATATTTCAAAGTTTATCCTTGAGCTCCAGCTTCCTGTGGTCACTACTATTCTGGAATAGTTTTTTCAATGTCTACCACATTGCATAAGTATTTTCTTTCCCATGGAGATTGGTGACAATGTGGTCTCATACTCCCTCCAATATGTCTCATGCGTACTCCCTCCAATATTATTCTCCTCGCCTTTGTTACATCTTTCTTCCACTGAGCAAGGTTTTCGGCACCATATTTCGCTGGTTTTGCAACATCTCCCTTGATGTATTATACACATCCATTGTCATCGAATACATCCTCCATGTGATCCTTCCATGCGATGAAATTAGAGTTACATTCCAAGGCATACTGTAGCCTCAACCCATTGAAGGTCATCTTCTCAGCTCTGAAGAGATCCTGCTACACTGAACTGCAAATTTGAACCTCCTGAGAAACAACTTTGAAATTCTTGCTCTAATGTGAATCTTGCTCTAATACCATGTAGAAATTATGGTGTAGATTTTCAACTGCTCATGAAGTTTTAATCAAAATTACAAGACAAAAACCTAGTCTACTACACTATGGAAGTTAATTCCCAACTTAGAACAAAAATTTCAGACATGCAATAAGAAATAACACACATGCACACTGTATCTTTCTTGGGGAAAGAAATCTGGTAAAAACCCGAATGTATGCTTGCATTAATATGATGAACATAGATGTATTACAATTGCTTTGCTCAACTAGCACAACCTGCAAGTGAATAACCTAACTCTGTACTCATTTAGAAGCTCTGACCCAAACTTATTCAATTTATGCCTTTTCCTCAGCCCCTATTTCCTTACGCAATTCCTCGAGAAATTATTCCCTTATTATTTAGGAACTTTTCCAAAATGGATTGCACAATTCCCAAGGTTGATCATTTGATTGCATGCAACACTTGTACACCCAAGACAAGTCTACAACTGATGCTACAATGCCTTGGAATCTCGACCACAGCTGGGGAACTCGAATTCTTTGCATGCACTAGTTATTTTGGGATGATTGATGAGTTAACTAGATGATCATTAACTTTGAGTGAAGTCTTGCTGCACCACTGACCTTCCACGAGTTCCTCGAACAATTAGAACTAGTTTACTTGAATACAACTTGACATAACTGACTTTGATTGATACAAATTAGCAATCACAAATGCTTAACTAAACTCTAACTCCTCTAACTTGAATTTACTCAGTAAACTGGGTGACACAAGGCATGTCACATAAGTTAATTGCATCCAAGTTGTATGCTGATGTTGAAATTCATTTTTTCTCAATTTAATGAAGGAAAAATCAAATTAAGAATTTATTGTTGTATTTTTCAACAATCCTTCACGTGAATCTAATCCATGTTGTCGATGACAGTCAAGAGTTCCAGCACAATAATGTGCTGATAATAGCAACCAACAGATAGAAGTAGCATTCAAAATAAATGAAACAGTAAAAAAACACATATTAAAACAAAATTGATGGAGACCCCAAAAAGTACTCCAACTATGATACTGCTTATCCACATTCAGAAAAAGTTCCTCCATCGCTCCTCTCATGAAGCACACCTCTGTTGTCAGCCTCCATCGCCCTAAATCCCATCAGTTTTTGTCGACCTCCATCACTCCACTTCCTGAAGAACCCATCAACAACGTAAAGATGGACCCCTAATCCTTTACCTTTACCTTTTTTTACTAGTGCCTCATATTGAAAATTTGAAGACAAAATATTTCTTTTCTCTTAAAAAATTGTCTTAAAATCCCCCTCTGTGTAGCATTGTTGAATGCAACGATAGACAAGTTGTCTCTAATCGTATCAGTAGATATGAAAGGGAAAAAAGAGTAATTTATGTCCGATAAATCTTGTCAATAAAATTTGTCGTGTTCTTCTTATTCGACTACCCCCACAAAACAAAGAGCCCAATAAATAGTTGTCTTTATATAAGATAACGTGAATGGTAAGTAAAATAACAACCTCGGTATAGGCGCAAGACAGTAGTTTCCTACAAGCTAGCGGACTTAGGGTGCACTATAAGAGTCAATTTTGCAGTTGTTAGATAATATTGTTTTAAATTGATATGTTTGTGTCTTAATTGTTAATTGTCTTAAATAGGTTTCATCTAAAGTGGCCATTGTCTTAAATATAAAGTTTTGTCTTAAAATATTTTTTTCTCAAACTGTTTTTGTCTTAAATATAAAGTTTTGTCTTTAAATGTTTGTCTCAAACTACTTTTGTATTAAATATAAAGTTTTGTCTCAAAATATTTTTGTCTTAAATTAGTTTTGTCTTAAATATAAAGTTTTGTCTTAAAATATTCTTGTCTCAAATTGCTTTTGTCTTAAAATATTTTTGTCTTAAATATAAAGTTGTCTTAAAATATTTTTGTCTCAAACTGTTTTTGTCTTAAAGTTTATATTTAAGACAATTCAATTGATATTAAATTTTAATGTAAAATAACTAAAATAAAAAGTGATTTTTTAAGACTACAGATTTCTTTTGTCTTAAAAAAATGTCTTAAAAGTGCCCTTGGTGTAGTACTGAAATGACCTCTTTCAAAACTACATGAATATAAATCCCAATTTGCAATGAGGCATTGCTTATTGGTTTGCACATTGCAGAGACATCAAAAGGTAGCTTCTTACATGTTAAATCCTTCATAGCTAAAGGAATTGATTTGCACATTGCAAAGACATCAAAAGGTAGCTTCTTACATGTTAAATCCTTCATAGCTAAAGTTTCCTTCATTCTTATCTTTTTATTTTGTATTTTGAGTCATTTGATTATAACAACTTCCAGAATCAATGCCCATTACTCCAAATGTCGGTGTTTAATCCCTCTTTGAGTTCTCTTCCTTGTTTTAGAACCTCTAGTACTCTTCCTTGCGTGAGAACCCTATGATTTGTTCTCACGACAATGAAAATGCTCTGAAGAATCATGACAGTGGGTTCTTAGTTATTTTAATTGTAGTTTATTGTTTCCCATATTTGACTCCAAATGACCTCTTTGAGAGCTACATGAATATAAATCCCAATTTTCACTGAGGTTTTTCTTATTGGTTGAGGCTTTGCTTATTGGTTTGCACATTGCATAGACATCAAAAGGTAGCTTCTTACATGTTAAATCCTTCATAGCTTAAGTTTACTTCATTCTTGTCTTTTGTATTTTGTATTTTGAGTCATCTCATTATAACACCTTCCAGAATCAATGCCCATTACTCCAAATGTCAGTGTTTAATCCCTCTTTCAGTTCTCTTCCTCATTTTAGAACCTCTATTACTCTTCCTTGCCTCAGAACCCTATGCTTTGTTCTGAGGACAATGAAAATGCTCCGAAGAATCATGATAGTGGGTTCTCCATGTCTGAAACTGAGTCTAGTGTTGTGGGAAACACCACTAACATTGTTGAGTGGCCAAATATTTACTCTCACATCGACAATCTACTTGATGAATTGTATGAAAACCTAAGTGGTTGCTTTGACTTTGATCATCTACTCGAAGAATTGGAACATGAAAGGCCTATAGCTACCAACATGATTACCTAGAACTTCATGAACAATGATGAAATCGACTACCTATTTCATGACGACTTCATTTCCAACATGTTAGACACCTACACTCACTCGGGGGAGTACTTATCCGAGATTGGTTTGCACAAAGAAACATAACAAACTGCTTTAGAGAAATTAAATGGTGATGGCTTTGTAGATTGGATGAAGCATGCTCTATTGAATGACCCTTATCACGGGCCCTATCTCTGACACTGTATCAAAAATTGATTAGCATTTTTCTTCCCATTAAAGGGAGCACAAGACCAGAATTCAACACAAGAGAAAAATGGGAAAAAGGTGTGATTCTCTTTTCATCTTCTCTTTTTTGGACATATGACTTAGTATCAGTTTTGAGACTCATAATTTAGACCTTTTGAGTCAAACTAACATGCTCTCACTCGCGAGTCTATGATTTTGCATCTTGATTCGAAGCATTCTTAAGGATAGTTTCCACTCATTTTTTTCCCAATCTAATACTAATAATTTTATATTATTTTTGTATTTATTTTATTCTCTATGAAGTGGGTATATCTCGGAATGATTTCTTTTTTAATTTGATTTGCTAAGATTTATTCCTATTTTCAAGTTTATTTCAGGATTTAGTTATAACTGAGCTCTGCCAAGTTATTTCTGAGCCTCACTTGTCTTTGATAATGATATGTAATACCCAAGTCACTTGTCTTTGATAATGATATGTAAAAAAATTGAGAACATTGTAAATAGATCTCATGTTTTACAAAATTGCCAAATTTGTACCAGATATCACAAGTTTCCATACGTGCATGAAGCTTAGAAATTTACTTATGATTTCCTACCACTTATGTGTGGGAATTCCCTTGGCATGAAATTCTAGTTTACATAGTTCTTAGATAAGTGGATGTGGGACTACCGATGTGGTCTACTAACAGAGCATGGAAACTCATATGATGTAGCTTTTTTAGTGACAGATAGTTAGGTGATGGGTGGATTCAACATGGAGGACATATGGGGATGGGTGGTTGACGTGGAGGACTATGCGGTAAGATTTCACATTGTTGAGAAAATGGCCTTTAAAAACAAAGATTGTGTGTGAGATGCTCCAGGAAGAAACACACAACATTAGTTGCATACCATCACGACATTATCTTGCCAGTGACTTCCTAGAGCGAGGTCATCTCTATCGTCGAATGGAAGGAGCTCTCCATCATTTGATCTAATACCCTTGATATTGGTTGAGGTTCATGTGACGTCAGGGAGACTAGCTGGGCATACAATGTGTGCATGTGGAGGTTGATAGGTTGGCGACATGGCGATGTGGTGGTGGGATTCAGGAGGCTAACACAATGGGGCACACATGTAAGCTTTTTGCATGGGCTAGGACTTGGCCTTTGAAACCACCGAAGGTGTGTCGAGAGCCTGTGGTGTCGACACGTGGTTTCTCTATACCACCTCCATGCATTAACATTCTTGCTTCTTTGTGCCACAAAATGTCCTGGGAAGTTGGGTTGGAAAGCATCCTTGCCATGAAATTTGGCAGTGTGCATATCCACCTATGCCCCTACCCTCTGCCTTGTTTTCTCCAGTTCGACATGCTTGTGATGCATGTGCCCTTTGACATTCCTGAGAGGTTCACCTAGGCCATGTGTGCCCGCCTATTCATAGAGCCTGTGGGCCACGATGTTATGATGTCTATTCTAGTGACAATAAAACATCACTGACATGCCAATGCTTCCCCTGATGACACCAGGTTTGTTGTAGCTTAGTGGATATTCAACTTCTCTAAGTGGATTGAATCAGGATGTTGGGGATTGCATGCCAAAAATTTCAGTGGTGTTGCATTTGAAACCAACACCTTCATACTGCATGTCCCTTAGCAGTGTGCTACATTTGATGCATCGGGGAGTCTAGTTAAGTTTATTTTTCAAAGATATCCCTAAGGGAAAAACTAGTTACCTTTTTCAACTTACAACACATCAACTACTTGAGTGTTGATTTGATAGGATTTTCCCATGTACTTGTAATATCTTAGTCAAATTCATGATCATGAGCATGGGACATGCCTGCCTCGTATAAATAATTTTTGTATAAACAATTATTTTAGCATGGTGTTCTTTTGGTTATCGCGAGGGTTTCCTCGATCCTCTCCTCAATAAGACTCTCTTAAGAAGTTATAAGGACTCATTGTGAGGAACAACAAAATGTGATGTATTTGAGATATACATTTTCTCCTAACCTCATACATAAGGGGGAAATTTTTAATACAAAAAAATCATAAACAAAATTTTACAAGTCAAATGACACTCAATGTCATAAAAAACATGTACAGGTGTACCATTCTCTGCTAGAAACATCATGGAACCTAAATGATTAAAAGGTTCTTTCAGGTCCATTTAAAATATTAAACCACACGAGCGCACCAAAGAAAAAATTTACCATATATGTGTGGGTGTTACTTTTATAATCACATGAATTTGACAAAGCGCCAAGTCACCAATGCATGGACCACATTACATGAAAGGGTCTATTCTCTCTAACAATACAAGGGAGGGCTAGCCATTTTTTGAGCTTCACCATTCTTAATTGGAAGATATGAAACCCCTTAAGGAATCATCATGTCCTCTTCAAAATATATATTTCATTAATGAGCCATGTGGGAGGTATGACCTAATTCAAATTTATAAATTTAGGGAAAAGGAGAGCAAAGAAAAGGAGAAGTGAGTTCGTTGTTATATTGCCAAAATATTTATGAAGAAATTAACATTTCATTGCAAGGAAGGATTCCCCATCTAGAGAGTTTTTCCACATACTTCTTTGAGAGAGAGACGTTCTTGTAAAACAATGGAGAAAGGAAATCCTTGTTGAGAGCTAAGGATCACCATTAATATTCTTGATTCTCTTCAAGTTCCTTCAAGACTTATTGTACCTCTACCACCAACAACTAGTAAATAGGATATCTTTCCCATACTCTTTGTTTAGTTTGTTTCTCATTTTCTTATTTTTTATTTCCATTTTTCCAAGTGTCTTGTTTAATTTTTTAATCCAAAATTAACATTGCATTTATGTTCCTTTTTTTACTTCTAACATCTTTTGTTTTTGGGATTATTTGTAGGTTACAACAAGTCTACAAAGAGAGAATGAATTTGGGACACCATTGCTCCAAACTCCACACTAATATATCATGCCCTTGTCACCATCACGTGGTTATATGCTTGTATCAACATTCAAACAATTTTCCTAAAAAAAATTCATTCTAGAAAGTCTCATTTTCTTCCATGTTGACATCGTCACTCATTTTCGAGAATCAAAGAAATACCTTCATATTTACTCACATTTTAGGATGACCTTGGGTGGAAAAATGGGAATCATGCATGATCATTTCATTTCACTAGCCCCTATAATGTTTGACGTCAACACCATTTTCACATGAGACAAGTTTCATACTCTGCAGTAGTTGTAGTTCTCTCATCTATTTAAAGATCCATACATAAAACTACCACCTCCATCAATAGTGTCATTTTTATTTATTTATTCCGCATGCATGAGGGCATCCACATCAACCTTATGTTAGAGATGCCCCCACAGGAAAAGTAGTCATATACTTAAGTAAAGAACAAATTTTATCTTTAGCATCTTTTGACAAGATTCATCTTATGTATTTCTAATCATGTTAGTCAAAGTCATGATCATGACAATGGTACGTTCCCACCTCATATAGATATTTTTGTACATATTCTCTATCAATAGTGGGCTCTATATTATCTTTGGTAGGATACACTCAAGTCGTTTTGAAGAAGAATATCTCTCCCATGAAGTCAACAAGACTCATGATAGGAAAAGAAAATATGATGTGTTTTGGTTGTATGTTTTCTCCTAACATTATACATTAGGGGGTAAATTTTATCAGGGGAAAATAATACACCCCCTTGCACACATCAAGCCATGATTATCATAAAAAAATACATGGACAAGTGTACTAGTGGTACTAGAAAACATCATTAACTAGAAAAAATCAAAGGTTTGTAAGGTTCATTTTAAAAATCAAATCCCACAAAGGTACCATAGGATTTTTTGCATGGATCCTTGCAACTATTCTTGAATAGATGCATTGACTCATAAAGTGACAACTCAACAACCCATGGATGACATAACATTAAATGAGTTGACTTTTACTAAAAGGATGACTCTTGAAAGCTCAATCTCCAGCCATTCCTCTCTTGAATTTAAATTAATGAGCTCCCAAAGGACTCCCCTTGTCTCCCACTGGGCTAAATCACATTAATGATCTCGAGGGAGCCAAGAATTGCACTTGGGCCTATATATACCAATATAATTACACCCAAAAACATGAAGAAGATTATGCAAAGTTATGCTACCAGAATTTACAAGTGAATGAGCATTTCCATGCATTGACAGGGAAGGGAGTTCACCATTGAGAGCTTTCTTATAACTTGTTCGAGGTGAGAGATTTTCTTTCATATGATAAGGCTGAGGGACCTTCCTTTCGGAAATTTCTAGAGCATCATTTCTCATTATACTTCCTTTAGTGTCTCTTGGATGAGTATTGTGTCTCTTTACATAGCTTAATAAAGAGAATTTACTTCCCATATTCCTGAGTTTATTTCTTTAACGTTCTCCATAGTATATGCTTTGTAATGTAGTTCTTCAATAGAATAGCTACATTGCATGTCTATTTGTATTTTCCTTTCTAACCTTATGATTGTTGGCTCTCTTGTAAGTAGTAATAGGTTTCTAAATGAGTATAATGATTTGGTCCACCATTGAATCAAATCCCAAACAACACCATGCTTTTGGGGCTCGTGTAAAGATACATCAAATTTACCTTTGAGAGAAACACAAAGTTTCATTCATGGCCTCTACTGAGGGCTCCGCCTCAATTTGAAAGTCATGTTTCCATTGGTAAATCACCGTGATGTTGACATCAATGAAAACAAATTCAACAAGTTTCTGTAAGGAAGGAGTGTGTTTCTAACCAAAGAGATCATGTATATGTCCTTAGATCTATTTGATAACATCATGCGATATCCTTTTTCTACTATAAGAACCTCATACTTTCTTACAACAATAATGAGAACTCATGGAGTACCAAAAATATAAAACTAGTTCTCGATGTCTTCGAAGTATCACCCACTACCTCAGAGAATATCAAAGTTTCATATCTTTATTGCCTATTGTAAAGCTGCAATTATGAGAAAGGATCACTAACTCATGGTGTTTCGAAATTGTGCACGCTCATTGTTAAGTTCTTCACCATCTTACAAAATCGATGTGATTGATTATTAAGAAATAAGTAGAAGATTTATTGTGGTTCTATCTAGAAAAAAAGATAGAGAATAACTAAACATTTCCCTTTGTTAGTGTTTAGTTTGAATGATTTTTAAGATGTAAATTTCAATATTTGAAAGTGTTTCTTTTGTGATTTTATAATATAAATTTCAATAGTTATTAGTAAATTAAATGTGGTGGATGTAAGTCTAAGAGGTTCAGAAGAGAAAATCATGAAGCAATTTGTGGTGGACTCATAAAAGCAACTTGTTACAGTAAGTTATTCAACAACACTTGGTAAAGTATAAATCTCAATGAGAATTTGTAGTTTTATATGGTGAAGGAGCTGCCTCCATTTTTTTTTCATGCTAATGTATTTTCCTTCATGTTGAAAATAGGATGTCCAATCATCCTATGGCAAACAATTCAACGTGTATCGTTAGACGAATTTGACAATTAAGAGATTCGTACAGGTATTTAGGCAAATTAGCGGTGAATCATTTCTTAAATTAAAAATTCTGGTTCATCACCAGGTTTCATCATTCACTGATCGACGACCCCAGAAAGCTTTGTAGTCCTCGAAGATGAATAATCTTTTTAACTATTTTGATTCTATGGTCTATGCATTTAAGAAAAATAAAAAGATTGATAAATTTCACCATATGTTTATTACATTTTAAATTTCACCACATTGATAAATTAATAATAATTTGGTTTGGAATGAATTTTATAATTTCTTTCAGATGGGGTGGGGTCTTACTTTAACAACTCTTCTTGTAAATAAATTGAAACTCAATGTTATTAGTGTGAAATAAAAGGGATTGGAAATAAATTAAGTAATGTGTTATTATACTACAAGATCAATGTCCAAGGGAATTCCAATTTGACTTACTATTTTTTAATGTGTTATTAAAATACAAAATCTAGGTCCAATGGGATTTGCAAGGCATTGATTCTAATTATGCATTTTAATTTAAATAAAGACAATTATAATATAAATATATTGAACTTTTCAATTTCTATAGGAGCATAAATAGAGTGAATATACTAGATTGAATGAAAGAGGTAGATATCAACAATATAGATCCATCTTAACCATGGATCTAGCAAGAGCTTAAAAAGGATCAAATCCCTTAAGGTGCAAACCTCTTTTAGAGTGAAAATTCACAAGAAAATCTGTAAATGACATATTTGATCCCTCACTAAGCCTAATAAATTAGTAATTAAGATTGATCTTGTAAGTAACATTGATCTATACTAGTTATATGTGAGTGTGTGTGTGAGAGAGATTTTTCATTGTTTAAGTTACATTTTTAAATGTATAAAATGGATTCAATGTCTTCAAAATTTATTTGGGAACTTGGATTGTATGTACTACATAGCTTAAACCTGCAATTAAAACACATCTTTGCTTGATTTGAAACAAAATTGACAAAAAAGTATACTTAAAAAAATGGCACAATAAAATAAATCCCAACACTAATTATCTATAACAATGCCATCACTAAACATGTGTGGTTTTCTTTCTCAAAACTTGTCTTTCCTAATCCTTCAAATCTATTGTAATTGTTTGGAGAAACAAATAATCTATAGAATTTGTAAACATAACCATTCATTTAAAAAAAATAAAAGACATTGTTTCTTGACTTTGCAAACTATAGGTTTAAAAATCAAAGACATTGTTTCTTGACTTTGCAAACTATAGATTAAAAAACTCATCAAAATATTCTTGAAAGAAATACATTATTGCAAACATTTGCAAAAAATTAAATTATTTGAAATTAAATGAAATAGAATGTAGAATCGATCCTCCTAAAAATTGCAAATTAATTATTGACAAGATGATCTCCCTTCTAACTAATTACTAATAGACACTTACATATATTAAAAAAATACTAATAGACAATTGTAAACAACAATATATTCAAAATATTTATGAGAGGAAAGATATATTGATAAACATTCTAAACAATTACATATATTGGAAGCTACTAATAAACAATTGCATACAACAATATATTCAAAATATTTATTAGTGTTATTAAAAAACATTAAAAATCTTAAAAAAATGTCAAAATGCTATTCAATGTCCATGTTTAAGATGTATACAAAATAGAGATGTGAAAGTGTATTGAATTATCATAAAATCATGTTAATGTACATAGAAAACCTCTATTATAGAGCAATGGAGGAAACCTAGTGTCGGTTAAGGATAACTATGAAATCTTGATACTTAGCTCATAGGGAAATGAACTCTCATAAGTGGAGAAAGAGAAAAAACCGTAGGAAAAAACTCCCCTCCAAAAGAGAGAAAGATGTGAGTGCTCAAATTATAATGGAGCTAAAATTGTAGATCCGATAATGATCCACTAAATTGCATGGAATGATCCACTAAGAAGTATGGAATGTTGAAGTACCGAAACTCTAAAGATGAGAGCCATGAAACCTCAATGAGTTCTGTCAATCTCTGAAGTTGGATAGTTGTAGAGGCACAAGTGTGGAAAACACTCTCAACTTCTCCTTAAAAGCTCTAGAGAGAATAGGTGTCGGTAAATAACCATGAAAAAGGCTTCAAAAAAAAGAAACACCATCAACCAACAAATAACCAATGAGGCTTATATGTCTCGAAAATGGCCTACAACAAAACTCCTAAACTTGTCTCAACTTCGTCACCATCACAGTGATAAAAAACAAAAGATGACAATTGTCCACAAAGGATTGGGAAGAATGGACACACAATTTTTACTCCTATTAACCATGTAGTGCAAACATCAAGAGCTCCTATTAACTGTGTAGTGAAAACATCAAGAGTATATTTTGGATACGATCGTGCTACTACCTCATCACCTACATCCAACTATGAGGTGCTTTGAGATCAAAATGTGGTGGCACCCAAATTTGAGTCTGCAAAAGCAAATACTGAGGTGTATCCACATCCTCACTAAAGGAAATCATCGAGGCCCCATCATCTTAGTCAATTAGTATTCCAACATTCAGATTGATTAAGAAGAGACATGAAAGAATGAATTGTGGATGAGTGCCAACCATGAGGATCAAATGTCGATGGATCAATGAATGTTCATGGTGTCATTTGAACCAATGCTTGTTAATTGCCAATTTTCCCTTGGTTGTGCTTTAGGGGGAAATTTGCTCACAATGAAGACTATTGATTCTTTCTTCTTTCCTAGTTCTATTTTGGGGGGGAAGTTAGATGGTGACATATATTGTTGTCGTTTCTTTGTTGACAATCGTCATCTTTTGTGTTTGATCAGTGTGATGGTGATGAAGTTCACACAAGTTTAGGAGATTTGTTGTAGGCCATTTTCCATACTTACAAGCCTCATTAGTTATTTGTTGGTTGATGGTGTTTCTTCTTTTTGAAGCCTTTGTCATGGTTCTTTTCTGACACCTATTCTCTCTAGAGCTTTTCGGGAGAAGTTGACAGTGTCTGTTCTTGCTACAGGGTTAATAAGAGCAACAATTGCCTTGGGGCAGCTCTTCGATTCAACTTTTCTCCACCCACTAATGTTTAGCGTCTGAAGTTTTGCAAAGGTCACAAAGACCATCTATTTTCTTCAAATTAGAGCAAGATATCAAGTTCAATTGTATGACTCTCTTCAACAATTTTCCAACCTCCACTAGAAAAATGACAAGATTTTACTTCCAACTCGTGCAACGGACTCAGGGAATCCGGTAAACATTTCAATCTCTGGCAATCCACCAGCCTCAATTCCTTCAAATTCCTTAGGTGGCTGAGTGAAGGCGACAACAATTTTAACAGAGAATTTTTTAATTCGAGAGCTTCCAAATTGTAGAGGTTTTCAGTAGTACTGAGCAAGGGGAGCCTGGAGAATTAATGTTGTTGGGACGCTTAATGTTTCCACTATGCACGGTTACAGATTTTCTCCACTGGGAATAGATCTGATTTATACGCTGCCTAAAATTGTTAATCTTTAGTCAACTCCAGTACTTGATACACAATGATATAAATCAACTACACGTATGTGTTTGACACCTTATCTCCTCCATTTAGCCACAGGGACATACTCAGCTAAATGATAGATTATAGATCCCCTTTTTAATGGTTTCTCAGCGCATGAGGAAAGGAGAGATTTGGCTTCTCGATCACACAAGCTCGACCTCTTTTGAAGACTAACATTGCTCTCTTAAAATCTTGCATAGAACTCGTTCAACTTGAAAAGGTGACTCGTTCCTACTCCTCTGATCTGAAAAATTAAAATCATCCCTCTGTCACTTGCAACCATAATGATACTCCTGTAATTGAAGACAATATTCCAACAATTGCATTTCTTTTTGGCACTTGGAGAATGAGTGAAAAATCCTCTAAAACTCTCGATCTAGGCACTATTCAAATAGGTTTATAAATCTAGAAAAAAATTGAAACCCCATTGCTTCACTATTAGAACCAAAAGAAAAATTTGATTTACACCAGCCTAGATCCATCTTAACTCCGGATCTATCAAGTGCCGAGAGGATCAAATCTCTCGAGGTGCAAAACTTGATGAAAGGTTTGCACCTCGAGAAATTTGATCCCTCTCCTCTCTTGATAGATCTGGAGTTAAGATGGATCTAGGATGGTTTCAGTCGTGTGTGGCCAAAGAAAATCTATCGAAGATATCATTTTACCAATAATATGTAAATACATCTAATATTAATATAATAATTTTAAATATGCTAAATATGTTTGAGATTATTTTAATTTTAAATTTTCATGTTGAGATGATAAATATTGTTAATAATTTTAATGATGAAAAATGATGAAACAAAAATTTTGAATGCAAAGTGAGAGTGTAATAGTGTTGAATGATAGAAATGTGAATAATAAGAATGTAGTCAATTACAAATAGTCTTTATTGTGATCAATTTCAAACTATTTCCTTCTACTATTCTTATTGTCACCCTTATTAGTTTTGTCATCTTTTCATATCAATTATATGAAAAGTACAACTGAAATCATAAACTATTTAAATGTTTAGCTCGAGTTGTTGTAGTCAACATCATACCTTATATTTCTTTCTCTCCAATATTAATAGTTGAATTACTGTAACACAAAATTCAATGTACATTGTCAATCATTTTTTGTGCTTACACTGAAATCAATGCATATTGTTAATCCAATCACTTTAAAGTTAATGTACCATCATACATCCAATTATATCAAATCATAAATCAACATCTACACTCAAATCAATGCCTCTAATGCAAGCACTCAAATAAGATTAGAAAACAACTTCTACACTAAAATCAATGCATCTAATGCAAACAATCAAATAAGATTAGAAATCAACATCTACACTCAAATCAATGCATCTAGTGTAAGTAAGAAAATAGGATTAGAAACTCACATCTACACCGAAATCAATGAATTTAGTGCAAGCAATCAAATAGGATTAGAAATTACCATCTACAATGAAATCAATGCATTTAGTGAAAGCAATCAAATAGGATTAGAAATCATTTACATTGAAATTAATGCATCTAGTGCAAGCAATCAAATATAATTAGAAATCAACATCTACATTGAAATAAATGCATCTAGTGCAAGCAATGAAATAGGATTAGAAATGACCATCGACACTAAAATCTATGCACTTAGTGCAACCAATAAAATAGTATTAGAAATAATATATTGTGAGATCAATGCATTTAGTGCAAGAAATCGAATATAATTAGAAATCAACATCTACACTAAAATCAATGCATCGAGTGTAAGCAATCAAATAGGATTAGAAATCGCCATCTACACTGAAATCAATGCATCTAGTGCAAGAAATCTTCTCCCTCTCTCCCCCCTCCATCTATATATATATCTTCCTCCATCTCTATCCCCCCCCACAAACACACAATCTCTCACTCCATATTTATCAATCTCTCTGTCCCTCCCTCTCTCCATCTCTCTCTTCTTCCCTTTCTTCACCTTCCATCAATATCTCTATCTCCATTTGTCTCTCTATATCACCCCCAAAACATACACTCTCTTTCTCCAATCTATCTATCTAACCCTCTCTCCTCCTCTCCCTCCCTCTCTCTCTCTCTCTCTCTCTCTCTCTCTCTCTCTCTCTCTTCCCCTTCTCTCCCTCTCACCCACTTCTCTCTCTTTCCTCCTGATGTCCCCTCTCCCTCTCTCTCCATCTTCCTTATCACTTCTCTCTCTTTCTCCACCTTTCTATCTCTATGTATTTCTTCTTACATTCCTCTGTTTCCCCTCCAACCTCATCTCTCTTTCCCTCCCTCTCTCTACTCTCTCACATCCCCTCTCTTCCTTCCTCTCTCTCCCTTTATCTCCCACCTCTCTCTCTCTTTCTCTACCCTCCAACATTGTTACTATATCCCTCCCTCTCTCCTTCTCTCTCCTTTTCACCCCCTTCTCTCCATATCTCATTCTTTATCCCTTTATCTCACCCCCAAACATACACACTCTCTCTCCTTCTCTCCCTTGTCACTCCCTCTCTCTCTCCACTTCTCACTCTCTATGTCTTTCTTCTTCCCTCCCTCTCCCCCCCTCCAACTCAATCTCTATATCCCTCCCTCTCTGCTCCTCTCTCACTCCCTCTCTCCTCCTTCTTCTCATAAATATCTTTGTGCAAATACTTTCCTTTGATTGAACGACTTTCAAAATAAATGGGTCTTCCCTCCTACATTAAAACAACACCAATTCCATTTTTGGAGGCATAACATTCCACAATAAAGGTTTTTGTGAAGTTCAGGGTAGCTAATAATGGTGCTTGGCAGATTGCCTCTTTAAGATATTCAAAGGCCTTAGTTGCTTCTCGCGTCTTAGAAAATGCATCTTTCTTAATTAATGTTGTTAGAGGTGTTGCTATTCTCCCATAATTCTTAACAAACCTACGATAATACCTTGAGAAATTTTCGCAGATGCTTTATGCATGTGGGGATTTTCCATTCCTTAATGGATTTAATTTTGTTAGGGTCTACCTTAACACCTTCATGAGATACAATATGACCCAGATATTCCACCTCGTGTACTCCAAAGAAACATTTCAAGGTTTTTTCACACTTAGCTTAGTGGGATTTGACCTCGATGGAACAATCTCGCCTTTCATTTCCAACTGCGCCAATTTACGTTCCCTTAACTGGTGGGTAAACCATTTAATGGATGAATTGAGAACATTCTTTACAGTGTCTAGTTCGCATCCTCATCATTAAATAGCATGGAAGCCCATTGGCACTTGACATCATTCATCATATTTTGTTTTTCATAATCTTCATATACCATTTCATATTTTTTTTGCTTGTGGAATTCATTCTTTAATTGTATAGACCCAGTTGTTTCCTTTGTTTTGATCGAATCCCATGGCCTCTATGAATGCATGAATGTTGTACCTTCAATGGATGATCTTGCATACACGGAGCGAAGCCTACCTAAAGAAGCTTATAAGATTGTTCTGCACTCATTGGGGCTGATTTGGGCAGATGTTGTGGATGCAAAGAATCTAGAAATCACACCTCTAAAGGGTGCCATGACGAACAAGGTCTTTCAATGTAATTGGAAGAGGAGGAAGGGGAAAAATCCTAGGAAGGCCCTGGTTCAAATCTTTGGAGAGGGATAGGATTTGTTCTTCAACAATTAAGATGAGATCCAGACATTCAAGTGCATGTTGAGGCTCAGGAAAGGGCCACATACCCTGGGTAGGTTCCCCGAGGGCCGTATTGAGGAGTTTCTCAATGCAAGGATAATTTATTTATTCAGTTCTTTGTTTAGAATTGCAGTTGCTTTAATCATTTTTTTTCTCTCTTCGAATTTTAGTCATAAAATGCATCTTTTCATTTCTTGTGCTAGGAAATTTCAAGTAGATTTTTGTATTAGGGAATTTATCCCTTTTGTGTATGTCCAAAATTTTTTTCTTCAATGAAAAATTGGTGAGCATTTTTCTTCCCATTAAAGGGAGCACAAGACCATAATTCAACACATGAGAAAAATGGGAAAATTGTGTCATTCATATCCTTCGGTCATGTTGTTTAATGACACCTAGTGATAGGTTTACATGATCATTGGATTAATTTAGCCCTTAAACAACCACCAAAATGTAAAAATACCATAGGTTGTTTTGGCGGTCAACAGACAGTGCGCACTACCTTAACTGTCCATGTGAATAATTGGATTCCGTTGGCGGTCTACTGTCTGACTAGCATTTAATGGTTTATCTGCTTGGCGGTTTGGGTATTGCTGTTTAATGTGAACAATTGTTGTTACCAACCTCCGTCCGGTTAGCAAACCACCTCCTGTTCGCCACAGTTAGTTGCCCACATGTCCACATACCCGCGTGGTCTACCCTATCTGCTCACATGGCACGCGATTCCAACGCAGATAACTGCTGCAGTTAGGAAACTGTTTTATGTAACCTTCGCCTGGTGAACTCTTGTTCACATACCCACGGTTCTGACAAAGTTTAAACCTGTGGTTAGGGACGTGTGGGTTGGAATTACAATGTATTTGTAATGTATTATGGTTACAAGGTCCGAGGGTTAGGTTTTAGGTTTGTAGACTTAGGTTTCAAGCTTAGGTTTTTAATACAATGTTTGAATACAATTCTTTTAGGACTTGGTACATCAAATTACAAAACCCTTTTACAATAAATTGTCATAATGTGACATCACCCAATGACCACATCACTGAACCACACATTACTGACGATGACTGAACGATGCCCATGAAATTCACGCTAACGATGAACTGAACCTATGCAATTGATCTGACGAGATCCTCCTCGATCAATCCTCTCCACTTGAAATCTTTTGGACCACAAAAGTTTGATTTTAAGTAGATATCAGGTGAGGGTACAGTTCCCTCACTTTTTTGATTTCCATCCACCTTTCCTTTCTCAGATTCATGCCCTTGAGTCCTACTCGAAGATATTCAACATATCCATGCCTCAAAGATGGAATCTTCCTGTCTAAGATGATATCTTCCTCCTGCTCGTTCATATACTCATGTGCCAAATCATCGGTAGTCAGAATCTGTGTATATTCCTCGGGATCCATGATCATCAGAGGTTCATACAATTTCAGATTTTCCACATTTAAAACTGTGTAAATTTGCATGTAAGGAGGTAAATTTAATCGAAATGCATTATTTCCAATCTTTTCCATAATCTTGAAAGGGCCATACCTAATAGGTTTCAGTTTCTTACCTTCAACTTTCAACGTGTCTTTACTGATATACAACCATACCTCATCGCCGACCTAAAAATTACGATCGACTTGATGCTTGTCATGGCGTATTTTATAATTGGCTTGACTCTTCTCTAACTTATCCTACACTGCTGCATGTATCTGTTGAATGAACTTAACTACTTTGTTCGCATCATCATGTTCACCCACTTTATCCTCTTTCGATTGCTTGGTTTTCTAGTCGAACACATCACACATCCTTTAATGCATTTAGCAGCAATTTCATACATACGAGGCCACTAACAATACCTTTGAACTTGTGCCATTATTTTTCTTACTCCAAAATGTCCCGAAATGTGAGAAGAATGTGCTTCCTGGACAACATGCGCTCTTTCTGTATGCGGTATGCATAACTTACCTAGATGATATAACAACGTGTCATGAACATGATAATTGATTTCTTCCACCTTAGCATCATGAGTTAGTGATTCATAGATATCTTTGAAATCAACATCCATACTATATTATTCTATATAACTTTCATGCTTTAAAGAACTACTATGTAGCACTACTAAAGCATTCAAAAATGGTCTAGACAACATATCAGCTACTTTGTTTGTGACACCTTTCTTGTACTTAATTACTAAGTGAAATTGTTGAAGAAATCCCATGCATCTGTAATGATGAGATTGTTGCCACTTAGCTTGAGACTGAAGGTACTGAAGCGGCTGATGATCTATGTGAATCACTGTTTCCTTACCCATTAAATAATGTTTACAATTCTTAACACTTTCAACCAAAGCAAATAGTTCTTTATCATATGTCGGATAATTCATTACTGCCTTAGAAAAATTTTCTGAAGGAAAACAAATTGGTTTCCGTTTTTGAAGCAAGACTGTACCCATTGCATAACCACTAGCATCTATTTCAATTTCGAATGACTGTTGTATATCTGGTAAAGCAGATTTTTTTTTTGAAGGAAAACAAATTGGTTTCCGTTTTTGAAGCAAGACTGTACCCATTGCATAACCACTAGCATCTATTTCAATTTCGAATGACTGTTGTATATCTGGTAAAGCTAAGATTGGTGTTGTGACTATTTTCTGCCTAAGTTTATCAAAAGATTTTTGTTGTTTACCTCCGCACTGAAAGGGAACTTTAGAACCCGTTAAAGCATGTAACGATGAAGCAATCAAAGAAAAATGAGCAATAAATTTTCTCAATACTGAATTGCACCTAAAAAACTTCTAACTTCAGTCAAATTCTGTGGTCTTGGCCACTTAACAATCACATCGATTTTAGTTGGATCTATTTTTAAACTTCCACCTTTAACTATGTAACCAAGATAATTCAGTGAAGTTTTCCAATCTCACATTTGGAAAGTTTAAGGTACAACTTTTCTCTGTGTAATACTTCGAAAACATGCTTACACATGCTTAACATGCTATTCTGTACTGGAACTGAAAATCAGAATGTCATCTAGTAGATTATGACAAATTTATCAATGTATGGGTGAGAAACATCATTCACAACCAGCATGAAAGTTGTTGGTGCATTACACAAACCAAAAGGAAATAATAACCATTCAAATAGTGCCTGCCTAGTTCTGAATGCAGTTTTTTAGATGTCATTTTCTGCTATGCGGATTTGATGATACCCACTTCTTGAATCTAACTTAGTGAAATAGACAACATTTTTCACTTGGTGAAGTAAATTGTCTATCCTGGGAAGAGGATACCTGTTTTTTATTGTTATCTTGTTTAAGGCCCTGAAGTCGACACACATCCTCCATGTCCCATCTTTCTTAGGAACCAAAATTATGGGTGAGCCATATGGAGATGAATTAGGCTGAATAAAACCTTTTTCAATCAATTATTGGATTTGTTTCTTTATTTCTTCGTTCTCTATAACTCATATTCGATATATTCCAATATTAAGAAGAGGGGCATCAGACATTAATTGTATTTCATGTTGTATTTCTCTTTTAGGAGGAAGATTTTTCGGTTCCTTAAATGGATTTTGAAAAGAATCTACCACTTTAACCAATCTGTCTTTGACCTAAGATTCACAACCTGAAAAAACATCTTGTTGATCCTTTTGTTGTTCTTTTACAACCATAAGTACATATTTCTTACTTGAACTTATTAATCTCTTCATCTATTAGCTGAAACTAAATCCAAGTGTGTTTTAAGTTTATGTGCCCTCACAATAAATTCAATCCCATCTTTCTTAAGATGATATTTATGCTATTTCTTATAAAACACCGCATCACGATCATAGAGATTAGGACTTCCTAGCAATACTCCACATATATATGTTGGAATCACATCTAAATCCACTTCATCAATGTAGTTATTTGTTATGGCAAATTTTAACTAACACTGCTTTGTGACATTAATATGAGTCTCTTTATTTAGCCAACCGAGAGGGTATGGTCTTGGATGATTATGTGTATCCAAACCCAATTTCTTAACTAAATCTTTAGATATTAAATTTGCCTGTGATCCAGTGTCAAATAATGTATCTATCTTTGTTTGCTTATAATTTATCCTTATGTTAAATAGTTCAACCCTTTTATCCTCATTTAGATGATTTCGGTTTGAAGAAGGTGTAGAAGTGCTAGAACTTGAACCAATATCACATGTTTTACCTGTTGAAACCATTGTGGTTATTTTACGTTCATCACCTAAGTGGGAGCCCAAATCTTGTTGGATTGTTGTATTGGCCTTCTTTTCACCTTTCTTCTTCTCGAACTTCTTTGGTCTGAGTTGTGGGTTAAGTTTCCAACATTTGGACTCATCATGTTCGATCCTCTAGCAATGAGTACAAGTAGGTCTTTCACCTTTCTTCTGAGTTGTCGCTGATCTCTTCCTCGTCAGATTGCCATACTTGTTTTTGTCTTTGGAATCCTTGATTTCCAATTGGCTCGATGGTTTCTGTGAAAACTTGAATGGTCTTCCACCTAATTCAATATGTATGGCTTGAACACACACTTCATCAAAATCATGAGGATTAAACATCAATAATGTATGCTGCAAATATGAATGTAAACTACTGATGTATTTTAATAAAGTTTCATGTGTATCCAATGAAATACCAAACGCTAATGCGTTCTTTCTAAACTCCTGAGTAAACTCCTAAACACTCGGCCCTTTACCTTGCCTTAAATGTTTCCAATCAATAACAAATTGTTGCATATATCCTAAAGGATATAATTGTTTCTTAAGAGATTTTAAAAACTTATACCATGAAGAGATGACTTTACCTTTCTGCTTTACATCTATTTGAGTTTTACCTTCACACCTGATTAAAGCTATTTCCCCCATTCTAAGTGTATCTAACTGAATTTTTGTTTTATCATCATAAATGTTGTGAATACGACAATACACTTCTAACTGCTTAATCTAGTTATCTAACTTTTTAGGATTCATTTCGCCATCATAAATAGGTAACTCAAATTTTACATCAAGTTTTAAAAGAGATGTTTTCTTAGGTTTCTTTTCTATTTCAGATTCTGCACTGGAAGAAGAAGAAGAAGAAGAAGATGATGATGATGGAGATGATGTAGGTGAAGGAGGTTTATCAACCTTGCCTTTACCTTTATCATTATTTGATGCCTTTGAAGAAGAAGCTGCATCTCTCGCCTTCTTATCTTCGTATAGTTATCCTAAAATTTCTTGTATACTCAACAATTCTTGCTGAAACTATTCCTCACTCATCTTAGTTTTAGGATTTTCGCCTCCATTAGATCCTCTCATGGTCGACTTGAGGACGACTTGAGGACGACTCTTCGCTTTCCAATCTATGGATCAATCTCCTCGAGGATTCCTTCTCCACATTGCGACTTTGACCTGGTTAACATTCACTAACAAATTATACAAACACAACCTACTTTGATACCAAATTATATGATCTAAAATGATCATATGTTAAACTGAAGTAGAACTGATTAATGCCACCACTCAGATGAATGTTAACTTAAAGTGCTTTAACCATGAGAATCGATTGAAAAGGAAAGGCTTTACGATAGATGAGAAATATAAGCAAGATGTAAAACATAAGTGAAAAGCAACAAAACACAACGATACGAGACACCAAGATTGATTACGGAGTTCGTTCCTGATGGACTACGTCTTTGGGTCTGCTTTCAAGATGGGCAACTGCTTTATTAGGATTGAATCCAAGGAGGTCGATTACACAACAAATTTACCAGACTGATTGTGCATGCAGGCACTTCTGGTCACTGTCAGAAGAAATCTCTCTGAAATAGCTTTCCAACGCCTGTCACAGTTCCCAATTCTGACTCCTGATGCTCCTGTTACACTCAAAACAAAAACAATCTATATCCTCGAGAATCTGCATATAAAACTCAAAAACACTCTCCTTCACTTCGACGAGCCAAACTATCTTTATAGCCCTGCAAATGCACTTTAACCTCCTTAGGGTGAGTTTAGGAGTGAATGAGCTGAATTCAGGGTTCATATCCTTCGGGCTTGTTGTTTAATGACACCTAGTGATAGGTTTACATGGTCATTGAATTGATTTAGCCCTCAAACAACCACCAAAACCCAAAAATACCATAGCTTGGTTTTGGCAGTCAATAGAAAAGACGCATTGGTTTAACTGTCCATGTGAACAGTTGGATTCCTTTGGCGGTCGACTGTCCAAGTGCCACCTAATGGTTTATCCGCCTCGCGGTTTCGGTCTTGTTGTTTAATGTGAACAGCTATTGTTACCAACCTTTGCCCCGTTAGCAAACCCCCATGTGTCCACCACGGTTAGCTGCCCACATGTCCACATACTCACGCGGTCTACTGTGTCATCCCGCATGGAACGTGGTTCCGACGCGGCTAACTGTTACAGTTACGAAACTGGTTTATGTAACCTCCACCCAGTGAACTCTTGTTCACATACCCATGGTTCCGATGTGGTTTAAATGTGTTGTTAGAGACCTTTGGGTTGGAATTACAATGTATTTTTAATGTATTGTGGTTACGAGGTTCGAGGGTTAGGTTTTAGGTTTGTAGACTTAGGTGTCAAGCTTAGGTTTTTAATACAATGTTTGAATACAAGCCTTTTAGGACATGGTACATCAAATTACAAAACCCTTTTACAATAAATTTTCACAATGTGACATACCCAATGACCACATCAATAAACCACACATTACTAACGACGACTAAACGATGCCCATGAACTGCACGCTGACGATGCACTGAACATGTGCAATTGATTTGACGAGATCCTCCTTGATCAACATATGATTTAGTCTCAGTTTTGAGACTCATAACTTAGACTTTTTGAGTCAAACTAACATGCTCTAACTTGTGAGTATGTGATTTTGTAGCTTGACTCGAAGCATTCTAAATTATAATTTGCACTCATTTTTTTTCCAATCTAATAAATATATTTTTGTATTAATTTTTTTAGTTATTTTATTCTCTATGAAGTGGGTATATCTTGGATTGATTTCTTTTTTATTTTGATTTCCCATGATTTATTCCTATTTTGAAGTTTATTTGAGGATTTAGTTATAAGTGAGCTTTGCCAAGTTATGCCAAGTTATTCCTGAGCCTCAAGTGTCTTTGATAATGATATGTAATACTCGAGTCAAGTGTCTTTGATAATGATATGGAAAAAAATTGAGAACATTGTAAATAGATCTAATGTTTTACAAAATTTCCAAATTTGTACAAGATATCACAAGTTTCCATACCTACATGAAGCTTAGCAATTTACTTATGATTTCCTACCACTTATGCATTTGTAGGTGAGATGTTTTGTACAACCTTAGTGGGGATTTTATTGAATGGTTACACTTTTTTATATAGTATAGACTGCATCAACCCAAAAGTTGTTTGAGAGTTTTTTTGCCTTGACAATGCTCTTTTCCATCTCAAAAATGGTCCTCTTTTCCTCTCTACAGTGTGGTTATGTCTCCAACAACTTTTGCAACCACTTTTTATTTGTCCCTCTTAAAACCCTTTCCATCTCATTTAATCTTGGAATGATGCTTTTGTATTTGTTGTCTATAATTTCTTCTTTACGCCGAGTACTTACATACTCCAAATCTTTAATACCTCCATTAGCCACTTTCATTGGGTTTGTACCTTAGCCTTTGACCATGTAAATACTCGTCAAACATGTTATAATTCTTCTTGATTTTTGGGTTTTTCTTCATAGGTGGCACCATACAGTAAGGTTCATCATGTGGATTTTGTGAGTGAGATTCCAAAAAATGCAGTAGGAAATATATTCAGAAAGGAATTGATTAAATTGGCCACCTCCAAACTCGAATGCATTTCTCGGAGAATAAGTTTCAATGCTTGTTAAAGAAAAAACATGCATCACAACCACTCGTTGATAAGTCACGAGAATAGGAAACAACCATTATATGCAACATTAGAGTTATCAAATTCTTTGCAAATGGATCAAAATTCTTGCAAGTAAAGACACTCTTTGGGGTTTAGTAATATGCTCTAGTTTTGTTGTAACACTCTTTGGGGTTTAGTAATATGCTCTCGTTTTATGTACAACATGTTTTATGTACAAGAGTGGCAATTTTTTGGTGAGTCAATACTTAAACTCTACCATCTTTTTTCTTTTAGATTCTCTCCTACTTTATTATCTTGTTTCATTATGTATATATTGAAAATTATCAACATTAATTTGATGGAGAATTATTATGTATGATGATATTACTATCTTTGGATGGATGTTGTCAATTTACCTTAAAATAGTTGTATTCATGAAATATTTTGACGATATTGAATTTCAGTTTGTTTGATTAAAGAGGATGATGATATTATTATTATTATCTTGTTACTTTATATATGTGTTGAATATTGTGAATGTTTTCTCATGGAGAATCATTATGTACCATGATATTACTATTTTTGGATGAATGTTGTGAATTTACCTTGGAATAATGATATTTGTGATAGGTGTTGATTTGGTATTGATATATGTATATTGAAAATTGCTAATGCTTTTTTGATGGAGAATTATTATATATGATGATATTTCTATTTTTTGGATGGATGTTGTGAGTTTCCCTTAAATTTCTTTACAAACACTATGTTATCAATTTGAATTGTCATATTTTCTTTAATGATATTTATAAATTGTAATATATTTCACTATGTAATTGAAATTAGTAAAATGAACCCATAAGGGAGGTCATAAATGGAAATATTTTAAGCTTTAAAAATATTTCCACATTAGGGAATGATACAATTTATTTTAAAAAAATATTTCCAAATGTTTTATAATTTATAAACTAAGGACTAAAAAGTTTGGTTTTTACAAAAATATTCTCAAATATTTTATAATTTGTAAATTAAATAGTAATAGGTTTCCTCTTTTGAAAGAAAACACATGGTATCATAAAAACTCTAACCACTAGACCAACAAGAATAGGAATATCAAACTCTTTACACCTAAATCATGAACTTAACCCATCTTCGCAAGGTCTTTGAACAAAATGGATACAATAGAAACAACATCAACAAAACCATCCTCCAAACATTAAATTGAAAAATATAAAAAAATAAACAAATATCCATGGACATACCAAAAATATCCCTTCCATATATAAGAGGCACCATAGATAAAATTACAAAGAATTTTAAACAAACATAATATCAATGTGGCTTTCACCCCCTAACAACATTCGAAAATTAGGTGACTCTGTCAAAGATCCAATATAACAAGATTTTTAATCATGAATATTTACCATGGATATTATTAACTTCTAAATAGGCTTTATTACAATACCATGGGTCAATACCATGGGATAATCACATGGTTTATCAATACCATGGGCCATCTAGGATTTTGATTATTATGTTATGTATCCACTATTTTAATAAATAAAAAATGAGAATACTTTTATATATACAAATGTGAAATTTATATAATATAAATAATACAATAAATAATCAAGATAGATGCATTTTAACCAAAGATCCAAGCAAAGGGAGAAAGAAAAGTGACTAAGAATGATGGAAGATGCATTTTAACCAAAGATCCAAGCAAAGGGAGAAAGAAAAGTGACTAAAAATGATACAGGAAAGATAGTGCTTCTTTTATGTTTTTTATTATTGTATTTTCTTTCACATGATTGATCCAAAATATAGGTTTAATATTTTACCACTAATTTTGTTTTGTTTTGTTTTTTGTTTTTTGTTTTTTTCATTTTTTTACTTTCTAAAATAAAATACAATGGGAACATATTTAAGATAGATAGAGTGAGATGAAGGGGGAATAGAGTGGGGGAAAGAGACATAGAGGTGGGAGAGAGGGAGAGAGAGGAAGGAACATAGAGAGGAGGAGAGAGGGAGGGAGAGAGATGGATTTGGAGGGGGAGAGAGAGCGAGTGATAAGGGAGAGACGGAATGAGGGAGAGAGGACATGAGGGAAGGGAGAGAAAATGAGAGGATAGAGATAGGGAATTAAGGGGGAGAGAGACACAGTGAAACATAGATATAGATGGTGGAGAGAGGGGGAGAGAAAGAAGAAGAGAGAGAGGGAGAGAAAGAATGAGAGAGAGAGGGAGATAGTGAGAGAGTTGGAGGGTGGAGAGAGAGAGTGGGTGTGATCTATACTAGTTATATATGTGTGTGAGAGAGATTTTTCATTGTTTAAGTTACATTTTTGAATGTATAAAATGACTTCGATGTCTTCAAAATTTATTTGGGAACTTGTATGTACTACATACCTTACAATCAAAACAAGTCATTGCTTGATTTGAAACAAAATTGACCAAAAATATATTTAAAAAATGCCACAATGAGACTTTTTAAAATGTTTTAGCCATAAAAAAATATTGTTTTCAATGTATATGTAGTTTTTTTCTAGTCATATATAATATATACACATTTAAATATTTTACTTGAAATATTTTATTTATGGACTATAGTATCTACCTTAAAATGTTTTTTATGTTATTAATATATTTTTAAATACAATTTAATATTAATTAAATCTCCATATTAAAATATTTTATTGATGAGTCACATTAATTTTTTTATTAGTAATACTATTTTTTAAATGCTACATATCAATTTCATATTAAGAATTAAATGAATTAAGTATCTCCTTAAATTAATTTATTTTTAATTACACTTTCTCTTTAAGCATTGAAATGTTTTGTTATTGTTAACAGTGAGATAAATTTTCATTTACTTTCTTTCCATATATATATCTATGAAGATGTGATTGAAAAAATTAATCAATATGAAAGTAAAAGAATTATAGAACTATTATGGATTTAAATGTAAAAATACAAGGTTTTTTTAAAACTTTTAGTTACTTTATTTCTCTATAAAGTTAGTATTCTAATATGATATTTCATTTGGATATCTAAAGGACATGTGTCGACTCAAGGTTGAGCACACACATAATTACACATCTCCCTTATATTGAGTTTTAGAATGAGCCTCTTGGCTAAATAATTAAGGTAATTGCACACTCATAATTTACATTTAAAGTAATGTACAATTTTAGTAAATATGAAAATTTTACATTTTTATAGATGGCCTCACTTATTTTATTAATGCATTCTAATTTAAATAAATACAATTACAACAAAACATAGTGAAAATTTCAATTTCTATGCCAACTTAAATATAGTGACTATACTCTACAAAGATTGGGTGAAAGAGGTAGTTAAATAATTAAGGTAATTGCAAACCAATAATTTCAATTTAGAATATTGTGTAATTTGACAATTTTATTGTTTTATGCATGAACTACCACTAAATAAATTAATCTTTTGAAAATATAATATAGTCAAATTCACTAGATGAAATTATATAAGAATGAATTAATATTGATTCAAAAATTACTTCTATGATATATATAAATTAAAATTAAAATTAAAATGTCTCTCAACTACATAGTTTGTTAATTTCATTTTAAATAAAATTTTAACATGATTTATCATATATTACTTTCTCTGAACCTTGAACCAACATTTAATCAATACAAAACATTGAAATACATTGCATACAACATTATATTCAAATATTTATTAGAGGAAAACATATATTTATAAACATTGAAAACAAATAAGCTACCAAAAAAAATTCATCAAAATGTTATTGAAGATCAATTTTTAATATATATAGAAAATGGAAATATGATGAAATAAAAATATAGATTAACTCTTTTTACAAAAATAACTCCATAAGAAATTCTAACATGAAAATAATTTGCATAATAAATCCCTACACTAATTATCTATAATAACCCCATCAATAAACATGTGTGGTTTTCTTTCTCAAAACTTGTCTTTTCTAGTCCTTCAAATCTATTTTAATTGTTTGGAGAAGAAGATAATTTAGAGAATTTGTGAATCTGACCATTCATTAAAAGAAATTCAATTACATTACTTCTTGACTTTGCAAACTATAGATTAAAAAAAAACCATAAAAATACAAATACTCTTCAATATATATTTATAAATATTTGGAAGGACACCAGTAAGAATTAATTGATTGTCAAAAATTGTGATACTTAGAATTAAATGAAATAAATGTGCACAATGAATCTTTAGAAAAACTACAAATTAATTATTAACAAAATCATTTTCCTTCTAATTAATTACTAATAAAAAAGAATATCAACTCCAATAAAAATGAAAAAATAAATATATAAGAATAAGACCAAACATGCATGTCCACCTTTGTGTGAAGGTTATCAATATCACCAAGCTATAGATGGTAAAAAGTGTTGATGAGACTCCATCTCTCGAGATTTAATCTCTGTGGCATAAATTTTAAATTTAAATTGTGATTTTAAATTTAAACTGTAATCTCTGCACCATGAAACCACCACAAAAAAAAATTCTGCAATCTACCATGAAGTTGTGCCTTCACGCTGTAGTCATAATTTCCATTCATGTCCTATATGTAGATATGAATTGAAGTAGCTCTATGTCATAAAGGAAAATCCCTGCGGCATCATTTGTTCGTTTTACTTAATGGCCATTTTCAAAAATTATTTCCTGGTAAGATCGGCAGATAACTTATCAGTTAACTCTTTTTTGTTTTTGCTGGTGAAGGTTTCACTTAAGTGCCATTTTTTTTAAAATTTCAGTTAATTGATTGATAAATTAGTTTTTGATAAATTAATTATTTTTAAATTTATAAATAATTTTATAGATTTTGCAATATTGGATTCAATATAAAATTGGCTCCAAAAAAAAATAAATTGAAATACAGAAATATTGGTTCAAAAATATAATTAAAAAAATTAAAATATAGAAATATTTACATAGTTGAGATTAAAATATTTTTGCAAATTATCTTTAAGAGATTTCTTATTTCTTCCTATTTCTTATAATTAATATAAATAAATTACTTTTGAATGTAAATTAAATAATAAGAAAGGTATAGAAATTTTAAGTCTAAGAGGTTAAAAAGAGAAAATTAACAGTAACTCAGCAACACCTGGTAGTAAGAATTTGTAGTTTTACTTGATGAAGCAGCTGCCTCCATTTTTTTTAATCAAAAGTAT